>CM066591.1:11823516-12423516 GCA_033816785.1 Picus viridis | reverse complement strand
GAAATCAGAATAGGCCAGTGAGAGGAAATGTGCTTTTAAGGCTTTGGAGAATTAGCAAAAACCTCCAAAATGTCAGAGGAAGTTAGAAATGTGAAACCAGCTGAGGTCTTATTTTTAAAATGGTGTCAGAATTTATTTGTCCTACATCAGGTTTTGGTTTGGTGGTTTTTTGGTTTTTTTCTCCAGTGCTGCATTTGTAGGTTAGGCAGACAGTCGTGTTTCAAGTCAACACATAGCTCCCTGCCTCCATTTCCACCCAGGTCAGAGTAGCTAAGGGATGTTTCTCCAAGGACTGTTTATGATGCTTGACATTGTTACATCATCATTAAAAATCTCCCCCTTTACTGATGTGAGAAACACATTTTGGAGCTTTCTAGGCCATTTACTTTGTCTGCTCTGTGGATATACGGTGGACTGTCATCCCTCCCAGGCAGTGATCTTGTAACTGGATCCAAAGAAAATTCTTCAAACTTTATTGGCCACAGAAAACTAAAGTCAATTGGTTAAAGAGAAAAGTGTTAATTATGTTTACTCTGGCATCTTAACCATGAAGAATTATTAATCATTAAGATCCAGATACATAAAGTTGGAGCTTTTTAGCTTTTTTTCCCTAAAGCAGGGCTTTGCCAATTCATTAAACATCATTAAGCTGAAATAAGCCTCAGCAAGAATGTTTTTTCCTCATCTATTAAAATTATTTTCTGTTATCACACTGCACTTGCTCCACTCCATCAAAACACTCAGCACTACACTCCTGAGGGCCTGAGGAGGCCAGAAATGCTTCTTCATCTTGCCCTGCAGAATTTCAGGGGGTCCGAAAGACAGGCACAAGAGCATCCATCAGTTTCCTGACTGAAGCCATGGAAAAGGGTGGATTTGTCTTGTTTGTCCTCCTCTTGCAAAGTGAATTAGTGCCAATGAGGTTCCTCTGTGGGCAGGACGTATTAAAGGAAATAAATCTGCAGATACAACGCTAATGAATCATGATTGTTACACTAGATCTCCATTCGCTGATGAAATGTTTTCTCTCGAGAGCAATAACAGAGGTTTTCTAGAGAAACAGCCTCTCTCAACCTCACCAGCAGAAACTTGTTGCACTTCCAGCTCTGGCATATGCTCCCTCTTTGAGTGGCCCCCAGTTCTCCTTCAGGCTGGATGGCTTAGTGCAGGATAGTTTGGGTAACAGAAGATTGGCACAATTCCTTGAGCTCTGTTTTAATAGCGTCAATATAACTGCTGAAACAATATTTTGATTCCGCTGACGTACGTAAAAATGCACTGGCCAGAGCTGCCAGGATCTCCCTTTCCACCCCTTTCCCAGCTGATACTACTAAGGAAGAGCTGAAATTGCAAATGAGAGTGTCACCTGGCTTGCGGGCTCCTGTCTCTCCTTCAGATTTTGCCATCATCAAAGAGATCGTCCTCCCTTTGAACATGCAAGCCAGGAAAAGAGAAAATGCAGGTGCACGTAACAACTAAACATAGAATGAACTCATCACCGTATCTTTGGTGATGGCTTCACACTGTTGTGAATTCTGGAGGTGCACCAGTGAGCCTTGAGCTACATTGCTCTGGTAACGGGAGCAGCTTAGCCAAGAGAGCAGAGGATTATTCACCCTGCCAAAAGATGTCCCCAGTTTGGCGTTGGACTGCTTTGCTTCACGTTCAGGGCATGTCACAATTTTACACTAAGCCTTGGACATGTCAGGTGCATTGCCTTTAGACAAGTCTTGATCCTGATGCAATGTCTGGAAAGAGCAGGACTTCCCTTCCTTTTTCTCTTTGCAACCACATCATATTATTTCTCCTTTGCAATGTTTGCACTGAATTGTTGCCTCCTGCTCCCCAGTTTGCTTTCATCCTGACACAGGCTGAGTTCAAAAAGAGAGTGTGCCACAGCTCTACAGGTCACAGGTACCTGAAAGGAGGCCATAGTGAGGTGCATGTCAGTCTCCTCTCCCCAGTTACAGGTAATAGGATGAGAGGAAGTGGCCTCAGGTTGCACCAGTAAGCTTCAGTGTGGATATTAGAAGAAACTACTTAGCTGAAAGGGTTCTGAAAACACTGGAACAGGCACCCCAGAGAAGTGGTTGAATCCCCATCCCTGGAGATATTTAAAAGCTTCAGAGATGTGGTGCTGAGAGACATGATTTAGCATCAGACTTGGTAGAATTAGATTATGGTTGGACTTAATGATCTTAAAGGTCTTTTCCAACTGAAATTAAACAATTCTATCTGAGATATTGTATCAGCTATTTAACTTATACTTGTCTAGATCCAGCTCACACACATAAGATGAGCCAGGAAGCATCAGCAAATGCAACAAATTCCAGTTCATCTCCCCAGAGATGTATCTCCCAGAGTGGTGGCCAGCAATTGCAACTCCATGTTGACATAACTGGTCCTGACAGCCCCTAGTAAGGACATAACTTACCAAAGAAGTTAAACCATGACCCTTCCTTCCTCCCTTCCCTCCCTTTTCCCCAGTGAGAGAGGTTTGGGCTGTATCTGGGGATAGAAAGCAGCATGGGTGGTGACCCCCTGGTGCCAAGATTGTCATGAAGAATAAACCATATGTTGTGTCTTCGCACGTTGGGAGGTCCCAACTCTGAACACCTAACAACTGTTTTTCAGCTTGCACAGCTTAGCCTGCCCAGGAGAACCATTTAGGAAGCAAGAAATGCCTGGGAAACACAACCAAAAGGGGCTGACCTCTTGGTTTGTTTTCATATGCAAAGAAAGCAGCCCAACTTGATGTGCCACTAACCCCACATTTGCAGCCTTCAGAAAAACCCTTGCAAACACCCATTGAAACTGTGCTGTGACCAACTTCATAGTTCTACCATCTGGGAACACACTAGCAAATGGTCTCATGCTCTGTGAGCAGCCACATAACTGCATGTCCAAGGGAAAACCAAGGGCTGTGAATTAAAGTTGGAACAATTTTCATGACAGGAAGACCCAGAAGTGGTCCCACCCTCTCACAACTCAGGGCATAGTCACCATCCCTGGAGGTGTTCAAGAGGGGACTGGATGTGGCACTTGGTGCCATCGTCAGGTCATGAGGTCTGTGGTAACAGGTTGGACTCGATGATCTTTGAGGTCTCTTCCAACCTTGGCAGTACTGTGATACTGTGATAGGCATACACTGCCTGGAGCAGGAGCTCTGCTTCTCATATAAGAACAGCCAGAGCCTGTGTGTGATAGTTTAACAGCCAGCTGTTGGAGATCTTGCAGAGGAGACACAAGTAGGTATCTCCCCTCACTTTTCCACCATCCATCACAGAGCTTTGCTGGCTACTCGCAGCCTTGCTCTCTAATTAAACCTTCTGTCAGGTGCTTTTAAATTATAGCCCAGATTATGGACTTCAGATCAAAATTCAGCAGGCTTTGGAATCTGCCATTTTATTTAATTACTTGCAGTAAATTATTTTGACACCCTCAATTAACAACGTCCGTCACTTCAGCCCGGCGACGATGAGTGCGAGGAATTTGCTATTTGATCTGTTTTGTCTGGTCAGAGGGTGCACAGAGTTAAAAAATATCCCCTCTGCATAAAAGCAGCAAAAAAAACCCCCAACAATTCATAGGTTCCACCACACAAATTAAAAACCAGTGATAATTTCCTATTAGAATATTGCTGCTAAAGTCTTGGGTGAAGCTTAGCAGGATAAAGCATAGCTAGGAATGGAACAGGTGGAAGGGCAGGCTGGCTCTTCATACATGAGTGTGATGATGAAACCAGGCACTTAGAAGCAGGATTGCTCCCTATGAAGCTTGTTTAGGTGCTAAACTAAGATGAAAACTCCAGTGCATCAACCCACAGCGACCCAGCCAAGGATGGTGTCTGGGTCTCCTGGCGCTGCCTCAGAGAGGAGACGGTCTCTGAACACCCCAAAGGACAACACATATGGACCATCCCATGAATTCAATGCTTCACTGGCCAGAGCAATATTAAACTCAGGCATTCTCAGTCACTTTAATAGCCTTGTGGGTGTTGATGATGGAGCTAATTAACCATGTTCTCTAATTTATTAAAATCATAAATATTTCACTTCAAGAGGGATTTTTTTTGGGGTGGAGAAGAAGGGAGTGGGAAGGTTAAAGGGAGACAACTGCATGGAATTCTTTGGCTGATTAAATTCTCCACAAGATGCAGCAATATTTTACCTCTCTTAAGTGATTTGGTGGCACATCAGACTTGGTGTCTCATTCTTTGTCCTGTTTATTTTTAATTATGACTATTATTTCATTTACCGTGGATAACATTAGGGCACGGTATGGTTGGCTGGAGAAGCCAAAGAGCACAAAATCATTTCAGTGTCAGAAGCTTAAATAAAGAGCAAGAGAGTCATAAAACAGATGGAATTAGAAAGATGTCCTATATTGCTCTATTGTGGAAGCTCTAGAATAGTGTTTTGGATAGCATGCACTCAGGCCTATGCTTCTTGTGAGAAGAAATAACCTAATATGGGAATGGAATGGAATGGAATGGAATGGAATGGAATGGAATGGAATGGAATGGAATGGAATGGAATGGAATGGAATGGAATGGAATGGAATGGAATGGAATAGAATTAACCAGGTTGGAAAAGACCTCTGAGATCACCGAGTCCAACCTATCATCTAACACCATCTACTCAACTAAACCATGGCACCAAGCACCCCATCCAGTCTCTTCCTAAACACCTCCAGTGATGGTGACTCCACCACCTTCCTGGACAGCACATTCCAATGGCCAATCAGTCTTTCTATGAAGAACTTCCTCCTAACCTCCAACCTAAACTTCCCCTGGCACAGCTTGAGACTGTGTCCTCTTGTTCTGGTGCTGGTTGCCTGGGAGAAGAGGCCAACGCCCACCTGGCTACAACCTCCCTTCAGGTAGTTGTAGACAGCAATAAGGTCTCCCCTGAGCCTCCTCTTCTCATCTTACTTCTAACAATCCTCTGCATATGGTTTAGCAGGCATGGTGGTGTTGGGTTGATGGTTGGACTCAATGATCTTAGAGGTCTTTTCCAACCTTTATGATTCTATGATTCTGTGATTCATATCAGTATTTGTTGTCTTAAATATACCACCTTCACATTTGAAAAACCCTTAAGTTGTGCTGTGTCATGGTCATCTCAGAAAAGCTTTCTATTTTTCATGCAAAATTCCTGTTATGGCCATTGCATATTTCACCAAAGGCAGATTTGCAAACAAATAAACCTTCTGTTGAGGCCCCAGTCCTGATATGGAATGAAAACAATTTTCATCCCTTGCCACAGCTACTGCTGCCTAAGGTTTAAGAGATTCATTTAGACGATCAAAGAGTTGCATTTCAGTCCTTGTTTTAACTGTGGATGCTTTCCATGCTCGTGGACACATGGAGAAGGCCTTCCATAGGCAGCCATGAATGTGATCTGTGTTTCAGCTCAACTGGCTGTGAGCAAGCTGGCCAAGTTGTCATGGTGCATGCCTTGAATGTGTTTGGAATAGCAAAGCATGCCTCAGTTTCCCTGCTGCACAATGGAGATGGACACTTATCTTATGGGTTTGGGTGGGAGGAAAAGTAGCATTTGTGAAAGACAGAGTCTGAGGGGCACTCAGGTGTCCAAGTGCTTTTATCAGCTGCAAAAGCCTGTGGCTATTGTAAATCATAAAGGAGGAGGATGAGAGGAGGAACTGGTCCTGGAATGTGAGAGGTGAGATAAAATAAACGGAAAACACCAGGGCTAAAATCCCAGCTCATTCCAGTCCGAGGCCTGGCTGAACCCAGGGCTGCGATTTCCCTCAGCAGCAGATAAAGGGGCAGACAAAATGATGTCAAAATACCTGGGATTACCTGTCCTCCTCTCCCCCTTCAAAATATCCCCTCCCTCCATCCCCTGTGTGGGAGATGCCAGAGATATATGGCTTATTGTTCAGGGATGCTTCGGTAGATGCAATCTGTTCCTCATTGTCCGGTAATAGCTTGATTATCTAGGGGGTGAAAATGCAGAGTGGTTGTGCCCAACGAACCATGAAATTGCCACTGCTCAGAGGAACCATTTATCATCAACCCTTTAGAGCCAGGAGGGCTGGCAGCTTGGTGGGAGATGTGGGACAGGTATTCATCCAGAGCCGGGATGCTGGAATGTGTCCGGGATGGTCCCGCACTGAACTTTTCAGGGAGCAAGTGAACCCTGGAGGGTGCTGAACAGGGAGACCTTCCTGGGGAATACAGAGACCAACAATGCCGTGAGATAGATGGCTGCAAAGCCTGAAGAACACATTAGGAATGTTGCTGGAGGAATATGGCTGAGACATTTTTATGCTTCCTCTTCAGCAGAGAGGAAATTTGGGTAAATCCATTAACAACTCATTCCGCTGGGCTAGGGCTGTGCATTTTGTGTCAAACCCGTGGTTAAAATGGGAGTGAGCAACTTCTAGAAGTGTACCAGGAATCTGGACACAGACAGGCCTCCCTGGGGCAGATTCCTCTTTTAATCATCCTGGCTCCTATCTTAGGAACTAATTTATAAGTTAAATCTAATTCCTTCTTGGAAACTGCTGTGCAAAGCTTTTCTTGCCAGGAGTTCCCACAAAGCTGAGCTGGGGGCAGGATACTTCCCCACTTGCTAAGCCGCCATGAGTGAGCCAGCCCAATGGGTCAGGTATTCAACTCAAAGTACTGAAAGGTTTTTGCTGTCATCATCAGATGGGAAGCAGAAGTTTGGTTTTGCTGTACAGGAATAGTTCCAGGAACTCCAACATGGGCATGAACATGGTCCTATCAAAGAATTCAATGTATTTGCATCTCAAAAGAGAAGAAATGCTGATTTCAGCTGAACTTTGCTTAAAAGTACAACTACTTCCCAAGTCAATTTAAGTGAGTTCCCCCAGTCCCTGGTGGCAAGGACTGATATTCTGTCTGATACTTGTCAGCTGAACCAGCTCAGCAGGAGCTTGGTGAGCTAGATAGATGGGGAGAGCTGCAATTTGTGGGGGCAAAAGACACTGCAGATAAATAAGGAGAGAGGGTTTTGTGAGCTCCTCCCTTCCAGTTCAAATCCAGGAGTTACGAAACTTGATACAGGGAATCCTACGGGGCCTTGGAGGAAAGGAATTTACTCCCACCCATCCTGGGTTCAGCCTAACTCCTCATTTTTTTGTGTGTGTTATTTGAGCCTACAGCCTGGAAAAGTGTCTGCACATTTTCTGCCCAGAGATCCATCCCACCCTAACCCTGTCCTCCTCTGTGCCTCTTGCAGAAGGGCCACCTGCAGCTCCCATGACTCAGACCCAGCAGCATCCCCACAAAGGGGGTAAAAAATAGGCTATTGGCAGGAATTTCCCTCTGGATGTATAAATGACACAGGGATCCTGTGTAAAGGGCTGTTCTGCTCAGAAATATCTTGAAACTTCCAGGCATCCGGTTCAATAAGTTTTCTCCACACCGTGTTATTTACTAACGTCGAGTCCCCAGGGCCATAGATGGCTTTTCCTTAATGGGGAATTGTAAATAACTGGGACAGTATCTTTGAATTCTGCTATTTATCAAAAGCTCTGGTGTGTGCTGCCCTGCTAAATGAGTGGCCATTGCCAGATCTCTGACTGGGCTATAACAGCCCCTTCTGATGAGTGTTTTATTAACTGGAGAAATGATGAGATTTTATGGTCATCCCGAATCCTGTGATGGTTTGTTGAATCAGTCAGGTTTTACAAGGCTTGGCACCTATTTATCCAGCCTCCATGATCCAGATTGTGACAGAGTGGATTTTACCCAGGGAGGATAAGATAAATGCCTTCTATTTCTCTTTAGGGTTTTTTTCAGTGTATGGTGTTACACTCAGGCTGTAGCCTGCTGCCGTGTGATGAAGACGTGTTGTAGTCTCTGAACATAAGAATACTGTCCTCTGTTGATCAGAAAGGAAACAACTGCTCTTCATGCACCAGGAAGCACTGGCCAAAAAAATCAAGCCAAAATGCCGCTGTGAAAATCAACCTGGTTGCCATAATTTCCCTTCATAGTTGTTCACAATCTGGGATACCTTTGAAGATCTGCCTATGTGGGGATTTGGGATCTCCTAGATCATTCACATAAGTCATACATCAGCTACTCTGGCCTTTTGGCAAGAATACTGATGCATGTGATTGATCTAGAGCTCTTCAGCTTCGACAGTTTAGACTTTAATGGGCAGGAAAATAAATGCTTCACTCCCTGAAAAATATTCTGAGTGATGCTGCAAAGAAGGAGAATGCAGTAAAACGAAAGGAGAGGTGGGAAAAATCTGAAGGAGCAAGAGAAAGTGCATTTTGAAAACTCCCTGATTAGATGCTGCAAGAGCTGTGCCGAGTAATGCCTTTAACGCTTTATCTGCCCGCAATTTGCATTAAACACAGCACCACTCAGTTCTTTTCTCTCCTCATTCCCACATCTCTCTTCTCCTCCCGACAAGAAAGACACCCAAATGCCAATGAATTTGTTGGGAAAGAGGAGTGAGCAGCTGACTCAGTGCATGACTGTTGTCACCACAACCTGTCATACAAACCCTGTGGCTCACCCACTTCAGCATCCACATCCCCAGGTGGTAATGGCAGTCCTGGCTGCTCTCCCCATCAGGGATGCTGGGATGGTGGTTGGGGTGGTGCTGCAGTGCTGCTCCCATCCCCACCCCAAAAAGAAAAAAGAGCAGCAACCTAATCTCTGCCAGCATAAGGAATAGTGCTGTGAGATGCCCTTTGATTAATGAAAGTCAATTAGCAGCATAGAATCATTTTGGTTGGAAAAGACCTTGCAGATCATTGAGTCCAACCACCAACCCAACACCACCATGGCCATTAAAACATGTCCTGAAGTGCCCTATCTTCATGGTTTTTGAACAACTCCAGGGAAGGTGACCCTACCACCACCCTGGGCAGCCCATTTCAATGCTTGACCAGTCTTTCAGTAACCATTTTTTTCCCCTAATGCCCAATCTATAGATCCCCTGGCACAACTTGAAGCCATTTCCACTCCTCCTACTGTGAGTTACGTTGGAGAAGAGTCTGACACTCACCTCACTACAACTTGGCACGCACCCTCAGTCACAGCACTAGCAACCAAATATTGCTCCAAAGCAGGATGATAATTAATGCTTCAGCAAACTGCATTGTCTCAATGGGTTCACTGCCAGACCATTGTGCTGCAGCCACTTCAGCTGATTTCACAGCCCTGATGATGATGATGTTGTGGGGCAGGCAACAACAGGCTGTTTTCCCAGGAGATGATGCCAGGAGCTATGAGAACAGCACAGCTAGACCAGGCAGATGATGGACTATGGGGGGACAGGGTAGAGAAGCACTTTGAGACATAGTTTAGTGGGAATGGTGCTATTGCATTGACAGTTGGACTTGATGATCTTGGAGGTCTGAATGATTCTATGATCCCATGACATGAAGTTTTTGCCTTCTCCAAATCACAAGTATGCAGGGGCCACACCTATTTGCATTACCCACACTGTCTTGTCCTTTTAGGGTGTTTCTAACCACTCGCTTGCAGTGATCTTACAGAGAGAACCAAACACAGCTGAATTATTGTCTAAAACCTCAAAAAGAGGAGACAAACTGAGGCTTTAAAGGAAACATCCACTTTTGGGTTGTTTTCCTTCACCACGTGATGTCACAGCATCACATTTTGTTCTGCAAACATAGCAGGCATTGACTTGAAAAGTAAAACTGAATAACAGCTCAAGAGAACCTCACCGGGGAGCTGCAGCTTTAAGGCAGGTACCATATGTTGCATGACTCGCTAATTAAAGTATGCAAATTAGCCAAAGAGCTAATTCAGCAGCTCCAGGGTTCAGGGACATTTGTATCTCAGGGTTTGGGGCTAGCCCAGGCTCAGCCTATGCAAGACTCCAATGTGAAGCTGAGTTCAGCTTTCAGGCACCACCAGGCACAAACATGTTGACTGTATGCTTTTTGTTCCAGCATCACCCAGAACTTTACCTGCTTGGCTCTTTTCTTTGCAGTATTCTGTTGGAGCCAGGCCTGCTCACCCATTTCTTTCAGACTGAGCTTCTTGCCACGGCTTTTCCCTCTTGGATCGTTCTGTTGTTTTACCTGGATGTGACAAGGCAAGCGATGACGCCATCACTCGGAGCTCTCCAGTCGAGCCTTGCTCTATATTAGTCACTTGAAAGCACCAGCCCAGTCAGCAGTGCAGTCAGCTGGCAAGAAACTCTGGGAGAAAAATTTTCCATGTGCTATTTTTGCTATGAAAGTACTCTGAAGGCAAAGGCTGGGATGGGCTTTTGTAGCAAAGGAGGAGGTACAGATGCCAATTGTCCCTATTTAGGAAGGAGAGTTTCTTTTTTTATTTATTTTTATTTTTATTTTCAAGCCAAACATCTCTTATTTTTTCCATTCTCTCCTTCTTTGAAAGCTCTCACGGTCCAAAATATGTCAATGGACTTTAAAGGTGTGTCTCCACTTCTCTCTCCTAAATGTGCCTGCTTATAGCTTCACCAATGCCACTAGCAAGCCTGGAAAGAGGGCACAAAGAAGGGTTCTGCTTTCTAAAGTGTGACTTGCAACAGAAAATAGGGACAGAGGAGTGGGCTGTACGTGGCTCTTGCCATGATGCTGCACAGAACATTCAGAAACCCCAGGCTCAAACTTCTGAAATCAACTGCCTGTTAAACAAACTGAAGTGAAGTGACTCAGACAGGCACAGAAGTCCCAGCAGATACGAGAAGCCCAAAACAGCGTCAAGGTCAGAGAGCCCTGCACAGCTCCCAGGCGAGACCAGCCAACCTTCTCTACGGAGGCGTTGGTGCAAATTTCCCATGAAGGCTCGTGTGTAAAGAGAAGCCCCTTCAATTTCTCTCACTGGTCCTGCTTCCCGGCATCAGCTCTGGGTTTTCTGTCTCTCTAACCCCAAAACATGGGAGAACTTTATCACCTCCTCCCACCGAGCAGGGAAATGACTCTTTTTACCAACTGAAAGCAACTTTTCCCGTTTGCTGTGAGCACTGTTCTGGGTGTCCACCCTCTAAAACGTGAAATCTGAGCTGTTTTGACTGGCCACCGAGGTCCCCTGGGACTGTCTTGTATTCTGATGAAGCGCAATCATTGAGGCGAAGAAAACATTCCTGATGCAAACACTCTCGCTTGTGAATGTGAAACTCTTCCTCCGTGGAGATCCCATGGCTGCTGGAAATGTGCAGCTCCCACAGACCACGCTGCCAAGAAACTCCTTTTAAGGAATGACAGCCAAAAACAAAAGCAAAGCTGTAAGCACATTTATCTCAAATGTCAACCCAACGGTCATGGATCACTTTGGTCGGGTTTGCCCAGCGCTGCTGAACGGATGATCTGAGCCAAGTCTGGGAGAAGTGGGAGGAACAAGAATCCAGCTCTGTTAGTTAAAAGGAGAGGAGAAGAGAAGGAAGAGGAGAAGAGAGGAGAGAGGGGAGGGGAGGGGAGGGGAGGGGAGGGGAGGGGAGGGGAGGGGAGGGGAGGGGAGGGGAGGGGGGGGGGAGGGGAGGGGAGGGGAGAGGAGAGGAGAGGAGAGGAGAGGAGAGGAGAGGAGAGGAGAGGAGAGGAGAGGAGAGGGAGAGAGGAGAGGAGAGGAGAGGAGAGGAGAGAGGAGAGGAGAGGAGAGGAGAGGAGAGGAGAGGAGAGGAGAGGAGAGGAGAGGAGAGGAGAGGAGAGGAGAGGAGAGGAGAGGAGAGGAGAGGAGAGGAGAGGAGAGGAGAGGAGAGGAGAGGGAGAGGAGAGGAGAGGAGAGGAGAGGAGAGGAGAGGAGAGGAGAGGAGAGGAGAGGAGAGGAGAGGAGAGGAGAGGAGAGGAGAGGAGAGGAGAGGAGAGGAGAGGAGAGGAGAGGAGAGGAGAGGAGAGGAGAGGAGAGGAGAGGAGAGGAGAGGAGAGGAGAGGAGAGGAGAGGAGAGGAGAAGGGAGAGGAAGAAAAAAATGAAGGAAATGTAGAAAAAAAGAGAGAAACTAATATAAATTTAAAAAAAAAGAAGAAGAAGAAAAAGGAGGCGGAAGGATTTTTGCAGTCCTTTGCTAGTACCTTCTGGCAGCGCAATGACAGTTTTGGGGTCCCTTCACTGCGGCCATCAGCTTCTCTATCAGCTAGAAAGACCATATGGGGGGGCTAAGGATCCAGACTCATATCATCCAGCCCTGGAAAGGACCAGTAAGGCCATGCAAGCTGCAGTGAGACCACATCCACACTGATGCCTGCTGTTTAGCCACGGCATCCCAATCACTCAGCACTGGGAGAGATCTCAAAATGCTCAGTTCCTAGTTGCCCAGATGCAGATGAGTAGAAATCCATTCCTCTTTCTGAACAGTAGCATAAAGAAAATAAAAATAAAGCCCTTGTGCCTATTACCAGGAGACAAGCCAGATAAACCTCTTTTGGCACCAGATAAACACATGGGATAGCAAAGTCTTTGAATCATATGCAGTCATTTTCAGTAACTATGTCATGGAATGGACCAAAATACAAGGCAGCTCGATTGATTTCAACAGATATTTCTAACCCAAATTGCAGAGGTAGTAAAAGCCCCTTGGGAATGTATCCCAAACTTGCTCTTAATGGCACTCCATCCTGCTGGGAACGGTGCAAGTGCAGCCAGGGATTTCTTTCTGCAATTCCAGTCTCTGGAGGGGCTGCTGCACAGCAGTGCTGTGATAAACCTCATGAGTCGTTGGCTGACTTATTTGTTGTTGTTTCTCTTCAGGACAACAGGTCACAACACGGTGCTGTTTTGAAGTCGCAAGATTCCCATAAATCATGCAAACAGCTCTTTTGCTTCTTCTGTCTGTCTCTCTCTCTCTCTCTGTGTGTCCCTTTTCCCCTGCATTCCTCTACAATAAACACAGCCAAATGTAGTTTTGTTGGTTTTTTTTCCTTAATCTGCAGGGGAAAATGACCAATTTTGCTTGCAGGCTGAGATCTTGCTCCAGTTCTCAGCTGGAATGGGTTTCCACTGCTTTACTTAACCCCCAAACAGGAACTCTCTTCCTGGTGCCTTTGTGAGGATAAAAATTACAACTCAGAACACAAACAGCCAGTTGTTTGTTGGTTTGGGTTTTTTTTAATGTAATAAAATCAATACATCAATATTTGTTAAACTCTTTTCAGTAGCAAAAAGCAGGCAGATTATAGAGCTAATAGGATCATACAATCATAGAATCAACAAGGTTGGAAAAGACCTCAAAGATCATCAAGCCCAACCTGTCACCCAACACCTCATGACTGCTAAACCATGGTTTCAAGTGCCACATCCAATCCCTTTTGGAACACCTCCAGGGATGGTGACTCCACCACCCCCTGTGCAGCCCATTCCAATGGCTAACAACTAATAGGATGCAAGGCACTGTGAAATATCCATCCAGAGTTTCATAGGTCTAAACCAAGATTTCTTTCTCTTGCTGCCTTAGTACACTCAAACAAAAGCTGCAATTGAAGCAAAGTATTTCTATACATTGTAACAGCTTTCCTGTGAGCTCCATGCTTGTAACCAGTGGGATCTTCACATAGAGTGGTGAGTTAACAGTCCACTTGCTATTTCTTAATGCTCAAGCAATGAGTTACTGCCAAGTTTATTGCAGACCAGTGCAGTCCAAGGGGCTCCTGCGGTATTGTGCTGGTGAAGGTGAGAGTCAGAAGAAAACATTTTCTGTCTTCCCCCAGCATTGAAGCCAGGTAAGGGAAGAGATGTTGCCCTGGAAAACTGGGTAAAGCCTGAAATCTGATGTATTTTGCACAGGTCTCTTGCTCCAACTGGTCATCTTGCTGGTGGCACTCTGTTTTCAGACTGCTAGAATAGCTTTTGCACTGTTGAGGATCCCAACATGACCTCCCTTTGGCACCTGAGTATTCAGAACTTACTTAGGACCTATTTTATCCCTTCAGAGATGTGTAACATTTATAGCAGCAGACACAGGGAAGGAGAATGGGACAGCCATAAACAGCAACATTTGCAGTGCAAGGTACAATAAAGCAAGGAGCAAACTGCACTTTATAGTGCTGTTTGCTGGGAAAACTCCACAAACATAAATTCTCCTGACATGTGTAAGATCCATTTTATGATTCAACAAGAAGACATGGAAGAGAAACCAAACAACAAAAAGCCTAAATAACTCACCCAAAGCTAAGTCAGTGGCAGAAATGGAAACAAAATCCCAGGGACCTGATTCCATCCCCCTCCTCTAGCCATTAGCCTGCCTGTTTCTTCATTACAAAAAATGTTTGGTTAAGTGTTCTGAATGGCCTGCAAGTTAAAGCCTAGGAAATCTATGGTTTTCATATTTGATGGAGTGAAATGCACCAAGAGGTAATCAAAGCTTTATGTACCAGCCTTAGAGAAAAGCATTTCACAATGCTAAGAAAACCTTATTACTTTCATGAGGGGGGAAGGACTAACGATACACATATGCTCACTCCCTTCCTCCAGCTAAAGCTGTGGATGAAAGAGCACAGAGAGTGATTCCAAGGAGCAGATATAGCCAGAGGGGACTTGCCGTGCTATTAGTTCCCATGACACATAGCTAAGCTTAGACAAGCAAAAGTGTCCACAAACTTTCAAAACATTCTTTTTTTTGCCAAATTACCTGCTGACAGTGTAAAAGAAAAACTGCCTTTTGGCAGGTGGATGGTCCTTCAGCTATGGTCGAAATCAGAGGGAGGAAAAACTGGGTGAGAATAAAGCCACACATTGCCGTGAGAAAGAGGAGGTTGCTGTGAGAGGAGAGTTTCCCTTTGCCTAAAACACTCTGACCACAGTGCATCCCATTCTTCCTGGGAATAAACAAGGATACTGTCCTTACAGACAACAGAATATCATCTGAGACAAAAAACAAGCTCAAGGTTAAGTATTTCAAATGTTATTTTTGTACTTCTTAACATCGCACTGGTTAGGCCACACCTTGAGTACTGTGTCCAGTTCTGGGCTCCTTGATTTAAGAAGGACATTGAGATACTTGAACGTGTCCAGAGAAGGGCAACAAGGCTGGGGAGAGGCCTTGAGCACAGCCCTGTGAGGAGAGGCTGAGGGAGCTGGGGTTGCTTTGCCTGGAGAAGAGGAGGCTCAGGGGAGACCTTATTGCTCTCTACAACTACCTGAAGGGAGGTTGTAGGCAGAAGGGGGTTGGTCTCTTCTTCCAGGCAACCAGCACCAGAACAAGAGGACACAGTCTCAAGCTGCACCAGGGGAAGTTTAGGCTTGAGGTGAGGAGAAAGTTCTTCACAGAAAGAGTAGCTGGCCATTGGAATGTGCTGCCCAGGGAGGTGGTGGAGTCACCATCCCTGGAGGGGTTCCTTCAAAAAGGATTACACGTGGCACTTGAAGCCATGGTTCAGTTAGTCATGAGGTGTTGGGTGATAGGTTGGTTGAACGTGTCCAGAGAAGGGCAACAAGGCTGGTGAGAGGCCTTGAGCACAAGCCCTATGAGGAGAGGCTGAGGGAGCTGGGATTGTTTAGCCTGGAGAAGAGGAGGCTCAGGGGCGACCTCATTGCTCTCTACAACTACCTGAAGGGTGGTTGTAGCCAGGAAGGGGTTGGCCTCTTCTCCCTAGCAACCAGCACCAGAACAAGGGGACACAGTCTCAAGCTACAACAGGGGAGGTTTAGGCTCGAGGTGAGGAGAAAGTTCTTCACCGAGAGAGTGATTCGTCATTGGAATGGGCTGCCCGGGGAGGTGGTTGAGTCGCCGTCCCTGGAGGCGTTCAGGAGGGGCCTGGATGTGGCACTTGGTGCCATGGTCTAGTTGTGAGGTTTGTGGTTACAGGTTGGACTCGATGACCTTCGAGGTCTCTTCCAACCTTGGTAATACTGTAACTGTAATACTGTAGTTGGACTTGATGATCTCTGAGGTCTTTTCCAACCTTATTGATTTTATGATTCAATGATCAATCCAGCAGGAAAATATCTTTAGAAACCAGTAATGGAGTGAAAAGCTTCATGATCCAGTGTCTGGAGCAGGACATAAAACAATGTATGATGTTTTGCAGTTTGCACCCAGTGTCAGCAGCCCTGCAACGTAAAGGGTGGCACCATTCTCTAAAGAACCCTTTGAAGACGGTTCTTGCACATACCCTGAAGGGAAAGGCATTTGCAGAGATCTTGTGAGTGAATATTAGTTATATGTTCACATTGTAACAAAACCATCACAATAAGAGCATCATTTTGTACACATGTAGGTGATACCATGCCACCATGGCCTGTGCTGGGGTAGATGATGTTCATAATGAACGACATCCCCATGTCCATTGTGAACATACTCTGCTACAACTGAAGAGAGTCATAACCTCTTTCTACCCTTAATGCTCTCTCAGGTACTCACATGGTTGCACACTCTGGGCCAAGAAGGTCAATGATATGATTTCTGTATCCTGCTATGGGCTTGACCTCAAAGAACCTCTGTCCTCCTCTGACTCATAAAAGCTACCAATAAAAAACCTAAATAAATTGAAAATAAACCCTCCATTTTTCCTTGCTGGGATGAATGGAAGTTCATGGCATGATTAAAATTCAGCTCTTCAAGGATGCTTTTTTTCCCCTCTCTTGCTAAATGTTACTATTTATCCAAAGGCATTTCTGCTGGCCACACATTAATTTCAATACCATTTGGCAACCAGAGTTTTGGACGTGGTGATCAGAAGCTGTTCCAAACCACTTTCTAGGGGTCATTGGCCATTCCCTTTCCTCATCCATGGGGTTTCTGAGATACCAAACTCCTTTGTTATTGTGCAACAGGTAAAGAGAAACTCCCTTTATCTATACATATTAGATAACAGTGAGGCTTTAATGGCCAGAAAATTTTCTCCCCTTGGCTTTCCCTTTATTAGGCTAGTGATTGTTTGGATTCAGATTTAAAAAGCCCTTTCACACTATGGCTGCTTCTCCTCAAAAGCCTCTGCCAACACTTAATGCAGTAAAGGGTGGGGGGAGAAAATTTAATATAGTTCATCAAATCTCAGGAAATGAAGCTTTGCCTCCTTAAGTTCCTTTTAAGAATGAGTGTTCCACTGTGGCCAGCTGAAAGTGTGCTGAGGTTTTGAGTGTGGCTCCTCTGGATGTGGAAGTTTATTGATAATGCCTTCCTTCTCCCAGTGAGCTCCTGAAGGAAGCCCAAAACTGCTGACCTCGCAGTCAGCTCACCTTCTGCTCCCACTGTGGTATTTTGGGGTGCACTTCATAAAGGTCCCAGCAACCACCCAACAGAATAGTGACTTTGTCTACCCCGTTCCTCACCGCGGTGGTAACTGGTAACGCTAACCAGCTGGGCAGCAACCACAGCTTCCATAGACCCTCCCTGGGTCTGGGTTGGCCGTGGTCACCTACACCCTGAAGTCCCAAATTCCTCTCTCCGAACTTAACCCCAGCTTTGAAAAGCAGGGAGGGAAAGATAAGAAGCAAAACAAAGCCCATATAGCTGTCTTTAAAGGAAACAAAAGCTGAAAAGGTTGATGCTTTTTTTTTTTTTGCTTTTGCTTCTCTTCTTTTTTTTTTTTTTCTTCTGCTTTTTTTGTTGTTGCTGTTTGTTTTTAACTACTGCCATTTGTTCCCTTGTAAAAACAGAGGGTGAAAGCTTTCAAGCCTCACAGCCCTCCAGCGGGAATTTCACCGCTTGAGGAAAAAGTTCACGGATTGCTCCCACAGCATTTAGCAAAAGAGAAAATGGGGAAAGACGGTTGCTTCTGTCAACACCTTGGAAATAATAACAGCTATTCAGCAGCATTTTCAGTTCCTCCAGCTAATCACGCTGAGGTTTCCCTCCTGTAGGTTTTCCTTGGACTGCAGCAAAGTTAACTCGCTCCTGCATTTCTGCTCAGCGCAATCTTCACAGAATTCCACACGCACGCACACACCCCCCAAAAGGATTTCGTGGATTTGCAGATAGAAAACTCTTGCTCCTGTGTCACCCTTTGGTGGAGCTGTGACAGTGTGTGGGGGTGTACAATCACGATCAGAGCTCCGAGAGGTGGTTGTAGGATGAGTGTTGTCTCCTCAGCCTTCCATATTCACAAGGACAGAGACTTGGAGCTTGTTTCTGACACGAAGAAACAAACACCTGATGGCAGCACATATAAAGAATCTTCAGTTCATTCGTAGTATCTCCACACTTCAAGTCACTACAATGACCAGAACTGTTTTTTGTCTTCTTTCTTCTTTCCTCTCTCTTCTTTCTTCTTTCCTGCCTCTTCTTTCTTCTTTCCTCTCTCTTCTTTCCTCTCTCTTCTTTCTTCTTTCCTCTTTCTTCTTTCCTCTTTCTTTCTTCTTTCTTCTTTCTTCTTTCCTCTTTCTTCTTTCTTCTTCTTTCTTCTTTCTTCTTTCTTCTTTCTTCTTTCTTCTTTCTTCTTTCTTCTTTCTGCTTTCTGCTTTCTTCTTTCTTCTCTTTCTTCTTTCGTCTTTCTTCTTTATTCTTTCCTCTTTCTTCTTTCTTCTTTCTTCTTTCTGCTTTCTTCTTTCTTCTTTCTTCTTTCTTCTTCTCTTTCTTCTTTCATCTTTCTTCTTTATTCTTTCTTTCTTATTTCTTATTTCTTCTTTCTTTCTTCTTTCTTTCTTCTTTCTTCTTTCCTCTTTTTTTGTTGTTTTTTTCTTCCCTTTTTTCTTTCTTCTTTTTTTCTTTCTTCTTTCTTCTCTCTTTTCTTTTTCTTTTTTCTTTTTCTTGTTTCTTTTTATTTTTTCTTGTTTTCCTTCTTTCTTATTTTTTCTTTCTTTCTTTTATATTTTTTCTTTTTTTCTCCTAACACTTGAAATTTGAATTTTTTGAGTCATCAAACAGCTACTTGGGTCTTGTGTTGTTGAAATATTGGGCTATATTCCTTGATTTTTCTGGTCCTTTTGCAATAAAACCCAAGGCACTGGCTACTTCATTCCATTCCAGGAGAAAAATGACCCTTACCATTGGTAGGTCCTGGCTGATGCATTCAGAAAGGAGATAGGTGAGCAGGAAAGGATTAGAAAATAATCTGAAGCAACAGAAGTTCAGATGTCTGTCTAAAGTAGACCAAAAGAACAGCAGACATCCAGTTCATGCTCTTGGGTGGTTGTGTGATATTAAGGTGACTCTTGCTGTGCAGTCCAGGCAGTGTCATGGTTTATACCACTGATTTAGGCAACATGGCAGATGACCTGGTTTTGGAATCCAGTTATAACAGATCTTTGCATTCCTAAATAAAAAGGGTTTATAGGTCATTTTGGCCAATGACCTCACCAAAACTTTGTCATTCCTTGGAACAGGCTCCCCAGGAGAGTGTCAGAGACTCTGTCCCTGGAGGTATTGAAAAGCTGTGGAGATGTGGTGTTGAGGCACATGGTTTGGTGATGACCTGGTAGTGTTCCTTAACCAACCAAACTGATTCTTGGATTACTAATCAATTGCTCAGCAGATCAGGCAGCTGAAGAACATTCATCTGCAGTGTGCCAGGACCACCACCAGCATCCAAACCATGTCTAATACACAATGAAGCTCCCTCTGCATGTCTCTCCCCATTGTAGTAATGAAACAATACCTTTAGTCCTTCAACTAATGCATTTTCCAAGAAAATTGATACTAGTTTCACCATCTGTACTGATTTGGCTGGGATAGAGTGGATAGATTACTTGGTGGTTCAGAGCTGGTGGTAAAGACATGGACGGTCCTTCTCCTTTGGGGTCTAGGACAGTTCTTGAAGGGTAGGGGCAAAATAATAATCTAAAAAGACTTGGTTTTGAAGTGGCAAGATTATTCTAAACCCCAAACCTGGGAAATCTCCTCAGTGAACAGCATGGAGAGACTAAAGAATATAACTTCTTGTCCTAACGAGGGTTTTGCTGTATGGACTTACAACAGAGCACTGGGCTGGAGGTTGCTGGATCCCACCTCTCCTAACTTCTAGGAATAAAATGATGCCAATTTTATTTGAAACATGTGTCACCAAAGCCGGTACGTGGTGTGGTTTGGGAAGGCAAAACCCACCCATGCATCCAGGGTGTTATTAGTGACTTTTATCAAACCAACATGGCTAACTGCTGTACATTCACTCCCTCCAACTATTTGCAGGGCTCTGGTGGTGGGTCTGTCTCTCACCCACAAGTTTATGCTATGAAATATGTTCCAACAAAAGCCAGATAGTTGAGGTAGGCAATTAACAGTGAAAATGAGGAGTTTTCTCTCTTTTTCTGCCACTGGAAGGGGTAGATATCGCTAAACCTTAGACATTTTGTTTGATAGCAGCTGGGATGGAGAACGTTTAGAAAGATGAGAGAGGGGGTTTCAACAATGCTTCTGGTATCCCCTAATACCTCTGAATGAGGCATACTTGTGGTCAGTGAGATATGTTTTCTTTTTACCCAGCCTTTGGACTCTAGTTTCTGGGAGCCAAGATAAAGGAGTTGGTAGACCAGCTGTCCAGTCAAGCTCACCGCAATAAGGTTTTCAGCACTAGACTAGAGTTACAGAAGAAAAATGTCTGCCAAAGAGACATTTGCACTTATTCCTTCTTACTCAGCATTCTTTGCAGCAGCAGCTCCACATCTACCTTCTCTTCTTTCTTTAAACATCTAAACTAAAAGCTTGAGGGCATTTGGGCTGTACCTAAGATTTCCTTTGTAAGGTTGGTGAGAAAAATTATGATTTTGGTGGGTTTATATTCACCAAAGTGCTGCAGGGCTATTGGACAGACAGGTTGGAAACTACTGCCCTAGAATGGACCATCCTAACCTCAGGTCTCCCTTGAAGGTTAAATTCTCCACACCTACCTCAATTCTTCTTGTTGTGGTCCAGCTCTCAGTAGCTTTCACAGAACGCGATGCCCACATAACACCACAGCCAGTGGGTGGAGAGGAAGAACAACTTTATGTGCAACAGATCTGTTTATTTATCTAGTGGAAGCTTTATTTTTCTGGAGTCTGCTAGTGTTCACTGAGGCACTGCTGTGAAACAACTGAATGCTTAAGGACTCGGTGCTCTCTGATTATATCCCTCTAATCCAGCTCCCCATGGGATTCAAATGGGAGCAGAATTGAATCCTTATGCAGCAGACAGGCTTGAAAAGTTCATTCCCATTTTAGAGATTTCTAATCCCAGAGAGTCCCTAGATGGAAGGTTTTCCACAGGCTTTAGTGGACTTTTAAATCAAGTTGAACACAGGGTGGTTTGCTGGAGGCAGTGGGACCAATGTTACTGCCATAGGGATTACTGAACTCAAAAATATTTTGTTCATATTGGGGTTTTGAGACAAGCAAGGGAGCAGCCCCTCAAACCCTCATACACAGGCATATTTACTGGTTGCAGTTCACTGAGATTGAATTTGCTGTTGAAGAGGGAGAAATTTTGTGTCTGTTGTCAGAGCTGTCTGAGCCAAATCGAGCTCACTGCCGCCTGGATGGACCACTGAGGTCAGGTCAAGCCAGGCTGCAGGGAGATGAGAAAGGCAAAGAAAAGTAGAGCTCACATGAAGTATTGAGGGAAGTCCTAGAAATGCATGTGGCATTGGTTTAAGTTGTCCCTAGAGCATTTTAAGTACTGTGGGACACAACATCTGGCCACCAGCTGTTGCTCCAGAAGAGCACTCATTGCAAATAATTTCTGTGCTGCATCTACCAGCCGCATGCAGGTGCCCCAGCTATGGGGCAATGGATGTATGGGCAACCCAGTGCCCCAGGGTCAGGTTGGACTGGGATGTCCCAGAGATCTGCCAGATAAATCTGACCATTTCTTCTTAGCCCACAGGGAAGACAGATCTGAGGACTGAAACAACAAGATCTGGCCTCTAAACCGGTTTCTGAGGAGACTCAGAAAGCAGCAGAAGTGGCTCTCTGCCAGCTTCCATCAGCACCAGTCAATTTGTTTCAAAGTGTCATTGTGCATCATCAGACACTTTAATAGCTCTGACATGGTGGGCATCCATCACCAACTCATCCCTTATGGTTTCCCAGAGGGAGGAACCTCTGGTGCTCTGGACCCTGCAAGACCTTTGGGGAGATAAATGAATCCTCCCATATGTGAGGGCAAAGGATCAATGTATGAACAGGGGTTCAAGATGAATCAAGAGCCACGGGTAACACTTTTACTGTGAAAATCGATGGTTCCAGTGAAACCACAGCAACATTTGTGATGTTTCATCCCCTTGACAGTCACAGTTCAGCAAAATCTTCTTGATGTGAGAGTAAATATGTTCTATATAACAAAACACACTGTTTTCTAAAAGAAAAAGACCTGGCTTAGGCTTTATTCTGGTTCCTAACATGGTTCCTAACATCTTCCCTAAAAATTCCTTAGGGTGTTTTATTTTCCTATGTACATGGAAAGGTGGTGGTAGGAAACACTGTGTTACTGTGGGACATGTTTCACATGGAAGTTTCCCATGGTGCCCAAGGCAAATGCCCTTTTTTTAGCCAGGGCCTTAAAACTAAGGCACTGAGCGACTTGAAGGCAGCACATCTAGATGGTGCCAAGCCCCCCTCTGCCAGGGGGTTTTCCCTCTCTGCCAAGTGTCTAAACATGCAACACCTTCACAGTCCCCGTGGCTCTCATAAAACCACAGCTCTGCACGGATTTAATGTCAGGAAAGTCACAATTTGGATATTCCTACTGTTTAGCAACACCCCTTCACGGGGATTCCCCCTCCAAATAAACCACCAACATAAAACAGCCAAAAAACATACTCTGTGAACTCACTTGATGACATAACTTCTAGCAAATATCTAGGAAGAAGAAATGTTCAGGAAAAAAACAAACAAACTCACAACAACTGACGTGTTCAGAGGCCTCGGGACTTGAAACTGGACATATTTTCTTTATCTATGGGGCTAAACAACAACAGCAGCTAATAATTCACCCAAGGTCATCTTGCCAAAACACAAATGCTTTTCGTCCTGTCAGTTTAAAGTTGATCAAAATCCTCATTCTCAGACCTTAGTGGGTTGGCCCCACGAGCATAAATTTGAATGTGGCCGTCGTGGAAATGAAAACAAGAAAGCTCCATGAAAAACACTCGTAAATATTTGTCTCTCCTAACAATGTGAGTGCTCTGAGGTTTGCATGTTTGTTCAGACTTGCTAGCTAATTGTCTAGATATTCATGACAATGGAAAAACAGCCAGATGATGTCAATTGTGCTGGAGTGGATCTGGAGGAACTCAGCTGGGCTGAGTGGAGCTGCTTGGGATTTGACATCGGAACCGCCCCTCCGAATTGAAAGCCAACCCACTTGCTAACAAGCTTGCAAGGAGTTTTGGTTTTTCCCATAGTTTTGCCAGAGCCCTTAAAAACCTCAGGGAAAAAAAAAATATTTAAATGCATGTAAAAAAAGAAATGCCAAGTGGGCAAATCTCCTGTTTGCTTCAAGACTAGTTAGATGAAGGCCAGCACGAGTCAGCTTCTTCTGCAGCCTTTATTAAGAGTGCATGTGTGGATATACGTCCAGAAGCTCTCTACAAAGGAGGTTGTGGTAAGATGGAGGTCAGACTCTTCTCCCTGGTACCAGGTGATAGGACAAGAGGAAATGAGGTTTAAGTTGGATATTAGGAAAAAATTCTTTACTGAAAGAGTGGTCAGGCTGCCCAGGGAGGCAGTGGAGTCACCATCCCTGGAGGTGTTCAAAAAACACATAGATGTGGCACTTCAGGATGTATTTAGTGAGCATGGGTTGGGTTGGGTTGAAGGCTGGACTTGATGATCTTAGAGGTCTTTTCCATGCTTACTGATTCTGTGATTCTATATGCTGGTTATGTGCAAGAGGAGCCACACTTGCTGGTACCTGAGTGAGTGTGGGTGAAGCTCATTCTCTGCAAGCATACTCCCAGCGCTTGCCGTGGAGCAGACATCCGCTGGTGTGACATTTTCAGGCAGCGGTGAGTCGCATCCTCTCTCACAGCAGAAGGATCTGTTCTGCCTGAGCTCCAAACTCACAGAGACATTCATACATCTCATTAGGATGACGATGGTCAGACACATTAACACAATTTCCAGAGATGGCTTGGTCGGAGCGACCCAACCTGGTTAAAGGGCAGTCGAGTAACGAGATGAGAAACTAAACCAAACTTTCTTTCAGCTTGAAAGGGGAAAAGAAATGCGATTATCTTTCCCTTTTTTTTTTTTTTTTTTTTTTTTTTTTACCCAAATTCCCATCTATTTCCTGGTTCCAGTACAGCCATGCCATGGGAAAAGCAGTTCTCACAGCGTCTGCACAAACAGGAAGCATGTGAATTTTCAAAAGGGACCCTATTTTTATGAGCGCTCCCGCTGAGTTTTGCTGACTCAAGAGACCTTGGCCGGAATTTGAATGAGCAGCTTTGGAGTAACTTTGCATTTCCAGACTGCTTATCTGCCATTCCTTTTCCAAAACAAAGCCAACAGCCCGGCTCAAAATCAAACCACGGGCTTGCAAAGCGACTGGTTCAGAGCACGGCTTTCCCACTAGGAGAGAAAGGCCCTAGGACTCAGAGCAGATATGAAGAATTCTGGTTTGCTGCTGGCAAATTGCTCGGGAATCCCTGTTTCTTTCCACCCCGTGGGAAGGGGAGTTGGGCAGGCATCATGTGGAGCTGTCAGAAAGTATCACCTCCCTCCACCCTGACATTGCACAGACCTCGGGATGTCAAAAGCCATCAGTCGTGAAGGGGATGTTTGCTTCTCCTGATGGCAAGGTGGAGATCTGTTATCCACTTGGCATCCTCTCTGAGCAGTGCAAGGGGATGCCGTTTCCTCCAACTGCCTTTTGGGTTGACTGGGTGTGTTCAGCCTTTCCATGGGATGGATTTCCACGTTCTCCCTGCTGGCAGGTGCCGTTCAGACACATGGAAACGAGCCTGATCCCACCAAAACCTGCGCAAGAGCTGCTCTGAGGTCTGAGGGCTGTGATTTTAATTCCCAGATGGAAATTGAGGCTTTCAGGCGGGCTGGAAGGGGCGGGTGCTCTGGAAAACAACTGGCTTTTTGAAGAATAAGGTGAAAGGAGCTTTCTGTGGCTTAAATTCTTTATGCTAATTTTAACAACTATTCCAACCCCTTGAAAATTGCCACTCTGAAAAAATAAACAGGGCCCATATTCAGCCACTGAACTGGCACACAGGCTTTGCTCGGCTGCAACTGGGAATGCCTAACAGTAGCCAGTCTTATTCCTGCATGGAAAAGTGAAGGGAGAGAGAGGGAGAAGGAGAGAATGAAAGCAAGGTCTACTCCAGGCTAATTGGCTCACTATTGGGTTGGGCTGCTGACATTGGACTGGTTTTAAGTTACATGTAAGCAAGTCAAATGGTATAGAAATAATAGCAAGGGGAGAGCTCCAGTGGAAAAGCCAGGCAGTGACTGTCAGACTTGATGTTCTGTTATTCATCAAGTCCTACTGTGCTTTGTGTCATTCACGGCGTGCTTGCGGGAACTGCCCTTGAAGAGCACCCTCCAGCTTGCCAACGTGACATGCTGGGGACGGATCATAGAATGGGCTGGGTTGGAAGGGACCTTTTAAGCTCATCTAGTCCAACTCTCCTGTAGTCAGCAGGGACATCTTCAACTAGAGAAGGTTTCTCAAAGCTCCACCCAACCTGATCTGGAATGGTTCCAGGGATGGGTTATCAACTACCACTCTGGGCAACCAGGACCTTTACCCTCCATGCAAAAAATTTCTTCCTTTTATCTAGTCTAAACCTCCCTCTTTTAGTTTTAAACCGTCATCCTTTGTCCTGTCACAACAGGCCTTCCTAAAATGATTGTCCACATATTTCTTATAGACTTCAATCTGCCCCAAGTTGCATCGCTGAGACAAGAAAATCCCCAGACAAGGGGGTTTCTTTATTTACAAGCCCTCAGTGAAGCTACCTTCTGATGACCTCCAGCTCCTACATTAGGAGAGCTCATCATTATTATCACTGCTCCCCAGGGTTTTGTGTTGGGCTCTACTGACTTTGCTTCAGGAACAACTTTTCGAAGGGCTGCAGCATAAGTGAGCATCTCCATAGACCTAGAGACCCAGAGAAAAGATCTTCACATCCTTCTGCTTTTTCCCAGAGAGCCTCAAGAGCAGAACAGTCCTTTAGGTCTGAATAACAACCTTTGATGGATCTGCCACAGGGACCCATGCAGCTCAGCAGCTGACAACACCTCAGCCATAAAGTCTGGCTGAAGAATTTATTTAGTCACACTCAGACTGGACTTCTTTAACAAATAATTCTTCCCTATAATTTTAATCCATGTCTTTTTGGGGTTGGGCTTTGGTTTTTTGGTTGGGGTTTTTTGGTGGTTTTGAGGATTTTTTTTTCACCAAAGAGTCAGCTTTTTTCCTACCTTTTCTTTCTTTTCTTTCTTTTCTTTTCTTTCCTTTTCGTTCTTTTCTTTTTTCTGTTTCTTTTCTTTTCTTTTCTTTTCTTTTCTTTTCTTTTCTTTTCTTTTCTTTTCTTTTCTTTTCTTTTCTTTTCTTTTCTTTTCTTTTCTTTTCTTTTCTTTTCTTTTCTTTTCTTTTCTTTTCTTTTCTTTTCTTTTCTTTTCTTTTCTTTTCTTTTCTTTTCTTTTCTTTTCTTTTCTTTTCTTTTCTTTCCTTTTTCTTTCTCTCCTCTCCTCTCCTCTCCTCTCCTCTCCTCTC
This sequence comes from Picus viridis, assembly GCA_033816785.1. Taxonomy (NCBI): domain Eukaryota; kingdom Metazoa; phylum Chordata; class Aves; order Piciformes; family Picidae; genus Picus; species Picus viridis. Next base: position 12,396,990 of record CM066591.1, on the reverse strand, counting down.
CTCTCCTCTCCTCTCCTCTCCTCTCCTCTCCTCTCCTCTCCTCTCCTCTCCTCTCCTCTCCTCTCCTCTCCTCTCCTCTCCTCTCCTCTCCTCTCCTCTCCTCTCCTCTCCTCTCCTCTCCTCTCCTCTCCTCTCCTCTCCTCTCCTCTCCTCTCCTCTCCTCTCCTCTCCTCTCCTCTCCTCTCCTCTCCCTCTCCTCTCCTCTCCTCTCCTCTCCTCTCCTCTCCTCTCCTCTCCTCTCCTCTCCTCTCCTCTCCTCTCCTCTCCTCTCCTCTCCTCTCCTCTCCTCTCCTCTCCTCTCCTCTCCTCTCCTCTCCTCTCCTCTCCTCTCCTCTCCTCTCCTCTCCCCTCCCTCCCCTCCTCTCCCCTCCCCTCCCCCTCCCCTCCCCTCCCCTCCCCTCCCCTCCCCTCCCCTCCCCCCTCCCCTCCCCCCTCCCCTCCCCTCCCCTCCCCTCCCCTCCCTCTCTCCTCTCCTCTCCTCTCCTCTCCTCTCCTCTCCTCTCCTCTCCTCTCCTCTCCTCTCCTCTCCTCTCCTCTCCTCTCCTCTCCTCTCCTCTCCTCTCCTCTCCTCTCCTCTCCTCTCCTCTCCTCTCCTCTCCTCTCCTCTCCTCTCCTCTCCTCTCCTCTCCTCTCCTCTCCTCTCCTCTCCTCTCCTCTCCTCTCCTCTCCTCTCCTCTTCTCTTCTCTTCTCTTCTCCTTTCTTTTCCTTTCTTTTCCTTTCTTTTCTTTTCTTTTTTTCTTTTAATTTCCCTTCCCTTCCCTTCCCTTCCCTTCCCTTCCCTTCCCTTCCCTTCCCTTCCCTTCCCTTCCCTTCCCTTCCCTTCCTTCCCTTCCCTTCCCTTCCTTCCTTCCCTTCCCTTCCCTTCCCTTCCCTTCCCTTCCTTCCCTTCCCTTCCCTTCCCTTCCCTTCCCTTCCCTTCCCTTCCTTCCCTTCCCTTCCCTTCCCTTCCCTTCCCTTCCCTTCCCTTCCCTTCCCTTCCCTTCCCTTCCCTTCCCTTCCCTTCCCTTCCTTCCCTTCCCTTCCCTTCCCTTCCCTTCCCTTCCCTTCCCTTCCCTTCCCTTCCCTTCCCTTCCCTTCCCTTCTCTTCCCTTCTCTTCTCTTCCCTTCCCTTCCCTTCCCTTCTCTTCCCTTCCCTTCCCTTCCCTTCCCTTCTCTTCTCTTCTCTTCTCTTCTCTTCTCTTCTCTTCTCTTCTCTTCTCTTCTCTTCTCTTCTCTTCTCTTCTCTTCTCTTCTCTTCTCTTCTCATTTCTTTTCTATAATAATTTCTATCTTCCAAACACAGGCAACCTGCAGTAGATATCAGGAAATTACAAACTCCATCCCCTGCTCCTACACACGCAAATAGGGGTGAGTACACCACATGTTACATTTCACATATAGCCACAGTTATCTCTTATTTCCTCCTTGGCTTTGTTTTGGGGGCTTTTTCCATGTAATCTTCTTACTTTGGTTTGAGAAGTTGGGGTTGTGAGGGGGTTTTTTGTCCCTGCTGTGCTTTCTCTTCATTCCTCCATCATTTCCTGACTGCATTCCCTCTGCCATCCTTCCCACTAACTCTGCTGACAGGAGATTTCCCCCACCTCTGATAAGTCACACTTTCAAACCCCTCAGATAAAGGGAGTTGGTTTTGTTTGTTTGTCATTAAGCAGAAGACATGCTGAAGTGCTTTAATTGATTAGCTTATATTTTATATTGTACTTAGAAGTGGGATCCATGAAAGGATCTGGTTTTCTGGTTATCTGCACCAGTACATCAACCTCTCCTCTTCCATTACAGACTTTCTGAGACCATGAGTGACTCAGGAGAGTGACATTGGTTGGTTGGTTGGTTGTTTTGGCAAATAAAAAGCAAAAATACAAACCAAGAAAAGGATTTGGAGAGGAAACACCCCCAAAACAGCACAATCCTGAGTGCATGGCACAGGATGAGTCACAAGGAATGATACCCTTGAATCAAATCGTGTCTATACAGCCTCATCATGCTTCAGTGTCTGAAAGGGGAACCTTCAAGGCACAAAAGAATATGGCACAAAGGAATGACAAATTATTTCAGTGCTAAAAATCTTCGCCCAGCCTAGTCAGCACAGCTGCATGGGGTGGCCACAGGGCAATGCCCCTGCTCCAGACAGACATTGCTTCTCTGAGCTATCACAGTTTTTCCCCAAAGCAGGTTCTCCACCTAGCTGGTCCTCTCCAGGGTAAATCATCCTTCTTTTCTGATTTGAATGCTGGGAGAACTTTAAACACCACTCTGGGAAGAATCACAGAATCCCAGTATGGTAAGGGTTAGATCCCAGCATGGTAAGGGTTAGAAGGAACTTCTGGAGACCATCTAGTCCAACCTCCTTCATAAAACAGGATCACCCACAGCAGGTTGCCCAGGATTACAATGTCCAGGCAGGCTTGGAACCTCTTCCCAGAAGGAGACTTCACAATCTCTGTGGCTAACCTGCTTCAGGGCTCCAGCATTCACATGGGGAAAAAATGTCCTTCTGTTCATACAGAACCTTTTGGGTTCCACTTTGTGCCCGTTGTGCCTTGTCCTGGCACTGGTCAGCACTGAAAAGAATCTGGCCCCATCCTCTTACCCCATCCTCTTGCCCCATCCTCTTGCCCCTCACTCTTTAGCTCTTGCTGAGCATTGATCAGATCCCCTCTCAGGCTGCTCTTCTGCAGGCTAAACAGCCCCAGGTCTCTCAGACTTCCCTCCTCACAGAGATGCTCAAATCCCCTCAGCATCTTCATAGCCTCCACTGGGCTGTCTTCAGTAGTTTCCTGTCTCTCTAAAATCAGGAAAAAAATGCCTTATCACAAAGGGTGTCTCTAAACACAGCTTTTAGTGTGTTAGAAACTCTCCAATGATTGCCTAGTGTTCACAGCACAAGCAGGAGACAGAAAGGAATCCTGACCCAATTGTTGAGCCAATAGTTGTTTGTCATAAATAAAATCTGAGCCTGGCTGGTCCTGAGCCAAACATTGCAAGTTTGTCCTGGCAGACATGGTGCTACATCTCAAACACAATTATGTCATCTTGTCATGCAAAGCTGCCAGCTAGGAAGTCTGAGACAGTGTCTTTGGGATATGAGACGTGGGGGGACAACCAGCCCCTTTACCATCAGTGACCAAGAGCAATCCAAGTGATGAGAGGTGCTAACAACACATGGGTGATGGGTGGAAAATAGGGGGAAGTAAATGGGTGGTGAAACATTGACCCAACTTGCCCAGAGATGTGGTAGAAGCCCTATCCCTAGAAACATTCGAGATCAGGTTGTTTGGGGCTCTGAGCAACCTGCTGTAATTGGTATCCCTGTTGACTGCAAGGGGGTTGGGATAGATGACCTTTAGGGGGGTCCCTTCCAACCCAACCCATTCTGTGATTCCATGACTCTGGGAGAAACATGTCTCCAAGGCTGGCTACATTGCATTGGAAGGGGTTTGAGCTCCTGATGTCCATCACACAAAAAAGGCATAGATTTGACACACCCAGTTGGAGAAACCACTGAGACTCAACTGGTAAGAGGGGAGCAAGTACTGTCATATAATGGGTAAATCATTCTATTTTGGTCTTGTGATAGTTTCAGGTCTTTTGTTTTACTCACTACTGCTGTATGCTGGCTCATGGAGACCTGCAGCCGTCTCCATACTGGATGATTCTTCATGTCTTGACCTTGAGTCCAACAAAGCAACAGAGAATAACTTCAAACTGACTTTAACATTTTTCTTTCTTTGTTTCTTTTTTTTTTTTTTTTAACAGGAGTTCTTATTGCAAACAAACTCAGAAATCCCTGTGGATCAGCCCAGAAAGGGAGCTAGATCATCATGGGGAAGTGCCTGCAGGACAGACTGGATTTCAGTGGAATAACACAAATGAACCAGGTAGGTCACTGTTGATACACAGAGCCACTTTTCTCTGTGTGAGCAGGTATGTGCTGACAGTGCTCACCAGTGCACCTAAAACTCACAGGCTACAGAAAGAGAAAAAGAAGGGGAAAAAAAAAAAGAGAAAAAGGTAAAAAAAGAAATATTGAAAGAAATATTTGAGCAACTGGAAGGAATTATTCCATCCTCTATACTCTATATATAGGTCACAGAAAGCACGGGGTTGGGAAGGACCTTTAAAGGTCATCTGGTCCAATCCCCCTACAGTCAGCAGGGACATCCCCAATTAGATCAGGTGGCTCAGGGCCACATCAAGCCTGATTTTGAATGTCTCCAGGGATGGGGATTTCACCACCTGTCTGGGCAACCTGTTTCAGCATTCAACCACCCTCATGGTAAAGAACACCTTCCTAATGAATGTCCCATTTTTAAATCTACCCTGCACTAGTTCAAAACCATTGCTCCTTGTCCTAGTGCTACCTGCCGCTGTAAACAGCCGCTCTCCATCTTTCTTGCAGACCTGCTTCAGCTACTAGAAGGTTGCTCTAAAGTCTTCCCAGACCTTTCTTTTCTCCAGGCTCAACAACCCCCACTCCCTCAACCTGTCACAGTATCACAGTATCACCAAGGTTGGAAGAGACCTCAAAGATCAACAAGTCCAACCTGTCACCACAGACCTCATGACTACACCATGGCACCAAGTGCCACGTCCAATCCCCTCTTGAACACCTCCAGGGATGGTGACTCCACCACCTCCCCGGGCAGCACATTCCAATGACAAATGACTCTCTCAGTGAAGAACTTTCTCCTCACCTCGAGCCTAAACTTCCCCTGGCACAGCTTGAGACTGTGTCCCCTTGTTCTGGTGCTGGTTGCTAGAGAGAAGAGACCAACCCTCTCCTGGCTACAACCACCCTTCAGGTAGTTGTAGAGAGCAATGAGGACACCCCTGAGCCTCCTCTTCTCCAGGCTAAACAATCCCAGCTCCCTCAGCCTCTCCTCACAGGGCTTGTGCTCAAGGTCTCTCCCCAGCCTTGTTGTCCTTCTCTGGACACGTTCAAGTGTCTCGATGTCCTTCCTAAACTGAGGGGCCCAGAACTGGACAAGGAAGGGAAGGTGCTCAGGGAAGGTGCTCCAGCCCTCTGATAATCTCTGTGGCCCTCCTCGGGAGCTTCCTGTGTTGAGAGCCCCAGAGCTGGACACAGTAGTCCACAGTGAGGTCTCACCAGAGCAGAGTGACAGAATCACCTCTCTCAATCTACCAGCCATGCTTCTTTTGATGTGTCCCAGGATGCAATCAATTGGCCTCCTGGGCTACAAGTTCACATTGCTGGCTCATGGCCAGCTTTTCATCCAGTGCTACCCCCAAGCCCTGGGCTCCACCCATAAATCATCCATAATTTTATGGGCATCTAGAACAATGTTACCGTTTGCTGAAAGAAAATACTGAACCTAAGTGACATCATCTTTTATCTTCAGAGTGCTGCACACTTGGTCCTGTTCCTGAGCCACATTTGTTCTGCAGACATTCAGAGCAAACCTGCCATTTTATGGACTTCCTTCTGCCCGTGCATGTGTTGGAGGCAGTTGTTTGGATTAGCGCGATCAAAAAAATTAACGCAGCCTTTCAAGATCCCATTTTCATCTGGATTTGCACAACACATAAGAGAGCAGGGTGCCAAAAATATGGTCCTCTGAAAACACATGCACTTTGTTGTGACTGTTTGTAACTGGTGGAATCCTGGGATGCCCTGATTACCGTGACCTGAGCGCTTTCATACGAGCCTAGGGTAGGAAAGCACTGTATACAAATGAAAACCGTTAGCTTTCGTACCACATGTGCTGTACTTCTGCCAGTGGGAAATGACAGAGAATGTACAAGGTCATGGTTTACTAAAAATATAAAAGTTTAACATGTGGTGTTAATAGAACACACAACAGGGGTCACTGGTACAATGGAAAATAATTCATTTCCAATGTCAGGCCAAGTAATTCGCTAGGAAAGAACACTCAAAAATGTGTTACTTATGTCTTTCTCTTTCTGTTCTTTATGGGGAGTTTTGGGGGGGGGGGGAGGAATAAAGCAAGCTAAATTACTACTAATACAAAATGCATAAATAATAGGGTGTGATGTAGATTTCAGCTGTGTCAGGATAAAGAGGCACATAAGCCCTACTGGAGCTGGCAAAATTGCATCAGTGTGTGCGGCACCAGTGCTGCACCCTCTCCTTCCTCCCAAATGTTGAACTAGTAGTAAGCACCAAATCCCCACCAACACAGGTTTAAACCTGGATCACTCTCTCTCCAGTTATTGAGGTGCCTCAGCCCAAAACTGATCACCACAAACCCCTGCCCAAACAGTGCCAGCCCAGAAGGCATCTGTGCTTCCAGTGAAACATGCCACAAGTGCAGGGGTTCCTCTGCATGGACCTGTGACTGAGATCCCACTAGAAATCGTGAAGCTGGTGTCACCCTCCACTAGATATTGGTTGGAACCAATGATCTTCTCATCCTTGGATGTGGCATATTGCATTCCCACGCTCGGTGTTTAACTGCTTTAAGACCAGGCTGGATGAGGCTTTGAGCAACCTGATCTAGTAGGAGGTGGCCCTGTCCATGGCAGAGAGGTGGGAGATAAACGATGTTTAAGGTCTCTTCCAACTTGAGCAACTCTATGATTTTATGATCTTACAGGTCTTTTCCAAATTAAACAATTATTCTAGGATCCTATGATCTCAGCCTGTCTGATGGTGCTCTCCAGAGCAATGTGCCAGGCTGAGCCTGGCAATAGCCATAGGTACAGGGCAAGGGTGCAACATCCCCTCCTTTCATCTATGACATCCAGCCAGAAAGTACTCAGAAAGATCTCTCACAGGGGGCTGCCACCCACCCTCCCCACATCTCCTGGAGCCACTGCAGTTGCCAGGAAGTGTGTGTGCTGCTCTGGGTCCCCTCTGCCCCATATCACAGATCCACAGAACCACAGAATGGTAGGGGTTAGAAGGGACCTCTGGGGATCATGTAGTCCAACGTCCCCCGGGGCTGCAAAAGACCTGGCACTTCAGCATGAATTCCTGAGGCTCCACACTCAGCACTTCTCAGCTATCCCTAATTATTTGGGGTAAAAAAGTAGAAACAGATGTTTCAGGGCAGCTTGTAATAACCAATAGATAAGTCTGTGAAACGAAGCTATGCTGGGCACTACAGCTGATGCTGCTGACACAGTGCTGGCTCTAAGAAGCACACCCCCTGCACATCTGGAGATGCATATTTATTCTGGGAGAGCTGATGCAACTCTGTGGCTGGCTGAGAACATCCTAAATAAACCTGCCACACACCACCCAGCTCTGCCTTTACCTGCCTCTTCCAGCGTGCTGCACATAGCTCCGTCAGCAGCTTTTTTGTTCAGGGAGCAGCAGGTGAAACTGTTTTTCTTTCCTTCCCTCCCTTGCTTAAAGTGTTTTCATTTCTGGGTTGGCTCAGTCCATTTATGTAACATGCATGTCCCTGTCTGAATAGTCAAGCTGATTGAAAACATGTTTGAACTGGCTGTCCTTCTCCTCCTGTCTCCTGGAGTTTCTGATGCAGTCTCTGGTGCATGCTCTGCCTGGCACTGGCACCCGGCAGAGGTGTTTTATGCATTTCAAGTGAGAATCATAGAATTGTTTCAGTTGGAAAATACCTTTAAGATCATCAGGTCAAACCATCAATCTAACACCACCATGGCCATTAAAGCATGTCCCAAAGTGCCACATCTACACATTTTTTTAACACCTCCAGGGATGGTGACTTCACCACCTTCCTGGGCAGCCTGTTCCAAAGCCTGATCATTCTTTCAGTGAGGAAATAATTCCTAATATCCAACCTAAACCTCCCCTGGTGCAGCTTGCGGCCATTTCCCCTTGTTCTATCACTTGATACTAAGGAGAAGATACCAACCCCCACCTCACCACAACCTCCTTTCAGGGAGTTGTAGAGGACAATGAGGTCTCCCCTCAGCCTCCAATTCTCTAGGACAAGTAACCCCAGTTTCTCCAGCTGTTGCTTACCAGATCTGTTCTCCAGACCATTCACCAGCTTTGCTGCCCTTCTGTGGACCTGCTCCAGCATCTCAATGTCTGTCTTGCAGTGAGGGGCTCCAAACTGAACACTGGTCAAGCTAGAAAAGCATTTTGAAACCATGGAAACCTATCTGTGGTGTTTCCTCGATGTATGCTTTGGTAGGACTCAGCTCAAGTTGCCACCAAGCTTTTGTAGGTCAAGTCTTGAAACGGTTCGCCTTCCCTGGGAAGCTCAGGAAGAACTGCAAACAAGGCTGCAAGCTGATTTGTGCCCATCTACATCACCCGCAGTGCCACTGAAGTTTATGGGATTCCTCCAGCCTGACTCAGTCAGAGGATCATTAAAATAAAACAGTGAGAAACATAGTAGAAAACCCACGACAGAGCAATCAAACTGAGCTGACAGATGGAAAGAGGGAACAGAATGAAACATAGGCTGGGCATTAAAAAGTGCACCATGGGGATTGTGCCTGTCTTTTCCTAAAGAATAGAATAGAATAGAATAGAATAGAATAGAATAGAATAGAATAGAATAGAATAGAATAGAATAGAATAGAATAGAATAGACCAGGTTGGAAAAGACTTCTGAGATCATCAAGTCCAACCTATCATCCAACACCATCTCATCAACTAAATCATGGCACCAAGCACCCCATCCAGTCTCTTCCCAAACACCTCCAGTGATGGTGACTCCACCACCTCCCTGGGCAGCACATTCCAATGGCCAGTCTCTCTTTCTGGGAAGAATTTCTTCCTAACATCCAGCCTAAACCTTCCCTGGTGCAGCCTGAGACTGTGTCCTCTTGTTCTGGTGCTGGTTGCCTGGGAGAAGAGACCAACCCCCACATGGCTACAACCTCCCTTCAGGGAGTTGTAGAGAGCAATAAGGTCATCCCTGAGCCTCCTCTTCTCCAGGCTAAGCAACCCCAGCTCCCTCAGCCTCTCCTCACAGGGCTTGTGCTTAAGACCTCCTACCAGCTTTGTTGCTCTTCTCTGGACATGTTCCAGCAAGTCAACATCTTTCCTAAACTGAGGAGCCCAGAACTGGACACAGGACTCAAGGTGTGGCCTAACCAGTGCTGAGCACAAGGCAGAATGACCTCCCTGCTCCTGCTAACCACACTATTCTTGATACAGGCCAGGATGCCATTGGCCTTCTTGGCCACCTGAGCACACTGCTGGCTCATGTTCAGGCTACTATCAAACAGTACCCCCAGGTGAGGCTTTTATGTCACCTCCCAACTGGAAAAGTCTTCATTAGAAACGTTGCACACCTAATCTCCTGCATCCTTTCTCATGCACTAGAGCTTTGCTGATGGCGCTGGGTAACGACACTCATTTTCCCTCCTTATGAGTGGCAAAAGTCAGGGTGGGATCAGCCTTTCATAGCCAAACTTGCATTCAACACATCCTAGCTGCTGTGATTAACAACCTGACACAAAGAAAACAGCCCAGCACAAAGCACACTCATAATAAATTCCTAAGAGATGATATTAGCTGGCTGTTGGGAAGCCAGCCGGCTTACGACATATTACTCTCGCCATAAAGGAGGCTGCTCAGTGAGATTCCATTGAAATGTTGTGGATGAGATGACACATCAGGCATGCTGAAAAAAAAGGAATTCTCCAGCTTTCTGACATTGCCACTAAGAATCCAAAAGGACTTTTTAAAGTTGTTCTGGATGTGACACGCAGCAGCATCTTTGCTGGGGCTGGGGACTGCGGAGCAGGCCGCTGAGGTTGGTTGAGACATTCCACTGATTCCAGTGAAATGTCAGTACAGCTGTGGAAAAGGGGAAGTTCAGGCTCGAGGTGAGGAGAAGGTTCCTCACAGAGAGAGTTGTTAGCCATTGGAATGGGTTGCCCAGGGAGGTAGTGGAGTCACCATCCCTGGAGGTGTTCAAAAAGGTGCCAGGGTTTAGTAGTGATGAGGTGTTGGGTGACAGGTTGGACTTGATGATCTTTGAGGTCTTTTCCAACCTTATTGATTCTATGACTCTATAATTCTATGAATCAGAAAAGTGAAATAGCTCAGGATATTGTTTTACAGGCTTCTTTCCCAGTCTTGAGCCATCCCAAGCTATGTTGATGATCTCGAAGGTCTTTTCCAACCTGGTTAACTCTGTAAGTCTGTAAATTAATCTATTACAGTAAACCACTCTCTCAGCAGCAAGTAAGCCCTGCCTGCAGTGCCCTTTGGGTTATTACTGCTCAGCTGATGGCTGATAACCTGCTAATCTCCTCCACAATGGTTTGCCATCAGACCAACCCACCCAGATGTCCCCCTGAATACATTCAAAAGGGGAAGATCATAGAATCATAGAATCAATAAGGTTGGAAAAGACCTCAAAGAGCATCAAGTCCAACCTGTCACCCAATACCTCATGACTACTAAACCATGGCACCAAGTGCCACTTCCAGTCCCCTCTTGAACACCTCCAGGGACTGTGACTCCACTACCTCCCTGGGCAGCCCATTCCAACAGCTAATAACTCTCTCTGTGAAGAACTTTCTCCTCACCTCGAGCCTAAACTTCCCCTGGTGCAGCTTGAGGCTGTGTCCTCTTGTTCTGGTGCTGGTTGCCTGGGAGAAGAGACCAACCCCCTCCTGGCTCCGACCTCCTTTCAGGTAGTTGTAGACAGCAATAAGGTCTCCTCTGAGCCTCCTCTTCTCCAGGCTTAACAATCCCAGCTCCCTTAGCCTCTCCTTGTAGGGCTTGTGCTCGAGGCCTCTTGCCTTCTTTTGTGGATCTGTGTACATTTACATTGGTTCCTCATCTCCTAAGGGAAAGAAAATCCCTTTTTTCCTTGCAGTAAAGGCAGGATCTGTTACTGTTGCATTGGATGACAACAAAAAATAATATATTGATTTTAAAAGAAAGCAGCTCTTGCAGATATGCTCCTGTGTATGAGGAAGAGATGTGTATGACAGATACCCTGGTAACTATCAGGGGGACAATTTTAGAAGCTATCTTAATGATCTGGCCCCTTGTGTTATTATAGCACATGTACTAAGGACAGAGACACAGATTCTTTGTCCTCTGCCAAACCCTCTGATTTTCACTGTTTGCTCTGTTCGTTTAAAAATGGAGCAACAATTTCAAGAAGTTAGCTTTCTGATCAAACATGACTGATAGCCAGGTGCTCCTATGGCACAGGCTCTTGGTAACCAGATGGGGGGCAGGAAGGGGCTGCAGGTTAGGAGAAGAGGAAAGGAGCACAGGAATCATAGAATGGTGGGGACTGGAAGGGACCCCTGGAGGTCATCGAGTCCAACTCCCCTACTACAGCTGGTTTACCTAGATCATGTTGCACAGGAATGCATCCAGGTGGGTTTTGAAAATCTTCAGAGACGGAGACTCCACAACCTCTTTGGGCAGCCTGCTCCAGTTCCTCTTCACCCTCAAAGTAATGAAATTTCTTCTTAAGTTCAAGTGAAACCTCTTGTGTTCTAGTTTGTACCCATTGCCCCTATCACTGGACACCACTGAAAAGATCCCAGCCCCACCCTCATGACCTCCCCCTTTAGATATTGATAAGCATTGATGAGATCCCCACATCATTTCTCAGCCCTCTCCCAAGCACACATGGCACAGCTGTCACCCTTTATCCACACCACCTCATGCTCACTGGAGAAATGGAATTAAAATAGTCCTACAACTGCTTACAACACTTAAATGGGACATGATGAACAAGTTCCTGACCTCTGCCATCAGTGAGCAGCTCCTCCTGCTCCTCACAGGCAAACTTTTACCGGGCAAAGCTCCCATTACAGAACTGGCAGCAGTCACACCTGTACCAGCAACAAGCAAATTTGGTGTGTTCTCAGAGTAAGGCAGTTTGGTTCCTCATGGGGATGAGGCTTTACAGGGCTGGGACAGAGAGTCAATGGGAAATTTCTAACTGATGATGAACAGAGCCATAAAAGGCTCAGGAAGAACCAGGCTCCCAGGAGGCTCATAGGCTGTGCCTACATAAGCCAACAATGCAGCCCAGGGCATGCACATTCAGAGCAAACCCAGGTGGCACTGACGTTGTAACACGCAGGGATGATGCAATGCCTCTTTTTCCCTGGAAAGCCCCTAAAACACAGCAGGCCAACCTGAAATACTCAGCATGTCCATGTTTAACCGGTATCAGAGCTATAATCAAGGCTGAAAAGAGTTTGTCTGATTCTTACTGAGCTGCTGCTGCAGGATTTAGTTGCATCTAACATCCCTTTAAAAGTTTGGTTTAGGTACAATAACTCTATAGAGGAAAAAGAGTGACAGGAACTTAGCTGTAGCACTCAGAAATCAATGACACCCAGGCCTGAAAAAAAGAAGGAAAATCAGGTAAACAACAACAACAAATTAACAAATGGCATCTGATGAGGAGGAAGAAGCCTGCAAAACAGAGTCCCAGCCCGCAGCTCTGCTGCTGAGGACGCCGATGGTACAGGTTCAACACCAGGTTACTTTCCCACACATCATGTTCCCTGTTGGCGCAGACAGATCCGTCTGTCTGCAGCTATATTTAACTAGTCCAGAAACAAAGTGAGATAACCAGGTTAAGGTTAGTGCTGGGGGGGTAGATGTGAGCCCATGTCAAAAGAGAATATCCTGATTGCATAATTAAATGCTTTCCTGGCGGAGCAATTAGGAGAGACACGCTGAGATTTATGGACGGTTAATCGTGGCAGACATTCTCGGCTCCCTATCTGGGGGAACTGAGCCTGGAGTTTTTGCCAGGTTCTTGTTTCCAACACATTTTTGCAGTTGCAAAATTAGATTTCAGAGGGGGAAAAAAAAAGAAAAAAAAAAAAGGGAAAAAAAAAGAAGAAGAAGAAGAAGGAAAAAAACCAACAGGAACCACAACCTCGAGATGAAGGCTTCTTGTGAGCGAGAGCAAGCTGGCTGCTGGCACTTTTATTTCCAGCTCATTTAGATGGATGCTGTTGATGTGTCACTCCACTTTAAACAAACTCTCTCATTGTCTTTTCCCCCAACGAGAGCTGTCTAGATGGAAACAGAGACCCAAGCCAGCCCTGCTCCCTCACTGGGTGCCGCTGTACCTCGCCGGGGAAGAATGAAGCAACAGGGTCCACTTTTATCCCATTAGTACATGTGAAAAAGATGAAAACTGGCCTTGACATGGATTAAGTCACTCAAACCAGAAAGCTGCCTGGTTGTAGCCAACGTGGCAACAGAGCAAAAGCCTTGGAAGATGTGAAGATTTAGGGCTCTGACTCACAGACGGAGCAGATTAAACTCAGACTACCCACAGCTTCCTGCCCTGCCCCATTTGAAAATCTCTCTCCTCCACAGCATGGACACTTCAGCCACTGCAGACAAACCCCTGCCAAGCACCACAAGCAAATCTCAGCCATTTAGCAAAGGCATTCCCATGGCACCTGCCCATCAACATTTCCTATTGCTTGTCTGGACGTTAGGAGGAAGTTCTATACAGAGAGAGTGATTCACAATTGGAATGGGCTGCCTGGGGAGGTGGTGGGGTCACCGTCATTGGAGGTGTTCAGGAGGAGACTTGATGGGGTGCTTGGTGGCATGATCTAGTTGTTTGATGGGTTGGACGCGATGATCTTGAAGGTCTCTTCCAACCTGGTTTATTGTATTGTATTGTATTGTATTGTATTGTATTGTATTGTATTGTATTGTATTGTATTGTATTGTCCCATTCCCTTACAGGTGGGGAAACTGAGGCATGGAGAAGCTTTGGACTGGCTGGTCAAAGCTGCTTTCCCAAATCAACATGGAGACACCTGCTAAAGACCTGCACAGAAATGTAAACACCTCATGGTAGTATCTGAGTGAGGAGTTAGAAATAGAGTTATTTTTGCTGGGTGAAAAGCTGGACCTGAGCCAGAACTATGCATTCACAGCCCAGCCTCAGTCATGTCCTGGGCTGTACCTGGTGTGGGCAGCAGATGGAAGGAGAGGATTCTGCCCCTCTGCCCCACTCTGCTGAGACCCCACTTCCAGTTCTGAGTCCAGCTTTGGAGTCCCCAGCACAGGAGAGACATGGACCTGTTGGAGCAGGGCCACAGGAGGCCACAACAATGATGCAAAGGCTGAAACCCCTCTGCTGTGAGGGAAGGCTGAGAGAGTTGGGGTTGTCCAGCCTTGAGAAGAGAAGGCTCTAGGGAGACTTTCTTATGGAATTTCAATAATCAAAGGGGCTTATAAGAAAAAGGGGTCAAACTTTTATAGCACAAACTGTTGTGACAGGACAAGGACTGGTTGTTTTAAACTAAAAGATGGAGACTTAGACTAGAACTAAGATAAAAAATTTTTATGTTGAGTCTGGTGAGACTGGCCCAAGCTGCCCAGTGAGGAGGTAGATTCTCCCATCCCTGGAACCATTCCAGGTCAGGTTTTCTGGGGCTCTGAGCAAGCTACTCTAGTTGAAGCTGTCCCTGCTCACTGCAAAGGAGTTGGACTAGAAAACCTTGAAGTGTCCCTTCTAACCCAAACCAGTCTAGGAGTCTATGATTCTTGTCCGTCATACTACTGTGATTCTGTGACAAAGGGTGGAGAGCAGATAGAACATGAGTGCCAATGTGGATAAATCATTACCAGCAGGATAGGAAGAGTGTTTCCTCTCCATTTTCTTAGCCTGGCTGAATACAAACTGGTGACAAGTCCAGGTCCAACCTCACTCCCATCACCAGCCAAACTCTGGGACAGTGATTAGCATCCACATCTAGATTTAGTTATCACAGTTAAAGATCTCAGGAACTGCTAATCACAGCTTCAGTTCACAGCCAAAAGCATCAATGTGTGTGAAAAGCTTTGATGGTCAGCATTAACACATGATCATACTTCCAATGGGAGCCATGGGGTGGCAAGGGCAGGTGCAAACTCAACCCATGCATGAATACATGTGGTCATGAGGATCTTTCTGCAGGTTGCTTTCAGAAATCCCTGGTGCAGCAGTGTTTCTCCCTGGGGATTTTCCTCCTTATCAGCATTTAGCATCTGCCAAGCCACTGCAATGTGATTTAATTTGTCATCTATATGATCTGGACATCAGTATTCTGCTTCAGTGCTGAAAAGTTCAGGGTAAGCCAAGAGGTTCCTGGAACCCAACAGTTAATGAAGAAAAGTTATCTTGGCAAGAGAAATGGTCTCATAGGCTGGTTCGAATATATTAAAGGTGAAATGTTTTGCAGTGGGGAGGATGCTCTTTCCAGCCTGAGCTTTTAAGGTTGAGTTTCCTTATTTGCATTCTTTTGAAAGCATAGATAAAAGCTTGGAGTCATTTCTGCTTCCTTTGCTGTTTTGAAAAGTCCAGGGGCTAGCATGTAGATGCTGAGGGATGTACTTGGCACACAAAAACAACAGCAAAAAAAAAAAAAAAAAATCGCAGAGGGGGAAATTAAAAGAAAAAAAAAAAAAAGACAAGAAAAAATTAAGAGTTTGAGCATGTGATAACAGGAGATATTGTTCCTCTGATTTGAAGGCTACTGAAGTGCCTCCCAAAAAACTCTCCTGTCCTGCACCTCTACACTGGGATCAGCTGAAATGCTTCATCAGGTAGACATGAAATAACTCTTCTGTTGATACTGGTGGAAGAAGGCACCCTGGTGAGCTCCTTCCCATCTGGAATCCTTCCAGCCCTTCACATTCTGTGACTCTGTGAATATCTCTTGGCTGCCTCCCTTGCTGCATTTCATCTTTTGACATGGGGCTGGTGCAGAGTTGACCTGCCTGCCCATGCCCTCACAAGCAGGGCACCTCATTACCTTCAGGAGGCTGATCTGCTTTTTAAAGGGGATTTGCAAGCAGAGCGATCGCTGGCAGGGGAAAAAACATCTCTTTAAATCATCACCATTTACCTTGCAGTGTGAGAGTCCCTCCTGCCCATTTTCACACATTCATGGTGGAATACGATAAGTCATAATCATGCTTTCAAGCCTGGCTGTTTGGCCTCCTTCTCTTGGAGCAGCCACTTCTCCATCACCCGCCTTTGAAGTGTATCTAAGCTCCTAGTAGCTATAAGATGACACTTAAGTTACACCTCTCCTGCATTCTTATCTCTGTCAGCGGTCTTTGAAAGGCTGACACGTTGGCAGCCCTATGGCCCTTCTGGTGAGCGGGTTGTCCCCTGCATGACCTTTGGGTTTCTGAAGAAGACACCTGAAACCCCAAATGGAAGGGATCAGAGGAAGAGGGAATCCCACCTCTTCTTCATCAGCTGCCAAAGAGCCCTCTCCCCTTCCACAGGAAACAGCATCTGTCTTATCTCTTTATTTGTCTCCCTTTTTCAAACTTGTCTTTTAGACACAGGACCTTTGAAATCGCTTCTTGTTTTTCCTTCTTCCCCAATGCATCTTTGAACCCACTCTCTCCTCCAAGTGAATGCCATTACAAAAGGGAGGGCTGCTGTTAGTGGTGTAGAATGAAGACAATGCCCCAGAAAATGTTTAAGTCTTTGGGCAGCTGCAAGGACACGAGGTACAAACCAAGCAGCACTGCTACAGCAGAAGGCAGCTTTCCCCTCTGGTTCCATAGTTCTTTTTGTACCAGTGTGAGCACCACTAAAAAGAGGTAGTTAATACTTTTATATAATGATTGGAATAACATTAAAACAACATCTGCACTCTACTTGGAGCAATATTGTTGAACATCAAAGAGCATCTGCCTCTCCACATCTAAATCTTCACCTGCACTCACTTCTTAGTCTTATCCCTACAATGTTACACTGATAATAAATCTGAACTTTATGAGCCTGTAAATTAGTCATTTTACAGTGTGCTCCTCTTGGAATGGAACAATCCCAGAAACAGCACCAAGCCTGGTACCTCCTGCCAGAAATGTCCACTGCAGTTACTCATATGGGACAGAGATGGAAGTGTTGGCATGGTGGTGCCTGCAAGGTTTCACTCTTCACTTGGATCCCAGGCATGGATTTGCTGAGTACTGATGGCAGAAGGTCCCCTGAGCGGTGAAGGGCACCATGGAGCTCCTTTATGTGTCAGATGGTCTTGGTCAGCACCGTGCAAACCCACCGCTTAGGAGTTTCCTTAGCTTTCTTACCTGGGCAGAAAAACAGAGGAGCCTTCATGTCGCCTGGGATGACTACTGAAAACCTGCTGCCAGCATCATTCCCTCTTCTCAGCTCCCTTTTTCTCCCTCCTGTGCTACAGATCCACAGCCCCATTTGCATTTGTGCTTTTCAGCCGCGTAACGAAGACCAGAAGGGCTGCTGTGATGGACAGAACTAGTTCAGCTCTTGCTGGATTTTGATGAAAGGCAATTTGATTTCCACAGCCAAGTTATTTAATGAGCCTCTAAAATTACAGCCACAAATTATGCACATACAAAACTATGCATTTGTGCACTGAAGAGGCAAGATTTCCAAAACAGGAAGCCATTGGTCTGCATTAAAAGAAAAAACCCTGCCTGCAGAGCTGGTTCCCCATATCAATGCATATAATTATTCAGTCTGCCCAAGCTAACACAGTGGGTTGAATGCACAATAGCTCTGTAGGTACCTACCCAGCCATTTTCACATTAGAGATGCCTCCTGCTGTGTTTATACATTCATTTGCTACAACCATGCATGTGAATTTATGACTGGAGCAAGGAAGGACACAGCTCCCATCATGCAAGAAGAGCGTACAGCATTTGCTAATGGTTACTTGAACCCAATTCTGTTCTCTTTCCCTCCTCTGGGGCTCACCACCTGCTTAATCAGCTCTTTGCAAGATGTCAGAAGTGTCCATGAGCTTGCCTTTGGAGAACAACACAGCTGTGTGGTGTCATAACACTAGATGAGTGACAGGGGCTCCCCATGAACACCTCTCCCTTCCCAGTGGGAAGAGAAAGGGAATAACAGAGAGAGACTGATGGGTTGGGAAAGAAACAAAACCAGCTTTAAGAAAAACAATAACAATATAATTAAATAGATACAAACCAATATCAAACCCAACCCCCTGATGGCAATGTTTTCACCATCACCACTAATGCTGGGTGCAGGTACTGGGGAACTCTCAGACCAGACCAAGTGGTAGATGGGAATTGTATTCAGGAGCTGGATTCTGGAACTGGATTCAGGAACTGGATTCTGGAACTGGATTCAGGAACACACAGGCCATGATCAAAGGCAAAATGGACACAGTCCTCCTGGGACACCAACCATTGAATA
Source organism: Picus viridis (assembly GCA_033816785.1). NCBI lineage: Eukaryota > Metazoa > Chordata > Aves > Piciformes > Picidae > Picus > Picus viridis. The sequence goes on along the minus strand of CM066591.1, from coordinate 12,378,903 downwards.
AGAGGCTTGACTCTGGTGATTCCTCAGCTTTATTTTGAAGATGACATCCATGGGATGGAATCCCTTGCTGATCAGTTTAGGGTGACCTGTCCTCTCCAATCCTCCCCAGAGGTGCCACCTTTGACTTACTGCACTCCACTGTGGGACACAAGATGTAGTGGTGACTTTGGTCTCTGTAGAAGCAAGTTTAAGACAGACCCTTTCTGCAGTCCAGCCTTGGCAATCCCTGTCAGCATTCTCACTGTCTGTGTAAACATGTCCTGAACTTCAGAAAATGCTGTCACTGAGCAGAGCCTGAGCTGAGAAGTCAAATCATGACTGCAATTAGCTCTCTGACCAGGACTACATAAGCCATCCAGTTACTCATTAATTCATTTGCTTCCAAGGCTGCAGCACTGGCCAATGCATGCTCCACCAGCAGGCATTCTCTAAGCCCCAGATTTGAGGCTGGTCATGCTTTGCTGACACAGGATAACAGAGACATGGGGAACTCCACTGCAATATGTGAGTCTAATTTCAGAAATGATAGAAGAGGAGAGGTACATCCCCCAGATGAAATGACTCTCACTCTACAAACCCCATCTTTCACTATTCCTCTGCAGTTAAGAGAAGTCTGTCATCAAGGAGAGGTTTGATTGTTTGTCTTATCTCTCCATCTACTCACTTTCTTTTAATGCAGCTCCAGAGGTCTACATGGTTTAGAGTCTTATTCTTGTCTTTTTAAATTATTATTCTGAGATTATCCCAGCAGCCCACTGAACACTGACCAGTTATTTTCAAATCATTGGCAATCTGACATCAGATAATTTTCCATCATATCTTGCAACCCTCCCTTGCTTCATCCTTCACATTTCCTAGCAGAGCCTATGAAAGCAGCAAGATTCCATCAAACCAAAGGCAAGTCTCTTGCAGGTTCTTTTCAAATCTGCACTGTTCTTCCCTCTTCAGTTAAACCTACTCTCAGAGCATGATGCTGGAATATCTGTTAAAGTGCCTTTTCCTAATGCCACAAAGCTCAAGAAAAAACTTTAGGAGTAGTGGGAAAACTGCTCAGTTTCCTGTTTCCAAAGCGATTTTTACTGCAAAGGAAGTTCTCAGCTGTCAGACCTACAGGTGACAGCTGTCTTCTCCACAGACCATAGGAACCGTGTCAAAAAGCTGTGCCAGGGGAAGTTTAGGCTTGAGCTGAGGAGAAAGTTCATCACTGAGAGAGTTGTTAGCCATTGGAACGTGCTGCCCAGGGAGGCGGTGGACTCACCATCCCTGGAGGTGTTCAAGAGGGGACTGGATGTGGCATTCGGTGCCATGGTTTAGTCGTGAGGTCTTGGGTGACAGGTTGGACTTGATCTTTGAGGTCTCTTTCAACCTTGGTGATTCTGTTATTCTGTTAATACTAGAGAGCAGCACATATTATCCTAATACACTGCTGCCTCCAGCGCACTTGCTCCACCTCAGTTTCTAGAAACTCCAGACCTTCAGGCCACCAATTTATTTGCCTGTTGCAAAACCCTCTGCAGCGCTGTGGGCATCGTGAGCAGCTGGGACTGGTCTGCCTCTTTTTTTTTCCCCCAATTTTTATTCCCTCCTTATTTTGTTTGCTGGTTTTCTAGAAGATCATATAAATTTTTTTGCCTGTTGCTGTTAAAATAAGCCCAATGTCAAACCTTTTCTTTTAAGGATTCACACCGTTGCCATCAGCGTGCAAAAGCCAGCAGCAGGAAAGTGAACTCAGTGCACAGCCAGCCGTGGCAGGGATTTATTTTTATTTCCTTGTGAGACAAAATGCACCTCTTTGTTTTTCATCACATATTCACTAATCCAACCTAAGCTGCTATTTAAGCAGAGGGGTGGAGGGGTGGGGGCGGGGAGGGGAAGCAGGGGGTTTATTTATTTGAATAAGTTCTTTGTACACCCTGGCCTTTTACCTCGCTGCTATAGAATCAAAATTCACCAAAATGCAGTGACAGCTCCCCAAACTGCAGCTCCTGGGAGAGCAAAAGGCTTTCAGAAATAAGAAGAGCTTCCTGTGCAGCAGGAAATGCCAACATGCACCTCCCTGGGCAGAGCATTATTGGCTGCTGACTGACCTGAGAAAGAAGTAACAGTAAGGCTGGAAGGGCTGATTGTGGCATTTCCAAAACGTAGCAACATAGGAAAATTAGGAAGGGGCAGCCTCAGAGTAAAGCCCAGACTTTTCAGTGCAGCTACAATCTCAGTGCTTAATATACAGGGCTGTGAGAGCTGTCATGTCACAGAAAGTTTAAGTAGAAAGCCAAATTCATTCAAGGGAAAAACAAAAAATGAAGATAGCAAATTGGTCAGGATGAAGTATGGGAAGGTTTCAGCAGCACAAAAGAGATCTGAGGATTTGTCCTCTTCTAGAACTTCTCTGGTTATCTAAGTAGTTTGGAGGCATGCACACTGGGCAACACATGATTTCTACAACAAACCTACTGGTCAAGCTGGAGCAAGCTGCCAGATAAAGAGCAATCATTCTTGGCTGCAGAGAGGGAAAGTAGAACCCCACAGCAGAAGGGAGGCATGAGCTCATGCCAGTGCTGGGGTTCAGGCATTGGAGCATGGTCAGCATGGTTCCAGCAGCGTAGAATCATTCTAGTTGGAAGAGACCTTTAAGAACATTGAGTCCAACTATCAACCCAAAACCACCATGCCCTCTAAACCACATTTTTAACACTTTCAGGGATGGTGACTCCAACACCTCCCTGGGCAGCCTGTTCCAATGCCTGATCACTCTTCCAGTAAAGAATTTCTTTCAAAATATTCAATCTAAACCTCCCCTGGTGCAACTTGAGGCCATTTCCTCTTGTCCTATCACTAATTACTTGAGAGATGAAACCAACCCCCACCTCACTACAACTTCTTTTCAGGTAATCGTAGAGAGCAATAAGGTCTCCCCTTAGGCTCCTTTTTGCGGAGACAACTTTTAACAGCCAGCTCAGGAACCAGCTGTGACTGCAGCTCTCATCTTCTGCCAAGCTGGACACAACAGCCCAAAGCTGGGCCTTGGAAATGTGCAGCAGAGCATCTCCAAGAGAAACCTTTTCAAAAGCCCCAGCAAAGGAAGCAGCAGAGTTGCTTTCAACAGCGTTGAGCTGATGGAAACTGCTGCAAGAAACGGAGAGAAGTGGAAGGGATAAGTTTCCACTCTGCATGCCAGCTTTGGCCCAGGGAACATGCAACATAATGTAAAAAAAAATATGCTATTAAGCATGATGGACTAGTTGACCCAAATGAGTCAAGAGGAAGAAAACAAAAATTACATGTTTCTATGGTATTCATTTAAAATAACTTGCCATTATTCAAAAGAAGTGGGAAAGCCAAAATTCTGCATCTCACCTTGTTGGAAGTTGTAAATCTATCCCAAATCATTGCATTTCATGTATAATTTAGACAATATTCCAGCGTGGTTAGAAAATTGCTCCATCAAAAAGTGTTGGCCAGCTGCACCCAAGAATTGTCCATATAAGAATGACTCTCCTTGGTTTAAAAAAATGGGATTTAGGACAGCATCTTGCAGGACAAAAATGCTGCAGAAAAATGTCCACATCCTACTCTGTTCTATTAATGTCAGCAATAACATCCTCTCAGATATTCCTCCCTTGCCAGCGTTCTACCCTGTTTTAAGCCAATTTAAGTTATTCTTGAATCCTCCAGTCCCTTGACATCTTAGTGTGCACCTGTGAGATGGGAAAAGGACACTTTGGCCAAATGTTTCAAAGGAATGAGGCTCAGCAGAGCTTGCATTATGAAAAACCTCTCTTGTGAAGAAAAGCTGAGGGAAGGCTGAGGGTATTTTGGGAGTTTTTAGCCTGGAGAAGACTGAGTGGGAATCTTATCAATGGTTAGAAATGTTTAAAGGGTGTGTATCAGGAGAATGGAATGGAATGGAATGGAATGGAATGGAATGGAATGGAATGGAATAGGAATAGAATAGAATAGAATAGAATAGAATAGAATAGAATAGAATAGAATAGAATAGAATAGAATAGAATAGAATAGAATAGAATAGAATAGAATAGACCAGACCTGACCTGTTTGGAAGAGACCTTCGAGATCATTGCATCCAACCCATCATCCAACACCATCTAATCAACTAAGCCGTGGCACCAAGCACCAGTCTTCTTCCATTGGTGCCCAGTGACAACACAAGAGGTAATGGGCACAGACTTGAATATAGGAAGTTCCACCTTCAACATATGGAGGAACTTCTTTATGTTGAGGTTAGTGGAGCACTGGAACTGGCTGGCTAGAGTCGTGGTGGAGTCTCCATCTCTGGAGTCATTCAAAACCTGCTTGGACACATCCTGTGCAATCTGCCCTAGGGAAATGTGTTTTGACAGGAGGATTGGACTAGATGACCTCCAATCCCCATCATTGTGTGACTCTGTTTGTGATTCTGTGTATGCCCTGTGGGATTATCAGGACCACAATGAGGGAAAATAAAAGGTAGTTAAGGTTAATTCTAAGTTATTTGCCAGTATGCGAGAAGAATGGAGCAGATTTTATCTTGAAGGATGTCTGAAGCCATGCTGAATGTTTCTCTGAATCTAGAGAATGTTTCTCTAAACCTAGAGAATGTTTCTCTAAACTTAGAGAGCTCAGAGGTTCAAGTGCTTCAGGATGTATAAAATGTGTATTTTCCTCTCATATATTTGCTGTTTATAACATGTGTTTATGGCTGGACCATACAGTGTGTGCTCCTTAGGAGAAAGGAGGAAGGTTTCACTTATTTCCAGACAACTTGCCAGCTCCCAGTAACCTTCCATTTCTTCTAACAAGCTGGGAAACTACAACTTCCAAGGAAGAACAACACAAAGCAGCTGAAGTTTGCAATAAGTTGATCCTAAAGAGTGTTGAAAGATCCAACTTGGCCACATTTAGTTCCTAGAGATGTGTGCTCTAAGCTCCCATTTTCAGCTGCTTCATAGGGACAACAATCAGCATCTCTGCTCAAAACTGCAGCTTGGCCCACACAGCTTGGGTTAACCCTGAAAACAGCCAAACACGGTAGAAATATTGAGCTCCTTGTTGAATCAGGTCAAGGTCATCACCTGCAGGTCACAGCAAGGTCACTTTTGCCATTCCTAGAGACTCAAGTGAGAAGACAGGGAAGAAGTTAATCCCTACGTATCTCCTAGCAGCAAAAAAAGTTTGCTGCACTCCCTTTCTCTTCCCACAAGGATGTTTTCCATCCACATTTCATTGCTGCTGTGATAATTACTCTTGTTTCTTTCTCCTTTTCTTTCTAACCCTGCTTTTGCTGAACTCAGGTCACCAGCTTCTCTCTCTCACATGTCCAAAAGGAAAACGTGTGGCTGTATCTCTGAGCATTGCCTTGCCAAGACAACATTTTCAATGGCTGGAATGGCATCACGGCTCAACCAGCAAAACTTTCATCCTGGGTTTTTTTATGTTATTCAGGATGCAGCCACCCCAGGTTTTGCTGCCCCCGTGATGCAAGAAAATGAGGTTCTGTCACATTTCAGTCGGGTTGGGTTGGGTTTTTTAATGCCCCAGCCAAGCAGGCAAAAAAAAAGGGGGAGGAGTGGGTAAAAAATGATGTGGGATTTTGGTACACACAAAACATCTGAAACCAGCTTTTTTGGAACGTCTTGGTCACAAATAAAGAAAGAGGTGATTGGAGATTTTCATAGTCGCTTGCATCTTTGAGGATGTTTTGGGCCTTTCATCCCGTTTTGAAGGTGTGTCACCTAATTAGGACTCTTTCATCCCTCTATTCCCTAGTTAGGACTTGCCAATCCCTTTTACGGCAATTGATTATGACTTGGAGGTTTCCACATTCCAGCCAGTTCAGAGAGCTGGGATATTTGTGAATACCTGAATAAACTCCTTTAATCCAAAAACAAACTCCACCTGAAAGCGGCAGTATGAAAAGACCATTCATAAGGTGTTTTCAGACTCACTGGTTCATGGTTTTTTTGGACTTGACCCGACTTCCTGTACTAATGGTCTCTGAATTCAGTCCCAATTGTGGCTTGTTGGTCTATAAGGTACCCAGCATTTGCAGGGATGAGGGAAAAGAGTTGCACAGCAACTGCTGACATAGAAAACCCTGCCTGAATGGGGGGGGGGAGAGGAGGGGGAGAATTAAACAAAATAATTAAACCAAAAAACCAAGTTAAACAAAAAAAATGAGCCTGAAGTTGAAAGGAGCCATAAAGTGTACAAATGACCAGCCCCTCCTGCTAAAGATTTTAAAGCAAATATTCCCTTGATGTTGCTGCTTTAAAAAGCCCTTGGCTTCTCACAGCTGAAAAATACTTTGAAAATTACCACTCGAATTGTCATTCCCAAGTGTGAGAACTGACACTTTGCTGATGAAGGTAGGGCCGTGTTGGAGTAATCTGGTAACCCAAGTGCAAATGTGTTGATGATCTCATGGAGCGAGGAGAGGTGCTGGAGGGAGATCTCTGCTCCCGATAGCTGAGGGACAGAGCGAGATCGCTGGAAGCACTTCGGCTCCTGCCAAGAGCAGACCAAGAGAAGGAGATTAAAGCTCACTAACACACATAATCACCTACAAGTAATATTTATGGAGGCTACACGAGGGTTCACAGAGGTAGAGTTATACATTTGCACTGTTCTTACACATTTTCTTATGTATCCTCTACAGACCACTGTCAGAAACAGGATTCTGGTCTAGATGCTTTTTTGCAACAAAGCTGGTGAGGAGTTTGGAGCACAAGCCCTATGAGGAGAGGCTGAGGGAGCTGGGGTTGCTTAGCCTGGAGAAGAGGAGGCTCAGGGGAGACCTTCTTGCTGTCTATAACTACCTGATGGGAGGTTGTAGCCAGGTGGGGGTTGGTCTCTTCTCCCAGGCAACCAGCATCAGAACAAGAGGACACAGTCTCAAGCTGCACCACGGGAGGTTTAGGCTGGATGTTAGGAAGAAGTTTTCCACATAAAGAGTGATTGGCCATTGGAATATGCTGCCCATGGAGGTGGTGGAGTCCCTATCCCTGGAGGTGTCTAGGAAGGGACTGGATGGGGTGCTTGGTGCCATGGTTTAGTTGATTAGATAGTGTTGGATGATAGGTTGGACTCCATGATCTCAAAGATCTTTTCCAACCTGGTTAATTCTATTCTATTCTATTCTAGTCTAGTCTAGTCTAGTCTAGTCCATTCCTATTATAATTCTAATTCTATTATAATTTATTCTATTCTATTCCATTATAATTCTATTCTATTCTATTCTATTCTATTCTATTCTATTCTATTCTATTCTATTCTATTCTATTCTAACCTGATACATTCAGATAATTTATTTTGGGGTCAAACTCTTCATCAACTAATGAAGGTGAGCCCACCTAAACAAAACGTCTCAGCTTCATGAGTTCCTACAAAGTAAATTAAACCTTCTTAAGGGTGCTCACCTTCTTTGGAGATGAGGCCAGTTCCAGTTAGAAAGTTGCACGTGGCTTTTTGTGGCTAAAGATCAGCTCCGACCTTTAAAAAGTTAACCCCTGAGCTATAGAAACATGTCAGCCAGAGCACTTCAGCCCCAATGGGTGAGATGGAAGATGCCTTCCCTCTGCAGCAGCCCTGCTTTCCCCATACAAAGCTTTTCCCGATATTAAGACCAGGATGGTGGGGCTCAGCAAACCACACTCCTGCCAACAGACTTGCACCCAAGAGCCCTTTTAAGAAGTTAGTTGGTGCTTTTCTCAAAAAAAATAAAAATGTCTTAATTATTGCACTTATCACCTCATAAAGTTTTACTGGGGAATGTGAAAACCTAAGGCCCACAGATAGGCGCCCGTGTTTGAATTTCCATTCTTTGGTGGTCAGAGACGATTTATCTGTCGGCAAACACATGGGACCTTGGTTTCAGTATCCTGTGAAAGGCAGGATCTAATGAGGCAGAGGAAAGAGGTGACAGATTTTTGCTTCCTGCAACCCATCCTCGGAGCTGGAAACTCCCGGTGTTGACTGAATGGCATATCTGAGTGATAAGCCAAAATGGGTTTCAGCACCAGGCCAAGATGGGGACAGTTTCTCCTTCAGGATAAGGTTTATGAGAGTGGGGAATGGGGAAGAGATTTAGGACTCATCTTACATCTGATTTCCCCCTTTGCCATGGTGACACTCATCTCATTGGCACAGGAGCTCTGCATTGCTTGCTTGGTTGCCATCTGACTCTGGGTTGCTCAAGATGCGCCAAAAAAACCCTTTCCCTGGAAAACAGACATTCCAGCCTAGAGAATTTGGCAGTTCTCCTTCACATACAATGTCCTTGGTAAAGAAGACTTTTTTGGAGCCTATAGCTGACGCTGCTTGCTGGTAGTGGCTGTTTGCCTACAAAATAAACAGGACCAGAATATGCTTCATTACAGTCACACAGTGGCTTTTCTTTTTCTCTGACATTTCAGGAGGTGGTGCAGAAAATGAGAATCTCTCCAGGGTGATTCAGGCGGTGGCCCAGAGAGGTCTCTGTGGCTGACAGTAAACCGTGTGACCTACCCATTTCCCAGTAAGGATCCAGTGCCCGGCGCCAGCATGGGACAACAGGGAAAGAGGGAGTGGGAAGGGAAGGCTCTTTGAGAGAGATTTGGTTTGGAAACAGCTCTGGGTGAATTCTGGGGGGGGGGGGAAGGGAGAAAAAAGAAAAAAAAAAAACAGGAAATGAAGGCAAAGTTTAAAAAACACCAAAACAACTAAGCCTCCTCAAACTGAAGCCAATCTTTGATTCCTTCTCTGAAATGACATCATCACATACCCAGTGCAGCCACAAAGCATGACAGCCGTCGTGGCTCTGCCTTGGGAAGGATATATCACTTCCCTTGGAGAAACACGGAAGGTATTGTCTGTAATCTCACCCTTGCCCTGGCAGGGCAGGGGGGCTGGTTCCTGCAACCAGATCCTTCTGCTGCCTTTTGTGTGTGTGTGTGTGTGTGTTTTGCTTTGTTTTCTCTTGGTCTTTCACACAAATTAGACAACTCCAGGAGGCTGGAACACTTTCCACAGTGGTTGTGTGCATCCACAGGCATTAGGCGAGGAGGTCAGGAAGGGATGGAGTTGGACGAAGAAGCCTGAGTTGTGCGGATGTGGCTGCTTGCAGTCCTGAGGTGACAGCTGCAATGTCCCCTGGTGCCATCTGTTGCTGGTGACATCCACTGCTGAATGCTTTCGTGCTTAACCCCATGTCTGCCAAGCTATAACTACCTTCTGTTTTCTTTCCCTTTTTCAGTGATGAACCAGGAGAAATGCAAAAGGTCCTGCTCTGCAGAAGGTATGGCTATGGGACAAGCCACATGTCCAAGCAGGTCATCACAGAGGATGAAGAAACTGAAACCCCAGGAGCAGAAGATTGCTTTGGCCTGCTTTTTGGCGCAATGCGTATCATGCACAGCGGGAATTTTGCTGTCTGTAACTGAAAGGAGAGAAAAGGAGATTGAGGTTCCCCAGAGACGGGCTTTTGGATGGTCAAATGGCCCTCAAAGAGCTTGCACACATCTGCCTTCCAATAGTCAATGCTGGGTCAGGAGTTCATTCCCAAGGGACAGAGATCAGGGCCCTGCTTCACTCCACAGTCTGGCAAAAAGATGGACAAATGCCATAGGAATCTGAAAGATGTATTATTAGGATGTGTGCAGCTCATATTTCACTCTTCCAAATGTCTAGCTTCATTAATGAATCCCATGTTTCATTGTTTCAGGGAATTTTAAGGCCAAAGGGACTGTTAGATCATCTGGCTTGACCTGGGTAACATGGGCCAGAGAACTTCATCCACTGAGACAAATAATGTGCATTTTATTAAGTTCAGTTAACACAACGTTTGACCAAAAACAATAGAAATGGATGAACTTTCATCATCCATATTTTTAGGAAAGATCTTACAGTTTACATTTTCCCATTGGGAATAGGAGCTCAGCCTTTATTGTTCTTCTAAATGGCAGTGTTGCCCACACTGATGGCCTGGCCACCCTCCCACCAAGGGGGAGGATGGGGAGTGGAAGCCACAGCCATGTCACAAGGGACCCTGCACCATTATACACCCTGCCAGTGGGGCTGGAGCCCTTCAAGTAGCCACGTTGTGCCAAATCCATGGGGATGGTGAAGTCTGTCCACAATGCACCTCGACCTGCAGAGTGAATCCAACTAGGGAGATCATTTCTTCTCCCAAAACCAGCTCAGATGAGCAGGGCCTTGACTGAATGCAAGCTGAAGATGCTTCTGCAGTTTGCCTTTCTTTACTTTTATTATATTATCAGAAACATGTTGGAAGACATTCAGACATCCTAGCCATGAGCAGAGAAAGAAGCTTTGAAATAAAATATAATTATTATGGCTGCACAATTCAGCCTGTTGCAACGAGTGCTGCACAAGGAATTGCTGGAAGACAGCACCATGGACAAATGGCAGGAGGAGATTGACCAGTGGTGAGAAACCCAAAATACCTTTAGAACCACTGGAAACTATGAGCATTTCGACAGCATTCTTCACAACATCTTTCTCCTCTTTCATCAGCTGTAGAAGAGATCAGCAACTTTTCTTATTCAGATTTTGGCAAAAAGATGACTTTTGCATCCCACAGAAAAAAAAAAAACAAACACATATTCTTACTTCCTTTTCCCAAATTATTAAGCAATAAAAGGAAGCACAAGACTTTCCCAAACTCACACAGGAAGGGGCTAGAAATCAACTCCTAAATTTCAGGGTCAATCAACAGAGAAAATCGTGATAATCACTTTTATTTGCTGTAGGATGTAGGATATTTGGGATAGGATATAGGACATTTGGGATAGGATACAAAAATCATAGAATCACACAATGCATTGGTTTGGAAGGGACCTTCAAAGGTCACCCAGTTCAAATCCCAGCCCCTGCAGAAAGCTGAGACATCCCTAACTAGATCAGGTAGCTCAGGGTCCCATCAGTATAAGATATTTGTTATAGGATATGAGATATGGGATCTTTCTTATAGGATATAGCCTATCAGGCTATCTATAGCCAGACAGGGCATAATTATGAAGGTAGGAAGAGCTGCAGCTCTATGAAAGTTTCCTAACTGCTGCCAGGGCATGTACATCCCTCTAAACTGTGAAAAGAGAGAAGTTTGTCACAGGCTGCAGTCACTGCCACTTCATGTTTTCCTGATGGAACAGGCTTGACATAGAGGTACCTATGGGCATCATTTTTCACAAGGCTTTCCACTTCCAGACTGGTGCAGCTTATTTGAATGGAACATTTTGGTAACAGAGCTCTTTGAGGTGTTCATAGCACACAGTAGAAAACACTGACTCCACTGTCTTTTTTCCTTTCTCTTTTAGGACTCCTGCCTTTACTTTTTTTCCTCTTGTGGTCCACATTACTCACAGACTGCAAATGGTTCCCAAGAAAACCACAATTGGTGGATTCTCCCTCTGTCTATAAAAACAAGACCAGATCCAACCTGCCGTGAGGTCATCGTTAGGAGGCCAGCTTTAGCTGGAACCAAGCCCTGAAGCCAATTCACATGGCCACCCCTCACAAGGATTGTGTGGCAGAGGACTAGCAATGCTCCCACGGTCACTGCCCACAGCTCGGGCAGCCAGTCCTGGTCAGTGATGTAGGACAGCTTTGACCACCCTGCTCTCTACCACTCCAGTGGGGCTAGATGGGGATTATGCTGTTAAAACAACTTGGGCTATAAAATAACAAGAGCACAGCAGAGGACTAATTAGTGGCAGACATGGGGTGCCACAGTGGTGTCATGGCAGGTCAGCACCTCTCGTGGTGCTGAGCTGCTCAGATGTGGTAGAGACAGGGTGACGGAAAAGGCTCCGCAGACAACTGTGGGCACAGTGCCATTGCAGCCCAGGACTATCTGGTTTCCAGCCTGAAACGTCATGACCTCAGCTCCATTCCCTGCAGACTTAACCCAGCAATGCTAATTTAGTACCAGAATCCTGGCTGGCAAAGGCAGCAGAGAGGCCGTGAACTAAAGCTCTCCTCCTCATGTCGGTCGTCCTCAGTGGAGATCTGAGTCACACAGAGAGCTGGGAGATGGGTGGAGGAGGCAGGGAAAGGTGTTTCTGGAAACAGTCATCGTCTGTGCTACCTGCCCCTGGATACAGTGGGACTTTGTTCTCCTTCTTCAACAGGAAATAGGACAAGAGGAAATGGCCTCATGTTGCACCAAGGGAGTTTAGGTTGGACACTTGGAAAAATTTCTTCATCTATAGGGTTGTCAAGCTCTGGACCAGGCTGCCCAGCAGTGAAGTCCCCATCTCTGGAAGGATTTCAAACTGTGGAGATGTGGTTTAGTTGTGACCTGGCAGTGCTGGTTTAACACCTGGACTCCATGGTCTTAAAGGTCTCTTCCAACCACAATGATTCTACATCTGTCTGATTCCAGCAGCTTGCACCGACGCAGGAGTTCCTCTTCCACGAAGCACATGCATCCCTTCTGCCAAACAGTAGACTGAAGAAATTAGCCCTTTACCACCAGAAATGCCTTGAAAGGTGGCAGGTTTTAGTTGTTCATAATCACATTAGCAGGAGGAATTAATTTTGAGCTATCACAAAAAGGTGACAGAGTTGTCTTGCTTATGAACTGCTGCTGATTCTGTGTGTACTGATCTGTCGAGGAGAAAAGAGCCAGAAGCCTTTATTGGCTTCGTTGTGCCTAGTGAAAGTGCCTGCCCTCCTCCAGAAGATAAGTTCAGTCTTGTTTATTTTCATTTTAGCTGAGCAGAAAGCTCTGTTGTGCGCCACAGCAGACAATATCACTGCGCCTTTAAAAAGGAAAGGAAGAGTGGTCCTGGCAAACGTAACCGGAGCAATAAAATATAAATCTTTGTAATTGTTGTGGAGACAGAAAGCAAAACAAACTCTGCTTAAGTACATTGTAAGAAAATGTCAGAGATTTGAGAGAATGGTCATTAGCATACGAAATCATTTGTCTCCCATGAGTAAGCGAGCTGGATAGAGACCAACCCATTTAATTTGCAGTATTTTCCCTTTTGGGATTTCTTGGAATGTCAAAACTACTTTTTTTCCCCCTTTCTTTCTTTCTTTTTTTCTTTTTCCTTTTCTTTTTCCCCCCATCCTCCAGAAAAGAAGATTGACTTCAAAGCTGATTTCCAGAGACCACAGAAACAAGTTGAACACACTGTCAGCTCCCCCAGTCACCCCCACGCACACATGTGTAGCTGAGTGCCCGGCTACACATGGGGATGCCAGTGTGCCCAAACCTCTTGTGCAGAGGCTTTGTCTGCAGCATTGGACCCTATGGAAAGTTCATGGTGTTGCCTAAAAGGAATCACAGACTTCCTCCTGTATCATGACCCCCACCCATCAGGGTGTCTCCAGGATGTTGCTCATATGAAAATTATGGTTTCCTGTAGGGCTGCAATCCCCATGGTCACTGCATAAAACCCTCCCATGAGCAGCAGGATCTTTTTAGGGTACCCTGATGTTTAACTGGTTCCCCTGGTCCCTTTGCAGTGAGCCAGGGACACCTTCAATTACAACAGGTTGCTCAGAGCCCCCAAATACCCTGACCTGGAATGGGACATCTGCCACCTCTCTGGGCAATCTGAGACAAGGTCTCACCATCTTCAAACAATTTCTTCCCTCTCTCTAGTCTAAATTTTCCCATCACCCCTTGTCCTGTCACAACAGGGCCTGCTAAAACATCTGTCCTGATTTTTCTTACAAGCCCCTTTAGGTATTGAAAGTCCATAATAAAGTCTCCCTGGAGCCTTCTGTTCTCCAGGCTGAACAATCCCAAGTCTCTCTGCTTGACCTCAGAGCAAAGAGGTTCCAGCCTTCACATCATTTTTATGACCCTAAAGATTTAAAAGTTTATGCAAGGAGAAAGCTCTGGAGGAAAAAAAGAAATCATGACATGTCATACCTCCACCCAGGTGGCATCAGGTGTCCCATCACCCTTCCTCCCTCCACAAACGGTATCTGTCCCAGGAGATCCAAGGAACTGAGATGGGTTGAACCTGCCGGGGAGCCCCACGTTGCACTTGGTTACACAGCTGCCGAGCCGAAAGGCATGAAGTTATTTGAGACAGTTATGGAAACATTTGGGTACCCTGAACTTCTCCCTGATGGATTCTTGTCCCAGATGGGAAGAAAATGAAGTTCAGATCTTCTGGGATTAATATAATCAGAGAATTTGAGAGGAAAACTTGTGAGTCGTTTTCCTCCTTTCTTTGATGAGTGGGGGGTGTCCCCTAGGTTAATGAGCTGCATCCCTCACAGTAGGCAAAATGATATCACACATGTTTTAGAGCAGGGCAAGCTTGGAGGTACCATGGAAAAGGTTTATTCTTTTAATTATAGAACAGGAAAATCATGTTTCAGCTCCCTAGTAAGACCGCTCCTAGCAAGAAAGGACAGAGCGGCACCAAATGCAAATATCTTTGCCTTTTTCTTTTTCAGAAGGTGGTCAAAAGGTCCAAGGGGAAGCAGGGATTTTGGAAGTATGCACAAAGTCAACAGTGCAGTTAGCAATGGGATAGTAAGATTTCACAGCTCTGCTTTGATCAGGATTTCAGAAAAGCGAAGGCATGGTACAGAACGTCCTCTGAACTGCAACCAAGGCACGCTTTGTCTTTTAGCTCAAATATCAGCTCCACAAAGGAGAGTGATACGAAAATGCTGAACTCATTACGCTGGCCTCGCGGTTTTGCAAAGCTGCTCCAGGAAGGCATGTACGGCTTCCTAATGGAGGCAAAAATTCCTGGGACACTCTAAATGCCTCCTAGGGTCTAGGTGTGAGCCAAAGAAGTCATCAGCTCTCCCCCCTGCCCCCAAATTATTTCTAATTTGATGCTGTGGTCACTTATCAAGTGTCTCTGATTACTGGAGCTTGCTGGTGGTTTCACTTTCTCTTCAGAAGAGACTCTCAGAGTTCTAGCCACTAATAAGTCTTCTAGGAAGGTAATGAATAATTTTCCTTTCCAGCCATAGGATAGGATAGGAGGGTAGGATAGGATAGGATAGGATAGGATAGGATAGGATAGGATAGGATAGGATAGGATAGGATAGGATAGGATAGGATAAGATAGAATTAACCAGGTTGGAAAAGACCTTTAGAATAGAATAGAATAGAATAGAATAGAATAGAATAGAATAGAATAGAATAGAATAGAATAGAATAGAATAGAATAGAATAGAATAGGAAGGATAGGATAGGATAGGATAGGATAGGATAGGATAGGATAGGATAGGATAGGATAGGATAGGATAGGATAGGATAGGATAGGATAGGATAGGATAGGATAGGATAGGATAGGATTAACCAGGTTGGAAAAGCCCTTTAGAGTAGAGTAGAGTAGAGTAGAGTAGAGTAGAGTAGAGTAGAGTAGAATAGAATAGAATAGAATAGAATAGAATAGAATAGAATAGAATAGAATAGAATAGAATAGAATAGAATAGAATAGAATAGAATAGAATAGACCAGGTTGGAAGAGACCTTCAAGATCATCGCATCCAACCCATCATCCAACACCATCTAATCAACTAAACCATGGCACCAAGTCTCCTCCTAAACACCTCCAATGATGGTGACTCCACCACCTCCCCAGGCAGCCCATTCCAATAGGCAATCACTCTCTCTGTGTAGAATTTCTTCCTAACATCCAGCCTAAACCTCCCCTGGTGCAGCTTGAGACTCTGTCTTCTTGTTCTGGTGTTGTAATTATTTTCTCCTCCCTCTCACTTTATTTAGCCCTTCTTCTTTGTTTTTCTTTAGTGCAAAACTCCTTCTGATGTTTGTCTGAATTAGTTCAGACAGCAATACAAAAGCACCCACCCAGAATTTGAAGTGGGTGCAGCTTCAATCCCCAAGGGCTGGATTGTGCCTGGATGATGTACTGTGGATCTCCCTTCAGCAAATTATGACAGGTGGATTTGGTGACATGTGTGGCTTTGGTGACTTGAGAGGACTTGGATCAGGTCTATAGTAGTATGATTGACATGCATTTGCTTTCTGAACACCAAAACAATATCCATCAGCTGTATTCTCACAGCTAAGTAGATAAATATCTAGGTGAAAGACTCTAAGCAAGCAAACCAAGCATGGTATTAAGATATTTTCCTAATATTTTTCTTCCTATTATCTTTTTATTAAAGCATTTTCTTCTTCTAGAAAGAATCATTACTAATAAATAATGAATCAGATCTCAGAAATGCCTTTTGCTTTCCACTTATTCTTGTCTACGTGTGATTTTAAACAAGAAACCCCCTACTAAGCAGGATCACAGGATGTCAGGGGTTGGAAGCGACCCAATGAGATCATCTAGTCCAACCTCCCTGCCAGAGCAGGACCACTGAATCTAGCTCAGGTCACAGAGGAATGCATCCAGATGGGCCTTGAAAGTCTCCAGAGAAGGAGACTCCACAACCTCTCTGGGGAGCCTGTTCCGGTGGTCTGTGACCCTTACAGTAAAGATGTTCCCCTCCCCCTTGTGTTGAGGTGGAGCCTCCTGTGCTGCAGCTTACATCCATTGCTCCTTGTTCTATAACAAGGAGAAAGTGAGAAGAGCCTGTCCCTTCCCTCTTGACACCCAGCCCTCAGATATTTATAACCATTTATTAAATGCCCCCTAAGTCTTCTCTTTTCCAGACTAAAAAGCCCCAGGTCCCTCAGCCTCTCCTCATAAGGCATGTGCTCCAGTCCCCTAAACACCTTATCAAAAGCCCTGCAAGTGACATGACATGGAGTCAAGTGACAAGCCCCATCCTCATCTTGAATGTGAGGACCTCAGCCTGTGCCACAGTGCTGGTCCTGATCCAAACCTCTCAGATGTAATGGGAGATTGGACAGAGCTGGAGGTGGAGGTCAGGACCTATTTGTGTAATTACCCTGTCTCTGTTGTTCTTAGCGAAACCACAAGACCTCACCAACGCAGCCTCACCCAGGATGCTTCTAGCCTACAGGGGTAATGCACCAGAGCAAAGAGTTGTTTTCTTTAAAGCAGCTAGCCTCTTTTAAATCTGTTCTGAAGTTTAGTCTCAGCATCACGAAGTTGGGAGTTTGTGCCCAGCAAAAGAAAGAGTGACAAATCCAAAACCATTCTGCATGAAGAAGTTCAGGGGTGCAGGTGGTGGGAAAGATCAGAGCCATCACCAGCAACAGCACAGACAGAGCCAAGGAAAGCAGGTGCTCCTTGGCACAATTTGGTTTCTAATCTTTACATTCTATCAATACCTCTGATGATCCTCTGGGGAGACAATGCTGGAGAACTCGGGTAGGGAAGGTGTGGAAGCAAAGGTTAGATGGTGTTGGATGATGAGCTGGACATAATGATCTTGATGGTCTCTTCCAACCTGGTTTATTCCATTCCATTCCATTCCATTCCATTCCATTCCATTCCATTCCATTCCATTCCATTCCATTCCATTCCATTCCATTCCATTCTATTGTTCTATTATATTCTCTTCTATTCAAAGCTTTGTGCATCCCAAACCCTCTGCCACTATCCCCTTTGGTTTCCAGGACTGCTCTGCTGTCACAAGCAACCACTTGCTCTGATGTCACAAGCAACCACTTGCTCTGAGTTTCACCAGAGCAAATGTCCATGGGATGATGTTTCCTACATCAAATCAGCATATTTTCAGGGAAATAAGATCTTGTGCTGTTAAGTGCAACTCCTCACACCCCACATTCATCCAGCTGAAGAACACAAACAGGTTCACCATGTTTATCCATCTGCAATCAGGACAACCAGCAAAATAAATCAAGAAGCACTTTGCAAATTAGTTTGCTCAAATGCACTTTGAGAGCATGTTAATTGGCCTGGCAATATTCCTGAACAGAAACAGAGGTTAAAATTACCCTCTGAAAGGAGTTGTTGCCAGTTGCTCCCTGGTCTCTCCTATGAAGACACATCCCCCTGGAGGGGAGCAGAAGGAGGAAGAGTGGTACAGGACAGGCCAGCAGCAATTTAAGAGCTGCTTTGCTGTGTGCTTTCCAGAGCTGTTCTCAGATCAAACTTCAGGTCCTGTTCTTTCTCCCACAGTACCTTCCTCAGCTCTCCCAATGGAAGCAAGCTGTGGCTGCTCTCACAATCTGCCCATGTCTTTCCTAGCATGGATTTTTGCAGCAGCTGCTAGCTGACTGAAGGTCTAACTCCAAACAAAATCCTGGGGGGCTGCAGAGAGGTTGTTACAGCCTGTTCCTGCATATGGGGTACAACCATCAAACTGAGGAACAAAACCCACACAGTTATGTTTATTTTGGGATGCTCCAGTGGCTGGTGACTAACCACACTAAGCCTCTGGCCCCAGGATGTGTCTTGGCTTGGGTTTGCTTTTTGCAAGCTGGCAGGTGATGCTGCACCACCACAATCCCCTTTCCCAGCCCAGGAGCTATTTGTGCTGAGACCCATAACCACCCTAGGTGATGGATGCTTGGTCAGCTGGGAAAGCCAACAGTTCCCAGTGCTCTGGTGACTCCACATCCTGCCAAGGCACCAGCTCTATGTTGCATGTTTCCAGATGCACCCTGGGACACGAAGCTTTGGGGACACCTTTGCCAACATGTTTTCTTTATGAGCTTCCTACTGTATGTAAGGAATATTTCTCCTCATCCCCTTCCTGGTGTAGTGTAGAGACATTATCAGCCAGAATGAGACTACAGAGGCAAGAGCCCCAGCCACAGATGAAAGATTTACAAGGTTTGCCTTTTTATTTCCCCGCCAAATTCACTGGTTACACACCCATTAAAATTACTTTGTTTTTCCTCCCCCTCTTCCCACAGCCTCCTCCTGTTTCTAGCTGGGGGATGCCACAAGAATCACAGCCCACCAGCTCTATTCTCCATGAACCCACTCAGGTTTTCACTCCTGCAGATCCAGTAGTCCTCAGGCTGACCATTGAAACTGCCACTGTCAGGTGCCACTGACTGAGGCAGCCTGGAGCCCTAAGGAGCTCATCTTGAGGAGAAACATTTCTTAAGGAGAACCTGCTGTACTTTGAGGGTGCTGGAGCCCTGGAGCAGGCTGCCCAGAGAGTTTATGGAGTCTCCTTTTCTGGAGAGATTCCAAACCCACCTGGACACTGTGATCCTGGACAACCTGCTGTGGGTGACCCTGCTTTAGCAGGCAGTTGGACTAGATGATCTCCACAGGGGCCTTCCAACTCCCCCCATGATGGGATTCTGGGATTCTAATATATTAAAAGAAAATGTTAATTTCTTTCTTTTTAATCATGTAGGATTTACAGGAACCTCCCTGTGTTCTGAGAATCCACTTGAAGCCTTGCTGCTCACACATTTTCCCTCGCAGATGTTCTGGGATGAGTGAGCTTTTTCATCAAGGGCTTCTCCACAATGGAAACCTTATTCATACTAATTAACTGCACACCAATCTGTGATCCAGTGCTTGGATCCAGCTCTCTCTAATCTTCATTTTCCCTCTGCGTTGCACAAAAATCTCAAGTGACACCAAAGTGCTGACTTAGCAAAGCCTGTAAGAGATCCAGAAGTTTAACAATAAGCTGAAATCTTTTTAATCTCAGTAAAACCACCCCCAGGCTTACAGTGAAGCACATGCTCAGAGTCTTTACAGTGTCATTGCTCACATATAGAAAATAAAGCCAGTAACAGTTTGGGGTTGTTGGTTTTTTTTTCACTTTGGCTTCTGTGGTCTTTGTGTCACCACAATGTGGTGACAATTTCTTTCCTGGGTAGCATCATGGTGATAAGTATTTTGTCAGAGAGTTTTTTTATCAGGAGTGATGTGCCTCACTGCAGGAGCTGAGGTGGTGATAATCAGATGATACCAAATGGAGCCCCGCTGTTATCCATCCCTTTGGAGACACGAGGAGGTGGTTGGCCGAGGGGAAAACAAGCCCATGAAAGTGCACATCACGAGAAACACTGTTCACAGTGATGTGGGAATCAAATAGCACTGGGACTGCACAAAGTTCTCTTCACCTTCTCCAACTAGAGATATTTTTATTTTTAAAATGGGAAGAAAAGCAACCCTGCAACCATTACTATGTATAAGGCTGGACAGATGGGCAGAGTCCAATGGCATGAGATTTAACACATCCAAGTGCCGGGTTCTGCACATTGGCCACAACAACCCCAGGCAGTGCTACAGGCTGGGGTCAGAGTGGCTGGAGAGTGCCCAGGCAGAGAGGGACCTGGGGGTACTGGTTGATTGTAGGCTGAACATGAGCCTGCAGTGTGCCCAGGCAGCCAAGAAGGCCAATGGCATCCTGGCTTGCATTAGGAACAGTGTGGCCAGCAGGAGCAGGGAGGTCATTCTGCCCCTGTACACTGCACTGCTTAGGCCACACCTTGAGTACTGTGTCCAGTTCTGGGCCCCTCAGTTTAGGAAGGATGTTGACTTGCTGGAATGTGTCCAGAGAAGGGCAACAAAGCTGGTGAGGGGTTTGGAACACAAGCCCTATGAGGAAAGGCTGAGGGAGCTGGGGTTGCTTAGCCTGGAGAAAAGGAGACTGAGGGGTGACCTTATTGCTCTCTACAACTACCTGAAGGGAGGTTGTAGCCAGGCAGAGGTTGGCCTCTTCTCCCAGGCAGCCAGCACCAGAACAAGGGGACACAGTCTCAGGCTGCGCCAGGGCAGGTTTAGGCTGGATGTTAGGAAGAAGTTCTACACGGAGAGAGTGATTGGCCATTGGAATCGGCTACCTGTGGAGGTGGTGGAGTCACCTTCACTGGAGGTGTTCAGGAGAAGACTTGATGGGGTGCTTGGCTGTATGGTCTAGTTGTTGGGTGGGTTGGACTGTTTGATGGGTTGGACGCGATGATCTTGGAGGTCTCTTCCAACCTGGTGTATTGTATTGTATTGTATTGTAAGGCACATTGATATACGTGCATTTTCACTTGAGCATAAGTCATTTTGCCAGAGAGCTCCTGTGTCTTTCTTTAGAATAGAATTCACCAGGTTGGAAAAGACCTTCGAGATCACCAAGTCCAACCTATCACCCAACACCACCTAATCAACTAAACCATGGCACCAAGAACCCCATCCAGTCCCTTCCTAAACACCTCCAGGGATGGGGACTCCACCACCTCCCCAGGCAGCACATTCCAATGGCCAATCACTCTTTATGTGAAAAACTTCTTCCTCACATCCAGCCTAAACCTCCCCTGATGCAGCTTGACACTGTGTCCTCTTGTTCTGGTGCTGGCCACCTAGGAGAAGAGACCAACCCCCACCTGGCTACAACCTCCCTTCAGGTAGTTGTAGAGAGCAATAAGGTCTCCTCTGAGTCTCCTCTTCTCCAGGCTAAGCAACACCAGCTCCCTCAGTCTCTCCTCAAAGGGCTTGTGCTCCAAACCCCTCCCCAGCTTTGTTGCCCTTCTCTTGACACATTCCAGCAACTCAACATCTTTCTTAAACTGAGGGGCCCAGAACTGGACAGAGGACTCAAGGTGCAGCCTAACCAGTGCTGAGTAGAGGGCAGAATGTCCTCCCTGCTCCTGTTCGCCACACTGATCCTGATGCAGGCCAGGATGCCATTGGCCTTCTTGGCCAGCTGGGCACACTGCTTTGGTTGATGCCCCATCCTCAGTAGCTAAGCCATCAATGACATCAGTGATCACTAAGGAACCATGTATTTTATCCCAACATTACTAAAATAGTCCATCACTCTGCTCCTCACTGGGATAAATCCTTGTGTTGCCTCCCCATTCACAAGAGTGTAGCTTTTTTCTCTATTTGAAAATTTACTTCACTAATCAGATTTGATACCAAAAAAAAAAAAAAAAAAAAAAAAAACAAGACAGGAAAAAGGAGCAAAATTCCCATACAACAAAACCTCCAGGACTGCAGAATCCAGATAAACAAATAACAAAAGCCCACCTCCTTTAATTTTAGTTGGGTGCCATGGCTTTCCTGGCTTAGCTAAATTAGCTGAGAACAAGAGTCCCCCTGCAGTCCCATCCCCATTCTAGCCCATACAAACAGAGGAAGTGGTTTCCTGGGAACAAAACCCACATGAAAGTTTTGCTGATGGTGCTTTACTTCCCATCATTTCCTTCTCTCTGCACATTTCACACGTAAAACCCCTGGCAGGACAGAGCACCTGGTTCCTGGGTCAGATTTATTATCTCATCTAAAAGCAGGTGGCACAATTCATCCATGCTGAGCAAACCAAGTCCCATCATGGCTCAGTTCAATGCAGTTGAATTGCTGAAGTTCAGTTCTTCATCTCCTAAGCATTCCCCAAATGTCCCATGCACAGAATCACAGAATGCTAAGGGCTAGAAGGGACCTTGAAAGATCATCTAGACCAACCCCCTGCCAGAGCAGGATCACCCATACCAGATCACACAGGAACATGCATTTTGAATACCTCCAGATTGGAGAAAGAATCCAAGAATAAATGTCTCATTCAAAAATCACCATGTATGAGCATCTTCAGCTTCAACAGTTAAGTATGTGGCCCTGCATCAACCTGGTTATGTTTAGGTCGTCAAATCTCAGTATTTTTTAAAACAAATAGGAAGTGCACAGACACTCTTGAATTCAGTTCCTACAATGCCAGAAGTTCATTGTAGATTTACTTTAGATGGGCTCCATCATAACAGCTACTGGTGAGACAAGAATTGCTAAAAGGACTTCCTGACCTCCGTGAGTTCTGATACACATAGAATCATAGAATCAACTAGGTTGGTAAAGACCTCAGAGATCATCAAGTCCAACCTATTACCTAATAGCTAACACCTCCTGACTAACAAAACCGTGGCTTCAAGTGCCACGTCCAATCCCTTTTTGAACACCTCCAGGGATGGTGACTCCACCACCTCCCTGGGCAGCACATTCCAATGGCAAATGACTCTTTCTGTGAAGAACTTTCTCCTCACCTCAAGCCTAAACTTCCCCTGGTGCAGCTTGAGACTGTGTCCTCTTGTTCTGGCACCGGTTGCCTGGGAGAAGAGACCAACCCCCTCCTGGCTACAACCTCCCTTCAGGTAGTTGTAGAGAGCAATAACGTCTCCCCTGAGCCTCCTCTTCTCCAGGCTAAACAACCCCAGCTCCCTCAACCTCTCCTCATAGAGCTTGTGCTTGAGACCTCCCCCCAACCTCATTGCCCTTCTCTGGACACATTCAAATATCTCAATGTCCTTCTTAAATCAAGGAGCCCAAAACTGGACACAGTACTCAAGGTGTGGCTTAACCAGTACTGAGTACAGGGGCACAATGACTTCCCTGCTCCTGCTGGCCACACATCTTTGTTGTGTGGTCCTCAGGTCACATAGATATTGTGTGTGCCCCTATTTAAAGTGATGTTATTGCCATGGTCACTTTTATTTAAGAGTTAAAAGGTCACTATCTCAAGTTTAAAGTTGTTGAGTTTAAAAACACCTTTGGAGCAACCAAATGTCTGTGGTATTCAGGCCATTATAGTGGTCTCACCTGGCTGCAAACAAAGATCATACAGGTCCAAGAGATGATGCCATATAATCAGGCTCCTCACCTACCAAATTCCAGCTAGCTAATAAAGTATATTTAAGACTGTGGGAGGATTAAACCTTAGCTGCTTCCAGAAACACATTTCCCAAGTCATGGCAAAGATTAAAAGACTTTAGTGGGTTAAAGAATCTGTCTCTGGGGTCAAGGCTGCATTCAGAACATTAGCTAGACTGTGTCTTTAATGTGGCATGAATTACACAGAGGAGAGGCATGCCTGGTTTTTGAGGAACAGGGCTTAAGTTCGTGCTGTTTAAGGATCCATAGGAAATTTTATGGAACAATGAAGAGAGTGTGATAAGATCAGGCAAAGTAATCAGGGAGCTCGTAGTCAAAGAGAGATTCTGGTTCCAAATCAAAGTAATAATGCCTTCCATTGCAAAACTGAGATGTTTTGTTGCTTTGTTAATTACTTGCTGTTAAAATATTGCAAGTCTGCATTTTGCAGAACCATGAAGAACAAGGCAAGGAAAGCGGGTCTGCTGAGCACCTCAGATGTTAATAAACTGCAGGTCTCACAGTGGTTTATGTCTTGAAAATTAAGCTTTTAACATGTGTTTGAAGATCCAAACTTCAGCTGTTTCAGTTAATTAGAAAGCTTTAAAAAATGCAGCTTAATGAATTCAGTGCTTGTTTACGTTAAACTGTCAAGGAGCTAAGCAAGGCAAGAGAAGTGTGATTTGGGGAACATCTGATTGCAGCCCATGTGGAATTCCATGTGTCAGAGAAGCTGGAAAGCATTTTCTTGAACCATTGTCTCGCATGTGAATTAATTTCCTACTGCTTCAGAAAAGAGCTCTTAGTAGGGCTGACAAAGGACTTATCACAATTACTGGCCAGGCCTGGGCCATGATTCTAAATGATACATGTGTGCATTTTGTTTACAAAATTCCCAGTTTGCAATTAAAACAACCTGCAACTGGCTCTTTCCCTGCCTTCTCCTCAGCAGCTGACCTGGAAAACCTACCCGTTTGTGTTCAAAATTCATACCTGCCAAACATTTCCTTTGCCTCACAGTGCCAGGAGAAGTGAAAAACATTCGATGGTTGGAGGATTTTCACAGAAGGGGATTGGTCCCGAGCTGATAGAGAAAAGTGATGCTTCCTATTTGTCAGGACAAAAGCTGCAACCACTTTTCTGTGTGTAGCTGTTTCAGTGCTCGAGAGCCAAATCAAACACCCTTAATTGCATCAAGCACTGGCAGTTTGTTTGATTTTAATGAAATCACTTCTGAGGGTCCTGAACTTGGTTTTTTCCTGAATTATCACTGGAAGTGTTTGCATGATTTTAGTTGCAGGTGTGGATGTGACAGGGCATGGAAAGGATGTGTTAAATTCATGGGATTCATTCTCTGGGTGGTGTTTGGATGTCTGTTCCAGTCAAGGAACAGAAGTAATATCATGGGATTTACCAGGCCCAGCATGTTTTGGTTGGTGAATGCTGATGAGTAGAATAGAATAGAATAGAATAGAATAGAATAGAATAGAATAGAATAGAATAGAATAGAATAGAATAGAATAGAATAGAATAGAATAGAATAGAATAGAATAGAATAGAATAGAATTAACCAGGTTGGAAAAGACTTTCGAAATCAACAAGTCCAACCTATCATCCAACACTATCTAATCAAATAAACCACGGCACCAAGCACCCCATCCAGTCTCTTCCTAAACACCTCCAGGGATGGGGACTCCACCACCACCCCGGGCAGCCCATTCCAATGGCCAATCACTCTTTATGTGAAAAACTTCTTCCTCACATCCAGCCTAAACCTCCCCTGATGCAGCTTGACACTGTGTCCTCTTGTTCTGGTGCTGGTTGCCTGGGAGAAGAGACCAACCCCCACCTGGCTACACCCTCCCATCAGGTAGTTGTAGACAGCAATAAGGTCTCCCTGAGCCTCCTCTTCTCCAGGCTAAGCAACCCCAGCTCCCCCAGCCTCTCCTCATGGGGCTTGTGCTCCAATCCCCTCCCCAGCTTTGTTGCCTTTCTCTGGACATGTTCCAGCAACTCAACATCTTTCTTAAACTGAGGGGCCCAGAACTGGACAGAGGACTCAAGGTGCAGCCTAACCAGTGCTGAGTACAGGGGCATGTGATATCAAGCACAAATTATATGAGTATGTTAGGACAGGATCAAGTGACAGTGACCTGCTGTCCTGGTGTGATGTCCTGTGGGAACTATCAAACACCAGCAGGTGAACAGGCAACTTGGGCACTCATAAATCATATAAATTGAGGATCTAATGAGAGGGGTAAGATGGGTCCCAAACATGCCTTGGGTGCAACTATGGTCTCCACCTATGTCAGAAACTGGGCATTTATACAGCTAGGCCTGAAAATGAAGACTCTCAGCCTAGGACTGTACATGTCCTCTACAATTTTCACTTCATATGTGTAGGTGATGTTTTAAGCCATAATGTGTGCTCCAATACTAAATCTCTCCTAACTCAATCCAAGCATCTCACGTCTTCTGTTTTTCCTTCTCTTCATCCCTATTGCCTTGGCAATTTCTTTTACATCCCAAACAGGACGCATAAAGTGAGGAGCTGGCTGATTTCAGATGGATCAGGTCTTTGATTTCACAACATTGCTGTTACTATTCAACTCATCTCTGCATCTGTGGAAAGCCCTGGTCAAAGAGGATATTCTGAGTCTCTTGAAAGACTTACTGAGGTAAAAGAAGTGATCTGAGTGGGATTGAAAAGAAAACTTGGAGAGAATTTAACCTAAAGCAGTGTTTTGAACACCAAGATGTCCATTTAAGGTCAGCTTTTCATTTTCTTAACTTTGTACAATAGGTTTAAGTCTTTCAAATCTGTTTTGGAGACTGTTTACAAAGGCCTGTAGTGATAGGACAAGAAGCAATGGTTTCAAACTAGAGAAGAATAGATTTAGATTGGATGTTAAGAACAAGTCATTTACCACAACGGTGATGGAACAGTGGATTAGGTTTCCCAGGAGGTAGTTGGGGCCCCGTCCCTGGAGATTTCAAGGCTCTGGGCAGCCTGATCTAGTTGAGGTGGTCCCTTCTTACTGCAGGGGTGCTTGGACTACATGACCTTTAGAGATCCCTTCCAACCCAAACCATTCTATGATTTTTCTCCTCTTTGATATCATTTCTAGGTTTGAAACTAGAACCACAACACTCCCGGGCTTCTTGACTGCTGCAGGCATAAATAATTCCACAGACATCATCAGACCTACATGTCACTTGTGTCACTTGTGGTTTGTGTAAACCCATGGTCCACTCCCCTGGGAAATTGTGCCTGAAATGCTGTTACAAACACTGGTGGTACTGGATATACCCAAAGTCAATAGATGGCCCATTAAACATAGTAACTGCCTGTGCTAAAGCTTTTCCCCCCCTCCCAGTAAATCAAGATCCCATTTTCCATTCACGAAATGTGTGTGTCTGCATGTTGGGTTTGAAGTTGCCTGGCTTGGATGGTGTTCAAACACCAATACATTTTTATCACAGGTTTAGGGTTTGTGTTTTTTCTTCCAAGGAAAAGTTAAAAGCCTAATGGGATTGCTGCACAGAGGCGGAATAGTTCCAGGGGAGGAAGTAATAGATGATAAAAAGAAGGGTGTTTGATTTCAAAGACCTCTTGGAGAAAGTTTCATGAATAGAAAACGCTTACACCACCACAGCCAGCCCTGCAGCAGGGATATCAAATGAAAAAATTAAATAAATAAATCAAAATCAAAATCTTTTTTTAGCTCTTGGGGGGGGGGGGGGGCGGGGAATGAAAATAACGTACAGGAGAATGTTGCAGTCTAAGTCAATGCTTTGTTTATAGTTTGTACAACCCAGAGAGAAAGTGGTTTGGAATTCACTGGAGTAAATCAAGCTGGATTCACTTGAGTGCCTTCCGCTGACCGTCGCGCTGCGCCTTCTGCCAGGCGATATCCTGAGCTTGGCTTGGGTGCCACCGCGTTGAGTTCGCTCTTCGCCATCACCAGGGCGTCAGACACAACTCAGACATCAACTAACCCCCTTTTCACGGTGTTAAATAAGTTTCATCTCTTATTATTCCTTCCTTTCCTTGTTTGCTGTGAAGTTTTCCAGAGTGTTTTAACTTGGTTGGGTTCCTGACTTTTTTTACCACCCCCCCCCCCGGAGACAGGATTGCATCAATCTTCCTGAGAACATTTCTTGTCAGTTCCCTGCGTGTCCCAGTTCCATAAATACATGTGAGTTCCCAAACCTATTTGCAAAAGGCCAGATTTGCTCTGAAAAGAAGAAAATTCTTTGCATATGATTCAAGTGATAAACAACAGCTATTTGTATGTGTGGTGCAAGGGCTTATGGAGGCTTAACCAGCTACTGGAACCCATAGAAATGTAAAATGGATCTCTTAGTGTTGCTTCTGCTTGATGGCCTGAGTAGAAAGTCTTGGACCATCTGAACATGAAACAAATCTTAACTCTCAGCCCAGCAGAAACTTAGTAAACATTGGCTCAAACCATGAAGCTGGCTTGCAACAAGGCTTAACATCGCCTTTCTTTAACTTCTTTGCATTTCTTCCTCTTTTTCCTTTCTCAGACTTGCTTGTAAGTGTGTCCAGCTTAGCCATTCCTGTGCTTGCACCCAGGCAAGCCCCACTAGTGAGTTCTCCTCCTCTATGACCGTCTCTGGGTTGCTCCATTGTGCTATCACCATGCAACAACCATCACCATTGACATCACAAGACAAAGAAGAAGGAACAGAAAGAGATGTCTGTACCCCAGAAAGCAGGATTTGTCCCTCATTAGACGGACTGGTTTTCTCCATTGTGCTATCACCATGCAGCAACAGCCACCATGGACATTACAAGACAAAAAACAAGGAACAGGAAAAGGTGACTGGACCCCAGAAAGCAGGATTTATCCCTTGTTAGAGGGACTGGTTGCTCCATAGTGCTATCACCATGCAGCAACAGCCACCATGGACACTACAAGACAAAAAACAAGGAACAGAAAGAGGTGACTGGACCCCAGAAATTTGCCCCTTATTAGATGGGATGTGGCAGGACACTTACTTTAGTGCATCCCAAACACACATGGTAGCAAAGTGTAGCCACAAACAGGCTTCCTAAATCCAACCTCCAGCTAAATTAAAGTACATACAATTTACTTTCTTCACCGTTTCTCTGCTAACAATGTTTGGCCAGTATTTATTTGTTTGAGTGTTTGAAGAGGGAATTTAATTCATATGAATTCATATGAATACAGGTATTCATCATGTAAATGAATGTATTTATTCTGTAAAGGCTCACCCTGTCTCTGCTACACTCATGCAGTTACTTGATAGGAATGTGACAAGAGGAAATTGAATATAAAGTCTACTGGACAGCCAATAAATCAGGCTTATATCTTTCTCTCTACCTCAGACAGGAAGGAACCCGGCTATTTTTAAATCTATGGTCCATATAACTAACCAGAGCTCTTTCTTCTGTTAAAAAAAAAATTAAGAAAAGAGTCTAAATGAGATGAAAGGAAAAGAAGGGAGAGAAGAGAAGAGAAGAGAAGAGAAGAGAAGAGAAGAGAAGAGAAGAGAAGAGAAGAGAAGAGAAGAGAAGAGAAGAGAAGAGAAGAGAAGAGAAGAGAAGAGAAGAGAAGAGAAGAGAAGAGAAGAGAAGAGAAGAGAAGAGAAGAGAAGAGAAGAGAAGAGAAGAGAAGAGGAGAAGAATAAAAACTAACAAGATTTTAATGTCCTACAATTCCTTAGGCTTGCCATGTGCCTGTCCCCCCTGAGAACATTGCCTCCCCTTCCCTGAGATGCCAAACATTCTGCTGACACAGCCAAAACACATCCAAGGACCCCATGTCAATCCCAACACAGGGCATATTCATCAGTCTTAACCAAGAGCTGGATAAGAAGTAGAGCAATAAAAATAGTTCTCAGCCCTTTGCCAACACGTTGAGCCCTGGTCTTGACTCTGGAGCCATCTCGTCCCAATATGACAAATCCTCCCTGCTAAGCAGGCTGTGGCACAGGTTTTTCAAAGTCAAAATTCTCCAGCTCTGAGCATTTTTGAGTCAGTGGAGCCAGCTACACACACATGACCCCGGCAGGGTTGCCGGGTAGGAGTGATTCATTCCAAGCAATCCCCCAGCGTGAATCTCTACTGATTAACATTTTCATTTGTCTTCCTTTAACAAGCAAGTCACTGCTGATGAGGAGATGAGGGATTCTTAAGTTTCCAAGAACTAAATTAACTATTCCTACTCGATTCACTCTGGCTGAACTTATATTCTGCTGCCCTCAAGGTTGTTAATTTGAAAAACTCTCTTGGATATTTATTTTTTAATTCCCCCCCCCCCCCCCCCCCCCAAGTTTTTCTGATAGAGATCCAAGTGCTAATAAGGAGTTAAGTTACATTTCTGGGTAAGATTCCTTAATTGCCAGTGCTGGCTGAAACTTGAACACTTCAGAGATCCTGTTGATTATGTCAGACTGAATATTATTACATCAAAATCCCTTCAGGATAACGGAGGCTTTTGTTGTACACATTGATTGCATCATTTTCTTGATGCCATTCAAAGCTAGTACCACAACAATTTTTGTGGGCTGGAAGGAAATTACCTGTGTCCCTTACATTGTGCCTCTTGAGCAGGCACTGCACTGTAGCTGTTGTACAAAAGGGTTTTCAGTCATGTTAGAATCATAGAATTGTTAGGGATGGAAGGGACCTCAAGGATCATCCAGTTCCGACCCCCATGCCATGGGCAGGGACACCTCACACTAGATCAGGTTGCTCAGAGACACATCCAGCCTGGCCTTAAAAACCTCCAGGGATGAGGCTTCTACCACCTCCCTGGGCAACCTATTCCAGTGTGTCACCACCCTCATGGCGAAGAACTTCTTCCTGACATCCAATCTGAATCTACCCATCTCTAGTTTTGTTCCATTTCTCCCAGTCCTATCACTCCCTGACACCTTAAGAAGTCCCTCCCCATCTTTCTTGTAGGCCCCCTTAAGATACTGGAAGGTCACATTATTGTCTGCTCAGACATGTTAAGGTCTGCTCAGAGCCTTCTCTTCTCCAGACTGAACAGCCCCAGCTCCCTCAGTCTCTCCTCGTAGCATAGGAGCTCCAGCCCTCTAATCATCTTCGTGGCCCTTCTCTGGACACACTCCAGCACATCCAGATCCTTCTGGTAATGGAGCCTCCAGAACTGGACACAGTACTCCAGGTGGGGTCTCACCAGAGCAGAGTAGAGGGGGAGAATCACCTCCCTCGACCTGCTGGCTGTGCTTCTCTTGATGCAGCCCAGGCTGTGATTTGCTTTCTGGGCTGCAAGTGCATACTGGTGGTTCATGCTGAGCTTCTCATCCACCAGCACCCCCAAGTCCTTATCTTCAGGGCTGCTCTCAAGCCCAATCTTCATCCTTCTGTAATTTCAGGGCAGTATGGGAGAAGTTTTTGTGTCCATGAGCTTAGAAACAAGGTCTCCAGAAGTTAAAATCTACATTTGCTCCATGGACACCCAGTTTGGGGAGGCTGCTCAGGTCTGGTGGAGATGCTTATGATAGGGCTGGCTGCTCTGGGAGAGTGATGGATATCTGAGTCTGCCCCAAAAAAATAGACACTGAGAAGTTTCTGCAGAGATGCAAAGCATAAGACCTGGCTCCTTTGAAGGTAAATTAGCAATTTCAAGTAGCAGATCAACAAGTCGAGGGACACGTGGCCACGACCCATTTCCCAATCCCTCCCAGGGTCCCTGTTCCCAAATGGCTTTCCAACCAAGCAGCTGCAGTGGGACATGGAGTGATGCTCATCCCAAGGAAAGACATGACAATCAGCCAGGACACCAAGTCAGCCTGTCTACATAAGGTCATAGAATCATAGAATCATTCTGATTAGAAGAGACCTTTAAAATCATAAAGTTCAACACATCAGGACCAACTGTCTGAGGTCTGCCATGCCTCAGCAGCACACCTGTCACTCCAATTAAGGCTCATTTAAAACAGAATCAAAGAATTCCAGAATTCCAGAATCCCAGCATGGTGGGGGTTGGAAGGGACCTCTGGGGACCAACTAGTCCAACCCCTTCACCAAGAGCAGATTTGCCCAGGATCACAATGTCCAGGCAGGTTTGAATATCTTCAGAGAAGGAAAGTCCACAACCCCTCAGAGCAGCCTGCTCCAGGGCTCCATCACCCTCAAAGTAAAGAAAGTTTTCCCTAAGGTCCAGAGAAGGGCAACAAAGCTGGTGAGGGGTTTGGAACACAAGCCCTATGAGGAAAGGCTGAGGGAGCTGGGGTTGCTTAGCCTGGAGAAGAGGAGACTCAGGGGTGACCTTATTGCTCTCTACAACTACCTGAAGGGAGGTTGTAGCCAGGCAGAGGTTGGCCTCTTCTCCCAGGCAGCCAGCACCAGAACAAGGGGACACAGTCTCAGGCTGCGCCAGGGCAGGTTTAGGCTGGATGTTAGGAAGAAGTTCTACACGGAGAGAGTGATTGGCCATTGGAATCGGCTACCCGTGGAGGTGGTGGAGTCACCTTCACTGGAGGTGTTCAGGAGAAGACTTGATGGGGTGCTTGGCTGTATGGTCTAGTTGTTGGGTGGGTTGGATTGGTTGATGGGTTGGACGCGATGATCTTGAAGGTCTCTTCCAACCTGGTGTATTGTATTGTATTGTAAACTGCCTGTGCTCCAGTTTGCGCCCATTGCACTGTGTCCTGCCACTGGGCACCACTGAAAAGAGCCCAGACCCATCCTCATGCCCTCCATCCTTTAGATCTTACACTGAGAAAAAGCTCTGGTGAGACCCCACCTGGAGTACTGCATTCAGTTCTGGAGCCCCTATTACAAGAGGGATATGGAGGTGCTGGAACGTGTCCAGAGAAGGGCCATGAGGATGAGCAGAGAGCTGGAGCACCTCTCTTATGAGGACAGACTGAGGGAGTTGGGGCTGTTCAGTCTGGAGAAGAGAAGGCTCCGAGGTGACCTAATTGTGGCCTTCCAGTATCTGAAGGGGGCCTACAAGAATGCTGGGGAGGGACTTCTCAGGATCTCAGGTAGTGATAGGACTAGGGGGAATGTAATGAAGCTGGAGGTGAGGAGATTCAGACTGGACATGAGGAAGAAGCTCTTCACCATGAGAGTGGTGAAGCCCTGGAATGGGTTATCCAGGGAGGTGGTTGGGGCCCCATCCCTGGAGGTGTTTAAGACCAGGCTGGATGAGGCTCTGTCCAGCCTAATCTAGTGTGGGGTGTTCCTGCCCATGTCAGGGGGGTTGGAACTTGATGATGCTTGTGGTCCCTTCCAACCCTGACTGATTCTATGATTCTATGATTCTATGAAGATCCCCTCTCAGACTGCTCTTCTCCAGGCTAAACAGCCCCAGGCCTCTCAGCCTTTCGTCCTCACAGAGATGCTCCAGTCCCCTCAGCATCTTCATAGCCTTCACTGGACTCTTTCCAGTAGTTCCTTGTCTCTCTTGAACTGGGGAGCCCAGAGCTGGACACAATACTCCAGGTGTGGCCTCACCAGAGCAGAGTAGAGGAAAAAGAGAACCATGCCATTCCTGTACATGCATCTTAAAAAAAAAAAAAAAGCCTTCAGACATATCATCCATTACTCCAAGTCACCACCAGCTTCAGAGGCCATTTGTTCAGTCTGAAAAATCGTGTCTCTGAAGGTACAATATTAGCTTTAAGCTGCAGCTATCACTGTCTCATATATCAGCTCATTAAGAACACAGCTCGTCTCAATAGGGCTGATGCAGATGATAAGAGACATCAAGTAGCAGCCCATGACAGGAGGAGCAGAGAGCCCTGGCCAGACTGATTGGACTCAGCTGTCCTGTCCTCCCCATCTCTGGCTCTGCCAGGAATTCCCAACTATGTGTGCTTTTCACGGTAGTTTTTAGACCGCTCTCACTCGAGTCACCACGAGGTTTCCTGTTTGTTTTTTGTTCTCTTTCAAGGAAATGCATAATTTTCTTCCTTGCTGCTTGCTCAAATTGGTGCACTCTCAACGTGGCCTTGGCAAATCCAAATCTTTCCTCCACGAGGGAAATGTGTTTCTCGTTTTCCCGGTGTCAGTTTCTCAGAAGTAATTTCTGTGTAAACTTTCCACCCTTCTGCTCCTGCTGTTTTCTGTCTTGTGTTCAAAAGACCTTAAAACATGTCCATTTTCTCTTCCCTTCTGTGGTGCAGCCATCTTTACAGCAAATGTGATAAGTGTCTCTGTTGAGGATGCAGGAGTGATCCACCACTGCTGGCTGTGTATTCCCCTCACCTTCAGCAGGCACCAGGAGTACACCAAAAGAAATTACTTCCAACTCCCCAAATCTAGCTAAATCTCTGAGAGTAATATGTGTTTAAAAAACCTTTAAACATGTCCATTTTCTCTTTCCTTCTGTGGTGCAGCCATCTTTATAGCAAATGTGATAAGTGACTCTGTTGAGGATACAGGAGTGATCCACCGCTGCTGGCTGTGTGTTCCCTTCACCTTCAGCAGGCACCAGGAATACACCAAAAGAAATTACTCACAACTCCCAAAATCTAGTTACATCTCTGAGAATAAATTGTGTTCAAAAGACCTTAAAACATGTCCATTTTCTCTTCCCTTCTGTGGTGCAGCCATCTTATAGCAAATGTGGTAAGTGACTCCGTGGAGGATGCAGGAGTGATCCACTGCTGCTGGCTGTGTGTTCTCCTCACCTTCAGCAGGCACCAGGAGTACACACACACAAAAAATTACTTCCAACTCCCAAAATCTAGTTAAATCTCTGAGAATAATATAAACACTAGAAAAATGCAATGGGTGACATTAGCAATTCTCATTTATTCTGTATTTACATTCATTTGGTTATTTGAAGTGTTCCTTTCAACTGGAAATAATAGCACAAATCAAATGGCAGTAATACAATGACACAAATGGCTAAACTGAAGTAGAATAGAATGGAATGGAATGGAATGGAATGGAATGGAATGGAATGGAATGGAATAGAATAGAATAGAATAGAATAGAATAGAATAGAATAGAATAGAATAGAATAGAATAGAATAGAATAGAATAGAATAGAATAGAATAGAATAGAATAGACCAGACCAGACCAGACCAGGTTGGAAGAGTCCTTTGAGATCATGGAGTCCAACCTATCATCCAACACTATCTAATCAACTAAACCATGGCACCAAGCACCCCATCCAGTCTCTTTCTAGACACCTCCAGTGATGGGGACTCCACCACCTCCCTGGGCAGCACATTTCAATGGCAAATCACTCTTTCTATGAAGAACTTCTTCCTAACATCCAGCCTAAACCTCCCCTGGTGCAGCTTGAGTCTGTGTCCTCTGGTGTACAGGTGACAAACAAAACTGGATAGTAGGGAAAACTGGCTATTGGGAAAAAATTTCTTTGCTGAAGGAGCAGTCAGGCATTGGAACAGGCTGCCCAGGAAAGTGGTGGAGTCACCATCCCTGGAGGTGTTCAAAAAAATGTAGCCACAGCACTCTGGGACACGGCTTAGTGGCCATGGTGGTGTTAGGTCAATGGTTGGGCTCAATGCTCTTAAGGGTCTTCAAACTAAAGCAATTCTATGATTCTAGGATTAAATAAGATGCTTAAGAGTCTCTGAAATTTTGCTTCTGCATTATTGCCTGTTGCTTGTCCTTAGTCCTCTCAGGAGGAACAGTACTTGCTGTTGGTTCAAAAGCATGAGAGCAAGGATGATGTGGTCACTCAGATTAACGAAATCGAGTTTTCAGCCTTGGTTTCTGAACTCTGCTACTGACTTCCCAGGTGGCCTTTGCTGGATCTTTCCATCTCCTTATCCTTCATTTTTCTCCTCCAACAATAAGCTTGGAAATATGTCTCTGCTGTAGTCAGAAGCAGGCTAAGATCACAGTGTCCTGCTTTGAGCTAGAACAGAACTAATTGTGGTCAGTGATTTGACTTCTCAGCTCAGGCTCTGCTCAGTGATGGCACTTTCTGAAGTTCAGGACATGTTTGCACAGACATTGTCTGCTTCTAGCAGTGAGAACACTGTAGCCCAAGAGCAGAGCTAGAGAAAGGCTCTTGCTTAGACTTGCTCCTGTGCAGACCAAGGGCACTGCTGAGTCTTGTGTCCCATGCTGGGTTGCAGTTAACTCAGAGGCGGTCATAAGATCTTTCCAGAGCCTTCTCTTCTCCAGCTTGAACAACCCTAATTCTCTCAGCCTGTCTTCATAGGAGAGGTGGTCCAGCCCTCTGTTCATCCTTATGACTCTCCTCTGGTCCATGTCCTTCTTGTGTTGAGGATCCCAGAGCTGGACATCGCACTCCACATGAGGTCTCACCAGAGTGGTGGCAGAATCACTTCTCTCAATCTGCTGGCCTTGCTTCTTTTGATGCAGTGCAGGATGTGGTTGGCCTGCCCACTGTTGGCTTATGCCCAGTTTCTCTTCCACCAGTATCCCCAAGTCCTATTCCAGAAGGCTGTTATCTACCACATCATCCCCCAGCCTGTACTGGTAATGAGGATTGTCCCAGCCCTGGTGAAGGAACTAGCACTTGGCCTTGTTAAACTTCATCAAGCTCACCTGGACCCACTCCTCCAGCTTTTCCAGCTCCCTCTGGATGACATCCCATCCCTCTGCCATATTGACCACACCATGCAGGTGATGTTGTCTCATAAATGTCACGTCTGTACAACACCACTTTTTCTTACAGTGTGAACAGGCTCTTGCAAGGTGAAAAGTTCACACCAAGAGTATTTCCATCCTGAGCCTAACCTTCCTGCCATCAAACCCCAACTGCCAGATTCCTTTTGATGTGAGTGGAAGCACAATCAGTGCTCACATAATGGCAAGCTTTGTTTTTTCATGGTCTATTATTCCCACCAGTGACTGCTGTGTTACTGGAGCTTTATTCAGGCTGTCTCCTGGATATCTCTCTTTTTCAAATTCATTTTTCACTCCTTTGCACTCTTCCTGGTTGGGTGGATGAGATCATGGACCTGGCACTGTTGTTTTTGGATGTGTTTTTACCTTATCAAATGGGATCAGAGTATCCCATCCATTTGACAAAGCTCCATGACTGGTGATTTCTGCATTTCATAGGCGCTCAGTTACCAAACACAAAGTGTTTATTTATTGACCTGAGCGTCTGGTAAGAAAACTGTGGGGGAAAAATGATGTGAGGAGCCTGATCTCCCCTGGGGCTGGGCTGGGCAATGATGGGCTCATCTGTCCTGTACATCCCAGAAAACAGGTCTGGCACACTGGGTTGGGAGCCTGGGAAGTGGGGAAGGAAAGCAGCCAACCCTGAGGGTAAATATTGGGTGGTAGCAATTGCAGGGTGGTGCTTTTCTGTCTGCTTGTGAACTAGGGATGGCCAGAAAAACAAGGGGAAAGGGCCTTTTTGTTAGGTTTTTGGTGGTGTTTTGGTGTTTTTTTCCCCATTTGGTCAGAACTGAAATGTTAAGAAATCTTCTGCTGACTTGCAGAGTGCTGCTGTTCCCATATAAATGGAGAAATTGGGGAAAGATCATATGACCCTGTGCCTTCTTAAAACAAAGGTCTTCTAAAGAATGAGAACCAAATTATTTTCCCCTTTCTTTGTCTTAAAAAAGATCACAGCCTTCTGATTTAGACTGAATTTCAGCTTCCAGCACAATTCTCTGAAGGATGAGAGTCTTTAGCAAGTGGTAATCTAATTGATTAGCACTAGGGCTGAGAAAACAGGACTAAGTATATGGAAAGTGAGAAAGGGGAAAACAGGAGAAAATAGAAGACAGAAACCAGAAAAATATATTCTTGTTCCTGAACTTCTCAACTCCTTTCACCAACGTGCACATTGCTCAGCACAATTCTGGCAGCAGATATCACCTTGACGGCTAAGCTTCCTCTGGGCTTGAAAGTTGCAAGCCTGCTTTGAAATGTCACAAGCCCTCAGGGGGCCTGACCCTTAGTTTGGGATTCACAGCTGGGAGGGATGCTCCGGGGAGATAGGCAGCCTCTAGCATACCAACAGACCCCAGATTTCCACATCTCAATGAGCAGAAACGCCAAGAGCTGGTGTCAGTGACTTGATCCTGCACATTTTATTCCTGTTAGCAAAGGAAACCTTTCTCAGATGAGAATGTTTTGTGGCATTTCTAAAGACAGACAAGCTTTGAGTTCACCTGACACTCACCAGAAGCAAAGCTGATTTACTAGGAACAGCACGCCTAGGGATGAGCAAGGCAGCACGTTTATCACATGCCTTCACCCAGCACCTCCAGCTGACCTCACACCAAATGGATTCAACATTCAAAACCTTCCTCTGTTTTTCTTTGTCGGTGGTGGTTTTTTTTCCTTTCAATTTCTGCACTTCTAAATCCCAACCAAGATGAGAAGAGCCCAGAGTGCCATCAGAGAAGACAGTTCACTCTTGAACAGGAACAGGGGGAGAAGAAAATCAGAACATACTTTCAAACCAGATGAACCAGTTCCCAATATTTGTCTTCTGTGATGAACCAGTTTCATATTTGCTCAGTGAACAGCTCATTCTCTCTTCAAAACCCACTTGCCAGAAAGAAGGCTGATAAATAAAGGCAAAGAGAACATCCCCAGAGCCAATATCCAGTTAGCAGATGAACTATCATTGATGGAAGGCAGGTAGAAGATGATTCCTTGCAGTCAGAGCCTTTCTACAGTGATGAAGCAGGGCAGGGAACCTGGAAAGTTTAAGATAAGATGGTCTTGTTTAGGAAACAATCACATGAAATGGTTGATTATGCTTGGACAGAATTTAACTTGACAACCCAATTTTTCCCTTTCCATGAACTTGCCATTTTCAGCACAATCTGTAGATTTGGGTGGGGGAAAGCCTGAAACTTCCTCCAAAGGCAGATGATTTCTGCTTCATGCTATATCTGGCAAAACCAAATAAATTAATTAATCTTACCACACCTAGTTGTAGAAGCAGGGATCCCAGGAGCTGAGTCATGTCACACATGAGGACCAAGGTGTGTAGGAATGAAGAGTTTGCAACCCCACCAGCATGCTCCGTAGCTGTATGAGCCTCTTTCTGCAGAGGAGTGTACTTACAGCTACACTGAGTGGTAAATCTACCACACTATTGGTATGCCATGAGATAGTAGCTAGGGAAATTCATTGCCTGTCTCTGATTTCTTCTCTGGTGTGCTGGTTCCTCAAGTGGAAGCAAAGCATTTGTAACCTTTAACATCCTTTCCCATTAAGACAGAGAGGAAGAAAAGTGGACACTGATCCTTCAGCTGGGGCTGGGATCTCCAGAGAGAGAGCCCTTTCCCAAGCTTCAACCTTGCAGAAAGCATGGTAAAGTGACTAAAGGGATTTGCTCCTTTGACTAATTCAGCGTGAGCGAGAAGAAAGGCATCACCTTTGAAGGTGAGATCAAGAACTGCCTGGAGTCCACCACAGCATATTTGTGGGGTGGTTGAAGGGGAAGGTAGTGCAGTTCTGGCTTTTACCCATTGAGTCAGCCAGAGAGAGGAGCTCCAGCACCCAAGTTCAGGCAGTGAGAGCCGACTGCTGCAAGTCCAAAAGACCAAAGAGTCTGACTCCAAAGCTGATTTGTTTGACCACATTTCTGCAAGCACTTGATGAGCCTGGATCCTCCCTGTCCAATCTGAGATCGAGGACACGCAGACTCTGTTTTTACCCGCTGTCACCAAGAGAGGGATCCTTTGCCTGCCCCTGGAGGCTCGCCTGACATTTCTTTTAAAAAATTAAGAAAACAAAGCCTGTGAGTTGAGTGAAAGTGCAATTACACAACGCTTTGAAGTGCCTGGCTAATCCTCTTGCTCCCTCGGGACATGAGGCACAGGTTTGCAGAGTGACAGCCGCATCGCTTCACCCGAATGTTGATGCTGGCTCACAGTAAAGGCGGTGGAGGAGCTGCTGCCTCAGGACAACACCGTGCACACTGGCTCAGGACAGCACCGTGCACACTGGCTCAGGACAGCACCGTGCACACTGGCTCAGGACAGCACCGTGCACACTGGCTCAGGACAGCACCGTGCACACTGCCTCAGGACAGCACCGTGCACACTGGCTCAGGACAGCACCGTGCACACTGCCTCAGGACAGCACCGTGCACACTGGCTCAGGACAGCACCGTGCACACTGCCTCAGGACAGCACCGTGCACACTGCCTCAGGACAATACCGTGCACACGGACAGAAAGTGGCTCAAAAACCCTTTCAAAACAGACAGGTTCTACCCCTAGCAGAGAAGGAGGGGAAACCCCAGAAACCCCAGTAGATGATAACCCAAATGGCTGGATAACCAGTATTGGTGGTAATTATGAAGACAATCTAACCTCCACAGACTATGATAGGAACATGGTCTCTAAACTATTTTAAGATGCCTCTGTACAGCTCCTAGGATGCTCTGGAGATGCAGGGCCATGTGAAGCTGGTGTGGACCCTACCCTGCCTTTCATCTTTTTAACTCTGAAGGGAGCTGTGGTTTTGACTCCTACCTTCCCAACACCTCCTTCTTGGAGCCAAGGGATGCCCCAGCTGTGAAGAGAGCAGCAAGCCATGGGGCTGACAGAGGGACTCAGAAGAGGTGTTCCCACCTGCCTCCAGCATGTTGGCAGAGCCATTTGCCCCAAACTGTTTACACAGCATTTAATGCTCTTGATGTCAGCATGGAGATGTGTTAATAACCCAATTAAACTGTTCATCCAGCTATGTCAAATCCAATTGCTTGAAGAAGGCTGGGGTGTTTTTCTTTGTGATTCTTGTGCCACGTTACAGCATGCCAAAGTGATGTTCCTGCAGCTGACACCTTGCCCCAGCTCATCACCACCGTGATCTCATGCAGCATCAAGCATTGAAGGGCTAACATGTGAAGTTGTCTTGCGTGATCACCACCTGTGCTAGCTGACCTCTTCCTCCTCGTCATGAGGCAAAGGCAAGCAAGCACATGAGGTCATGCATGAAACTTGGCAGAAACATGGCTCAGCAGCTGGCCATGGCTTTCTGAGGTGGGAAATGTGAACAGAAGTTCCCCATAGATAGGCTGCAAAGGGGAGGGCTTAAATGCCTATGGCAAGGATGCTGTATTGATGGCAGGACAACCTTGCAGCTGCCCACTGGTAGGGCATGATGGAAAGTCTATGTGTCACCTACCATGGTAGCTGTGGCTACATGCAGGCAGCAGGATGAGGTATCAGGGCTGCCCGAACATGCCTATGCATGGCTGACACAACTGTGTCTCTGCTTTCCCGTCCAGTAAAAGAAGGCAAGAATGTGTCCCCATTCTGCTCAGTTGCCTGGGAGACTCCAGTCACTCCTGTCTGAAGGATCACAAGTTTAAGGCATGGTTTTGCAGAAATGTTTGCCAGAGAAGACCAGCTATTAATGTCCTTCTATCATCACCCTTGACTGTCACCCCCTGGATGTACATGAGAAGCCTGTGTGCGGGCATGCACAGGTGGACATCAGTCTCCTCTCCCAAGGAACAAGAGGCAGGACAGACAAAAAGCCTCAAGCTGCAGCAGGGAAGGTTTAGGTTGGACATTAGGGAAAAAAATTTCCCAAAAGGTTTGTCAAGGCCTGGAACAGGCTGCCCAGGACAGTGGTGAAGTCCCCATCCCTGAAGGGACTGAAAAGATGTGTAGATACGGTGCTGAGGGACTTGGCAGTGCTGATTTAAGTTCGGACTCCATGATCTTAAAAGTGTTCTCCAATCAAAACAATTCTGATTCTGTATATCCATGTATGCCACAGATCTATACATACCTATCAATGTATGAATATCTAAATAGTCTGGTTTGCAGCTCCTTTAGACTGATCTGACCTCCCTCCCTCTACAGATCAAAACCTGCAAGCTCCATGTGTCCCCAGTGCTGTCCTCTCAACTACAAATTTAGCATGAACTCTTCCTGAAGCCAAGAAATGGAAAACTGAATCTGTTACATGGTCCCACCAGAAGAAAACATCTCCCCTCCAGTCAGTTCTTAAGCATGTGCTTAGCCATAGGCATGACTAAGGCCTGCCGGTATCCACTGAGCTGAAAACACATCAATAAAGCTGAAGTTAGCTTCAACAATTCACTGAAGGGCTGTTCTGAGCAGGGACTGACTTAAGCATGTGCTTAAAGATTTTCCTGAATCTAAGCCTATATTAGTGGAAAAGTCATTGTTCCATGCTAGATTTTTATGTGTCTGTGACTTTAGGGTAGTTTTAGTATTCTCAATAGATCCCTTCTTTGGATGGATTCCTCCACTCATCATTAGTATTTGGCGTCAACTGTCTCTCTTTCTCATCCATTCCCAGAGACAGGGACAAATTTTCCCTTCTTTCCACGGATGTATTTATGTTCCCCATGGAAATTCTTCTCTGTGATATATGAACTATTTTCAGAGAAGTTTAGCAAAGCCTAAATCACAAAGGGGAAGAAAAAGCTCCTCAGCTCAAGTTCATAAGGGGAAAAGTTGGGATTGCAGTGACCTGCAGTGTTAATTTTTTCTTGAGTTTAATTGTTATTTCCATTGAAATCCCTTATATCCTTAGCCATAAATAAGACTCCTGAGCAATCCTTACATTTTGTCCCCCATATCTGCCTCCTGTTAAAATTAGGAGGGAATATTTAGCATCTGTCAAGATGACAAAGTGTCCTTTATGGTGGCCGAATGAAAGAAAGAATCTAACTTTGGGAGAAGGCAACATGCTTTTCTTCAGCGTAGGATTTCCTCCACAGAGACATCATCACAGACTGTCAGGAGCTGGGCAACTCTCCAAAGGTTAGAGACAGGGCCAAAACTTATAATTTCTGCTTTACAGAGGCCATTTCTGTCTCTGAGATTTTAAATGCTGTCTCACCGCAGCTGTGAAACTCAGAGCTTGCAAACTGCAGCGAGCACAAGACGTGAGCTCGTTGGCCTGGAACACTTCACATCTAGGGCTGTGCAGGCTATTTCTAGCTAGAAATGGCTGTCAAAGCATCAATGCCAGGACAGACACAGCTTGAGCCTCCAAGATGACTTGCAATTGATGCAGCCACCATGGGAAAGTTCAGCTCTTCCACCTCCCTGCCTTCGCTGTGAGACACATGGACCCCTCCACAGAGTGCCCACACCAAACCACCTCCAACTCACTTCCCCGAAGAGCCTCCCCTCACCCTCTTCTCACAAAGCCGAGTGTGGTCTGCTCAGTTGGATGCATACCTCTGTGCCGGGGCAGCTGAGTCACCTAATTGTTGTTGGGGTGATGTCTGCAGACCAGGACATAGAACTCTTTGTGTGAGAGCTGTGAGGAGAGACAGGAAGACGTGCTGTCCTGAATATTTCACATGTGAAGTTTCTGTGGTCCGTAAGGTCACTCTCTGGATTGAACATCCACTTGGGGCTTAACTCCTACGCCTGCCACCATGCTTAAGCTGGAGAGAGTTGGTGGAGAGCAGCCAGGCTCTTCACAGGCCACCCAGGAGAGATGCACTCCTTAGGGGACCCAAACAATTATCTCATTAGATAAGGATGAAGCTAGGGTGTAACTGCCCTTGACAGAAGGTGAGGTGACTTCACCTTCAGTGCCAGGGAAAGCCTCTCTCTTAAGAGCAGAGGGTAACATCTGAAGATACACTCCATGTATAAAACATCTCATCCACATCTCTGTGTCACATACACAGGGCTGCAGAGATTGCCTTGAGGCCCTGTGCAGGCACGACTTTGGTTTTGCATCTAATTTTTCAATTGATGCAATGCAGCCCAGTGAGGATCTGAGCCTGGGAAAGGTCTGCAGAGCACAGCCCAGCACTCCAGTGGTCACCCTTTGGACCATAACAAAGCTGCTGGTCTTACCCTCGCTGGGACAAAGTGAGCCAGGATTTATGGCTTCGCAGACACTGCTCTAAGCACAGCGCACACAAAGGAGCACAGAGGAACCCCCAGTTCATCGCCTCATAGATCCTTCCCAATCTTAGGAAATAAGAGAAGATGGATTTTTCCCTTAGACATCATTACTGTGGTAGAGGCTGGGAGGCAAAGACACAGCCCTGGCATCAGTCCAACCAAGTAAGTCTGGGATAGGTTTTCTTTCAAGAATCTCAACCCATTCGTGTCCTTTCTTAATGATCCAAGGTCTTCAATGAGCTGTCTTTTTCTTTAGCTCCCTTGCAATATTTGTCATGTGTGTCAAAGTTGGTTCTTCATGTTTCCTTTGCAGCTAAACACTCTCAAAGAAAATCATTTCTTAGGCATTTGGAAGAGATGTTACCTCTATTGATTATTAATAGTAGGGAAAAAATATTATTTATTAGTAATGGAAGATGACCACTTTTAAAGCAAGCAGCAAGAATATGCAAGGGTAAAAGCTGAGGCAGAATATCTCCTTTGGAGTCTTGATGTTAATATCTGATTTTCCCGCTTCAGGGGTTTGAGTTTGGGGTTTGTTTCTCCCCCCTCCCAGCAACAAAATTTGTCTATGGAAATGAAAAGATTGAGACTTCAAAGGGCTGAATCATATTTCAGTCTGGGCTTGGGATGTCTCTGTTCAGCCACAAACCTTGTAAGACAAAGGTATTTTTCCACGCTTTGCTACCTGATTGCACTTCTCACTCTGAGCACAATTCTTGTATTGATTATAAACTACAGCTACATGTTTTTTTCTGCTTTGTTGGGCTGACTGCTGACCTGTTGCTCCCCACTGATGCTCAAGCCATAAGTAAAATATCTCTGAAATAAGCAGAGAAAATTGGTCGAAGGTTTCATCATGCCATAGAGGAGTGCAGAACATCTAGGTGCCAGGATGCCAGGTGCCAGGATGTGGTGCGGGAGGGAGTCTTCACTGGGAGAGTCGTTCACCATTGGAATGTGCTGCCCAGGGAGGTGGTGGAGTCACCATCCCTGGAGGTGTTCAAGAGGGGATTGGACGTGGCACTTGGTGCCATGGTTTAGTCATGAGTTCTGTGGTGACAGGTTGGACTTGGTGATCTTTAAGGTCCCTTCCAACCTTGGTGGTTCGGTGATCGGTAGGTGCCCTGGT
The DNA here is from genome assembly GCA_033816785.1 of Picus viridis. Taxonomy (NCBI): domain Eukaryota; kingdom Metazoa; phylum Chordata; class Aves; order Piciformes; family Picidae; genus Picus; species Picus viridis. The sequence continues at coordinate 12,334,536 of CM066591.1, read as the reverse complement.
TGAAGCTTTAACTTAGTCTGATGCTATTTACTGTCCTTAAAGCCAGAGTCATCTGGCTTAATTTGGGCTGCCAGGATTTTCTTTTCAGATAATTTAGAGTATGATCAGAGTCAACAGGCTTTTCTTTTCCCCCTCCTTTTAGGACAAGAGGATAATAATAGAGGATTTTTTTTTCCATGAAAGCATATGTAATTTCCTCTGTAGCCATCCAAAACAAATAATCAGGAGATTTCCCCATGTTTACAATGGGGCTTTCTCCTGACCTTCTCTGCAAAGCACTTTAGGAGAAACCAGTGACAATTACTCCATAAGAAGTGGGAGAAAACTGCTGTTATTGTTACTTAGAATTTCTGTAGCGTCTAATCTGAAACCAGACACAACAGTTCAGGGCTCCTCTTTGCCCTTTTCAAAACAAAGCCATTCTATTTTACAGTAGGCACAGTTAAATTGGAATAAATCTGGTTTGTGTACAGAGACATTTCATGTTTATTAATAATCACAGTGTCCACAATGTTTAGATCAATTCCAAATGTAAGCTATAGCCATGTATAAAAACTTTCCTCCTTGGCATAGCTGAGTCAACATGACTGACTTGGCTCTCAAACTCTTCTAGAACAACTGGAATTATATCAGTACAGAACTGGATACAGAAGCTTCAATGTTTAGCAAAGCAAAAGCTAGCAGAAGTGAGGGCAATGCTTTCATATCTCTGGGAGAAAGAGATTTTTTGGGTTCTGTAAATTTCTTTCTCTGGTCCCTCTACTTAGGGAAGAAGCTACTGGGCTGCTTGGTAAGTCATATCACCAGTGGCTGATTTGGGAGTCCCTGCTTTAACTCATAGAATCACAGAATAGGTTGGGGTGGAAAGAGACCTTTGCAAGCTCACCTAGTCCAACTCCTTTGCAGCTGGCAGGGATGTCTTCAAATGGAGCAGGTTGATCAGAGTCCCATACAACTTGACCTGGGTCTGTTTAAGGGACAGAGAATCTCCCATCTCTCTGGGCAACCTGGACCAGTGTCTCCCCACCCTCAACACAAAAAATTTCGTTCTTAGATCTAGTCTAAATCTCCTCTGTTAGTTTAAAACCATCATCCCTCATCTGGTCACAACAGACCCTGCTAAAAAGTCTGTCTCTAGCTTTCTTGTCAGCCCCTTTTAGTTGTGAAAGGTCACAAGAAGGTCTGGCTGGAGCCTTCACTTCACCAGACTGAACAACCCCAACTGTCTCAGCCTGTCCTCACAGCAGAGGGGTTTCAGCCTTCAGATCATTTTTGTGACCTCCTCTAGACCCACTCCAACAGGTCCATATCTCTCCTGTGCTGACAACTCTGGAGCTGGACACAGTATACCAAGTGGGGCCTCAATCTTCAGCAGAAGGAAACCAGTCACGTGTTACCTCCACTGCAGCACAGCTCAACCAAGATCAGCATGTAAGGAAAATAAAGGGAGCCTTTTGTGTGAGTTTAGACAGGATGCTGATGAGGCAAAAGCTGCTTTTGCCAGCCAAGCTGATAGCTAATCCAAGTGATGCAATTGCTGCAGGTGAACTTCACTTCCCCTTGTGTTTTGAAGCACAGCTTTTGTCCAGCACAAAGGGCAATTTTACCCACTCTAAAGCTTGTGTCTCAGGTGGTTAGAAGTTCAGCCCTCTAAAGATGCTTTGTGTTCCAGAAGATTCTGGAAATAATTTTAATGGCCAGCTTAGACCAGGCATTGAGTTTGGAGGTGACTGGTGTACTGGAGAGAAATCCCATGCAAAGTGCTCTGCCCAGGTTAGCACAAGTGATGGTAGAGATGTAAGGAGTTCCCTGAGAAATAGTATCCTCACCTCTGCACTTTGATGTTTGGAGATGTGATTATAAAATTTCTATGCAACTTATATGACCAGTTTGAGGTCCCTATTGCCTTTGGGCCTCAGATTCTTGTGATGGAAAGGAGTGACCTCGCTGAGCTCAAATAAACAGTGTTTGATGCAGTTACCATGACGTGGCTGATCATGGCTCATCCTGCAGAGACTTCCAGGAGTATTTCATTCCTCTAGATCTCACAGTGAGACAGAGACAACAAGATTGGTTTCCAAGCTATGGTTAATCACTGTGATATAAATGATCTTGAGAGGTTATGTGGCTCTGAACATAATCCTGCTAGAAGAAAGACCTGACCTGTCCTGGAGGACCAGTGCTGGTGCAGGCAGCAGGTTCTGGCACAGAAAAGCACAACATTGGGCTCCTCACGTGTTTAAGTTTCTGCAGGACTATTATGACTGTCAAAGCCAATGCTGCACAGCTCAAGTGTGCAGAGAAAAGTAAAATAAGTGAAAATAAAGATGATAAAATACAACCTTCTGCTCTTCTATAGATCCACCTTTAGGGAGGTGGATACTATCCATTGCCTGCTCAGCATCTCAGTCCTTCAGTTTCTGCTGTGCTGTTGGGGATGACTGTACAAGCCACTGAGACAAGTGGAAAGACAACACCAGCTTTTGCAAGAGATTAAGAGCTCCTTATGTACTGCAAGATCACAGATCCATCACATGAAATCTAATGAGGGGGCTGATCCTGATCCAGGACAAACACAACTGTTTAACAGTTTATTTTAACCATCCAATGAAAATGAAACAACTTTCAAGGATTCATGTTGCCAACAAACTTACTTTTTTTTTTTTCCCCTTTTTCTTTTTTCTTCCTCTCCTCCCCTCCTTGCATGGTATTTGTTAGAAATCAGGATTTTCCTTAACTGAATGTCTTGTGGTCTCCTTAGCTTTGTTTCTTAACAGGGTTGTCTTTATGTTAGTTTTCTTTGGCTTCCCAATAGAAGAGTAACAGATTTCTTTTGAAGTTTTTATTGATGAATGAGCTCCTATAAATAACTCTCTGTGGCAGCAGCTTGATCTCAGAGTTTACTCTGGAATAATAGTAGCAATGGGAATGGAGGAAATTTATGGCAGCATGACATGAAATAGTTTAATGGGCTTCATACTGTTTAACTTAATCTTTACAGATGTAAAAACAGAAATACAATTATTTTAACAACTATTATTACATACTGCTTTTCTAATGAAAACAGTGACTTAGTGAGCAATTGAAGATAGGTAGTAAAGAATTAAGGAGTCCATGTCACTGCAGAGTCAGGAATTGGTGTGTTGGGACAGTGTATTTGCAAAGTTTCCTCTGATAACCTGGGAGAGATCTGAGGATGGATCTGAAGGTGGGACTTGGTGTTTGAATATCAAGCTGAGTCACAGCACTTTGGATCAGGATGTAGATGTCCAAAGCTGCCTAAAAGCAGTTGCTGTGTTTGAGTCCACATCCCTCATTTGCTTGTTAAGAAGCTGATCCCAATCTCACCAAAGTCCATTGATTTCTTTGGTAACACTGGGTGACACTTGGGCATGTCCCTTTTGTCTTATAGCTTCATGTACAAACGTAATCCTCCCACTGTAGGGGCAGAAGCAAGTATTGCACTCACACCAAAGGATAGGGAGGATGGAGGGAGGTGAGGAAAACTGAGTTTGCCCAGGGGAGGTGATGGAGTCATCATCCCTGAGGTATTCAAAAATGCATAGACAGGGCACTTGAGGACATGGTTTAATGCCCATGGTGGACTTAGATTGATGGCTGGATGCAATGATCTTAGAAGTCTTTTCCAAATGAAAGAAGTCTATGAACATTTCCAGGCTCCAGCCCTCTGATACTTACCCAATGAAAAGAATTTAACTGCTTATCATTAGATGGTATGGTTATCAGAAGAAACTTCTTCACTGACAGTCTTCCCAAGAAGGTGGTTGAATCCCCATGCCTGGAGGTGTTTAAAAGACACAGAGATGTAGTGCTGAGGGACATGGTTTAGCATCAGACTTAGCTGAGTTAGGTAACATTTGACCTTGATGAGCCAAAAGGTCTTTTCCAACTGAAATGATTCTATGACCATCTGCAGTCTGCTCTTGTTAAGTGCAAAGGCAATTAACATAAAGATTGCCCAGATCTGACTCTTCTACCTGCATGAATTCAGGGAGGAGACGCTGGAGAAAGGGAAAAGAGAAGCTTAAAGTCATCTATCTCCTGCTTAAATGCCTGTCCCACAGGCAGCCTGGCTCTTAACCCAGCTGAGGATCCAACCAGAGGACTTCAGCAACCAACGCGCAAAGGGGCGGGTGTAAAATCCAGCATCACAATGACTGAGAAGAGGCACAGGACCCAATACAAACCCGAGATTTCCATTGCACGGGGTTGGAGTGTGGCTTGCAGCCAGCCACAGCTCCGTTGTGCTTTTTGGTGCTTTGCAAGTAAATATTGAAACCTGGGGGGGAATGCGGGGGGGAGGTGCTGCGCAGTTTCTGTGACAATAGCTGACAGGCATCGTTTCCTCCTCGGGGGAGCGTCGTTTGAAACGGAGCTGCCACGAACGTTATTAGCGCTGCGCTCGCGGCGCGCCTCTTTGGCGGGGGACTTGGCATTGTCCGCCGCGCTTCCCGGCCCGTTGGAGCTGCCCTTGCAAGGGGGACTTGCAAATCCTTACTCCATTTCCAAAAATGTGGGAAAGTTTATTTGTTTCTCCATGCATTCCTGATTCGCAATGTGCTCGCTAAAAATGTCGCGAAGACTCGGGCTAACCGAGCTCATGCTAAATTTAGCGACTGTCTTTTAAATAAACATTCTTTACGCTTTACTGAGCAGGCTTTTGAAGCTGGCTTAGACCAAATTGAGTTCACATGAGCATTAACAATGTTTTACTTTGGACGAGGCCAGCGCCTGACTAAGTAATAATATATTATTCGGCCTAATCCGAAAATGAGATCCGAGAGATCCAATTCCATCGGTTGAGGGAAGATTCCCGTGAGGAATACTGAACCTATTTGTTGCTGGAAGCGTCCATTCTGTTCTCCTTGACCACTTCTGGTGTCTTATTAGACACTGCGAGCTACGAGCCTCTGTGAAGTCAGCTGTGACTTAGCGCGCATTGCGTTTGAGGAATCTGGCCCATTTTAAAGCACTTAATGATTTGTCTGGATAAAGCACTAAAAATATACTGTGGGGAGCAATTATGCAATGTCCAGACTGATGGATTGCATAACCTCATAGACCTTTTCCATCTGTAACTCCTCTAATTCTGTGATCTTGTCTTCTTGCTCTTTCACTTAAAATCCAATCTGTGATCTGGTTATTATCCCAAATGCTGTCTCCCAGGAGATCTGTGTTCCGGGGGTGTGGGGCTATGAATCAAGTAGCAAAGCGGATCTTTCTCCCTGTCTCATTTTAGGAACTGGCTGCTCTTTGCAACAGTCTTAGGAGCAATTAGCAGGAGGCCAGTGGGTTTTGGTGCTAAATGGGATGCTCTCTCCATTCTGTGCCTTCCTTGGTAAAAGATGGAAGGAGAATTAACAGGGAGAAAACAGAAGCAGTTACAAAAGCCTTCGGGTTATGTCACCTTGAATTCAGATATGGACGATCACTTGAGTGACAAGTTCTCCAAGTGGCTTCTGCTCACATGTAAGTACTGGATCACTTTTTTATATGTGCCACGGGACCAACATTAAGAGAACACACACTGAGCACAGTTAAAGACAGGAAGCCCCATTTATGAGAAATGAAATTCCTGAATTGTTTTAATATGCCAAATTTTTTGTTCGCTTCATAGAAAACCCACGTTTGGAGCAAAGCTGCTCTATGAATCAAACAACTCCTCTGTGAGCCTCTTCCACTGTGGGTTCTTCTCTGCTCCAAGGAGTTAAAATTGGCTGCAGACCTCAGAGACATGAAACTTTGGTAGGTTGGGAGAGGTCACTCCTCTCCAAGAGAGGGGAAAGGCATATATACCGCCCACACAAGAAGTGTGCTGTTTATACTACATCAGAGGCTATTTTCTACATTTCTTCATAGCATTTCATACTTGTATTTAGAGCCAACCCTGGGATGCTGGAAAAACCAGGAGGGGGAAGATTCCAGGGATGAGTTAAATACTGGGTGGCAGTTTTGTGTTTGGCAGCTGCTTTTTTTGGGGTGGTGGAACAGGTGGGAAACGATCGACACCAATTCTTTGCAGCTTGTCAAGTTCTTGATGTTTGTGTGACAAGTCCCTTTGCACAGCGCAGCACCAAGATTGATGTGATGTGTAGAAGGTTAAAGGATACTCAGATGCATCCAAGTGGCAGGTACTGGTGTATTGACATGCACATTTACTTCTCTGCACTGGAGAGCTGTTGGTTTATTGTACCATTGCTCCTTCTCCTCTCTACATAAACAGATGACGTGCAAGAGCTGTGTGCAGTTAGTCATCCTGCATCTTGGCAATGAGACCCTTTTTCTCAGTATTCAACCCCTGCAAGTTACATCCATGGCCCAATTAATTCCAAATTGCCACTTAGAACACTTCACTCAGCTCTGAGTTCATCCCAGTTAATGTGACTTTTGTGCAGAGCATGTTGAATTCCCTAATTATCCTCTCTCAAAAATGAAGCCCAGTGTGGCTTTTAAACACTGCAGCTGTAGTTGGTCCCACTCCACTACAACAAAACAGAAACAAAATCAAACAAGCAAAGCTTTGCAAATAAATATATATATATATAAATAGAAATATACATTCCCACTGCACAAAAAGAGTTGAATCACAACAAAAAAGTGCTTGTGATAAAAATACTCATTGTGTACATATCAAACTGCAGTCCTAATGTGAAGCTTACTGCTTCAGACTTTTTTTTTGGTGGTTTTTTTTGTTGGTTGGTTGGTTGTTTTGACCAGAATCTGCCACTTAAAACTGCCCCAGAAGAGGCCCTGACGTGGAGGGGACACATCTATGCAAGAAGAAAAGGAATAGAATTCCTCTTTGCTAGTCCTAAAAGGTACTCTGGGAGTGGGAATGGGAGCTGAGAGGTGCTGAAAGCAGAGGGTCACAGCTGGGGAGCCAAGCTAGGAGAAAAGGAAGCAAAGAAGCCTGAAGATGTGAGATACAAATATTTGGGGGAGGACTCAGTGGAATTTTCTTTGTGTGGGTCTATCCACATACTCCATGCATACAGAAGTGCTCACTGTCACTGACAGCTTGTGAGCACTCCCTGAGCCTGTGCAGACACCCAGGGACAGTGAGGTAAGTCCACAATGATCCATGCCCTGTGCAGCTGTCCCCATGCCCGGCGGGAACAGCCACATCTCCAAAGGGAGTATCCACAGGTCCATCAGGGGTGGGATTTTAAAAAAACAAAAAATGTTTTTCTGAGCATAAACCACCTTGTGACTGAGAGCATAAATCACCACTTTCTGGGTCTAAAACCCTTTGTGGGCCAAGCTGCAGGAAGACTAGAAAGGTAGGGTCCCCACCTAGGGGAACCAGTTCTAGAAGCCAAACGGAAACCAAGCCCTTCAAGGCAGCATTAACCTTCCAATTCACTCTTATGCCCAAGTTCCAGCACATGCAAGCAGCTGGGGGTGGAGAGATGATGTGATCTCTCTGCTGGGGAAGAATCAAGCTGAATCTTTTCCTTACCCCTGCAGCTTTCCATGAGTGATGTTACCACACAGGCTCCAAAAAGACTGATGATGTCATCCCCAAGCCTTGAGAAGAAACCTCCTCACAAGGTGAATGCTAATTTCACTGGCTGCAATACCTGTCTGTGATTACACAGAGGAGTGGCACTACAGGAACAGGACATTGCACACAGAGAGCATTAACCCTCTCAGCACTCATCCAGCCTTCTAGATTATGGTGGGGATACTTAAGGCCCTGACTGGGTAGTGACAATGTCACTTTTACAAGTGGGGGGTTTTAATTCAGTATCATAGCTTTAAAGAATGGGGTCAATGGATGTCCAAACAGAAGTTGTCAGAAATAGGAAGTATGTAAGGCATTTTAGTTAAACAAAATCTGTCTCACAAATCTCTATCAGAAGCTCCAATCTCCTTTTTTTATTTGCTCTTTTTTGTGGTGAGAAGCTGTAGCTCTGCCTAGGCAGGGTTCCACCTAGGACCATCCTTCTTTTGGGAAGCTCACCATCAGTTCCCAGCTTTTGGATATTTTCTGTACTTCCCCACCTGAGAGCTGTTTGTTGGGGTTGAAATCTCACACACACACACACACACACACGAGCTCCTGGTACAGATACCAAGGCAGTTTGATGCAGACCATCCTCTGAAAGAACTGAATAACAACTCAAAGGAGAAACCTGGATCTCCACTAGTCCACATGCTCATGGATGGGATGGAGGAAGGGGAGAGGAAAAGAAACAATCATTTATGGAAACATCATCTCAGTTGCAAGGAATGGGTGATTTCCCAGCTCCCTAATTTTTGGCCTTTCCCACCTTTTCCCTTCTTCTGGCAGTGGAGTGCATCATGCCTTCATCAGGATGCTTGCACCAGAGCTCAACACCTGGCAGCAGAACCCACTCCTCATCCCTTCAGTCACACAAGTCAAGGGGTGTTTTACAACACAGCAGCCACAATCCTGAACAAAATACCTTTATTGGATATAGGTTTGGTTTCATAATGAGAATATAGATTTTTTTTCCAAAGGGCATTTATCCACTAATATACAAAAAGCCTCTATTTTCTGGGGGGAGGGAGGGGGGGAAAGGAAGGAAAAAAAATATTCCTGATTTCTTATAATGTCTCTGGATTTTTCCTTCTATAAGAAAAAACAAATCAAACCTTTAGAAACACAGCTGATGTCTTCATTTTTTTTTTCCTGGTAATTGCCCTGGTTGTTAGCAGAGCTACTTCAAAAGGCCAAGACCATCCTCCATCACCCTGCTTCAGTCTTTTTTGGTCAGAAGCAACTGATCCCAGCAAGCCCTGGAAAGCAGCTGCATCTCCATGGTCACAACATGTTTCCTTGCCCATCCCGTTCCCTCTGGCCACATCAGTGAGGCACAAGCACTAATTGTGATACTGAGAAGCACAAGCATTAGGCAGGAAACCAGGTTGTTGTGAGTTATATATAGTGCTGAGTTGAAGCAAAGGGGGATTGTGTAGCATGAGCCTGGATTGTTGGGTCTGCCCTCATTTTGGCTCTAGTTGCCTTCTTTTTGCCCACTAGGAAGACTGGAGTGCTTGAGATAATATCAGGAATTATTATCTGCATGGTATTAATGGCAAAACAAACCTCAGCCTCCTCCCCCAGGGATGGAAGGAGTGAGTTTGGTTTTCAGAAAGGATGAAAAAGAAGAGAACCAAAGAGCTCAACGGCTCCACATAAACCAGGTCTGAGGAACGTGGGGATGCAAAAACTAAAGATGCAGAGCAAACCCAACAGGACTCAGAGGCCAGTGTGAGACATCACACCCCCACATCGCTGCCTCTGGACCTCTACCACTCATGGGAAAAGAAAACTGATTTACCTTTAAAAGTCGATCTGGTGGGGTTGGGGGTGTGTGGGAAACAATCTGTAAGTAGAGTTCCACAGCAAGCCGTGCCTTGGAAATGCCCTGAAATCCTGAGTCACCTTTGAGCATTGATTATTTGTTTTGGTCTTTACCCGCGTGGTGAGGTCTGAGTCCGGTCTCTCGCTCCCATCGGCATCCCGGGAGCAGCGACCAGAGACGGGACGGAAGGTTATAATTATGGGGCAACTATTGGAAATTAAGTACAGCCTCGGAGAAGTGGAGAGGGAAGCAGGAGAGGAACGGGATGCCGATGTGGTAAAGCCTCCCATGTACCTGGGAGTCGAGCATCAGGGAGGCGTTGAGGGCCGGGCCGAAGCCACCACTGGCGACCAGGGAACCACTGAGGCAGCTCACGGGGCTCTCCCGGGCCGCCTTAGGGGCTGCCCCGGCGGGGTTCTGCCTCAGCCCCTGGGCGAGGATGCTCTCGATGCTGAAGCTCCTGCCCCGCGGGCCACTCTTGTGCGACGGGACGGCTGCGGGTGTGGGGGGAGCCGGGGCAACGCCGCAGGGGGTTGGACACCCGCGGGGAGCCGCTTCCCCTTCCTCACCCGGTTTGGGAACCCCCCATCGCCCGAGTCCTCCCCAGTGCTTCCCTTGGCCCTTTTGGGCTCGTCGGGGCGAGCGTCCGGCCCCGGTTGCTCCCCGTCTGCGAGGGCAACGCTGCTTTCACCTCCGGTGGCCCCGGGGTTTTGGGCTTCCTCTTCCTCCGGCGGTAGTTGCCGTTCTCGAACATGTCCAGGCATCGAGGGTCCAAGGTCCAGTAGCTGCCCTTACCGGGCCGTCCCTTCTCCCTCGGCACCTTGACGAAGCAGTCGTTGAGGGACAAGTTGTGACGGATGCTGTTCTGCCAGCCCTGCTTGTTGTCGTGGTAGAAGGGGAAGCGGTCCATGATGAACTGGTAGATGCCGCTGAGGGTCACCTTCTGCTCCGGAGCTTCTTTGATGGCCATGGCGATGAGGGCGATGTAGCTGTAAGGGGGTTTCTGCGGGGGGTCCTGCCGGGAAATGGCACCGCCGGGGGCGAAGCTCAAGGCAGCTGGGAGATAGAGCATGGAGGGACTGCCCATGGGGGAGAGGTGGCTGCCGTAGATGTGGCTCATCGCCGGCGGGCCCTGAGCTCCGGGGCTTCCCCTTTAGAGCCGAGAAAAGGGTTGGGAAAGGGCAGAAACCTGGGACGAGTCCACCGGGGAGCGATTTGTGCGAGCTCAGATCCCAGTCCTGCCTGAAGGAGCTCTTTCTGCCTCTGTCCCTGCTTCATAGCTCAAAAAAAAAAAAAAAAAAAAAAAAAAAAAAAAAAAAAAAAAAAAAAAAAAAAAGGAGGGGGGGAGAGAGAGAGAGAAAAAAAAAGTTAAATAATTGTTGTAAGTTTGCTATTATATGTTGACTTAGCACTGGAAAATAAATTGTCTCTGATAAACAGTCGTTTGTGTTCTCAGCCCACCCACATTAATTAAAATTTCATTGCTACAAAACTCCAAGCTCTCTCCACGTGTCTTGCTGGTACCAGCCAATGGTCTCCGGGTTATTCCTTCATTTGTTTATAGAATTAGTCTGTTGATAAGTCTGCCCACCCAAGTCGAATCAAGCTGTGTTTATTTGGAAAAATTTCCGGGCACCCAATATATAAACGCACTGATCTGATGTTTGAAATATCACGTCCACCCTTTGACGCTGCAAACACAGAGAGCAGAGCAGGATGTACGCTGCTGGAGCTCGGGGAGGAGCGGGCAGGGATCCCCGCGGGAAAAGCGAGGCATTGAACAAGGCGAAAATGAAATAAATCGAGGAAACTGGCAAAATGGCAGGCGGAAGGAAAAAAAGGGGAAGAGGAGAGGAGAGGGAGGAGAGAGGAGAGGAGAGGAGAGGAGAGGAGAGGAGAGGAGAGGAGAGGAGAGGAGAGGAGAGGAGGAGAGGAGAGGAGAGAGGAGAGGAGAGGAGAGGAGAGGAGAGGAGAGGAGAGGAGAGGGAGAGGAGAGGAGAGGAGAGGAGAGGAGAGGAGAGGGAGAGGAGAGGGAGAGGAGAGGGAGAGGAGAGGGAGAGGAGAGGGAGAGGAGAGGGAGGGAGAGGGAGAGGAGAGGGAGAGGAGAGGGAGAGGAGAGGGAGAGGAGAGGGAGAGGAGAGGGAGAGGAGAGGGAGAGGAGAGGGAGAGGAGAGGGAGAGGAGAGGGAGAGGAGAGGGAGAGGAGAGGGAGAGGAGAGGGAGAGGAGAGGGAGAGGGGAGAGGAGAGGGAGAGGAGAGGGAGAGGAGAGGGAGAGGGAGAGGGAGAGCGAGAGGGAGAGGAGAATAGACTGTCAGGAGCCCCAAAGAAGAAGGGGTTCAGGTGTGGGTAGGCTCCCTGGCTGGACTTCGCACCTCCCGGAGGGGACATACGGCTTCGGGCAATACGTATCATCAACCTCCTTCTGCAGCTCTGCAGGGCAACAGGCCACCAGGGTCCAGCCCTGGACCCAGCCCCGGGGGCTGCAGAGAGCTTCACAAAAGGGGAATTTGGCAGGCGAGGGAGGAGGGTCAGTATTTGTGGATGCGGGCCTGTTGCTTTATATTATGTACTTTCCTGTTTATACCAAGGAGGGGGATTATAACAACTTTACAAGTGCACACAGCTGGCCCGTGCTTACATTAGGAATTTGTGATGCTCTTTTTCTGTATAAACGCCCAGGTTTGGGGATGTGTTTTCGGGGGGGGAGATTGGGGGTGGGAAGGAGGGTGCCCTGTGTGTTTTATTGGGTGGGTGGGGGTTGTTTTGTTTTTGGAGTTTCCTTGTGTGCATTTCTGGTGGGGTTACTGTTATTATTTTATTATTATTATTAATTTACTGATGTAATAACTTTAATCTGAGGCTCAAAAGGAATTCCGATGCGGTTGGAGGTGTTGGCTGTTTCCCCAGCCCCCGCACCTCAGACCTGCTTGAGACCCCGTTTTGCAGAGCATCACTTCTCCGGGGAAGGGAAGAGGAGGTCTGAGGGGGATCCCTCCCTCCTTCAGAAAGAAACACCAGCCTCAAACCATAACACGTCCCTACTCCCTCGACCGTGGTGGGACTTTAATCTGTCAGGTGAAGAGGTAAAAGCCGGGTTCCGGGGTGTCCCCCAGCGGTGCACCCTCCCAGACTTCCCCGTAAACTCCCCTTCACCTTGCCCCTTCATCAGTGGGGTTTCTCCCCCACTTTTGCTTCCATCCTGCCGTTCCCCCAGCAAACCATCGGGCGAAGGTGCTTCACCCCAGGGTAAAAATCAGCTCTGTGTCTGTGGAGCCGCTGATGAGTCCTAAAGTCGTCATGAAAGCCTGGGAAATGCAGCCGAGGGGTGGAAGGAGGTGGCTTCTCGGGCTGGGGGATGTCCCCGCTCCCTGGCTGGCCCCACGCGTGGGAAGAACCCCCTCCCACTCTAACACCGCCCTTGCCGGTAATGCCGCATCCTTCTCCCGCCTTGCACACCCCCGGGAGCTGCGGGACCCATCCGGCGTGCCAGAAATTTAATGAGCTCCAAACAAATCAAAAAGAAGGAAGCAGAAATGTTTGGGATGGGAAGGAGCTCCCATCGTCTCGACAGTGGGGATCAGCACCGCCGGGCAGTTCCCACACTCTCCTAACATCCTCGCCGGGGAGGGATGGGGCAAAGCCCGGCTCACCCTCCGGACGCATCCTCACGGCAGCCTGTCGAGGGTCAACCCTCTACCCCTCTCCTCTCCCCACCTCGGGGAATCCCCCACTCCTTGGGACACCCGAATTATTAAAACAATAAATACTCGCGTGTACGGCAGGAGACGGGCACACGGGCTCCTGTTCACTCCCTGAGATCCCTCCCCCAGTAAAATTCTTCCTTCCTCCATGTTTTGCCCTCTCGGCGGTAGGAAATCCTTGGAGGCGGGGATGCGGCTTTTCTCTCTGCTCCTTCTTCCCAGCTCATGTCCTGCCTCTTGTCCTAATCCTGCCGACGGCATCGCTGGAACTGCGTTATCCACCCGAGAGCAGCCCTCGGAGAGACTCTGACGGCGGCGGGGGGAGGGCTGGAGACGCAAGCGGCGCGGTGGAGGTGGGGGTTGTGGTTCTTGTTACCGTGGCTCTTCCCCTGAATGGAAAAAACAACAACTGCGGAGCAAGCGATGAAGACGCTCCTGGATGCGTTTCCCCTCCTCTCCAGATGACAAGCACCTTTTAAAGCAGCAGCGAGGAGAGAGGGGGAGCAGGGTGTAAATCCGAGCTCTCCACTCCTTGCTGCAACCCGGCTCCGGGAGGAGGGGGATGTAAATCAGCGCTCCCCATTCTTGCTGCATCCCGGCCCTGTGCCGGGGCGCGGGGGTGTAAATCAGTACTCCACATTCCTAAGGCATCCTCATCCGTGAGGGAAGCAGGTGTGCAAATTTGTGACCCCTGCTCCTTTATCCCAGCCCCGTGGGAGAAGGGGCAAGGACTGTAAATCAGTGCTCCCCCAACTCCTGCTGCAGCCCGGCCTGAGTCTCCAGAAGCTACCCCATACGCCCCTCTATCCCCACCATGCTGTGAACAATGCTGCACAGTAGAGAGGTTGATCGCTATTGACTCAGCATTGGGAAACACGATACTTTCCAGGGATTGGGGGGCTCGATATTGACCTGGGTGTGGCATTCATTTTCTTTCTCTCCAGACCTTCAGCCCCTGGCATGAATTTTGTGCAAAGTCCCCTCCAAAGTGACAGAAGACCTAGAGACCTTCACCAAAAAATCCTCCTGTATGCCACATTCCCCCAGTACTGTACAGCTCTGAGGAAGGTGGGATGGCTTGAGAGGGGTCGCACCACACAGTCCCATGCCTGGCTTGTGCAGAGGCCTGGGTGGGTTCATGAAGAGGTTGTGTTTTATTCAGCAGCATCAGAGAGAGGCGTCCTTGACTCGAGGCAGGGGGACAGTCTGCATGGGGGACAGTCTGCATAGGGAACTTCCCAATGGGGATGAGCTGGAAAACCGCTGTCTTTTTGCTTCCTGCTATACGGAGCTGCCTGGGCTTGTGCACAGGTTTACAAACCCTTAGGTTAATTGTAGTGCAGCAAGAAAAAGCGTGAAATAAAACGGGGGGGGGGGGGGGCGGAAATCACCAGCTTCACCCACCGCCTGGAACCATACTGGGTTCCAGTCCGGCGAAATAGGCCATGCAGAGTCCTCAGCCAGCCTCCCGGGGCAGAGCTTGACCCTCCTGATCTGCTCGGGGTGGGGTTTATGCTGGGTCTTCAGCTGCGAGGGTCTGCCGGGCCCGATCCGGCCGCGGATGTTTGCAGCAGCCACCCCGGTCCTTCTGCTGCCCTTTCTGTCTCGGTTGGACTGAAATCACCTGTCGTGACAGACCCCTATCGCGTTATCGACCTCCGTGTGTCAGCTTTTAAATACAGCCCCGAAAAGATTGCTGAACCCCCACTTTGCTCTCGCCTCGTCTCTGAAACCAGCCCACCCAAAAGGAATAGAGCGGGAGGGGGCGTTTGTTGAGCTTGACGCAAAGAGGCAGATGGGATCTGATTCCCCCTTCCCCCTTCCCCCCCCCCAGCTGAATGAGGCACAGCAAAGGGACAAGTGTCTCAGCCCCCTGGCCCTGAGAGGGGGTCTGGATGTCCCCGCTGCCCCGGCTGTGATTCCCGGCCTGTGAGAAGGATCTGATCCTGCAAATTCCTAGATCTGCACTGCACTCAACACCTAATAGAAGGGCTTTTCTTTTTCTGTCAGGCTCCTGAAATCCTGACGTCCTGAAAACTTGATATCTCTGAAGCCAGAGCACAGCAGGGCAAGGAGGGGTAGAAGGGCTGGGAGCAGCGTCGATCCCAAGCGGGAGCATCCCACCAGGACGAGGTGAGGAAAAGGATACCGACAATGAGTTGAGGAAGAAGAAGGGACGCCCAACGCTGGTTCAAGCTGCGCCCACCGGCACCCAGGAACTGTCCAGCAGCAGCCTGGGGGTTGCAGCAGAACCCCGGTGGGGTGCTCTCTGCCCCCAGCACCTTGGCATCCCCGTCCACATCGCGGGAAAGGGCCCCCGGGTGCCCAAATTCTCCAGCCGGCGTGGGAACATGTGGGAGCAGGTCGGGATTTCTCGGCACAGGTGGGAAGACCCACAGGAGCCGCCTGACTTCAGACATCTCCAGGGGTGGGTGGGAAGCAGGCACCCACCCGGAGCTCCCCTCGAGGAGAAAATCCGAGGGGAAGGGGGAGCTGGACCAGGGAAGAATGCTCCCCCACTTTGTTTCTTTTTACCCAATTTATTTTCTTTTTACCCTTTCAGTCCGTTTGTTTTCTTTACCCTATTATTTTTGTTGCCCTTTACCCTGTCCCCCCCCCCTTTAAAACAGCACTTTGGGTTTTGTTGCATTTAGAAGAAAAAGACGAAGAAAAAAAAATCAAAGAAAAAAAAAAAAAAAAAAAAAAAAACCCTTAACACTGTCCCTCGGAGCCAGGAAAAATGGCAAGAGTTTTATAAGAATGTTCCTTAAAATACAGACCAACTGAGACTTGGACATTTTTTCCTCGTTTAAACCCAGAATTTCGGTGCTTTTTGCCAGTTTTGTAGCGCATGCAGAATATCCCCCATCAAACTCAATTTCTGTCATCGATTTTAACAGGATCTAGCTGCTTTCTAACCCAGCCAAACCTACGAGGGGTACTGAGGGAGGTGAAAGGGGAGCACAGCTAGGAAATGTCCCCGGGAAATACTGGATGGCTGAGCCTCTGCAGGGTCTACGAGGGAACCGGGATCCAGCGGCTGGACTCGAGGAGTCCCCAGGCTCCTAAATTGTTTCAGGCTTCACTGGAATTTCCATGCCTCCAGCGTTGCTGTTCCCCAGTGCTGGGTTAAAGCTGCTCTAACAGGTTAAGGACGATTTAAGAAAAAGGCACTACATCTGTCAGTGCCCGGCATTGCAAAAATAAGCTTACAACCGATAAAGAAAATGTTAAAATCAGCCAAATCTTCACAGGGGAGAGGATTTAAAAGCTTAAAATGATTCTGAAGTGAACTTTCCACCTTACTTTTAGACTGTGCAGTGAGTCCGGATTTAAAGAGCGCTGTTATGACCCACACCTACTCTTAGCTTTTTAAAATACAGGGGAAATTAGTGTGTTTTCTGCCATGGAAGGAGCCGGCTCCGCATCCTGGAACAGGCGAAGTGACGCTTAAGGCCCCCGCAGGCGGGGATGAAGCGAGGGGAGCCGAGACCCCACTTCCCCACTGCTTCATTTTCCCCTCACAGGCCTGAGAATTGTCCCTGTGTTTCAAGACGGCCAAGAATTTGTGATCGGGGAAAGAGCTGGGTCTCAGAGCCGGCCGCCCAAGCCGTGTTTTGTTTCCCTTCCCGCAGTTGTTTAATTTGCAGCTCTACAGGTGAATTAAACATTTTCTCGAGGAAATAACCATTATGAGAAATACTAGGTTGCAGGAAAAGGACTTTGCTTGAAAAGTAACAGATTTTCTGCATAAAGAAAGGATGAAGGGAGAAAGAGGAAAAAAAAACCCCAACACACACACACACACACACACACCTGCAAACAACAACCCCTATATGTACACAGAGAAGCGCCAGACTTGGAGCAGAAAAAAACAGCATGGATTTATTTTAAGGTAAGTACAACAATCAGGACCACATAAGACAAACGAACTTTGAAGCAGGTTAAAGCAAATAGTCCTTAAGAACGGTCAAGGTGAAATCTATTATACAAAAAAAAAAAACCAAAAAACAAACCCAAAAACAAACAAACCCCAAACATCACACGTCGTAAATAAGAATTTAAAACCAAAACAAAGTATCAGATACTTCAGCTTTTTTTTTCCTTGAAAAAAAAAAAACTAAACCGAAATTCACCAGCAAAACAAAATAAAAATAAATTATTTCCTCGTCTTGCCAAAAAAGAACCGCCTCTAAAAGAAAAGAAATTCTATTGCATAATTGTACACAGAGGAAGAAGAAATCACTTGCCATTAATTTGGAAGTTAGGAATGGTTGGGCGAGACAGGAAAAAAAACCCCAAACAAACAAACAAACAAACAAAAAAAAATCCAGTGAACTCAACTTTAAATATTATATTAATGGCTCTGAAAAAAAAAAAAAATTAGCCTGATTAGAAATCCACACATTTTTTACAGCACAACAGAGAACTTAAAAAATACCCAGGACATATATTTTTTTTTAATATATATATTTATATACTTTTGTTTTCCCCCTCCTTTTAAAATGTATAAATGGTCGTTGCAATATTGGTCCATAACTTAAGGGTTGTTTTTTTTTCTGAGACCCCCAATACTTTAGCATATAAAATTTGCCACTTTCAGATAGACATATATATTTAGAATTATCCCTCTTTGTTTTTTTCCCTCTTTTTCATTTTTTTAAGTCAGTTTTGTTTAGAGTTGTTTGGTTGGTGTGTTGTTTTGTGTTTTTTTTTTTTTACTTTTGTTGTTTGTTGTTTTGTGATTTTAATTTTTTTCTTTTTTTATGTATTAGGAGAGATTTTTCCCCCCCTCCTCCCCCCCCCTTTTTTTTTTTTTTTCAAGTAGAATTTACTTGCCTGGAAATTTCAAGAAGCCCAAAACTGGGGGAGGGTGGTGGATTTACAAACTCTGTGGCCCCCAAAGTCCACAGGGAAGCTGTCAGGTTAATTTTGTTTCCTGCGTTTGAAGCCTTTGGTGTAGTTGTATTTCTTCTGATTATTTATCAATAATAATTATTAATAATAAAAATAATTGCATTTTGGTTTTGTTTAATTTTTTATTTATTTCTTTTTTTACGGATGGCCTTAGGCTGGAGGGGGCAGGGGGGTTCGCGGGTACTCAGTACTTAGTGCAGTCGTAGGAGTAGGGGGTGGCATGACGGTATAGGGAGGGCGCGGATCTGTACGGGATCTGACAGGCGGAGTTGCTGCTCACCTGGTGATCGCTGAGCGAGGAGCTCTCCATCCCCAGCCGGTGCGAGGTGAACATTTCCCGAACGTTGGGAAAAGTCTGCTGTTGAGACCCAAAACTGTGCCCGGACAGGTGGCTCAACTCAGCCCCGTGGTTGAGGTACCAAGAGGCGGTGGGTTGCCCCCCAGAAGCCGCCGCAGCCCCTCCGCCGTGGGGATGCCCGGTACCCAACGTACCCTCCTGCCCCGACGGAAGGCTGAGGGTACCGAGGGGCGATGGGGCACCGGTGGGATGCTCGGCCAGCCCTTCCTCCAGCGCTGCGGGGGCACGCACATGTGGCCCGGCCTCTCGCCGCTGTAGAGGCTCATGGCCCGCATACTGCAGTGGTAGCTCCCACTAGTGTCCAGGGCCTGGCTACACGCCGCGGTGTAGCCCGACGGCTGACCCGCTGGGTAGCCCAGTGCCATACCGGCACCCGTCCTGCCCGAGGCGGCACTCACCGGGCTGAGATCCCCCGCGGGAGAAGTCCGCAGGGTCATGATGCTCTCCACGCTGAAACCTGGGAGTCCGTTCCCGGCGGGGTGATGCTCGGGAAGTGAAGCCTCCGGGGAGGCGGCGGCGGCGGGAGGGAGGCCGTGCTGCGGGGACTGTCCCGCAAAGCCCCACCGCTGGCAGGGCTCAGCGTCTCCACCTTGGTGATCACCGGGAGCTCGGGAGATGCCGTCTCGCTCTTGATCACCACTTTCTTCTCGGAGGCCGGAGCTGAGGCGGAGGAGGAAGAGGAGGAGGAGGCTTCCTTGGAGAGGTCGGTGCCGGGCAGCCCGGAGGGTTTGGGCTGCTCCTTCAGTAGCCGTTCCCGGGCCTCCTCTTTCTCCTTGGAGACATCCTTCTTCTTGAAGCGTCTCCGACGGCGTAAGAAGCTGCCGTTCTCGAACATGTTGTACGAGTCGGGGTCCAGGGTCCAGTAGCTCCCCTTGCCCGGCTTCTTGTCGTCACGGGGCACCTTGACGAAGCACTCGTTGAGGGAGAGATTGTGGCGGATGCTGTTCTGCCAGCCCTGCTTGTTCTCTCGGTAGAAAGGGAAGCGGTCCATGATGAACTGGTAAATCCCATTAAGCGTGATCTTCTTGTCGGGGGCGTTCTGGATGGCCATGGTGATGAGGGCGATGTAGCTGTAAGGTGGTTTCACCAGGTCCTTGGGGGCTGCGGGTTGGTGGGGGTGGTAGGGTCCGTAGGAGCGCCCCATGCCCGCCGCATACTGCTCAGCGTGGCCCGAATAGACGCTCATGGGGTTGCCCATGCCGCCGTACGTCCCCGCCGTCCGGTAGTAGTTCTGCTCGCTTAAATACGGCACCACTCCCAAAGCGTTGGGGTCCGAGACGGAGTAGCGAGCCTGCATCATGGAGAGGGGCTTCCCGCGGCCGGGCAGGAGAGGAAGAGGAGGAGGAAGAGGCTGGAAAGGCCTCACCCCCTCTGCGGAGAAGGACGAGGGGAGAGAGAGTAGAAAGTCTCAGAGACGAGCTAAATCCCAGCGCGTCCTCCTCTAGCAGCGGCACCGCAGCAGCATCTTTCGGGGCGCCGGAGACAGGGTGGTCTCTGGTGGCCTCTCCCTCCCTCTTTATGACTGTGATTCTTATATACACACCTATAGCTTGCGCTGCTGCGGAGCGGGAGGCGGGGACCGCGCAAGGGATGTCGTAGTGGTGGCAGGGCGGGGGAGGGGGCAGTTCGTCTTACCGAAAAAAAAAAAAAAAAAGAGAAAAAAGAAAAAAAAAAAAAATTTATAAAAAAAAAAAAAGGGGGGGGAAACAGGAGAAAAATCAGCCTTGCAGAAAGCCAGCTCTTGTCACAACCACGACCCAAAATCTTGCGGGGCCCCGGCGGCTCCTGACGAGGGGGGTTCTGGGGGCAAGGGGAGGGGGGGGCCGCCGAGCTCCTCGGCCGCGCTGCTGCTGCCGCCGAGCTTCCAAACGCGGCCCGCGCCGCCGGCGCGCTTTTACTGCCCGCTGGCCCCGCCCCCCGCCGCCGCCGCTCGCCAATGGCCGGGTGCACTGCTGCCTGCCCAGCCAATGGGAAGCTGGAGGTGACGGCGGCATGCGGACGGCGGGTGCGCGCCCTCACACGCCAGGGCCCCGCCACACACGCGAGCGCGCCCCCGCTTCGCCGCGCTCCGGGATGATATAGCCGCGCTTAAACAATTCTATACAACCCCTCTTCCCCGTGTACGATTTTTAACGTTTTACTCCCCCCCCCCCCCCCAAAAAAGCTTTGGCCGGCGTGGGACTCCTATGGTCCGCGCTGCCTTCCCGTGTTCTTCACCAAAAAGCGACTTTTAAAGCACTTCTAAAAAGCCAGATTGACAGCGGGAGTCGTGACACAGCGCTTATCGTCCCGCAGTGCCGATATAACAGTGTCGACGGGACTGACAGGTCCTTATTCTTTCCCATTTTTTCCTAAATATCGTTATTTTAAGCGAAATCGACGACCAGGGAGGGAGCCGGTGGCGAGCGGCATCTTGTCCCGCTTTGTCCCTCTCACCCCGATGGCCCCTATCCCTCTGCCTTTTTGGAGAAGTTTAGGAGTATATTATCAATATTTGAAAATAAGCAAAACTTAGAGAGTTTAAATGGCCTCTTTTTTTGTTTTCTTTCCGGCCACTGAGGCGAATTTTCTTCTGCCTGTGAAATCCGCCCCGCTGCCTTTCCCTAATGAATTCATTAGGGGCAATCAGAGCAGGACAATTAGGGACGCATGGTGACCAAGTGTAAACTTGGATATTTGGGAAAAAACTTTTGCGAGCTGCCCTGTCCCATCGGGAGGAAATCTGGATCTGCCCAGCCAACGGAGAAAAGTGGGAAACGGCGATTTCTTTCCCTCCAACTCCAGCTCGGCTACAGAAAAAAAAATAATAATAAATAAATAATGTATATATATAGTCACTGCAAAATCGATTCGAGACCGAAGAGCCCAAGATAAGGTTGAAATTAATTAGCTGTCACTCGGGCAGGCTCCTGCCCGCTGCTTCCCCCGAGCCCGGCTGATTTCTGAGCGGTCATTTTTTGGTTTCTTACACTATAATTCTGCCTTTCCCTCCTTGTAATTTGTGGGGCTTCGTAAGGCTTTAAAGAAAGCTATTTTCCTTCATTTTTTTTCCTTTTTTTCCTCCCCAAAGGCGGATTGTGATTTTTTAATATTTTTTTTTTTCCTTTCCCGCTGGCTGCCGGGATAGAGGGTCCTTTTCCTGGTCCCCGCCGGGGTGGTGGGGACAGGACCGCGGCCGCCTCCGGTCGTGGGAACGCGGCCGTGATGGTAATTACGGGAGAGTTTTTTAATAAGAAAGGAAACGAATTTCTGCGATAACCGGGGTGTGTGGGGGGAAAGCCCTAAAATATGAGCTGTAGCTCCTCTACAAGGAGGTTAAAAACCATCGGCGGTGGGAAAAGTATTGACTGGAAACTTTCGCAGACGCTTTGAAATTGTTATTTAATGTTGATGGAAATTAATGTAAATGTTCTGGGAGGGCTTCATCAACCGAACAAATATCCAGGGGAATATTCTTCAGGAAAGCAATGAGTAAATTCAGTGAGATGTGCTGATATTTTTCATGTAAATATAAGACTATCGAGAAAACATTCAATTTTTATTATTATATTTTTTTCTGGATTAATTTGAGAACGGCTTCACATTTGTGCCACCCGTCTTCAAAGAAATAATATTCCTCATTAAAAAAATAGGGTATTTTCTCAGCATGTTCAAGAAGACAGGAATCTTTTAAAACTATAACCTCTTAAAAGGCAGGAAATTTTAACTGCAAAGGCTTGTCCGAAGTTTCCCCTAGAGCTGCCCCGTCCTAGAAGCTTGGGACGCTCTCGAGAAAAAACTATAACCTCGCTGAAGTCTTACCTCTCCTCGGCTGCAAACCCTACCGAGCTGATTTTCTACAGGAAAGGGGGGGGGGGGGAATAAATAATTTTTAAAAATTAATAAAAAACCCAACCGAAAAAAAAAACACCCAACCAACAGCACCGGGTGTTTGCTTGTTGCAGCTGGGAACTGGACAGAGACTTAAGGAACGGAGTCGGAAAAGCCCAAATTTCAAATTGCAGGATGAAAAAGAAAAATAATCTCGCTATGAAAAATAGCCAGTTTTCAAACGGGGGAGAGCGAAGAAAGGAGTCCTTCCCATCAAGAGAGCGCTAGGCAAGAGGGAAAGTTTCTCTCCTCTCCCGGACACTGCCGGTTTCTCTCACCCCTCCTTCGCGGGTCTCCGGGACCGGCTTTTGCTCGAACTACCGGGACAAACGGCAGGTTTCCCTCCGCAGATTTTTATTTACCCTTGGCGAACCCCTGAGAGCAACAACCTGGGCCCTTCCCGTTCTCTGGGGGCTTTCCCAGCACCGTTTGGCCGTGCCCCGGGGCGGACGGGTGCTCGGTGCGGTGCCGGCGGCTGGTGCCGGCGGCGGGCGCATCGCTCACCTGCCCGCTCCGGGGGCTCTGCGCGGCGTGTGCTGCCCTCCAGGGGATACAGGGGGCTTTGCAACGCCGCACAGGCACCGGCTGCCCTCCCCGGGTCCTCCGGTTGTGCGGGGGTGCAGCGCGGGGGAGGAGGAGAGGGAGTTGGAGGGATAGGGGAAAGGAGGCGAGGGGGAAATGAGAGAGGGAGAAATGGGACAAAGGATCAAAGGAAGAGAGAGAGTGAGTGAGTGAGCAGGCGAAAAGGAAAGAGCAAGAAGTGCATGAGACAAAGCGAATGGGGAATGGGAAAAGGACAGAAAGGCGGTATGAGGGTGGCAGAGAAAGGAAATCAGAAAGAGGAAGTAAAAGAATGGAGTAAGGAGATAGAGAAGAGAAAAGAAGGAAAAGAGAGGAAAAAGAAGGAAGAGAGGAAAAGAAGGAAGAGAGGAAAAAGAAAAGAAGGAAAAGAGAGGAAGAAGAAAAGAAAAGAAAAGGAAAGAGAAAGAAGGAAAGAAAGAAGATAAAGAAAAGAAAAGAAAGAAAGAAAGAAAGAAAGAAAAAAGAAAGAAAGAAAGAAAGAAAGAAAGAAAGAAAGAAAGAAAGAAAGAAAGAAAGAAAGAAAGAAAGAAAGAAAGAAAGAAAGAAAGAAAGAAAGAAAGAAAGAAAGAAAGAAAGAAAGAAAGAAAGAAAGAAAGAAAGAAAGAAAGAAAGAAAGAAAGAAAAAGAGAGAGAGAGAGAGAAAGCGAGGGAGGGAGGGAGGGAAGGAAGGAAGGAAGGAAGGAAGGAAGGAAGGAAGGAAGGAAGGAAGGAAGGAAGGAAGGAAGGAAGGAAGGAAGGAAGGAAGGAAGGAAGGAAGGAAGGAAGGAAGGAAGGAAGGAAGGAAGGAAGGAAGGAAGGAAGGAAGGAAGGAAGGAAGGAAGGAAGGAGAGGAAAGAAGGAAAGGAAAGAAAGCCTATTTTTACTTGTCAGCATTGAACCGCAACCAGTGTGGTATCACTTGTTCAGTGCTCCTCTTTGGATGCCCTTTGGTTGTTTTCTGTGGCTGTCCCTGTATGTTCAGCCTGCATTGCAGAGCAACAAACAATTCCCACATCCCAAGGAGTTCCTTTCTTCATCGTCCACAGATTTTCTATTAATTTGGCACTACCTTTTTCTAGGTGTTTCCACAAATTGCAGCAGGAGCTGCATTTTGTCTCCTGTATGCAAGCCCAGGATCCTTCTTTAACCTATTTCAGTGGAGTATTTTATTAACTTTTATAAAATGGATAATAAAGTGATTCAAGCACCTCCCATAGACTAGCTCAATATACAAGGATATTAGTAGCCCTCTCCACTTCCCTCTGAAAGGTTTCCCAGTAACATCCATATGAGCTGCATCAGGCTGCCACAGTTGATCACAGGGTCCCAGAATCCCAGCATTGTGGGGATGGAAGTGACCTCTGGAGATCATCTAGTCCAATGCCCCTGCTAAAGCAGGTTGCCTAGAATCACAATGCCAAAGAGGGTCTGGAGTCTTTCCATAGAGGGAAAGTCCACAATCTCTGTGGGCAGCCTCTGTGGTCTAGTGCTCCATCTCCCTCAGATGAAAGATTTTCCTCATGCCTAGGTGGAAAATTATACTGAAGGTGTGATAGAGAAGACCCTGAAGAAGTAATTCGGATGACATTTCAGAACTGTAGGACCAAAGCAGAGAATTAAGCCAGCAGAAAAGATGTCACCTATCAGCAAAGTCCCCATCTGCTTAAGGCCAAGTACTCTGACTTCTACAAAACCAGCTCAGGCCCTCTCGTTTGGAAGCTGAAGGAATGGTTGTAATGAGCATCTTGAGTAGAGGTTGGAGGGAGATGTAGGTGGTCTGGTAGGATCTCAGCCTCTCTTGACCGTTAGTGCACTCATTAATGGCACTGTTGCTACCTCACATGCTTTCCTTTCCTGAAAGGAGAGGAGAAAGAGAGTGTGTTGGAGAGGAAACAAGTCCCACGAGCTGGAGTGTGGCAAGTTTGGGTGACAGCAGACATACAGACAGCGTCGGCTTTGGCAGCTCGGGAGTGCAAATCACAATGCTGACTTACAGTGAGGTTGTAAATTGCTCACCAAAGGCCTGAACCCCAGCTCCCCGCAGAGATATCAAAGTCACTGGGAGTTTTCCGTGAGTAGGAAGTGGAGGAATGAGCTTCAAACATTTAGGCCCAGCTCCACATGGGTGGTCTATTATGCCTGGATGGATTCCCACTGGCTCCAGCAGCACTCTGAGGTAGTGAAAAGGCTGTTCCTAAATGCACCCCGTTGCAGAACTTGGGCTCTAAGTACTTTTTTTTTTGAACGCTTATGAAGGACTTTGGTGGAAAGTCTCAAGACTCACCACAGCTGCTCCACAGCATTTGGTCCAACAGGCTGATATTACAGAGTTTGAAAAGCACACATAGTTGGAGGGGAAAGACTCCTGAACCCAGCAGAGTCTTGGCCTTTGATTTGCACTGTAAAAAAAAAAAAAAAAAAAAAAAAAAAGCCAGTTCAACCATCAACAGCAGCCACGGAGAGAAAAGGCATTCACATTTGCCCAGCTACATCTGCAACCATTCAGAGAAGAGCATCCGAATTTGTTCCGCTTTTTGGTTGGCAGAGCAACAGTCGGCTCTGACGGTGGATGTGTATCAGTAGCATCCAAGCCAAGCAGATTAGGAACCCAATTTGCAAGCCATTTCCCTCCCCCCTTCCTCAACGCACTTTAAAATAAACCTTCATTTCATTGTTCCCATGACCCTTCCATCCCACTCTGCTCAGGAATGTTGGGATTCGCAATGTCCTCCTTCTTCTTGGGGTAATTGTTGAATGCATTAATTCTATAAATAATAAAATCATGCAAACAAATAATTTGCTATCCTATTACATGCAAATGAGAAATGTGCTTTCTGAGAGACAGCAGACTTGGAATCCCACCTAGAGGCCGGATATTGCTTTATTCATAACCAGACAAATTCTAAATGGAAAAATAATTGATTTGGGAATTATTTTATGAAAAGTGGATTGGTTTCCCCCTAGCTATAACACATGATTGAAATATCACAGAGTTTCTAGAATCTGGGGAGGGGGTGTGTGTGTGTGTGCATTCCTATGATGTTAATGGTACGGTGGATCCATTTCTATGTTTACCTTTGGAAATATTGGTCATGCTGTTGTAAATGTTGGGGTGTGAGACCACTCACACGCCTCACCCTGAGCCTGGGCATGAAGACACTTGACAGTGCTCTTAGCAGCTACCCACCAAGAGAGACAGAGAAGGGAGCCCAAACCCTCACAAGCAATTTTTTGGTGAAATACACAAGGGGTGATGGTTTTAAACTAAAAGAGGAGATTCAGATTAGACTGAAGGGAGAAATTTATCACGCAGAGGCTGATGAGGCACTGGTCCAGGTTGCCTAGAGAGGTGGTAGATCCCCCATCCCTGGAACCATTCCACATCGGGTTGTTTTGGGCTCTGTGAAACCTGCTCTAATTGAGAATATTCCTGCTCATTGCAGGGGGTTGGCCTAAAGGTCCCTTCAAACCTAAGGCATTCCATGCTTCCACGAAATAAAGTTTTCCTCGGCACACGGTCCAGCATGAAGCCTGAACCCTGAGGAAAGGTCCCTCCATCGGGCTTCAGGTTCACCACTTCTCCCCCACTTCGCTTTCTAGTATTTTCGACCCTTCAGCGCCGCCGTAGAGGCGCGCGGGTGGGGTGGGGCAAAGGCAAAAGTGCTTCCCCTCGGTCCTCTGTCTTCCCTGCCGCCGGTGGCGCCGCCATGGAGGGGGGCGTGCGGCTGCGCGCGGGTGAGCGGCGTGCGCGGAGGGGTGGGGCGAGGCGAGGAGGGGCGGCGAACTACGTCACGGGTGCTAGCGTGAGCGCGGTCCTTAGTGTGAGAGGGGGAGTGGGAGGGGGACGGCGGCGGCGTCCGGCCCCGCGGCGGTCGCACTGCCCCCGTGAGGCGCCTGCTCGTCCCCTCACCTCTGCCTTCCTCCAGGTGCTTCCAAATGGGACGTCCGGGAGAAGGTGTGGGACTACCTGGAGAGCAGCGGGCTGGCCGATTTCCCACGGCCGGTGCACCGCCGCATCCCCAACTTCAAGGTACGGCAGCTCGCTCTTGCGGGTCTGGGCCGCTTCCTTCCTTGCTTCCTCAGGGAAGAGCAGGCGAGAATACCCCAGGTATTCTGACTGCACCCTGCCTGGCGCTGCAGCCCTCAGACAGCTGGGAACAGCACGCTGCTGTGGGCTGAGCGGGTGGCTGGTGATGACAGAGAGCTCACAAAACTGCCGCAGCACATCTGTATAATCTATGGCGAGTAACGGAACACAGACACCCGTACATGACAAGGCATGGCAGGTGTATGCAGCGTTTTCATCAGTGGATACCGAATCACCTTGTGAATGTCATAAATAGAGGTGGAGAGACTGATGCACTCGAAACTGGATTTCACCCCACAGTCCACTAGGACAGAAAGGTCACCCATCTTGTAGGGTTTAGCCTAGGAACACAGAGTGTGCTCCTGAAATGTGAACAGTGACCAAGTTACTGCTGTCAAAGTGTTGCTGAGGATCCCTTCCTCCTGATCTGTCTACCGTGTGTCCCCAGTTTAACGGTTTGAGAGGTGGTGGAGTCACTGTCCCTGGAGGTGTTCAAAAAGGGATTGGACATGGCACTTGAAGCCATGGTTTAGTAGTCGTGAGGTGTTGGGTGACAGGTTGGACTTGATGATCTCTGAGGTATTTTCCAACCTTACTGATTCTATGATTCTAAGAGATGAAACTTCTAAATACTCAGTTACCCAGGGCGCTGCTTTACCAACGGGAACTTTTCAAATCCAAGCTCAAGGTGTGCAGCCGCATAGTCTGCTGTGACATGATGACCAAAATAGCCTTGTGAGGATGTGTGTTGGGTGTTTTAGCCCATGAGCAGCTTTAGGAGATGGGCTCTGCTTTTGCTCAAGGGTCTGGTGCTGAGGTAAAAAAGGTGCTGAAGCAGACAGAGGAGGCCTGAGGTTTTATCATACCCTAAAGCAAGGGAATGTAATGAGGTTACAGGGACAGGGAGGTGTCACCGTCCCTGGAGGTGTTCAAGAGGGGATTGGACGTGGCAATATACAATACAATACAATACACCAGGTTGAAAAAGAGACCTTCAAGATCATCACGTCCAACCCATCAACCAATCCAACCCACCTCAACAACTAAACCATGCAGCCAAGCACCCCATCAAGTCTCCTCCTGAACACCTCCAATGAAGGTGACTCCACCACCTCCACGGGTAGCCCATTCCAATGGGCAATCACTCTGTATAGAACTTCTTCCTAACATCCAGCCTAAACCTGCCCTGGCACAGCCTGAGACTGTGTCCTCTTGTTCTGGTACTGGCTGCCTGGGAGAAGAGACCAACCTCTGTCTGGCCACAACCTCCCTTCAGGTGGTTGTAGAAAGCAATAAGGTCACCCCTTAGTCTCCTCTTCTCCAGGCTAAGCAGCCCCAGCTCCCTCAGCCTTTCCTCGTAGGGCTTGTGTTCCAAACCCCTCACCAACCTTGTTGCCCTTCTCTGGACACGCTCCAGCAAGACAACATCTTTCCTAAACTGAGGGGCCCAGAACTGGACACAGGACTCAAGGTGCGGCCTAACCAGTGCAGTGTACAGGGGCAGAATGACCTCCCTGCTCCTGCTGGCCACACTGTTCCTGATGCAGGCCAGGATGCCATTGGCCTTCTTGGCTGCCTGGGCACACTGCAGGCTCATGTTCAGCCTACAACCAACCAGCACCCCCAGGTCCCTCTCCGCCTGGCCACTCTCCAGCCACTCTGACCCCAGCCTGTAGCACTGCATGGGGTTGTTGTGGCCAATGTGCAGAACCCGGCACTTGGATGTGTTCAATCTCATGCCGTTGGATTCTGCCCATCTGTCCAGCCTGTCGAGGTCCCTCTGCAAAGCCTCTCTTCCCTCCAGCAGAGCATTTGGTGCCATGGTCTAGTAGTCATGAGGTCATGGTGACAGGTTGGACTTGATGATCTTTGAGGTCTTTTCCAACCTTATTGATTCTATGACCCCATGGGGGTCTGAGATTGACAGTTGGACTCAATGATTTTAGAGGTCTTTTACAACTGAAACAAGTTATAATTCTGCCTGTTGGTATGCAAGAGTTTTCCAGAGAGAACGTCACAGAATTAGCAGTGTGCCTCACATTTGACATCTGGGAAATCGGCTTCTCTGTAGGATAGAAGATTGTATGTTTCCCATCTCTGCTGTGAACTCCTTGGTGATGCACTGGTATCTTATGAAAACAGGGTTCTGCCCATGCTGCGACAAGGCTTCTGGGCTTGCAGGAGTTCAGAGCTGCCAGTACTGTAAAAGTAAACCCTGATGCTCCCCAGAAGAACGCTCGCTTTCTAACGCTGGAAGTAAGTGACTGCATTCTCTTCTCTCGTCATTCCTTCCCTCATGCAGGGTTCTCACCAGGCTTGCTGCTCTATTAAAGAGCTGGAAATATTCAGCAGAGCACATGAGATTAAGGTGGATCCTGACAAACCTCTGGAAGGTGTTCGGCTGGCTGCACTGCAGGTAATGTCACCTCTGCACTCCAGAGGAGGATGGTACAGCACTGCAGCACTTGGTGGCATCTCGTGGTCTATGCCTGCAGTTTCTCCAGCAGGAGATTTAGCAGCCTTGAGTTTCATGGGGCTGCTCTTGGATGGATATCCTTGCATTTTTGGCAAGTGGTGAAGGGACAGGTAGGGTTTGGGGGATATTAATACATTTCTGTGCAGTAATAGCTGTGTCACCATTGTCATATTCCCCAAAACACAGAAAGTAGCCTTGCCTCAAATTGTGTTTGTCACAGGACAGGCTCACCTCAAGCCTGTGGCTGATATGTGGACCTCCAATTTAGATCAGTAGGTGTGTTGCATCTATTTGGAGCACAAGCTCTATGAGGAGAGGCTGAGGGAGCTGGGATTGTTTAGCCTGGAGAAGAAGAGGCTCAGGGGAGACCTTCTTGCTGTCTACAACTACCTGAAGGGAGGTTGTAGCCAGGTGGGGGTAGATCTCTTCTCCCAGGCAACCAGCACCAGAACAAGAGGACACAGTCTCAAGCTGTGCCAGGGGAGGTTTAGGCTGGAGGTTAGGAGGAAGTTCTTCATATAGAGTGATTTGCCATTGGAATGGGCTGCCCAGGAAGGTGGTGGAGTCACCATCACTGGAGGTGTTTAGGAAGAGACTGGCTGGGGTGCTTGGTGCCATGGTTTAGTTGATTAGATGGTGTTGGGTGATAGGTTGGACTTGATGATCTCGAAGGTCTTTTCCAACCTGGTTAATGCTATGCTATTCTATTCTAAATTTCTTAAATAAAATATTTCCTGGAATTCTGCTGTGCTGGAGGGCATCAATCTACAGGCACCTCACAATCAAAAAGCAAACTGCTCTGTAGCAAATATGACCGACCACATGGAGACCTAGAGGAGAGCAGAAGTATTTCTTTAGTTCCTCACCTCCTTTTAATGTGGTAACTTCTTTTCTTGTTTATACAGGCAAGGAAGACTCTCTTGGTTCCTACACCCCGTCTGAGAACTGGGCTCTTCAATAAGATTGTCCCACCTCCAGGTGCAACTAAGGAGATCCTGCGGACATGTGCCACATCTCAGGTAGGAATGAAGAATGGCGGAGGTCTGAATTAACCTGTTGTGTTGTGGTAGTCCAGGTAGAATCATAGAATCAATAAAGTTGGAAAAGACCTCAAAGATCATCAAGTCCAATCTGTCACCCAAGACCTCATGACTACTAAACCATGGCACCAAGTGCTATGTCCAATCCCCTCTTGAACAGCTCCAGGGATGGTGACTCCACCACCTCCCTGGGCAGCACGTTCCAATGGCCAACAACTCTCTCTGTGAAGAACTTTCTCCTCACCTCAAGACTAAACCTTCCCTGGCACAGCTTGAGACTGTGTCCTCTTGTTCTGGTGCTGGTTGCCTGGGAGAAGAGACCAGCCCCCTCCTGGCTACAACCTCCCTTCAGGGAGTTGTAGAGAGCAATAAGGTCATCCCTGGGCCTCCTCTTCTCCAGGCTAAACAACCCCAGCTCCCTCAGCCTCTCCTCATAGGGCTTGTGCTCCAACCCCCTCTCCAGCTTTGTTGCCTTTCTCTGGACACATTCAAGAGTCTCAACGTCCTTCTTAAATTGTTTATCCTTAAATCATGAGGAAATGTATCTTTTTTGGCTGTGCTTTATTAACAGGATGATGTAAATATTTCCCGAGTGCTCTTTGGAGCATTGTGAGCAACTTCCATAGGTGATCTTCGGGTTTCTAATGAGTAGAATTCCTTTATTCTTCTGTAATTTGGAGCTACTGAATCCTGTAAGGAATGTTGTAGTGTTCACAGGTGTTGCTTAATCTAGTTGATAAAATAAACAGGAAAGTTCAATTATTTTAGAAGCCTAAGTGTAAAGAAACATTACTTCTGTCGTTTGGGTCAGCTGAGGCGCAAAAATGCCTTCAGAGAGTTTTCTGTTAACAGGTCTTTTGGTGCCCTCTGGTGTTACAGTGTCGTATTGCACAGCTAAAGCTATTTGGCAGAGAAGCCTGCGTTGGTTTAGACACTTCTTTATTTGGTATAAACTCATAACTTATTCAAAATACATAGCCCAGCTATGTTGGTTTTATTTCTTTCTCTATCTCCTGCTCAACACAATAAGGTTCGGCAGTAATTCTGTGTACAACTGGAAGTTGTAAAGAGGTGGTAATTAGTAGTGAATTTCTGTGTTGGAAGATCTATTAAAGTCTAATTAGGCTTTCCAGGGCTGAAGAGTACTTCTGAAAGAGACTTATCTCTTGGCCTGCTTTAGGCCTCATCTCTGATCTTACCACCATGTGTCTGGGGTTTTTTTTCCCCCCAACCAGGCATACTGATGAGTGAATGGCATCAGCAGTTGATATTTAGAGAGCACTGTGCAAACAGTTCTTATCACAGTGCTGTGAAGTGGATAATAAGCATTATTACTGATAATCAGCCATGAATAACTGATCTTTTGGATGTTATGCTCTACACAGAAACTGGGCTTTTCATTGTGAGGATTAATTTAACACAGAGCTGTATCAGTGTGAGAAGGATTTGCACTGTGTTCTACCCATCAGGAATAAATGAATCACAAGATAACTGTTAAAAGTTCTAAATCTTTGATGTTTGAAAGGCAAAGTAAACACCAATTTTAATTTCTGCAGCTCTGGACAGAATTTTGTTAGGATATGTGCTTTAGAGAGGAGCCTAAAGGGGTTGGCTAGGGATGAGCAGGGAGAGGGGGAACTCAAAGAAGGATGACAGAGTTATGTAAGGCTTTCCTTCACACTTGTCAGAAACTATGTGGGGTTTTTGTTCATTAGTGTCTTGAATAAAAGGGTTTGGTAAAGACAGCTTAGCTTGGCAATGGTACATCCTGCATGATGGCCACACAGCAAAGTGTTGAGGAATGTATTCTTGGGAAGGACATAGGCAGTTTTGGAAGGTGCCTTTAAAGACAGAGGTGTGGAGAAACTGGTAGTGCAATGTGAACTGGAGAGTGATCCAGCTTGTGTTTCAGTAAAGCACTTTGTGCAACTTCAGGCAAGTAGCTTCACATCTTTATGCTGTACCTGTTTACATTAACTCTGTGATTTGTATGTGAAAATGTAAGGATCTGTAGTGCTTTGATAGATCTTTTGGGCTTGAATTTGCATATTATAACTTGAAGTTGGTAGTGATAGAGCAGGAAGTGTTCTTTGCTCTCATTTTGAGCAATAGGCATGCAATAAAGGGTTTCAAAAAAGCAAGGTTTTCATCCTAAATAAGTAACCTTGCTTAAAAAGGTGCCCATCTCCCTTAGCTCTCCTTGAAATGTGCCAAGATTCTTGTCACTGTAGTAGGGAATCTATTCTAAGATTCCCTAGAGGACATGTACAGCTTGGCTATACATGGAAGAAAGACTTGGGAACGTGGGGAGTTACTTGGATTTATCAAAATACCCTGTATTTCTGCCTCATTGGTTGGAAGGCTCTGCCCTCTGCAAACCTAAAGTTCTGTTTTTCTTGCAGGGTGTAAAAGAATACAGCGTTCCTGTGGGTCTGGATGCGAAAGCACGAGTGGACTTGGTTGTTGTGGGATCAGTGGCTGTCTCTGAAAAAGGTAAGATAAAGCCTTCTAAGCTTTTCAGGAGGATGGTCTCCAGTCACAATTCATGATGTCAGTGGTTACACTGCATGTTCCTTTTGGCAGAACCAAAACCAAACCTATCTTTGGAACCAAGTTAGTCTGCAGTTCTATCTCTGCTGTGTAACAAGTCACTGGTCCCAGTCCAACCAGAAAGAATCAAATCCTGCTGTATAACAATACCAGGAGATAGTGTGCAGACAGCAGTGGGATTTAGAGCATGTGGGCCAATATATTGGTCTTCAGTAGAACTATTCAGGCAAGCAATTGCTGGGTTTGGGGGTTTTGTGAGTTTTTGTGGTGTTTTTTGTTGGGTTTTTTAAAGAATCAAAGAGGGCTCCCTGTTTAGAGCCCTGCATTTTTCCACTGGCTTTATCCATTGGCTAAAAATAATGTGTTTTCTGTCTGTGACCCAGACTCCTCTTTACCCACATGAAGTTAACCTGTGTTTGACATGAGTGGAGGCATCTAATTACACTGGGTAAATCAGGTTCTGTGTTAACTGAATTAGACTAAAATGGGTTAGTCTGAACGAGAGGCTCTGGAATCCTTTAGGAATTCATTGAAAACAATCTTGTATTTCATTTCAGATTACAAGGCAAGTTGCATTCTGTGAGAGAGGCTGGTCTCAATTTTCTCAGAGTTACAGCTCTGTGGTTGGATTTTTTTGCAGACTGCTTGGTTTAAATGTGTGCATTTGACAGTTATCAACCTTTCTATTCCCCTGCTTCTGTGCTCACTATCCCTGTTTACCTTTACATATTTTAGGCTGGAGAATAGGGAAAGGGGAAGGTTATGCAGACATGGAATATGCCATGATGGTGTCAATGGGAGCAGTGCAGGAGGATACACCTGTAATTACAGTTGTGCATGACTGTCAGGTAAGTTAAAACATGCATACTCAAGTGACAAGTTCAAACCATGTGATACTGAGTGTTTGTATCTGAAGAAGAGGCTTGGAATGCTTGGTGTGGCTCTTTACTTTGCTGCTGCCATTGTCACTGACAGATTTTCATCCATTGTGAGACATCAGAATGGTTCACAACTTGGTCAACTTGGTTTTAACTGCTTACTAACCTCTTGTTCTTTGTAGGTGCTTGACATAGCAGAAGAGCTGCTTGATGATCATGATTTAACAGTGGATTATATACTCACTCCAACAAGAACTATCAAAACTAATTGCAAACGACCAAAACCTCAGGGAATAATGTGGCACAAGGCAAGTTACCTCTGCTAATTACAGTTTACTGGTACCAACACTCTGTTAAGTCCCCCTTTTTTACTTATAAACACTTACTGTATTGGCAGTACTTAGAAAAGGAGCAAATGTGTTTGTCAAATGAGACAAGCCAGCATCTGTGTTCAGTGTTTAAGTGGCAATTGTGAGGAGAAGTACATTACTGAAGCTGAGGCTGCTGTATGAAATGGATTTGAGGGTGAGAGCCGCTGGAAACATCATTATCTATCAAATCCAGTGGGGATTTTAAGACAGGCATCATTTCTTGTAGTCGTTTGTGGTTTAATAGTCTGTGTAAGTCTGGGGGCTTTTCCACCTTTTGTGTTTCATTCCTTAGTGCTCATTCAAATGGGCTTTGGTCATTTTCTGGAGACAGTCCTACAGAGCTTTCTGTGGAATGGGTGGGATATGTGCTACTGCTGCTCTAGTTTTGAAAGGACAGCGTGACCTGGTGGCTGGTACATTGCTGGTTGTTATATAGTGGATGGATTGCATTAACTCCCAAAGGATAGATGGATTTTTGGCTGGAGTTCCTTTTCAAGTAGAGGAATACTGACTGGATACTGCTTTACACCATGAATCCTTGCTCACTGATAATTGTTGCTGTAGCCCAAGACTGCCAGAAACATTTAGCAGATTTACAAATGCTTTCAGAAAAACATTTCGTGAATTGTTTTACTGGAAATTCATGCTGGGGAAACTTGGTCATTAGATTTTCATTCCTAAAATCATCCAGTTAGGGAGCAGACACAATCCTACATGACTGAGTAACAGCAGGGAACACTGGAACAAGGAACAGTATATCCATGTCTTGCAGGAACCACTGAGGAATCACTAGGGAATACTTCTAGGGAAATCAAGAGTTGTTTAAGTACTTGCCAACAGGCTTGAAGAGTTAAATGCGTTAAGGTAATGTATCTACAACAAACAATTCAAGCCAGTACTATTTTTATGGTGGGAGAGTATTTTACCCTGCCTGTGGTTGAGGGTTTGAGGTTAGAAATAAATAAATAAAGGCTCTGTCTGCAGTGAAACATTTTTTCCATTGAATTATTTTCGAGTCATAAGTTTTGCAGGATATTATTGAATGTAATTGTTTTGAGGGCCTACCCCTAGTGCTCCATCCATTTTGCCAACATACTTTTGATTGCAGTCTGTCTGTCTTGGTGTCAGGCTTCAGTCTCAGTAAGTGGCCTTGCTAACACTTTTTTCCCCCCCCCCCTTTTTTTTTTTCCCCCTGTCTGGTTCCTTTTTAGCAGGGACATTTTTCAAAGGTCTCTTGCAGGGGCTGTTGAGTTCATATGAAATTTTTGCCACGAAGAGTCAGTCAGTGCCAAGTGTTGTATCAAATTCAGTGTTACTTTTGCATTTATTTGCTTCTCAAAAGTCCAGATCAATATTATATGCCTCAAACTAATGAAGTTATCTCCCACAACTCTACAGTAGTGATATTGTCTGAAAAGTAGAGCTCTCTCTGAATGTTCTACAGAGACATTTCCCTGAGAATGGACTATATAACACAACTGACCCTTTCTTTGACTATTTCAACCTAAAACTGCTTTTGGCTGTTCTTTGATAACAGTGTTGGAGAACACAAGACAGAGCAAGGATAACTGTGGCTTTTCTGTCGGTTTGGGTCAAGAACAAAGTGCTGTGTCTATATGAAGAAGAATTATTTTGGCATTATTCTTTCACAGAGAGATGAACAATTTGTCTACATTCTGTTTGTGCTTGAGGTGGGAACTTTGTTCAGCTCTTGCACAGAGTGTCTTGGAGGTGGGAGGTCTAGATAATTGGCAGGGTGTTAAAAAGGCAGGATTTGATACGGGCTATTTAACTGTTTGTCCTTTGGCTTTTCCTGGCTGCTTCTACATCCTTTTCTCTACATCCTTTTCTCCGTCAAATCCTGGCTTTACTGGTGCATTCCTGTTGCTCAGAGCAAAACTAAATGAACCAAGAGGCAGCAAGTAAATAAATTACCCACTTCTAAATATGGTATTTTGTCAACAGTAAGGAGCTTAACTTCATTATTAAGATGTGTGATGCCCAAAACACATTGCAAATAAGTTCATCCTTCAGGATCGTGGCTGGGTCAAGCCAAGACAGTGATTTAAGAACTTTAAATTAAAGGTGTTTGCAAACACAGGATTACAGCTGAGCATTGTGGTAATGGATGTGCTTTCCCAAAGCTCTTAGGGTAGAGAGCCATCATTACAAATACTCTGCTTTCAGCTCAAAAGAGGTAAGAAAGTACTTAGGACAAACAAAATGCATGTCTTCAGGCTGGATTTCTGTGCTCAGAGTGGTTCTGCATTTTCCTGGAGTTTTTATGTTTTTGTTAGTTATATGCTGTCTAGGAAAGAAGTAGATATGGGGATGGGGTAAATAGGTGTTCCTTTGTGAGTAAATTATTCCCTTCTTGAGGAACTGACATGACTTGCCCTCAGTTGCCTTCTTGCAGTTCACCTCAGTGCAGCATTTCCAGCTGAGCTGTTTCTTGCTGTTGAGGCAGTGTGTTCTTCCAAACAGGAAGAGGTGAATTACTTGCTGTGATTTTTATTTTTCTCTTTGTTACAGATTTGCTGATTAAAAAAACTTTCAAAGAAGTATCCTATTAATACCAAAGAAGTATTATCAGTATTAGGTACTCCAGAACACTTCTGAATGCAAAGGTAGTGCTGGAGTGTGTCTATGAGTAGCTTTTCTGCATCTGAGTTCAGAGGTTTGAGAAACAAGTGTGTACTCTTCGAGGACAGAAAGAGCTGTAAGGAGTTGAGCACTCTGGAAAACTTTATTTGGATACCAGTGGAGAATTATTTGGCTCCATCTTTATTGAAAATCTAACCCATTGTTTCTGGGAACTGTAAATTAATGAAAAAACTTAACTTCCTCATTTAGTATTTTGTATGGGTAGCTGTGATCTTTATCTGTGACACTGCCTATTTGTCACAATTACAGAATAGAATCATAGAATCATTTGGTTGGAAAAGACCTTTAACATCATTGAGTTCAGCCATTCTCTAACTCTACCAAGTCTGATGCTAAACCATGTCCCTCAGCACCACATCTCTGCAGGGATGGGGATGCAACCATAGTATCATAGTATCAGTCAGGGTTGGAAGGGACCACAAGGATCATCTAGTTCCAACCCCCTGCCATGGGCAGGGACACCCCACACTAGATCAGGCTGGCCAGAGCCTCACCCAGCCTGGTCTTAGACACCTCCAGGGATGGGGCCCCAACCACCTCCCTGGATAACCCATTCCAGGTCTTCACCACTCTCATGGAGAACTTCCTCCTCACATCTAGCCTGCATCTCCCCACCTCCAGCTTCATTCCATTCCCCCTAGTCCTATCACTACCTGATGTCCTGAGAAGTCCCTCCCCAGCCTTCCTGTAGGCCCCCTTCAGACACTGGAAGGCCACAATGAGGTCACCTCTGAGCCTTCTCTTCTCCAGACTGAACAGCCCCAACTCCTTCAGTCTGTCCTCATAGGAGAGGTGCTCCAGCCCTCTGATCATCCTCGTGGCCCTTCTCTGGACATGTTCCAGCAACCATCTCCTCGGGGAGCCTATTCCAGTGTTTGAGAACCCTTTCAGTGAAGAAGTTTCTTGTAATGTCAAACCTGAATCTCCCCTGGGGCAAATTGAGGCTGTTTTCTCTTGTCCTATCACTTGTTACTTGGGGGAAAAGACCAACCCCCACCTGGCTCCAAGCTCCTTTCAGGGAGTTGTAGAAAAGCAGAAGGTCTCCCCTCAGCTTCCTTTTCTCCAGGCTGAACAACCCCAGTTCCCTCAGCTGCTCCTCACAAGACTTGTTCTCCAGGCCCTTCACCAGTTTGTTGCCTTTCTCTGGACCTGCTCCAGAACCTCAATGTCTTTCTTGCAGTGAGGGCAAAGCGGTGAGGATTATGTAGTTAGCAGTAGTGAGGATTCTGAAGTTATTTGAGCTGTGCTTATTTTAAATTGACACTATACAGACCAATTAAAATATTTGGGGTCATGAAGAGGGAAATGAGAACAGTTGGTGGAAAAATCACTGTGTTATAGCAAGCATTTCCTTCTGGTTTTTAAATCATTCTTTTGCTGAGAATTTTATAGAAGTAGGAAGAGATTTTTCCTGAAATGAACTGAACTGGGGGAATCCCCAAGTCTAATGTTGAAAGAGTTCAGTATGCAGTGGCAGAGATGGAAAGGATCTGACAACAGCAGCTCCTGATCAGTGATTGAATATTGGCAAGTAAAACGGCCTTGTTTTACAGCTCTGAAAAAAAATCACACATTCAGTCTGGAAAAACCTTCAGCAGGGATACAGCACTGCTATCAGGAGAAGATTGCTGTTAGCTTAGCCAAGGTTTGGGTTTGCTCTATTTTTTTGGAGGGATAGTGTGAGCAGGGCACGCTTCCACGCGTGGTTAAACATCTCAACACCTTTGCGAATCTGACCCTTGCAGCAGAGTCCATGGAATCATGTCTTTGTTGATGGATTCCAAATGTGGGTTGCATAAGTTTTTCCTGAGGGACACTAGCAGACTTTGTGGGCTGCCAGCTCAGTATGCCCTCAGATTGCGTGCACATATTTGGACATTTTGTACAAATGAATGATAGAGTGTTCGACTCTGCTGGCCCGTCCGAGCTCCCTTGGCTTTGTCTCTGCTTTAAACCCCTGTGAGCTCACTGTTCCTACAAACAAGCATCTGATCAAGGGGACAACACAGTAAGTGGGCTCTATCCTTGAGCCAGCCTTGGGTCAGAGACCCTTCAGGGTAGCCAAAAGTTCATCTTTCTAACACCTTCCAGCCTGACTGCTTGGAAGGACCGGTGATCTACTGCATTAAAGGTTGCTTGGTCTTGTTTGCAGCATTCCAGGGCAGGGCAGCAGCATCATCTGTCTCCATCTTGAGCCACATGTTGGTGTGTGCAGATGGGCGGCTGTGTGAAGCTGAATTAAATAGCAGCCCTCTCCAATCCGTAGCTGTCCTTCCCTCATCTGCCCTACATCAGCCTCTGCTGCCAGGGAAATCGCAGTAGTGTTTGACTTGGCCTGCTCTGTATCAGGGGTCAGCATTACTCATTCTGTCAGAGGACAAACACATCTTTCATTTTCCCCAGGAAAATATTGAAAGTGGCTACGGTAACTGTTCCGGAATAACAGAGGTGGAAGAGGGCCCTGACATTCCAGCAAGGACCTTGCAGAAGCCCATCTGCCACTACGCTGTGTTGGGACCAAACCAGGTGTCGTAAGAGTGGATGCTCAGGGCTAAGTGCTGGGAGATTTGTGTTGGCACTCAGCATCCAAGACTCTGTTTTCTTCAGGTTACTGTCAGAAAGGGGCCACATTTCCCTTCTCAGCTCCTTTCCCATAGCCCTGTCATTGTGTGCCTGAAGAATTCATCTCTCCTGCTGTCCTTTTCCCCAAGGCTCTCCCAGCTATGGCAGGGAGTAGGCAGGATTGTTAAATGATTAATTGCCTTTAATGGAGTTATTTTTAACCTGAATCACTTCAGTTATTGAGTTTATAGCACAGGCCCACAAGCACTTCTGTTGGACAACCCCAGAGGGCTGAAGTATGGAACTGGCCTGGGAATTGGTGGTCAAGGAATAATAGGAAGCTTGTTCATCTGGTTTTGCTGCCAAAGACAATCGTTTAGCTAAATCCCAACGCTCAATACAAAGTTTACAAACACCAATAAAGGGTTTGGCCTTGACTTTACAGGCATGGGGGAGCAAGGGAAGAAGCTTCCACTGCTGGGTTTGTCCAGGTCTGCAGAACTGGATCAACCAGACTTGGGGTAGAACCCAAGTCTCTGTGTCCTGGCCTAGCCTAAAGCAGTAGGCAAAGCTAAGGAGAAGAAACCGGCCGGCACAGGACCAAGAAACGTGCAGCTTGTTTGAAAGAGAGGAGGAATATCTTTGGCCTCTCTCCACATGGAAATAAATCATTGCAGTCCTCCTCAGCTCACAAGACAAAAGAAACTTTTTGCATGATCGTAATTAGCAACACATTGTACTACCACAGAGTTCTTTTGTTTGCTATTTTGCAACAGAGCAGAGCAAGCTTTTTCCTCTCCTCTGCCACCCACTGCCCTCCTTGCCCTTGTTGCTCTCACCCTCTGCACCCCAAAAAAGGTAGTGAATCAGTGTTGAATTGAAACTCTGAAATCCCAAACTGAGTTTCTGCCTTTCCTCAGCATAAAAGTAGGGGGTAATAAAGATTTGGAAGGTTTGGCCTAGCTGAAAGGTTCTCCTAGACCCCAGGGAAAACAGCTCCTAAGGTAAATCCTCTCTCTCTCTTGTGGCAGAAGGCTAGCAGTTGATGGCGTCAGAACTTGTCTAATGTAGGGTTTTTTACAGAATGTTTTCTGTTTCAAGAAAATGTGAGTGCCACATTATCTGCCTGTGTTGCCTTGGTACTGTAAAGGCTACTTATATCTGCACAGGGCTGGACTGAAGGTAATGGTAGGTTCACCTCATGGTGGTGTTTGATGAGCAGAGCTTCAGCCATTATAGAAAACAACAGTTCATTACAAAGACACATGCTGCTGCTGTAACTACATCTTCCAGGGCTTGTATGAAACCTGAAGGAGTAGCTCCAAGAGCTCCAGATAGATTCCAATAAACTACTGGTCACCTTAGTGAGAAGAGAGGCCATGTTGAAGTCTCCTAGAGAATATGCTGACCCCTTCATCATCTAAATCCTCTCCTTGGTTTGTCCTTGAAAGTCTTGGAGTTCCAGAGATTATCCTCTTGGTGTCCATTACTCTGGTTTCCACACTACAAAGTGCTGAGGGTTTGCCCTTGTGGTATCATTGATCTTTCTAACTAAACACCCAGTCCATGCCTTGGGAACTGAGTGTAATTTCAGGGTGAAAGGAACTGTATATGCACTTGATAAAAGATTGAGGTTGCACTTTGGACTCAGGAGTGATTAGCTGCATGAGAATAGAAAAATGTTTTTCCTGTTTGGTTTAATTAGCATAGAACTTACATTTCACGTAGGGACTTGACAGAGGACAACAAATGTTCCTAATGTTTGGCCAGTAAAAACAAAGTAAGATGGCTTCAGCTGTTGGTTTGATGTTGTATTGCCCAGGGAAGGGGAGTTTGCTGTCAAACACAGCACTTGGAATTCTTGGCTGAGAAACACAGATCAGTCCAAGAAGCCACAGAGCAGTAACTCTTCAAAATCTGAAAGTGACATGTACCTTTCTGAGTGCAGAAGCTCCCAGAGCCCCAGAGGAAGTCCTTGCCTTTCTGTACTGGCTGAAATTGTTCTCAGTCTTTGTTTGCTTGCTTAAAGGACCTGATCCCAAGCACCTTGACTCTGGGTCTGAGGTTTGGCAGAATGAAAGTGGCCTCTGCCCATACCAGTTAGTCCAATTCTGCTCTTTGGTGTTACATTAACAAGTTCGATATAGAACAGGCTTTGTGTAAATTACATTTTTATTTAGTTTCAGCCTGAAATAAAGCTTGCTTCTCTGCCTCTCAGAAGAGGAGCCCTGGAAATGCTTCTGTTGACTGACTTCCATGTCACCTAAACCTAATGTTTTACTCCAGTCACTTCAGAGCTGGACTCTGCTCCTTAGAGTTTTGTGAAGTTTAGACCTTATGGGGTGCAGCCAATCCAAACTCAATCTGTAATTGTAGCACCAGGAATTCAGGGACTCAGAGGTGTGAGTGGTCTGAGCAGGGAGATCTGTAGCCATAGTCTGGCCAGAGTGTGCTGGTATTAGTCCAGCGCAAGGAGTGGCTCGCTCACACTGTGTGGGCTACTAGCTTGGGTCTCTGGTAGATCAGACATCACTTCCCTAGGCTCTGTTTTACTCCCTAAATTCAAGAACTGGATCTTGTGTTGATGGATGTTCTGTTTGCCCAGCAGCCAAGTACAAATTATTCCCCCTTCTAACTGCAGTCTGAAAGCCAAGAGCTAGACCACATGAGCGAGGGAACCACTGCATTTCCTGCCAGTCACCGAGTGCAGCCTGGGGCATCGCAGGCCTGAGATGGATGGGCTTCAGCTGCTGAGAGGAAGAGCCTGTCCAGAAAAGCTGCTTGTGAACTGGGAGTGGGTGGAAGGGACAGAGGGTTCACAGTTTGGAAGTGTAGTGTCCAGGCTCTCTTCCGTTCTGTGATCCAGCCCAGCAGACTGATGTGGGATCCGATGAGTAGCTGCGGGTGGTGTGTGAGGTCAGATGACAAGAGGGAGGCTGTGGGGATGTGCCACAAGCAGAGAACGTGCCTCCAGCTGGGCCCACACTTGGAGGAGCCTCACTGCAAGGCACGCTCCCCAGCTGCAAACTTCACACCATCAGCCCTCCCCATTGTATGACCCAGCCTACAGAATATCCTGTTTTGAGAGGAACAGAGCACAAGGAGGTCTGTGGAATGAAAAGTGGTGAATTGTAGGCATGTGAGATTCTGCCAGAGCAGGAGCACAGACCCTTGGTCAAAGCAAATATTGAAGGATAACAATGGGAATGCAAATCCGAAAGTGCTCTGATAAATAAATGTCAGAACAGAATAGTTCTGAGTTTGGTTTTGATTTTCCTGCTGGATCTACAGTGTTCTACTTGCTTAAAGAGTTACTAATGTTTATTTTTGTCCTGCAGTGTGTATTTAGGGAGCAATTTCAGAATCAGGCCATTAATTAGTAATGTTTTGAATGCTCTGGCACTCCAAATGGTAGCAATATAATGAGGTTCCTCTCATTTTCTGGCACGTGGGTCCTGGTGGCCGTCCTCTTTCTGTGGAAGGCGAGAAATCTCATCATTGTATCTGTCTTCCTCCTTTTTAGGTCAGCTATGAGATGCTGGAAAAAATCCCCATCCTAAAGAGTCTTCGATACAGAGAGAAACAGGCTGGCAAGGACGTCGCCCTCAGAGATGAACGCTCGGACGTGGCAAATGCCAACAGACCGGCGGCATCAGATGAGATGGCAACAGCTGAAGATGCGAGACCTCAGGCTGCTACAGGCTCAGCTCAACTAGGACCGCGCTCTGTTGAAAGCAATGCTTTAAGTCCCAGCTTAGGGGGATCTGGCAGGCTAACTACTGTGTATGTGGGGAACATACCTCCCAGCCTACGAGTGAGCGAGCTGAAATGCGCTTTGAGGGAGTTCCACGCAACTCCTTTACGACTGAACTGGCAAGGAGCGCAGCACAGGGCTTTCCTTGATTACAAGGATAAAGCAGCTGCAGCCAGTGCTGTATCCTCTTTGAAAGGCTTGAGCCTCAGGGGTAATACTTTGCGAGTTGAGCTGGCCAAGACTCAGAGAAACAAAGGGCAAGGAGAAATCGATAGTGAGAAATGAGCATGAAGGGGTGGGGAGGAAATAAGATTGCATTGCTTTGTGGGAAGCCAACCCTTACTTCCATGGATATTAGTGTATCCTCTGCTTTCTGCAGGCTAAACAGCAGTGCAGAAGCCAGCTCTTCAAACAAATGAGGTGTGCATCTCACAGCTGGCTTGCCTCCCTCATTCCTGCACTTGTACCTGCAAAGTGTGTTTGTCAAGATGATGACAGAGGGGTCGTTTCTCTAAAGGCTTACACACAAAGTACCCACACTCTGTGTGTTTGTTTTTCACTGCCTGTAGGTTGATTTGCTGTTCAGTGGGGGTGTTTGTTTGGCCTGGCTCAAAACC
This sequence comes from Picus viridis, assembly GCA_033816785.1. NCBI lineage: Eukaryota > Metazoa > Chordata > Aves > Piciformes > Picidae > Picus > Picus viridis. Next base: position 12,290,777 of record CM066591.1, on the reverse strand, counting down.
CTGCCCCTCAGTAGCTGTGTGCAGCTGAATGTAGCGAGGTGGTTATGTTCTGTCGTCTGAAGGTTGCACCTGTATATTTGTACTCCTGAGCTTAAAAGCCAGCAGCAGAAAATTACCTCTTATGGTTTACAGTTCTGCTGACTAAAAAAAATGGGACTTTTCAGCATGTTTTTCATAAGGAAAAGCTACCTTTTTTGTGTGCAGTGGAAACACTGCTCAGCCTCTGAGTCCTAGTAATAGCTGCTAACATCAGGTGGAAGGGGTGGAGCCCCTTTCTCAGCTTAATTTTAATTCAGTACTTTATAAACCTTCTATGTCTTACCAGTTTGGCAAGGGAAAGTGGAGACTGTGCTCCAGAACACTTGGTGCCTTTTTCCTGGATGCAGATAATTGTAAAATAAATGCTCTTCTTGCTCGTCTTGTCTCTTACAACTTGATGTGATGCCATCACCTCTGTGAAATTACATTAACCATTGCAGTGGAAAGGAAAAGCAGATCGGAACTCGTGGGTGACTTGTAGGGAGCTGCTTGAAAAGTTGCTGGAGATCACAGCAAAGCCCCTTCCTGCTGTGCCTTTGTCACCACCAGCAGGATCTTCCTACTTACAATGCAATACAATACACCAGGTTGGAAGAGACCTTCAAGATCATCGCGTCCAACCCATCAACCAATCCAACCCACCCAACAACTAAGCCATGCAGCCAAGCACCCCATCAAGTCTCCTCCTGAACACCTCCAATGAAGGTGACTCCACCACCTCCACAGGTAGCTGATTCCAATGGGCAATCACTCTCTCCGTGTAGAATTTCTTCCTAACATCCAGCCTAAACCTGCCCTGGCGCAGCCTGAGACTGTGTCCTCTTGTTCTGGTGCTGGCTGCCTGGGAGAAGAGGCCAACCTCTGCCTGCCTACAACCTCCCTTCAGGTAGTTGTAGAGAGCAATAAGGTCTCCCCTCAGTCTCCTCTTCTTCAGGCTAAGCAACCCCAGCTCCCTCAGCCTTTCCTCATAGGGCTTGTGTTCCAAACCCCTCACCAGCTTTGTTGCCCTCCTCCGGACACGCTCCAGCAAGACAACATCCTTCCTAAACTGAGGGGCCCAGAACTGGACACAGTACTCAAGGTGTGGCCTAACCAGTGCAGTGTACAGGGGCAGAATGACCTCCCTGCTCCTGCTGGCCACACTGTTCCTAATGCAGGCCAGGATGCCATTGGCCTTCTTGGCTGCCTGGGCACACTGCAGGCTCATGTTCAGCCTACAATCAACAAGTACCCCCAGGTCCCTCTCTGCCTGGCCACTCTCCAGCCACTCTGACCCCATCCTGTAGCACTGCCTGGGGTTGTTGTGGCCAATGTGCAGAACCCAGCACTTGGATGTGTTAAATCTCATGCCATTGGACTCCGCCCATCAGTGAGGGTCAGACGGCAGCACTGTCAGGGCACTACCAATTACTATCTTGAGCAGTGAGATTTGCACACGTGAACGTTTGCCTAGAGCGTATAGGAAAATGATTGTTTATTTGGTGCAGCTTCTATTACATCTTCCCCCCCGCCCCTTTCAATTTCCTATTCCTGAAAAACAAGTTGAATTTTGGCTGAACCATCCTCTCTAAAACAGAAGCACTTTTGCCATCGATGCTGGGCACGTAGTCAAAGTAAGCATCTAAATGGATATTTTCTGAAGTATGAGCTGGAAACTTTTTTTTTAGCCAGAGGGTACTGTTAAGTATATTTTAAGCATGCTGTTATGCATCAAGGGTCAGGCATTTTCTACAGTATTAAATGCAAAGTTCTCATCGTTAGCATGGACAGTAACCCCATGCAGTGCTACAGGCTGGGGTCAGGGTGGCTGGCGAGTGGCCAGGCAGAAAGAGACCTAGGGATACTTGTTGAACATGAGCCAGCAGTGTGCCCAGGTGGCCAAGAAGGTCAATGGCATCCTGGCCTGTATGAGGAATAGTGTGGTCAGCAGGGGCAGGGAAGTCATTCTGCCTTGTGCTCAGCACTGGTTAGGCCACACCTCGAGTACTGTGTCCAGTTCTGGGCCCCTCAGTTTAGGAAAGATGTTGAGTTGCTGGAACGTGTCCAGAGAAGGGCAACAAAGCTGGGGAGGGGGTTGGAGCACAAGCTGAGAGGCTGAGGGAGCTGGGGTTGCTTAGCCTGGAGAGGAGGAAGCTCAGCGGGGACCTTCTTGCTGTCTACAACTACCTGAAGGGAGGTTGTAGCCAGGTGGGGGTTGGTCTCTTCTCCCAGGCAACCAGCACCAGAACAAGAGAACACAGTTCTTCACAGAAAGAGTGATTGGCCATTGGAATGGGCTGCCCAGGCAGGTGGTGGAGTCACCATCACTGGATGTGTTTAGGAGGAGACTGGATGAAGCATTTGGTGCCACAGTTTAGTTGATTAGATGGTGTTGGGTGATGATCTCAAAGATCTCTTCCAACCTGGTTGATTCTATTCTGTTCTATTCTCTGCAGAGAGGGGCTGAAGGAGAGTGTTTCTTCAGCTTCTTGTAAAGTCCCACAAAGGAAAGGCTGCTGAAAAATGATAGTGCAGTGCTCTAAAATACTCTCTTTTTTCCCCAGCTCAAAGCTGTTTTCAGTATCACTTAGTCTGAATTAAAACATGAGCGCTGCACAGTCCTCTGCATCTTGTCTGGGCAGTTGAGCACTTCAAGGGGAAGAGTCAGGGGTTATGTTACTACTTAAACATACTTATTACATCATGAGCTTAGAAAGTGGAGGAAAGAAAAGCAGAAAAATAATTATACATCACTGCCTTCCTTTCCAAATGGTGGCAAATTAAATAATGTGATCATCTGATATTATTTTTGATTCTTGCAACACAGCTTGCTTTGGTGAAGATGCCCAGGTGACCTTAGCAGTTGAAAAGGGGTTACTCTGCCAGTGAAAACTTCCAACACCTCAATCTTTCCCAGATCAAACCAGCACTTTCTTCTCAAATTTGTGGGAATTTCGTCCTCTACCTTCTTTTCCTTTCTTAGCATGTGAAGTTTCAGTGCAGATATGTTTACATGATAGGTAAATGTGTTACATTTTCTCTCAACACTGCAGTCAGGGGCTGGTTTTGGCTGGACAAACACATCTGGATTATTTTCTGTTTGCAGTTGTGGTTCTGCATGGAGCCCACAGCCTGTGCTAGGTCTGCATCCAGGTGGGCAGATCTCTTCATCTCTCTTCCAGCCTCTCCCTTTTTTCTCTCTCATATATCATGAGGCCACATTTCCCAGTGCTACCTAATACCTTGTTACTTTCTCAGTAGGGAGTTAATCATCCAAACCACACTATGGAGAAGATAACTAGACAGAGGTATGTAGCTGTAGTTAGAGAAGATAAATAATTACTTAAGCTTCTGCACCATTCATTAGCATTTTGAGTGGACAGGAATAATGATACTGATGCTATAATAATTGTATTTCCAACCTAAGAGGTCATTTTTTGACCCAGGTTGTTAATAAATGGCAAAGTTTTTTGGTCCTCACCATCTTAAAGTCATTAAAGAGTGTTTTTAATTCAAAGTGGCAACAGCTCCAGGTCCGTTTGGCAGCCTGGTGCAAATCCATCTGCATGAGCAGCTTCAGCACTTTGGTAGCTACTGAAGTCCAAGTTCATTTCTGTCATCTCTGCTTCAAAAGCAACAACCTACAGGGAAGGAATTGGTAGAGGCAGCTGTTGAAAGCCTGAGGCTGCAGAAGGCTCACAAGGATTCAGAGCTTCTGCAGAGATTTTGTAGGAAGGGGTTGCATGGAGGCAAATTAGTCATATGTGGATACTACCCTGGGCTGCTGTAGGATTCCCACAGGGAAGATAAAAGCTTAAGTATTTACATTCTACAGCAAAGCTGTTCTATGAGCTTACCTGTGAGTAGGAGGGTACAAGATTATGCCTTTGGAAAGGCATCCTGTTTCCCAGGGGACAGGACTGGGTTCACTCTTGTTCACCATTTTCATCAACAACCTGAATGAAGGGACAGAATGGACCCTCAGGGAACTATTGGAGAGAGTCCAGCAGAGGCGATGAAGATGCTCAGGGGACTGAAGCATCTCCTTAAAAAGAAAGGTTGGGAGACCTGGGGCTGTTTAGCCTGGAGAAGAGCAGACTAAGAGGGGATGTTCTTAACATTCAGCAAGAGCTAAAGGATGAGAGGCAAGAGGATAGGACTAAATTCTTTTCAGTGCTGCCCAGTGACAGGACAAGGAGCAACAGCATAGACTGGAACCCAGGAGGTTCCACCTAAACAGAAGGAGAAAATTATTTGCAGTGAGCGTGCTGGAGCCCTAAAGCAAGCTGCCCAGAGAGGTTGTGGAGTCTCCTTCTCTGGAGAGATTCCAAACCCACCTGAACACTCTGATCCCGGGCATCTTGCTGTAGGTGACCCTGCTTTAGTAGGGAGGTTGGACTAGATGTTCTCCAGAGGTCCCTTCCAACCCCTGCCATTCTGTGAGTCTGTGATGTACCAACACAGCAAGAGCTGGAGCCTGTCCACTCTGAAGTCAATGCAGTCTCTGTCATGGACAGTGAGGGAAGCTGTGACAAGGATGGAGCCCTTCCTGCAGCTCGGGAAGTTGCCCATCTGTAGCTGAAAGACATTTCAGTGCAAGATGCTAAATTGCTATTTAATGAAATAATGCAAGACTGCTCAAGGCACACGCCTTCATAGCCTTCTGGTGTCTTGAGCTCTATGATGTGGATTTTTTCTTGTGGGCTGACCAAGTTCATACTTGAGGAAACAACAGATTTTGAAGAAAAAGTGAATGGGGCAGCCTGTGTGTCTCTTAGATCTATTGTTTCAGGCTCTCTGCATGCTCAGGAAGACGTTGGTTATACATGAGTCACTTCTGACTTTTCTCTAAATCCACAAAACTCTCAAATACAATAAATTTTAGTGAAACCTTGGGCTCTGGTCTCATGATGAAACTCGAGGAACTGAAGCCTGCTTATGCTTTACTTTGGCCCAGATCAAGACTAAGCAAGATATTTGACTGACTATCAAACCTTAAAGTTCATGCCCTGTTGGCTTTATAGTCTGAATTAACAGGCTTTAAAGAGGAGAACCTTTACTTAGGTAATAATTCTTCATTTTGGACCTGTTGCAGCTGTGGCCCTACTGTTAGCAGAGTGGGTTGAACTTGGTTATGTCTATGTAGATACAGTTTGTGCCTCTCACCTCAGGTGGATACTGGTCCTTATCTCCCCTCTTTCTTGCTGTGAAGCACCAGTTTAGGACTTCGGAGGTCTCAGTGCTTCAAGCCAGTTCTTCAAAATGGTCTTTGACTGCTTATGCCTGGATCAGTGGGGAGAAGTAACTTTAAGCACTTAATCTTCAGTCTCTTTCTGTAAGGACATTCTTTCCTCTCAAGAATCTCATGCTAAAAGCATCTACAGTGACAAAGAAGTGCCTGGACCCTGCAGAAAGGTCTGAAATGCTGGTGATAGATGAGCAGTCTGTTTTTAATAGGGAATGAAGTGATCCCTAACGCCGACTTGAGTTTAGTTCACTTGCAGCAGCAGAGAAGCCGACGTTTCACTGCTGTGTGATGAGAAGAAACGTTCAGCAGTACAATGGGAAATACTTTGCTGAGCCAACTTTGTTCAGAAAGTAATTAAAAATGAGGCCTTTCTATTCTCTGCGCAGCCCGATGTCCTCGCTTGTCATGTGGCTGAGCGCATTCTTTCCAGCTCCTTTCATGGCACAAACAAGTCGGGATGTTGTTATTGCACACCCCTGGTTTTGAGGGTTCGGTGGGGAAAGATGCTGAACAGCTCCAGAGGCTGATCAGTGTGAGCAAACCCAGCTCTGCTCTCCTGGCAGCTGGGAGGGTGTGGGATCCAGCAGGGACCACCCTAGGTGTCATGTGACCCCCTCTTCCTACCCTCGCTTATGGGAGAGCAAACAGCACTCTGGGTGAATAGAGCCTCTACCAGCTCCTTTCAGCTGGAGAACGTGGTCACTTCAGAAGGGATTTGCCTTTGTTGAATGATGTTAGTCACAGCGTGGTGTGTGGCGCAGAGCAGTGAGGCAAGAGGGTAATCTGTTACCAATAAGCGCGAGGTGGCCAACTGCCACTCGGCACTGAAAACTATACAATCATCAGGGTTTTCCTTCAGACAGCTATGTCCATGCGTTTCCTGGAACGAGGACAAGGCCACACAGCTTCAATCCGCTAAGACAACAGCCAGTAAACAAGCCATGCTGCTGTGTAGTCCTCCCTTGAGTGACAAGAGTCAGAGATTGTTTGTTTCCATGGAGAGACAAAGGGGCAAAATAAGCTTACCGGCAGGGTACAGAGAGGGTAAAGCCCTCTCCTGGGTCCCACAGCCAGGTCTTCATCCAGCCCTCCAACATCTCCAGGCCCATAGAATCATAGAATTGTTAGGGTTGGAAGGGACCTCAAGGATCATCTAGCTCCAACCCCCCTGCCAGGGGCAGGGACACCTCACACCAGATCAGGCTGCTCACAGCCACATCCAGCCTGGCCTTAAAAACCTCCAGGGATGAGGCTTCCACCACCTCCCTGGGCAACCTGTTCCAGTGTCTCACCACCCTTATGGTGAAGAACTTCTTTCTAACATCCAATCTGGATCTACCCATTTCTATTTTTGTTCCATTACCCCTAGTCCTATCACTACCTGATGCCCTAAAAAGTCCCTCCCCAGCTTTGTTGTAGGCCCCCTTCAGATACTGGAAGGCCACAATAAGGTCTCCTTGGAGCCTTCTCATCAGTCCCTGCTGCCTCCAAGAAAGCAGTCTTCAAGGACAGAGCCTTTAGCTTATCTTTGGAGACCAATAAAATAGGTCATCAATACTCTCTTCAAGTTATGGTTTTTCATTTTCCATTTCATCATCTTCTCTTGCTCCAAAAGGAGAACCAACTGGTATGTAGAAGAATGTTGTTGTTGAGAACTCTAGCACCCGAGCTGCATTTTCCTCTGAGTGCAGCAAGGGGCAAGGAAGGAAAAGGAAAAGCATGCAGCAGGTCTGGCTCTAGAGGAAACATCTGTGGCTGTGGCCAGGTTACTCTAGCAGACATGTCTCTCTGTGAGGTAGGCAGTTGTGTCTGAAGGACTTTATTTCCTCATTGCCATCTATTAAATATTATCTGCCTCCAAGAAAAGTGCACCATTTCCCATGTTTTCGTGGGTAACATCCGTGATGGCTGCTATAAACATCATGAAACGTTTCCCTGCCCCTGCACTGAGATAGGTATGAAAGTCACTGCTTTTCATCTCACAAAGCCCTGCAGAACTGTTTAGGGTCGTGTATCCTGCCATTGTTCTGGGCTGGGCATCCCACTGAAGTCACAGGGAGAAATGAGTTCAGGATATGGATCTATCTAGTCAATCTTTACTGTGGCCCTGGTAGCATCCACTTTTTTACAGATGTGGGAAAAGGAGGAAGGCAGAGATGGCTCCTGACAGGCTAGATCCAACTGGTGATTTCTACCACTGCAGAAAACAACTAGAGAGAACAGACTAGAAACTCATCAGAAGGTTGAGGGTGATAAGGCACTGGAACAGGTTGTTCAGAGAAGTTGTGGAGGTTCCAAGCCTGGAAATATTCAAAGCCAAGTTGTATGGGGCTTTGAGCAACCTGGTCTAGTAGGAGATTTTTCCTGCCTGTGACAGGGGAGTTGGTACCAGAGGATCTTTAAGGTCCCTTCCAACCCAAACCATTCTATGATTCTATGAAAAGAACTCAGCAAAACCACCCCATAACATGGTGGCCTTTGGTACCTGATGTCCCAGATGGCACCTTGTTGCTTCCCAACAGAGAGCTGCAGCATTGTGGTTGCTCCAGCCACACCCCAGCCAGCCCTCCTGTGGCTGGGAAGCAGATGATCCTGCAGGTCCTCGTGATCTGGTAGAACACTCCAGTCAAGGCACCCCACACAAGTCTCTTTCCAGTCCAGGGATATAAACTGCTGGGTTTCACCCTGCCAAACAAGACATGAACTAGAGATTGAGAGATTTCTCTCAAAACATACCTCTTCCAGAGGTCTGGCAGGTCACATACATGTGTTAAGGTCCACCCATCCCATGCAGAAACACCTGGAGCTAAACCAGGGTGATTTTCTTAAGGAATAAAGCAAACATAAAGAACTCTTAAATGGGAGGAAGAAAAAATTAGAGCAAGGGAAGAAGGGAAACATTCATGAAATGCTGCAAAGGCTTCTACATTTCTAGGCATTAGCATTTCTATTGCTGCCACTCCTTAGGAGTTCTGAGTGAGTAATTGTTCAGACAAGAGTACTACTTACATTTTTCCAGAGGGATATCGTGTTTTCAGAGTGGTTCCAGGCACCTGCACTGCTCAGACTTCGAGGTGTGGTATTTCTAGCTCTGTGGAGGAGGTGATTAACTTGGGTAGCTGCTCCACAGTGGCTTTGCTTTACCACCACAGAGAAACACAATTGCCTTGGAAAGTTCTGCTCCAATGAACTTTTGGTGCTCTTAAGTCCCTGCAAAACTTTCCAGGCCCTGTCATCTTGCTTTCCCAGGTGGATTTGCTTATTTTTCCAGTGATTAGCCTGAAGCTGAGCTGCAGGGCTGCACTTTCTGTGTCGTTTTGGGTCTTTCAGCTGCTGCTTTAGATAAAGAAATGCCTCTTTCAGGCTCATGTATTGACACCAGTCTAAGAAATACTGAAGCCAGCTGGCACTGCCAGTGTCCCCTCATCTCTTTCCATGATTAAGCAGATAATTTGTCCTCTAGAATCATCATTTGCTCTCTGATATTTGTACCAGTGTCCTGCAGGTTTCTTAGGCACGCTTACAGGACCTTCAGGAATCACACACAGAGCCACCATGGTTGAAAATGGCCTTTTGCATCATCAAGTCCAACCATTATCTAACTCTGCTAGGGTCACTACAACACCAGATTTCTGAGCACCACATCTAGACAGCTTTTAAATGCATCTAGGGATGATGATGCAACCACCTCCCTGGGCAGCCTCTGCCAGTCTTCGGTAACCCTTTTGGTATAGAAACTTTTCATAATGTCTGACCTAAACCTCCCCTGGCATCACTTGATGCCATTTCCTCTTCTCCTATCAGCTGTGACTTGTGAGAAGAGATTAATGCCCACCTTATGACAGCCTACTTTCAGGTAGATGTAGAGAGCAAGAAGGTCTCCCCTCAGCCTCCTTTTCCTCAGACTAAACAACCCCAGCCACTCCTCATAAAACTTATTCTTAAGACCTTTCAAGAAGTGGCTGAGAAGAGGAACTTTATGACACACGAAAGATCTGCATGTCCCTTGTGACAATTTAGCTCATTTAAAGGTTGGAGTTACATTTATCACAAGTTTGGTGGATCAGAGCAACCTGTGATAATGAGAATTGTTTTCAAAGAGCTTGTGCAAACTAGATCTCCAGCCCAGAAGCTCAAGAGCAGTAAGATTTATTCCATATCTTTCCTTACTAATATTCTGATTTTAGTTTCTTACTAAGCAAGATGAATACAGGCAGTGAATGTTATTTAACAACACAGCCCAGCCTCATGCCTTTCCTCACTTGCTGAGCCAATCTGATAATTGTTTCTATGAATAGCTCCAGCTCACGATTGCAGAGCTGCTGCCAGCACTCAGGGCATCTCCTGCTCATCAGGGGTTCTGCTTTAGCCAGACACAAGCTCACCTGCATCATGTATTTTGTCCCTGAGGGTCACTCCCTTTGACAAAGATGTCTTGGCAGACATGCAGATGTGAAGCCCACGGAGGCATACCAGCACTGCTTTTTCCTGCAGAGGTTGGGGTCAGGCAGCAGTCGTGCTGGGAAATATACGTGGAAAGGAGATAAATGTGCAGGTGTGGTCTTCCAAAACTATTTCAGTGATGTAGGAGTCAAAAGTCTCTGATAAACAACCTACATAGGTCCTAAGCTTCTTGGAATTGAAGGAGAAATCAGGCACCAAGTTATTCTGATGGATCTGTGTCTTCACCTGCTATGAATCTGGTACCAAACTTAGAACCTGGCCTTTGAAATACCAGTTTAAGATCCAAGATGTCTGTTCCCACCAGTTATGTCTCTGAAGTTCCCAGTTCTCTGCCAGTCTGAGTAACCAACCCCATCTGAGAGCATTGTGCACTGAGTGTCTGTATTCAGGAGCTACTTCATGCTATCCCAAGCCAAGCATTCCCATCTGTTCCACCTGCGTGTGGATTAAGCCTGACCCAGAAGCCTCCCATAGATCAGTTTCTCCTGGTGTGTTCCACCACCAAACTTGAAGATGTGAAAAAGAGACATGCACCTTCAGAGCTCCGCATGCCGGAAGGAGATAAATTAAAAGAACAGAAATTTGTAACACCCACCTCATGGAGAAAAGATCAAAACCCGCCAGAACCGGCCTCATTTAAAGCCCGATATGACGAAAATCACGGATGGGCGAGGAGAGGAAGGGAGGCGCGGGTGGTGCCAAGCCGCTGCCGCCAGGTGGCGCTGCCGACAAGGGAACGGCGACTCACGCCCCTTTGGCTCCTCCCCCTGGGCCTAACTCCACCCCCCCCCGCCCCGGCCCCTCCACCCTGAGCACCCCAGGTCCCCTTTAATCCTACCACATACCCCAGCCAAACCTTGCTGACTCTGTCGGGGATCCCTCCAAATCCACTCCCCTCCATTCCCCAAGAGGCACCTTGATGCTATGCCTGCCAGGTGCTGCCCCGTATAAAGGGCCACAGCTCTCCTCGAAGGACCTCCCTCCCCAAATATATACCCACCCGAGGACGACTCAGCATTATCTCTCTTTTTGCACGGGCTTCACAGTGCATGTCCCCACTATGGAAACTCAGCATGATCCCACGTTTCTTCAAGTTCCTCCACGCAGGACTCTGTGACCCCTATGAGCAACCCTGGTGGCACAAGCCCAAGCACATGTGACAAAGTGACAGCTCTGTGGTGGCCCTGCAAAGATAGAAGGAAGCATCCAGGGAGGAGCAGAGGGAAGCGTTGAGGCTCACGATGTGCTTCACCATGCAAACCCTTGCTATGACAGCACATGGCCCTGGGTGCAACACACCTGAGAACACCCAGCCCTCCTGAGCCAGGGGACAGCTTGTGCCACATCCAGCTGGAGAGACCAGGCCCTGGAGAAAACTCATGGGTCTGCACAGGGCATCTGCAATAACAAACTCTTTCCTAGAGTAAAAATGCAAGGGAAAAAAAAATCCGAGGGAAACTGCGGTGTCGTGTCATCTACAGACTGAGAAGTGGTTGGATGAGGAGCAGAGAGAAGTTTGCTGATACTGAACTGAACCACAGCAGCTAACCACAGGCAGATCTGGACCATTCCATGAGAAAAACTGCTTTTCCAAGCAAGTCTATTTCTCATCTTCTCTTACAGGGCTCCAACAGCACTTCTGATCAAACTTCATTCTATTCACCTCCTACAAGAGCACAACCGATCCTGCAAACCTACAAATGAAGATTACACAAAGGGATCACTTGTGGTAGCCACTGGGGCAGGGGGAAGTTTACCATCCCGTGGGGCAATATATGCAGGGGAAAATAAAGTTTGTCTTGTGCAGAAGAAGGGCTGGGGGCAGCAGCCTGTGGGGTTTTATCCTCTGCTCCCTGATGGAGGTGTCTGAGATGGAGAGCTGTCTGTTTAGACTGCGCTCACTGGCTTGAGGAATATGTGGCGTCCACGGTATGTGGTGGCTCTGTTTTTCCAGGTTTGGAAACCAATGGGAGGGGAAAAAAAAATTAATCACATCTACCTTTGTTGGGGAGCCAGATATCAAAAACCCTTTAAGCTGGGACCTGAGGCTTGCAAGGTATCTACCCCGCTCCAGCCAAGTTGTGAAGGCATTGGCACCGCAGGCAAACGAGCAAATCCAAAATTAACCTGAATGATCAGAATGAACCTTAAGGGTGACAGTGAGATTTCAAGGAAAGAAGAGCCACTCGGCAGAGACTCACCTCCTAACCCTGGACCTGTATCTCAGCCACACCTAGCACAGATATGTGCTTCAGGAACAAAACAGCCCTCAGTTTTCAGTACATTAAAAAAAAAAAAAGATGGTGGCAACTCAGGAATGGGCAGCAGGCGAGGCAATGGAGGCAAGGATCAAACTACAAGGGCATAAACCCTGGGAAAACCCAATAAACACTGCAGACCTACTCTCAAAAAAACCCCAAACCAAAACAAAATAAAAAACCAACCAACAACCCCCTCAACCCTCAAAACAAAAAAAAACCCAACAAACCAATAGAACAACACCACCACCCCCCCAAAAAATAGCAACCCCCCCAAAACGAGAATGAAATAATCCGAAACAATAACAAAGCCCTGAAAGCAACAACAACAAAAAACAACCGCAAAATGACAAGGAAAAATTTCCCACAGCAACGTCAAAAACCCCAACAACAACCCCTCCTAAAACAGCAAAAAACCCCGCTCGGAGAAAGGCCTCCACCAGCTCTGACAAAGCCTTTCCCCACCTGCCTTAATTAAAAGAATAATTCGATATTGTTGTTGTTGTTGTTGTTGTTGTTTTTAGTAGCTCACTTGGCTTTTGATTAACTTGATTACACACCCCGAGGCTGATTAGCGTGGAGTAATGTAAGCTCCTTGGATAAAGACACTAATACACCGCCAAGAAATCGCATCGATTTGCCTGCATCTATTTTTTATGTGCATGTATATTCACTGTAGGAGCGCTGATACAGACATATCGGCCCACGGTTCACAGAGAAAGTTCCTGGATATAGTAATATCATTAATTGAACCAATTAACCCCAAACTTCGCAGGGAACGACCTATTTTTCCAATGATCCCGGCTTGTCCCCCCGCTGCCTGCTCTCCTCCCTTTGCTTCCCGTCTCAGAATGGTGATGCTGCAGGAGCTCATCTCCTTCCTTTTTATTATTTTCTTCCTTTCTTTCCTTTTTTCTTTCTTCCCCGCCCCCCCGCGGGAAAAGAACTTTTTGGGCTTTTTGTGACCGTTCCCTGCGGAAGTTCCGCGGAGCCGGGGTCGAGCGCGGTGCAGACCGTGGGGAAGCTCCAAAAATACCCCGGGGTGGAGGAGGAGAGAAAAGGAGCAACAGGCTCCATCCCTGCAGCCCCACGCCGAGTAAGAGGCAAAAAGCTGTCAAACACTGTCCTTCTTCTTGGGGGTAAAAAAAAAGGGGGCGGGGGGGAATGAATAAGTCTGATAATTAAAAGATAAAAATAAGAATTGCCTCCGGTTTTCCTCCCGCTTCGTTTCATTATCCTCGCGCTAAGTATTTCAGCGCACAGACAGGAGGAACCATCCCGGAATCCCATCAGGAGCTTCAGCCAACCCCCGAAAAAAATGCCGTTTCCATCTTGCACCGAGATGAGGAATTATTTCACCAAACCCAAGAAGGTTGGCAGCCGCCGGGCCAGGCTTTTCGCGGCTCTTTCCGCGGCTCTTTCCGCGCCCTAGAGGAGCCCTCCACGGAGCCCACAGACTCCTCAGATATAATTAAGCGTGTTCCACCGCATGCTCGTTTATTTGCTGCTGATACAATGGTGAAGCCCCACGTACAAATAACATACAATGTTTTATTTCGGTTCGAGGTTTTGCTGCCTTTTTTTTTTGCCTTTTTTTTTTGTGGGGGGTGGGGGTAACGTACACAAAAGGGCTGGGCGGCAAAAAAAAAATTAATAACCCACATAATTACAATTTTATACAGTGCAGAAAGACTTAAAATAGGTGTCACCGAAACTGTACAAAGTTAGGGAAAAATACGACAAAATAAACCACCGAGAAAAAAAAAAAAAAATATTAGAGAGGGTTTGAGGGAGGGGAATAATCCTTCATTATATATATATTTCTATAAAAACATATGGAGGGTCGTCCATGATTGGTTTCGAATTTACAAAGGTTAACTAAAAAAAAAACAAACAACAAAACAAACCCGGGAAAAAAAATAAAAACAAACAAAAAAAACCCTCCCAAAACCAAATAAACACAAACGAAAACCACAACAAAACAACCAAAATCTATACGGCAAATATTGCCAACAGAGTTTCCCCGCTTTAACACTGATCGATTGAGACTGCTCCTGTCTCGATTATCACCCACAACAAACAAACAAACAAAAACAACCACCCAAAAAAATAAAAAAAGAGAGGGGGGGGAGAAAAAAATAATAAAAGGAAGAATAAATAACAGAATGAGCACGGCTGTCTCTTTTCAAAGTGCCTTTTTCTCTCCGCTTAGGGTCAGATCCTGCAGTTTTTATGCAGGTCCCCCCCAAAAGATATTCATAGCTAAACCAAAAACGTAATCCCTTTGAGAGATTATATTTTTTTTGTCCCCGTTGATCCTTCGCGGCAAAAAAAAAAATAAAATATATATATATATAAAGAAAAAGAAGGTATTTCGTGGAAGAAAGGGCTCGAAGTGAGATGGGATGGATGGGTTTGGGTTGGGGTTGGGGGCCCCGCTATTCTCGCGGTGCAACTGGTTTTGGGGTCGGGGTCCTTTACGGGCCCCACCACCACCACTTACCAAGTGGGCTGGTGGCATCGCTCAATGCCAATCCCTAAGCTGAATCAGGAACTGAATTTATATTCTTTTTAAAGAAGCACCAAATCTTCATTTATCAAATTCTTAAACCAAACTCGCAGTTTCATTTATCAAATTCTTAAACCAAACTCGCAGTCAGGGTGTGGGGGTTGTTTTTTCTTTTTTATCTCTGTCTTTTTGTTTGTTTGGGTTTTTTTTTTTTTTGGGGGGGGGGTGGAGGGGTGGGGTGAGTGGGAAGGTGGGGAAAGGCGGGGTGTAAGGGAAATTTCCTTTTCTTTCTTCTCAACCCATTCCGAAGCGAAGAAGCAGAAGATGAAGGCGGCAGAGACGGTCTATGATGAACGACCCGTGGTGAAGGCCGGGTCCGGCCGGTGCTCAGCCCCGGGGCCGCACTCCCTGGTCCCCCGAGGGCTTCTGTCTATACCTCCTGAACAACCCCCCACCTCCTTTTCCACCGAGAGGGTCCTTGGTTGGGGGGTGGTGGGGAGGAGGCTTGGAGCCCGGGTCAGCTCTTGCCGGCCCCAGGAGGTGTTTTTTCCGTCCCGTATCACATAACGCACGGCTTGATGTCCTGGTATGTCACTTGTTGGTGGTAATAGGAGCCGCTGCCCGCTGAATGCATGGAGGAGGAGGCCATGGCGTTGAAAGAGAAGACGAATTCCTTTCTGTCGCACATGCTCGGAGACTGGGAATGATACCGCGGGATGCCTGCGGGACGAGGCGGGGGAAAGATTGTCAGCCATCGGAATTATATTTAGGAAAGGAGGTTGAGAGAGGGGGGAGAAAGCAGACATGTGGGGGTGTAAAAAAAAAACCAACCAACCACCAAAAACAACAAACCAACCCCCCTAAACCCTGGTCTCAACGCTTTTACATGAACACAAATATACCGTCTCTCCGCGGGCGCGGACAGGTGCGGAGGAGGAACACTGCGGCCCCGGGACACTGTGGCCTGAAAAGGCTTCAAGGAGAGAGAGTTTGGGTTGGGTTTGTAATTTGTCTTGGGTTTGATTTGAGTTTGATTTGGTGGTTTTTTTCCTCCCCCATTTGAAGGTGACGGCTGCTTTTTCCCACCCGCGGAATGTCCGGGGGTGCGGAGTGGGGAAGTGACATTAGGTCACCGGGATCCGGACAGAGAAGCCTAGGGTGAAATGTCCCCGAGAAAGGGGCCGTTGCGGTCATTCCTACCGTCCCCTCGGGACATGAAAAAAAACCAGAAAAATTGGGGTGTTCCGAGGACAGCAGCCGCCCGGGGACCGCTCTCCCCGCCGCTCCGGCGCCGGTAATTTGGATGTTAATCCGGAGCATTTTGGTTAAGGCCGCGGGCAGGCCCCGTGGCTCCTCAGGACAGACTTTTTGCTCTATTTTCCGGTGGATTTAGATGCCGGCAGCCGGGACCGACCCCGGGGCAAGAGATTACCCTCAGGCTGGTCCCGGCGCTGGTTGGCTCGGTGCTATGCTCGGGCTCGGGCGCTCCGCACCAGCCCGGGTGATGCTTTTTCCCCCTCTTCGAGTTTTTGACCTGCTCCGTTTCACACCCATTTCTGCTAGGTGCTTTCCGCTCCCCTGAAAGCCTGGAGTGATGTGCAGGGACCCCTAAAACCTGCCTCTTCACCTGGCCACAGTTCCCAGGGAGCCCCCTCGACCCCGTTGTGAATTTGGGCCGCAGGACGGAGCCCGGTGCTGGCCTCATCCCTCCCGAGGCCTCCTCCTGGCCAAAACACCATCTGCCCCCTCCCCTTCCAAACGCCAGAGCAAATCCCCCCGACAGCCCCATCTCGAGGCTGAGGGGGTGCAGGCCACTGATTTCCGCATGGACGGAGAGTGGAAGGAGGAGATGGGCCTGGAAAAAACATTCCCGGGAGGAGCTGATGGCGGCGGATGGGGAGGTACGGATGGTGGACCTCAGTGGGGCGATCCCCCAGTTTGTCACCCTCAGGTCTTGATGGAAGAGGGACCCATCTCCGGGCTCGTCTTCCCGCAGCTCCCCGCCTGCCTGAGCCCACCGGCCCTAGGCCTGGGGCAGCCCCAGGGGGACTGGAGCCCTGGAGCTCAGGCCCGGCCCCACAGCTGCGGAAAGCCTCGACGGCTGCCCCAGGGAAGGGACGAGAGGAGTGGAGAGGGAGAGACAGCGGCTCCTTCCCCGGGTGGTGCATTAAACCCAAACGGGGCTCTAGATCCACGCGTGTATCGACCGACAGCCGGTGGCAGCCCACCGTGCCCGCGCCTTACCTTGCAGCTCGGCAGTGTTGTGGCTGTTCTGGTGCAGGTAAGACTGGTCGAGGGAGTGCGTGGAAAGGCTGGAGGAGAGTGGGTTGGCCGTGGGGTTGCAGGGTGAAAGGGGCTGCTGTTTGATGTAGGATGCGCCGGTGTTTAAGGCCGCCGAGGCAGAGGGTGCCCACGCCGAGGCCGAGCTGGAGTAAACCG
Source organism: Picus viridis (assembly GCA_033816785.1). Classification (NCBI taxonomy): domain Eukaryota; kingdom Metazoa; phylum Chordata; class Aves; order Piciformes; family Picidae; genus Picus; species Picus viridis. The sequence goes on along the minus strand of CM066591.1, from coordinate 12,273,841 downwards.
AGTGAGGTTCCATCACTCCACCGCCGGCGAGTAACGGTGAGGCAGGCACCGAGCTGTCGTGGTGCGGGTAGTCTCCCGCCGAGGAGCCAGTACAGCTGCCCATGTAGGAGTGCCCACCGTTGGCGGGAAGATGGGGCACGGAGTGTCCCGCCAGGCCCATCCCCTCCACGTTGCTGGATAGATGCCCGTTCATCATGCCCAAACCCCTTCGAGGGAGAGGCTGTTGGGGGGCAGGAGAGTCCGCCAGCCGAACCCTGGAAGCTGTAGCTGTCGGGAAGGTGGTTAAAGCTGAGCCCGTTCATCATGCTGTACATGGGCTTCAGCGCTTGGCATTTCCTTCGAAAACCGCGGGGGCGGCGGCGAAACGAGCCCTCCTCGAACATGAATTCGCTGGCCGGGTCGATGGTCCAGTAGTGGCCCTTGCCTGGGCGTCCCAGTCCCTTGGGCAGTTTGATGAAGCACTCGTTGAGGGAGAGGTTGTGGCGCACCGAGTTTTTCCAGCCCTGGTAAGAGCCTCGGAAAAAGGGAAAACGGCTTTGTAAGAACTGGTAGATCTCGCTGAGGGTCAGGCGTTTGGAGGGTGAGCTCTGGATGGCCATGACGATCAGGGCGATGTAGGAATAAGGCGGTTTCTCCGGCCGCCGGATCCCAGCGTTAGTCTTCTTCGTTTTGGGACCGGTGTTACCCGGGGTTCCGCCGCTACCCGGAGCGCTGCCGGTGGCCCCGCCGGGAGCCGCGGAAGCGGTTTCCATGGCCGAGTTCTGCGGCTGCTTCTCGGCCACGGAGGACATGGGGCCGTAGCTGTTCTGCACCGGAGGAGGAGGGGGCTGAGAGGACAGAGCCTGCTGCGCTTCTGCAGTCATCTACGGCCAGGTCCGCGGCGGCCAGCCCTGGCCCTCCTCCGCCACCCTCCCCAAGAGCCCCCCAAAAAGCCACGCTGCTGGGGGCTCGCCGACACTCACCCCCACCACCACACACCCCCCTTAACCCCCGGCCTCCCCCCGGCGGGGTTTCTTTCCACCAGGAGACTTCACCCCTCCGTGGATAAACAAATGGAAGCGAAACCCCCCGCCACCTACCCCGCCGCCTTCCCCTCCTCCTCCCACTTTATCCCTAAATCCAAGCCCGGCTGCAGAAGGCGAACGAGAGGCGGAAGGTCGGAGGGGGGCCGCAGAGGAGGCGGGATGGGGGGGGACGGATGGAAGCGAGCTGATCTCGGCTGCTGCGAGAGAGAAGCCGGCGGCTGCCGCCTCCGTCTGCCCCGCTGTCCCTCGGCGGGCCGGGCTCCCGGGGCCTCCGTTAGACCCCCCTGATTCACGGCTTTAGCTGGGTTGCCTCTGCCGGTGCTGTGGGTTGCTGTTTCCCATCGCGGTGGCTGTCGAGTCTGCCCCCGGTCCCGCCGCTCGCCTTTTACTTTATCTCTTGCAGCGGCGTCTGCCGCTCCTTGACAGACGTAAGAGCGGAGAGGAGATCCCCGCCCCGACCCGCTCCCCCACGCCCTCCCGGGCGGCCCCCTCCGCCGGCCTGTCCCGGCCCCCTCTGCTCCCCGCTCCCAGCTGCTGCAGCAGCTTTTAAAGAGCCCTTTCCATGCCTCCCAGACCGACCCGGAGGCTGCGCGACACATCCCTGCCCACCCCCGGGGATGACACACGCGTGAATTAGTGTGGGGGCTTGTTCCACGAGTGACCGTGTTGTGGTGTACAGCACCGCTTCCTCTCCCTTTCCCCTTCTCCTCTCCTGAAAATTACGGAGTAGGGTGGAAAGGGGCCTACGTGGGGCAGCGCGGAGCTTCCGCGGGCCACGCAGAGGAGCGGAGGGGGCTGCCGGACTGCGGCCTCCGCGTGTCGCAGAGTTTCACCCATTTAAAACCCCCTCTTCGTGCGCTCTTTTTAAGCTCGGCGGGCCCGGGCAGGATGTTTATACTGCGCAATATAAACACGGGCTCGGGGGTGCTTTAATAAAAAGAAATCGGCGAAAACTTCTGCTGCCTCTCGAAATGCCCTTTTCTGCCTCCACCGCCCGGCCGGGGACTGGGAATGGGCTCTGGCCCCCTCGCCTGCTCCGAGCCTGCTTTAGCGATGAGGGTGGGATGGTTATTCTTTTGGGTGGGGATATATAAATCCATGTTGTTTGCTGTTGAATGCCCAGGGGCTTGGTGTTCAGCTCCAGCAGATACCGCGAGTACATATGAGGGGTTGGGGGGGGGGGGAAGGAGAATAGGAAGGCAGGGGGCAAGGACCCCCTTTCCCCTTAAAAATCTCCCCACTCTTCTGAGCATCACATCGTCAGGAAAGCTGTCACTCAAGGTAAGTCCCTTGAAAACTTTGTCACCTTCTTGTGGACCGCGTGTGGAAATCTGTGCTCCGACCGGGGATGTGGGAGGATGGGTGGATTTAGGGGTGGTTGCAGGAGCCTGGACTTTCAGGGCTGCTGGCTGGAAGTGGAGCAGATGTGCTGGCTGCTGCAGCCTGATCACTTTCAAGATTGGGGAAAGGAAGAGAGAAAGGAAGGTGTGTGCGGGGGAATAGAAGCAGAAAAATTCTACGCAGACCCACCCCCTCCCTGCTGCAGGCCGCGCCGCAATGCTGTGGGTCCATCCTGCTGCAGAGAGAGGGGGGACGCCCACCCCAAGCCCCTCCGTCTTCCAGATTTGCTTTTAAAGTTTTTATTTTTAAAAAAATGATAATTCAATAGCTTTTATAAGACGGGTAGATACCGATCGGGTTCTCAAACCCTCTCCGCGTTATTCACGAGCAGTTGTGAGCAGCCTTCGGGGCGCCTGGCACATCTGTGATACAACCAAGAGGGATTTCACATCTGGGGCTTTTATTTATTTATTTATTTTTCCTCTCCCTTTCTCCTTTCCCTTCCCATCGTCTGCCCCATCTCCATGAAATAAACCCCCTACAGAAAGTACCGGCCCTCCTGTTCCCTGGGCGGGGGTGGGGGAAGATTTGGGGATGGGAACAAGCAGGGAGAGCCCCATAGCAAATCCCAGGCTGGGGTTAGGCACCAGAGAAGAGGGTGGGAGACGGGGGACAGTTATTTCTGGAGCTTTTCCCTTTGGGAGGAGGAGAAGGGGCTGCTTCTGCTGCCCAAGGGGGAGCATCCGCTGCCCTACCCATCCGGGGCTGCGGAGCAGAGAGGCTGCTCAAGGAAGGGGGAACCCAACTCCAAAATCACTTTTCCCGGTAGCGATCACCTTCCCTGGGTTCTTACAGCCCCGGAGAGGGGTGGCTTTTGCAGAATAAACTCCCGCTTCTCCCGGATTTTATTTTTTTTTTCTGAGGAAGCACATCGGTGACCCTGAGCTTTGTTCCACATCGAACCCCCCCACCTCGAGCCGTGAAAAGGCTGTTTTTCTTAGCGTTACATCTCCCGATATGCCCCCAAAACACAGCACAAACAGCTCGCGTAAAACCCACGTTCAAAATCACCTCCACCGGCCACGATTCCGGGAAACAAAATATATCCGAGCTTGAAAATCATCACCAAAATTCGAACCATTTCCCTGCAAAGAATCCTAGTCCCTTCACGAGTGGCCTTTGTCACTCCTGCAGCATCTCTTAGGAGTGTGAAGATTTGGTTTCTGATATATGTATTATAGCCAGCAAACGTTAAAAATGGAAATGCATCGCCCCGGCTTCCACAGGCCTTGCCGTGGGAACAGCAGAAACGCTGCAGGTTTTTAAACCGAGCCAGTGAATTAGGGAAGGGAGACTTTTGGGGAGGAAAAAAATCCTCTAATATGTGTCTCCTGTACGAGGGGGATGTTGATGTGAGAGGCTGGACTGACCTTGCCAGCCTTGGAGGGATGGAGTGGAGGGAAATCTGCCGCAAGAAGGGTTGCTGGTGACACTTTCTCGCTTATGAAGCTTCGGCGAAGGTCTCAGGAACACCTTCGGCTTCAAAATGGGACTGGGAAGGGGTTTAGAAGGGAGAAGAATGATCAAGGTTCTGGGTTGTAGGTGCGGGTTGGCCCCACAAATGAACGGGTCTCGCTTTTAGTGTTGTTCGTCGTGCGGTTGGCTGGTTTATCAGCTCCGAGATGCAGGGAAGGGCGAAAAAAGAAGAAAACAACAAAAATATCATTGAGGTCATTTAGCTCCGCTAATCCCGGCACCGTTTGGAGCCCGTTTTGTCGACCCGACCCCTCATATTCCCCCACCACCACCTCCCGGCCCTGAACCGCTTCCCAACCGGCTTCTTCCCAAACCCTCTCCCCTTCCCTCCCCCGAAACTCGGGCTGTGTTTTGTGTAAAAATAGACAAATCTGAGCTTTCTTCCTTTTCCTGCGCCGAAGGTATTTTTACTAGTTAATTGCTTAAGTGAAGTCAACTTTGCAACCAGGCCGGGTGTAATCCGAGTATGGAAATGTATATAGGTGGTATTGTTATAGGCGGGCTGGGTGCTGCTCGGAGAGGGGCCGGGGTGTTCCTGCCAGCCCGGACCACCCAGGGCGAGGGGAGTGACCGCCTCATGTCCCCCTCCCCGCTGCCCCTGCTTTGCATTAACACCACCCGCAGATCTTCCCCCTTTCCCCCCTCCCCTTCCCTTTTCCCCAGCACCAACCCTCGGCTGTTTTTTGGGGTTAGGTGGTTGTTTTTTCGGTGGTGTTGTTTTTGGTTTTTTCTTCCCTCATCCCCGTGGCCGCTGATCCCAAATCCGCGGCAAATTGATCCCTAAATGTTTATTTAAGGCACAAGGGATGCGTTCAAGTAAGGGGAAAGGGAGAAGGGTACTAGAGCGGGGTGAACGAACCAAGGAAGAAGTGGGATTTGGGGACACACATACATCATCCCCCTCCCGAACATTTTTTGGGTTCATCACACGGCTACGTTTTTCCCCACAATCTCGGGAGTTGCTTTTCCCGGTGGTAACCAGAGCCCATCCCCGGTCTTTCGCATCGCCGGGCAAGCCCGGCCTGCAGGACCCGATTGGACCCAGAGGAGATTTCGGCAGAAAAGAAGCCGAAATTGGGAGCGGGTCAGAATAGAGATACCGAGAGCGCCTGACGCAGCTGCAGGGAGGTGCGGGCTGTCTGTCAGTGCCGGGACTCAGGCAGAAGTTCGGGTTTTGGCTTGGGTGGGGGGAAGGAAAAGATTACACCTTCCCCCTTTTTTTCCCTCTTCTGACCATCTCGATACTGCCCCCCTCCCCCCTTCCCAAGCCCACATTTTCCATGACGTCCTTCGATGAAATATTGCAGCACAGGAATTTACAGCCTTCTTCAGCGCAGGATTTTTGAGGAATTTTCTGGCAGGACCCAGTCCCTCGCAGTACAAATCGGTTCCAGCGACAATAACCTCCGAGCGCTACTACTTAGGCACAATCACTTCCCACAGAGATCTCCAAAATCTCTCCGAGTATTTATATCCCTGCTCAGGGACTGATAGCTGGATTATTTTAACCCGGAGGGATGTTTTTTTCACTGGCTGGGATTCTGATCTGAGGATCCTGGTACCGAGATAAAACAGCGGGGCTGAGTAGGAGAGGAGCTGGCACACGGCGAGTGATGCTCCCGGTCACCCCTCAGAAAATAGATTCGCCCTTAAAGGCGTCCCGAAGCGTAAATCAAGTCTAAATCAAGGTGTAAATCCAGGCTGGCATTGCTGAGCTATCCATACTCAGCATCCATACGGACACGTTTACTTCCCTCTGCGGATGGAGCCCGGTGCTGGAGATGCCCCCAAATCAAGCAGCATCCTCAGGATGCTCCCTTCCCTCAACTCCTTGGCAGAGCAGTGTGGCACGGAGATAAAACAAATAGCCATTTTCACTCTTTCGTAGCCCCGAATTGTAACGATTTAGAGATAAATCAAGGGCGACAATGCCGAGCAAACATTTCAATCCGCTGAGATTTTTGGGGTTGCGAATTACCCCCACCCCTGGACGTGTCCCAAAGCGGGCCGGGCCGGGGTCTCCCCGTCAAACTGGGAGGGTGAGGGGCTTCCCCAGGGATCGGCCTTATTTCCAGGCTTCTTGAACTTGTTTGTTTGTTTATCGCTATTTTCTTCCCAACTTTTAACCCAAACCCCCATCGAAATTGCCCCAGCGTCTCGGTTTTAGTCAAAAAGGGTATTTGTATCGTCAGGCAGGTGAAGGCCACCGGATCCCCGTTTCAGGCTATCACACAAAATTCGTCTGCATGGAGAGCTGAGAAAAGTTAAAACGGAATAGCCCATATCAAGGAGAAAAGAGCTCATTTCTGCCATGGGTACTAAAACCTCAGTCTTGGGGGACAGTTGTGCCTAGACGTGGCCGCCCACCCCGGGGCACCCCAGTCCCCCGGGGTTAGGGTGGGGTCCTTGGAGAGAGAAATGGTCACGGTCCTCGCGGTGACCACTAACGCAGAAACATCACCTGACACCGGGGGAAAAGGGGTGCGACGTCCAGGCACTCCCCAAAGCATGTATCCCTGGGGTCCCCAGCAACCACCACCCCTGTCAAGTGGGGAGTAGAAGTTGTGGCAGCAGAGTCATCCACGCAGGATGCTGCGGTCCCCAGTGGGGAGGGATGAGGCAAAAAGAGCAGCTGCCAGAGAAGGATGCTGCGGGCAAAGCTCCTCCAGGAGAGCCGGGTGGGGCCCTAACAGCGACCTGCCGGTATGTAGAGAACTGCCAAGCTGCGAGAAGGTCCCTAGAGCTTTGTCCGTTCAGTTTCTGCCCACAGAGCTCCCGGCACCGGCCAGGTCCACCCCACTTACAAACACATCTTTTGCTGGAGGGATCTCCGGAGCATCCTTCTTGGGGGCAAGAAAATCCACCCGTGGGCCGTTTTCCCGGGTGCAGAGAGAGGAGCCGGGTTGAATCCCAGGGCAACGTCCTGATATTTTTAACCTTGTTTCCATAATAAATCGCGCACCTAAAGTCAGTTCCCAACCCTCCCCAACTCAAAGTGGGGGGAATTCGGGATTGACGTTCACAGAAAAGGTAAAAAGTCCAGCTGTAAACAGCTTTCCTTGCCCCCCGCTTTGTGGAAACCCAGGGATGGCTTTCGTTGGAAGCTGTCCCGGCAAACCTCATGTTTACCATCCTTGTTATTAGTATTTTAATAAGTAAACTCCCAACCAATGATACATCACTGAACTAATGGACTCCGGCCGCTCTGTAGGGCACTAGCATCTCGGCGTGCTGTATATTTGGGACCCGATTTGCTTGGTGGAGAGTTAAAAGACACTAAAAATTGGTTAATCACTTTTCCCACCTCAGAAAACCAGAAGAGAGCCTCATAAAACATTTCTTTTTGCACAAGCAATTTGCACATCGGTTGCAATTTGTACAAGCGATACTGTTTAGGGTTTGGTTGGTTGGTTGGTTTGTTTAATTTTTGGGGTGGGTGGGTGGTGTGGGGACGTGTGTGCGAGGTCAGCTTCAAAAACTGTCCTGCTAGGAACACCGCGCTTCGTTGGAATTCCCGGGAAAGATGCTCAATGGATGCTTGAAATGTCTGACCCAAGGTGGGAAGGTTTTCCGCAGCGCTGGTTGTTATGCCCGAAGTTAACCGATTTCTTGCAGCAAAGCAGCTGCATTTGGTGACAATCAGGTTGATAACGGGACCGGGTTCATCCATCTTGCCCCTGCCTACCTGGGCTTTTGGGCAAGGGGATGTACGTGTGCAAGAGAAAGGAGAAGGAATCTGTATGAAATCAAACCAAATCTGGTGCAGAACTCTCGAAAAATCCGACCAACGAACCCAGAACTGTTTTTGCTTTTCCTGTTTTTGCAGGATCACTGCTGAATTACAAACCACCCCAGGGCGTTTTGCACAGCACCCTCAGCTCCGCGCCCTTCATCTCCCTTAAAATCCACTTAAAAGAAGCAAAATAATTTTGCATCTGACTCCTTTACAATTGCTGGAAGCAAAAATCCCTTTCTCCAGCAGGTTTTGCAGGCTACCTGCAAGGAAAGACGCTGCTCTAGGGTTTGGGCTGCTGCTGCATATTTCTTTTTTTTTTTCGTAGAGAATTATTAGTTTCTCCTTCGCGACCGATCGAAATTGGGTGTTTCACTCTAATAACAGCGAGCTCAAGGACTTCATCCCGCGCAACGGTGTTTCTCCCACCGAAGCCGAGATCGAAGCCGCAGTCGCCGGGCTCCTGTGGGGCCGGTGAGGAACTGCCGGTGCCCGGTGCTGAACCCTTAAAGCGCATCGAAATCTGCCTGCACAGCCCTGGGCTCGGGGACGGGAGGGTACGAGCCATTCAAAGCCTCCCCACTCAGGTTACACGGTGTAGTGTGGTGGAATTTGCACTGGCATATCGGGAAAGGACGTTTTCTTAATATTGGGAAGAGGTTTTAGAGCAGAGCTGAAGTGGAGCTGTGGGTTTGGTTTGTCCCGCAGCACCAAGGGAAGAAACCCAGGAGAGTCTCCAAATCCTGAAACAGATAAATGGGTATAAAGAGAGATTTTGCTGGGGCAGAGAGGACAGGAGGGTGAGGAAGAAGAACGGCAGAACAGACGGAACGACTTACAGAACTACAGAGACAGAAAGAGAGTGAAATAAGTAAGAAAGTAAAGAAAAGCAAGAAAAGCAAGAAAATAAAGAAGGAAAAGAAATAAAATCAATAAAAGAAAAAAGAAAGAGAAGAAAAGAGAGAAAAGGAAGAAAACAAAGAAAAGAAAGGGGGAAAATGAAGGAAAAAAGGAGGGAAGAAAGAAAGGAAGAAAGAGGGAGGAAACGAGAAGTAGGATACAAAAAATGATAAAATATTGAAGGAAACCCCTCAAAAATTAAAAAACTCAAACAAACAAACAAAACAAAACAAAATAAACCCAAACCAAACCAAACAAAATACAGAGAAAATGAGAGGATTTAAGAGAGTAATAGCGACTAGGAGAGTGAGAAAGGGGGAAACAGTGAAAGAAAGAAATGGGAGAAAGGAAGGGTAAAAAAAAAAAAAAAAAAGAAACAAAACTAGGAAAGAAATTGAAAGAGGAAAAAATGAGAGAAAGACAAAGTAGAGAGAAAAAAGAAAAATAAGAAAGCAAACAAGAAAGAAAGAAGAAAAGCAAGCAAGAAAGAATGAAGAGAAAGCAAGAAAGAAAATAGAAAGCATATAGGAGCAAAAGAAAATAGAAAAGAAAGTCAGAGGAGGGGAGAATAGGACGGAGAAAGCATGAAAGCATAAACCTCAAACCAAGCAAGCAAGAAGGAAAAGGGGAATTAATTTCCCTGCAAAACCAATTATAAGATACAGACTACAAATTTATCCCTGGAAAACAGGGCTGAGCGGGGAGGGTAACGTTGCCTTGGACAGAGCAGAGCTGCCCAGCTCGACCCGGCCCATCAGGGCCGCCTCGGTACCCTACACCCTGGTACCTAATGCTCCAGGTATCCGTCTCCAGCAGCCCGGTGCCGTTAACTCATGTCCCCGCACACCACAAAACGGAGGGGAAACAATAACACCCCGGCTTTAGGTTTGGATTTGGGGGTGTGTGGGGGGATTCGGTTCGGTGGTTCCTTATTTCCCTGCTTGTTGGTTTTTTCCGCCCCCCGTCCAGAATTGCCTGTGGGTGAGACCGGAACCCCCTTGGGCATGGACGAGGAGGAGAAGATTATTTAACACCTATTCCTGCGTGGGTTTTTCACGCAGCTCCTGACTCGCGGCGGCTTTGCACTCCTTAAGCCGGGCTCAATACCCGCAGAGAGCCGAGCGAGCAGCTCCTCGCTGATTTCCCCGGCTTAGTAGGTGGCCGTGTATATTTTTGTTGAAGTAGTGTTTATGTTAATGAAAAAAGGCTGAGATTACAAACAGACCACTGAATGCCTGGGATCTCACTGCTGGATCGGGCTAAACTGTGGACTTTAAAACTTTAACCAGCTTTTGGGACCAAATATGATGATATTGTTGTTGTTATTATTATTATTATTATTATTATTATTATTATTATTATTATTATTATTGTAATCTTTATAGCAGAAAGACTTTTGGGGATCTTCGAGGAGCACCATGCCCATTCCCCCAGTTTTCAGGTTGTAATTCCCAGCATAGCAAGCAGGGATGGAGAAGGGGCAGAGGGAAAAGTATCTCCAAGAATTAACCATGAACCCAAACGAAAACAAGCCCTAGGCTCCGGGCAAGGGAAGTGGGGATTGGGCTTGCCCTCTCTGAGTCTCTCTCAGAAGGCTTGCCAGTGGCAAATGAGAGTGTGATCCCCAAAAGCTTCTCTCCTCCAAATGTGGGGAGGGCAGGTCGTGCTCAGGAGTTTGTCTTTGCTGTGATAGAACCTGAAATTAGCTCCAGAAACCCCATACATGTACCCATTTAGGACAGTAAAAACAAATATACATAACTCCAGTCCTTTAAAATGCTAATAATAATAAAAAAAGGGAATAAATTAATCAATTTATATAAAAATATGAATATATAAGGGTCCTTTTTAGGGGGGAGTAGCAATAACCATCCTGTTACTTTGATTTCAGAGTCTGATTTTGAGGTCTCATTCCATTTTTTCTTGACAAAAAAAAAACCTTCTCCAGAATTATCTGGGCTCCCTAAAATCTTTTTATCCTCTTCTGCCTTTACAAGCTTGAGCTATTGGTACTAATGGTTATAAAAAAATTAAAAATCAGATTTTGGTAGATGTTTTCTCCCTGCTCGATAACCTCCCAGTGTGGAGGGATCCACCTTGGGTCCCAGTCAGCGGGTTTCTCCCTCCCAGGAGCTCTGCATGCAGCCTTTGGCATCTTGCTCCTTTTCAACACTTTCCTTTTGTGGGCAAAAGCTCTCGGCAGAGCAGCCTCTCCAGCAGAGCCAAGGCAGACCTGCAGGACTCGTACATTCAGATGGTTTACTACTGTTATGATTCCTCATTGACTGAAGCCCACAGAAAACGGGAGCACTGGAAGGGGGTGCCAACAACATTCGGGGTGAGGGAAATTTTAACATGGAAGGGATTCAAGAAAACAAAGGGGAAAAGGAAAATGAGAAAACCCCTACCTAAATTTCCCCCCATGTAATGCCTGTGCAGCACTAGAGCTTCAGGGGGGTTTCCACCTGGGCCTTGGGGGCAAAGAGAACTCCAAAATCAGCTTTCTCTCCTTTAGAATATCTTTAGGGGGTCCAACCGTCTCCCTGTGGAACAGGGAAATTCCAAGCATGGGACTTAGCATGATCACAGACAAGTTTCTTTGTTCTCTCCTTGTACCTGGAATGAGCTTTAATCCCACGATGCATTTTTTTTTACTCACATCTTTTGGGGTTTTGGGGAGGGAAAACATTGTAATAGCATTAAATGATTCTGTAGGAGGGATTTATTAGGGTAAAAAAAATACCACTAAGGCCAGTAATGTAGGTGATTTTGGAGAAAATATCATTGAAAAGCAAGCCTGTGCTGTTAGAGCCAGGTAGGCCCTGCTGAGGTACCAGGAGAGGGGAGGGAGCAGGGGAGGATGTCCCCCAAACACACAACCCCTCACTGGTGCCTGCCCTGCACCAGGGACATCCCTTGGGCTGGGCACTGTGGGCAGCCCCTGTGTGGGGACTGGCTAAAGGGTGAGCTCAAAGGGCTGTCCCCAAACCCACACACACAGACTTGCCCCCCAGCTCCTCTAACCCCCACATCCTACCACGCTGCTCTCTAGAAGCACTAATGATGCCGCAGACCAGCTATGCGGTGTGAGGCAAAAGCAGATGAAAGTGATGTCACATTAATGTCAGCTCACAACTCAAGCCCACACAGCCTTGATTGCTCTTATTAATCTTGCCAATTTGTCTGTCAGCACTTGGCTAATCCCTAAATAGCCTCCCAACAGGTGCTTTATGCTTCCGCCACATCCCTGCTCCCCGGCACCCCCGGGAGCCCCGCTCGCCCTCCCTGGTGACACCGTCTTTCTCCTGTCCATCTGGGACCAGCTCTTTTCCCTCTTGGGAGGGCTGGATGGGGAGAGAGGCGACTTTGCAGATGTTGTTTAGTCTGTCCAAAGAAGGGTCGGAGCTTTGGGCTTCCCAAAAGAAAGTGAAGACTGGGGCAAGGGGGGGGTAAGGGGGTTGGGGGGGAGAAGAGATGCTGGAGAAACTTGGGGGATGTGGCAGTCAGGAGTTACCAGAGGGTGAGCAAACCCTCTGCACAGGGTTAACCAACCACATCATGATTAAAACTTTCATTTATTGCACCCTCCACCTCAATTACCTCACAGCAGCAAACCATGTTGCTCCTATGTGTCATGAGTTTAGTGTTTTTAGAGAGAGGGGAGAAAAGATGAAAACCTAAGGTCTGAGCTGAGGCTGCAGTGGAAGAGGCACATCATGCAATTTTACCTCACACTCAAGTTCTTTACTGAGCCATCAGAAAATCCACCAGCTTATCATAGTGTCTGTTTAGCCACAACTCACCAGCCCTGTGTTGAGCTGAGGACTCAAAATCATTGTGTTGCAAGGCTGGATCCTCCTAAGGCTGTTATTTGGTGCAGTAGCCTTAATCACAGAACACCCAATTAACTGCTAAATCAAATTAACTGCTAAACTCTATTAACTGCTAAAGCAGGGGCCAGGCTGCTTTCCGCTCTCTGCATTAAGTGGAACCAAACAGATTTTATTCTGGTTTGGCAACACTGCTGCATTAAAAGCTTCACACACACACATTATGAGCCCTGTGCATAGCAGAGGTCTCCTCCTGTCATTCACCTGGGAGATGCTCTGCTCTGGAGAAAGCGCTGCCAAACCCAGCTCCGGTGCTGCAGGCTCCTGTTGGCTCAGGTTGTTTCCAACCCAGTGCTCAGCATGGCAGGAAGGAAGAGCTTTGAGGAGCATCTTCAACTCTTTCTCCCAGAGCCTGGTCCAAAGTGTCACTGAGGGAAGTATAAGCACTAATCGATCTTGGGGCTGTTCATCATTAACCTTTGGTGCTTCAGGCTGGCCTTTGGTGGTGCTTCAGACCGGCTCCTAAAAGCTCTCTGAAAACACACCCTTCATGCCTGCAAGCTGTTTCGCTCCATCCTGACCTGGATTTATTACCAGGAGGCAGATTTTATTTCAATTTTATTTTATTTTGGGTTGGGGTTGGTTTTTTTTTTTTTTTTGCTTTCTTTCTCCCCAGGCCATTTATTTCATCCATGGGGACTATCCATCACGGTGTGCTGGAACCAACCTACGATCCAAGGATATTCTTAGGTACGCAGCATGTCAGGAAACGGCTAGCAGCCCTGCACGGTGCAAATATTTGGACGACCAAGAGGTAGGAAGGATTGTCCAAATGTTTACTGAAGGCTGTTGATAGCCTAAGGATTTACAACTGGTGTCTAACGTCTGCTCCCACACAGCTCCTCCAGCAGGTGCATCGGCTTTCAGCATGACACATGGTATGTGCTGTGCTCTGGGAAAGGGGATGCAGGAGAGAGAGAGCCAGTTTCACAGGTCTTGGCTCCCCCTTTCCCAGCTGCTTGCTGGTTTAATGCCCGTGGAGCAGCAAGGCAGGAGCCCAGGAGCCACTCCAGTGTGGCCCTCATGGCAACCGAAACCATTGCTGACATTTAACTCAAATCACAAACATTTAACTCAAATCACAAACATTTAGCCTGTTTAGTTGGAATTGCCTAAGCAAAACCAACCCCATTTAGGCCCATCAATATGTTCCTTGTCACACTGCTTCAGCTCTGCGGTGGGGGAAATTGGTGACATTGTTCTAGTTATTGTTCTTGGCGTCTCACTTCCTACTTTCCACCGCAGGGATTTCATCTCTTCTCTCTCACAGTAAGCCCTAATTGCTGCCACAGGCATATCAGAAGTGATAACAGGCCAGGTTTAACCATTTCTGGTGCTCAGATGGCTACAGCTCTCTAGTGGTGATGTAGACCCCACTGTAAAAAACCCTATACCTATTACCAGGTAGCTTCTACCTCTGCCTTTCCATCCACAAGAGGAGTGGACATCCAACATAGACCAGGTTGACTGACTAGAGCTGGAAATACCGTCAAAGAAAGATTTAGTACCTTGCCCAAAGCCAGCTTTGGTGTCATCGAGATATGCCATCCCGCAACCTACTGTCCTGATGCCACTGCCTCAGAAGGTGTGTTCATGATCCAGAGAGACCTCAGAGGGCTCCAACTAAAATCTCTGCTCAAAGTAAGTCCATCACCAGCACAAGATCAGGTCAGACACAGTTTTGTACAGCTGAGCCTTGAAAAATTCCAGTGATAGAGTGGAAGAGCCATGACTTTGAGGAGCTGTCAGTGCTCTTGTGTCTATCTAACCAAATTGTCAAGTCCTGCTATCACAGCAGCAACCTCTTTATCTGTCAGCATTCCTGCTACCATGTTACTGAGGAACAATATCCTACAAACCAAGCAAAATCAGCACTGATTGGAGTTACTCAAGCCTGGTAACCAGCTTCCCCTCCACTATTTTGCAAGGTTTGGCTTTGCTGGGAACACAACCACGTGCATCGAGCGTGCTGCAGCCACCCAGACAAGGAGCTTTCCTTAGGAACGAGCAGCAATTGCATCTGATGCAGAGAAGTTTTTAATTCATCACAGCCCCAGACTAGCAGAGTTCACTGGCTGCTCAGATGGGGAATACAATGGCCCCTATTGTTTTGCCAAGGGACCAGCTCTTCGTTGCGTGCTCTTGCACAAACTGTGTGTTTTCTATTTGTTACCTGACTCGTTTCACTGAGCTTCCTGAGGCAGGCTCAAGTCCACTTCTAGCCCCGTGCTGAAGCAATGAATCAGGAAGCTCTCTCAGGTTGTGGACCAGACCATCAGTGTCACCTCTTCTGGTTGTTTAAAAAAAAAAACCCCACTAAGAGAACTTGGTGTTCTTCTAGGGAGAAGGAATTGCGTCATAAAGTATAGGGGGGGGGGGGGGGAAGAGAAGTGCTCAAATTCCAAAGTCATCTGTTGCACTCAGTGAAGGTTTTTTTATATGTTAAAAGAATTCAGTCCTGGGCTTGATGTCACATTCTCAGTGTGACCTTAGATGTGGAGTCATAACTCAGTATTTCTCAACCATTAATCTGGACTTGTCTCTCAAGGATCTTGACCATCAGCTGGTTCAGAGGAATCATCTGGTCTCATCTGGTGAATTGTCTGGTTGGTAGCTCCAAGTTCTCACTGGGGCTGGTGGCATCTGGACTGGATGTTGCAGGGACCAGAATTGCAGGTGTGGAAAGATCAGAGGCAGAGCTTTAACTGCAAGAGAAGTCTCTTGCTTCTGCTAATGCATGTGCTGCTTATCCTGTGGTTGTACTGTGAACAGTCCAAAGCTTTCACGATGGCCAGGCCAACCATGCTTACACAATTTAACTGTGAGCCTTGAGATGAGGTTTGCTCTCAGTGGGGATGTGCTATGGGGCTGGAAGGGTCTTCTTACGTGTCTGCTTCCATGGAGGCTGTCCAGGAAGATAAGATGTTGGTGTGGCTTGCTTTGTCTTTTCCCCAGACCCAAGGCTGGCTCAAGTGTATGCTACATGGTGGGAATGTGAGAGATTAGGTAAAGGAAATTGCAGGCTGGGCTGGGGGAACACATACATATCTTCCTCCCACCAAAGTACCTGGAGAAATTTCTTCTGGGAAGAGGATTCTGCCTCTGTTATCCTTCCATACTGCTGGGCCTCTGGGTTGGGAGCTCATACCTTCCTTTCCAGCCAGCTGGTTTGTGGATGAGTTCTGACTTTTCAAATACTGTAGTAATGTTAAGGTTAAAATAAGGTTGGATATAAGGCAATGCCTGCCCAGAACTCCAATCCTAAACCCTCAGTTGCCCTGTTCTCTGAACCTAGAAGCACCCACATTGCATGGGGGGCAATTGCAGGCTTGATCTTCTCCAGCAGAAGAGAGCACCTGCTGCTGCCCCACTGTAGGTCTATATTCCAGATTCCGTATCAGGGCAGCTTTAGGAGAGAAAGACCACTGATATCAGCTTTCAGAGAGGGTGTTGAAGGATGGAGGCTACTTTTCTGTTTTAGCATTCACTGCTCTCCTCCCATCTGGTCTGAAGCAGCTGCATTTGAAGCTGCTGGCTTTAGGTAGGTGTATGGTCACCTTGGTGGAGGAGATCAATCAATTTTTGAAGTCCTGACCCTCCCCAAGCCCTAAAATTTAAATGTCTCTCACAATAGCTCTTCTCCCCTGGGTGTGCTTCTGCTCTTTGTTGCAACTTTTCTACTGAAGTCTAACCAGGAGAAGGTTACAAAGCCAGGAGGATTTGGCCCAGGCTTCACCAAAGCAGAAGAAAAAGAGGTGGGCTCAGTCCCTGGTACTTCTGTTCCAGTGAATTTGGCCTTGGAGGCTGTGAGTGATGGCTTGTGGTGCAGACCAGAATGGTGCTTTTAGCTGTGTATAATTAGATGTTTTTCTAAAGCAAACCATTACTGACAGATCCAAAGCTTTTTTATTCTACAGGATTTTTCCTGCCTCATCTGCCAAGGAACATGCAGGACTCACTCAAGCTCTGCTTCCTTGGAGTAAATCACAGTGTGGGGCTGCCTTATCTCAGAGACCCTGCATAGGAATGTTGCACTGTCCAGCCCTTGGGCCACCCACCCCTGAGCCCAGGCACCAGCATCTGCTCCAGGCCCAAGCTCTGACCCTTCAGAGACATATTTTTGTAAGGTCAGGAGGTTGGGTGGTAAAAGGGGAGTGGAGAATAGCATAGAGATGGTTGAGGCTGGCTCTGCAAAGTGATTTCAGGGGGATGTTTACACTGGATATTAAGTGCAGATTCAAGCCTGCTCTCCTCTCCAGATTTGCTGCCCCTCTGTGTTGTTTGCAAGCAAACATGCATGAAGTATAGACATAGTTGCAGCTTCCAAGGTGTCTGGATGAGGGTGGCCTTGGTCATGCAACTTGGTCCAAGTGGACCAAGAAAGGATCAGGTAAGACAGCCACCTCTGTTAGACATCATCATAGCCTCAGTTCCTTTGTAGAGCAATGAGGATGCTTTTAGCATGAGCTGCAACTGAGATGCTGTGGTACCACCAAAGGGAAGCAGAAAGAAGCAGAAAAAAACATATGGCATGTAGGAGAAACCATGTCACATGGCAGCAGATAGGTGTCCACTCAAATCGCTGGAGATACAGCTCTGTGTATTGCTTTCAGCCATCACAGAACATTTTTTTCATGTATCAAGTGGTGATTCACCACCTGGCAGCTTGTCAGCAGAATTGAATATAGAAAATACCATTGCACTGGACAACTAGGATCCAGTTTTTAAACAGCAATGGCCATGTGGTAACATCGTCCTTTGAGATCAGGTCAAAAAAATAACTCAGGTGAAGGTTCTCTGTGAAATTTCTGTTGGGTTTGTCTGGAAGGGCCAACTGACTGATTTGATCCAAGAAGTGGCTACAGAAGGGATCACTGAATGTGGTCTCACTCTCCATCAAGAACAAGGAGAGTCTATTTCACAGAATCAACCAGGTTGGAAAAGACCTCAAGGATCATCAAGTCCAACCCATTACCTAATACCTAACACCACATGACAACTAAACCATGGCTTCAAGTGCCACATCTAATCCTTTTTTGAACACCTCCAGGGGATGGTGACTCCACCACCTTCCTGGGCAGCCCATTCCACTGGCCAATAACTCTTGCTGTGAAGAACTTTCTCCTTACCTCGAGCCTAAACTTCCCCTGGCACAGCTTGAGACTGTGTCCTCTTGTTTGGCCACTGGCTGCATCACATCACCTTGCCAGGACATATTTCAATCAAGAGAAAGAAAGAGGGAAAAAAGGAGAATGTTCCAAGCAATATGATGATTTTCTTATGTGGCTGAACTGGAATCAGGTTATTAATTTTTTGCATAACCACTTGTGTGTAAATCCTCTTTCAATTAAGGGGAAAATAGAATTTCCTTTTCTCTAAGGGCTGGCCTCAACAAAGATTCCAATCCCTCACCCAGGGGGACAAGGATTCAGGGTCTAACACAGAGGGTTGCACGGTGAATTTTTCCCTAACTACTCATAAAATGAGCTACTCCAACTCCTACTGAGCCTTTTAAGTGAGTGGCTCATTTTCAGAACAGGATTACTAAGCCTGAAGTCCGGGAAGTCAGCCCTACCCATCACCCAGCCCCGCCCGTCACCCAGCCCTACCATCCTATCCCTATCCCACTGAAGAGCCCTAGGGCTGAGCCACCCACCACAGTGTCCTTGAATTGAGTTCCCATTTCAGTCCTTGCTTTTCTTCATGGCAGAGCATGGGAATCTGTCTCACTCCTTCCCTCCCTCCCTCTCTTGCCTTGCAGCTGCTCAGTTCTGCGAGGGAAAGGCTCCCAGATGTGCTCGGGAGGGAGCGGGCAGAGTCCTGAATTCCACTCTGTGCCGAGTGGACTCTTTGTATATTTTGTTTCAAGGAGAAAATATGTAGAGAGTCCTCAGAGAAAGGCTGGGGACCAGGCACGTCCCTGTGAGCACGTTAACCACAGGGCTAGGAGGTCCTGCAAGCCATCTACCCTTGGCACGATGGGCGGGTGGCTGAGGGGCAGCTCTGGGCATCGTCGGCAGCTGAAATCCATCTGCATCACGCAACAGGTCCCTAAACCCTTTCCTGGAGGTGGCTCAAGGCGACCAGGTCCTTTGAGAAAAGGAGCTTTACTCAAAAGCCAGTAAACTCCACACACACCTAAACACCCATGTTTGGTATTCTTGGTGGTTTTGGCTCAGAACCGATGCGCTGCATCAGATCAATAAATATTCACACGCTCCCAAGTGCTTTCCTGAGCTGGTTTCATTGCATTTCGCTGTGGTACTTGGTAGCTACTTGATTATTGCGTGAGACAACCCATTTAGGAAGTGTTGGCCTTCATTTAGTTAATGACTTGGTTGATGTGCAATATAAAAATGGTATGAGACTAATTGTTCCCACGGCAACAGGAACACAGCAAATGATTTCATATCGCAGCTTGGCAAAAAAGAAGAAGAAGAAACTTCTGTAATTGTTCCCATTAAGCGAAGGGATTCATGCTCAATCTCTACTGTGCTCTGCTTCACTTCTGCTGTGAATTAGGGGACGAAAAGTCAGGGCAGAACCACATGAAAAAGCACCGAAACAAGCTGTGCTTTATTGAGTATTTGTAGTTCTGCCACCAAAACCATTTCCCTTCTGCTTTACAGGTTTCTGGCCAGCAACACCAGCGACTGTCACGGCCAAACGGTTCGTTCCAGGATGTCATGCACAGGGGCTTTAACCCTGCACGAGCTGTGGGTGAGCAGGAGGAGGAGGACATCCCTGACCACACTGCAAAACTGAGTCGTGGGTTGGAGGCAGGACAGCCCTCACCTCGAGGATGAGTTCTTAGAAAGTGTAGGCAAAGACAGCTCTTGGAGCAAGGAATTATGGCAACCCTCCCCAGCCCTGGAAAACAGAGAGAGTCTGCCATTCCAATCATTCCTGTTTGCACAAAATACCTTAAATCTCATCTTTACGGAGGTTTTCCTCTCTTCTTCTGCAGGATGTACTGATGGCTGGGTCATCTCATGGGCTTTGTGGCTTTAGAAAGCCCCCAGCATCGCTGTACTAGGGGGACTCATGTTTTCCAATCTCTCTGAATTTCCTAGCAGATCAAGATGTGCTCATCCCAGGTGGCCCAGTGAGGATCAAAGGTCACAGCAAGAGGCTTTTTATTCATGGACTATCATGTGCAAGATCAGAGTGGCCAGTTTAGTAAGACCCGTGGCTCTACAATGCTGTGGGGTGGCCTGACTGTGCACTCATGCAGAGGTGTGAGCTTCCCACACACACCTCCCACCCCAGAATGGAGGCACCTTCTCCTTAGCACTGCCAAGTCCACCTTTAGTGGTGGTTAATGGTTAGACAGGGTTAGGTTAGGTTAGTGGTTAAACTCAGTGACCTTAAAGGTCTATTCCAACCTAAAGGGTTCTGTGATTCTCTGATCACCCCATTTGCCTGGATGCTCTTCCCCTAAACCCAGTCTCATCATGCACAGCAATAAAAGGGAACTGGCAGCACAAACCCCATTCTGGCTACCAGGCCAGTGGCCACACAACCCCCACTACCTCCTCTGGAGGAACAGAGATGTGCTTCACTCCAGGAACCACCACAGAACGAGGTTCTCACTAGGCTAATTATTGCTAATTGTGCCACTTGTCCATCGCTGATAGGGTATCAGTCAGATAAAGACCACTCAGCACAGGTAACTGGTAAATGCTGTCAGACCTGTGGTGGGATGACTTGCCTTCTGAAGGGGTTATCTCTCCTGCCAAGAGCCCCAGGAACTGACCTCCTAAGGAGAATACAGTGGTCCTAAGGATATGTGGGGGATAGCTGTTGCTGGCTTGCTCCTCTAAGCTTTTGAGAAGGGATCTTGGCGTCTCAGGATCTGCAAGCACTAGACCAGCAAGCTGACATTAATTTTATAGCAATTCTTTTTTCAATTTACTTAATATGCAGTTTATTCTTTTGAGTGGTTTTTGCTGTTGTGAACTCAGTGCAGTGGAAAATGAACTTTTCATCGTTTCTTCCCCTCCTCTTTTTTTTCTTATCCCACAGAGAAATAAATTCTGTTCTTTCAACAAATGTTGTATCTTGTACATCTTTTGCTGTTTTGCCTCATCTCTGATGACCTACACAAAGTCATTTAGCTTCTTTGCTGGCCTGAGGGCTAGGAAGGGATTATCACCATCTGCTAACCAGCTTGGACAAGGTGTCATTGTTGTTCTGCAGGATTTTGGGGATAATTACTTGATATTGAATGCTTGAAGATTTTGCAGCCAGCCCAGAGAAAAGCCTTGCTTGTAGACATGTAGATGTGGTGCTGAAGGACATGATTTAGTGGTGATCTGGTAGCACTGGATTAACAGTTGGACTCGATGATCTTAAACATCTATTCCATCCATAACAAATCTATGATCCTGTGTAGTGTTTGGCTCTGTGTATGTGAGCACACAGAGAACCATTAAGGTGGAAAAAGACCTTCAAAGTCATTGAGTTCAACTGTCAACCCAACACTGCCAAGTCCACCAATAAGCCACACCCCTAAGTGCCACATCTATGCATTGTTTTAACACTTGCAGGGATGGTGGTTCCACCACTTCCCTGGGCAAACTGTCCCAGGGCTTAACCACTATCTCAGCGAAGAAATTTTTCCTCATGTCCAACCTAAACTCCCCCAGTACAACTTGAAGCCTTTTCCTCTCATCCTGCCACTTGTTACCTGGGACAAGAGACAGACTCCCACCTTTATCCAACTTCCTTTCAGGTAGCTGTAGATCACACCTGGCAGGTAAAACACAGTGGTACAGAATGCCTGGCTGTGTCAGAACCTACATGTTGCCTTGCACTCAGGACCCTTGGTATTTGTGGTCAAAACTAGGAGAGCACCACTCCTTCATTTGATGGGTGAATCAACAGAGCTTCTTTATGGTTATCAAAGCCAACAGCAGGGCAACTCACATACCTGAGAAACCTGCTGAGTCACCTGACCCAAAGCTTGGGTTATTTTCCATGTTGGGTATCTCCACATATAGGATATTCTGGGAGATTGGTAGGTGGAGAGACAGAATGAATGTTTCCTTCTTCAAGCTATCTCAGCCATCTGCTTTTCCTTTTACTCTTCAAGTCTGGTCCACTTTGAGTTTGGTTTAAGTTACCAAAGTTTCTCAGCCTGTTACTGTAAAGCTCATAATACAGTCTGTGGCCAGCTCTTTCTTTGATAATTCCTTTCCCCTCATTTGTTTATCTCAAGTACTGAGCTTTGTTCCAGGCCCAAAACCAAAAGCCTTTCTACCCTGCTCTCTTCTTGACTTGTTGCAGATGTAATGAAATAAATCTTTAGAAAGAACAAACCTTCACTTCCTCTCTCCTGCCTGATTCACTCACAAACCCCAGCAAAGAAAAATAAATCATAGAGTGCACCCAGTCTCAAAGGATGCCACTTCTAGTCCTGCAGGCCACCATTCAAACTGGACATGTCCATCCCTCAGAGAAGTCAGTGAATACAGCGACTGAAACAGCAACCTGGCCAAAGTCAAGGACCAACAAAAAGCTTGTGATCAGCCTGAAATGGGGCTGACATGATGGTCATCAGTGGTTCTGAGCACAACCAAGATGCTGGTGCCCTTTTGGAGCTTGTCTCCTGGGCACTAAAGGGTGGTGTGCATCACTGGCTCTTCTCACAGCCCTACTGGCAGCTCTGCCCCTCTTGTCTTTCCTCTGCCACCCATCTGAGGCATTTTAAATTGTAATTGGCAAAATCAGCTGCAGGATATGTTCAGTTTTTCTAAATTAGCCATAGCAAAGAGGTGTCAGTGTACCTCCAAGGAGAATGTCTCCTTATTCTGAGAGATGCTACAATATAAGAACAGTGTTGCTTTTCCATCAACCACTAAAGGAAGTCTCAAAGCCTCATAATCTGGTTATGGTGGCTTACTAAATTAAGAGATCTCATGTATGTTCTCCTACCCTGCCCCAGGGCTCTGGGGTGAAACACAGCAACCTGAGACTCTTCCCCATTCCCACTTACTTTCCATCACCACAGTCTAGAAGGCACAGCTTGTCATAGTGTTTCCACCACAGTTACTGCAATTGAAGTGGGGTACAACTTCTTAAAATGAGTTGTCTACATCTGCTTAACAGGATCTTCAGTTGACACGGGTCTAAGTTCAAGACAGACCTGGTTTTAAGCTGAGGAAAGTGCAGACTGTATCAAAGGATTTGCACCAGGTAGCATCTGACCTGTTGGGTTTTATATGATTCTTTCAGGGATACTTGAGGAGAAATGAACAGAACCATGAACAGTGCTGAAGTGAGAAGACATTTTGTTATCCCTCTAGTTTCAGACCTTTACTCTGGAGTGATGAACTGAGGGTTTTCTTTCTTTTTTTCCCCTTTACATTTAAACAAGAGGTCTTTGCACATTTGAAACAGTCTGTACAGTTAGCATTGAAGAAAGTGTAATTAGACACTTGGAGAACTGGAAGAAATTAACTCCAGCCACAGACTGTCACTCAGACTATTACTTAATAATACTTCCCAAATGTGCAAAGTACTTAGTTTTAGAATAACAGGAAAGAAGTATAACTTCTCAATGAGAGCAAAGAGTTTGGCCCAGGAAGCATATGCATGGAAAAGTAAAAGACGCTGTGCTCCAAAGCCAGAAGATACTTGTCACCTGCCACCACCCAAGGGCTCTGCACAGGGATAAACCTGCTTGGCCGTGGTGCTGGGCTGTGAAAGGATGCAATCCATGGTCCATGGTGCTTGAATGGCTGGAACAGGTCAATGGGGAGCGACTGAGCTGCGTGCAAGAAGATCACCTTCAGTTTCCAGCATGCCAAGGAAACCGCTAAGAAATTGCCGTTTTCCTCCTTCTCCAGCAGTAGGCAGAGCCATTGACTCGCCCTACACTACAGGGGCCTGGCTAGAAAGAGATTATTGTGATTTCTGCCCGTTTTCTTCCCTCACTACAAAAGGCCCCTTTCATCTGGGCTAATTTTTGAAGGGAGTGCAAGGGGTATCAGTAGCATGAACTCTATCTGAGCGTCTCGACCGCATCGCAGCAAGCCACGCTTGTTGGCCAGTCCAAGCTGAAATAGATACCTTTCATTGGAAGCCTTTCTCTGGTTTTTAGTGGGTTGTTTCTCTGATTTTAGACAGAAGTATCTTTTCTGGTGGTGGCAGGTTTAAAAAGCACTGACGAAGCAGGGATGGGCACCAAACCCAAACCAACCCAAGAGGCCGTTCAAAAAGTGGGGGGAACAAAGGTTGTTGTGGCAGATGCATTGCTGCTGCTGCAACCTGTGCTACCCTACCTAAACACAGCCCACGTAGGAGCAGCAAGGATACATCCAAAACAGTAAATCTCTTGAGTAATTTCAAAATGGTGAGGAAAAAAAAACCATGTTGGTTGTTTTGAAACAAGGAATTTCTTGACTCATTTCAAAATGCTGAAAAATGTAGTTTTAAAAGAAACCCCTTGACTTATACTAAAATAAATAATAGAAGAATGGAATGGAATGGAATGGAATGGAATGGAATGGAATAGAATAGAATAGAATAGAATAGAATAGAATAGAATAGAATAGAATAGAATAGAATAGAATAGAATAGTATTGAATTGAATTGACCAGGTTGGAAAAGATCTTTGAGATCATCGAGTCCAACCTATCACCCAACACTATCTAATCAACTAAACCACAGCACCAAGTGCCCCATTCAGTCTCTTCCTAAACACCTCCAGTGATGGTGACTCCACCACCTCCCTGGGCAGCCCATTCCAATGGGCTAATCACTCTTTCTGTGAAGAACTTCTTCCTAACATCCAGCCTAAACATCCCCTGGCACAGCTTGAGACTGTGTCATGTGTCATCTTGTTCTGGTGCTGTTTGCCTGGGAAAAGAGAAAGAGAAAATCCCCACCTAGCTACAACCTCTCTTCAGGTAGCTGTAGACAGCATTAAGGTCTGCCCTGAGCCTCCTCCAGGCTAAGCAACCCCAGCTCCCTCGACATCTCCTCACAGGGCTTGTGCTCCAGACCTCTCACCAGCTCACCAATAAAATAATATAAATTAATATACAATAAATAATAAATAAGGTAATAATTAAGTAAATAAAATAATATAATAAATAATAAAATGTTAAGAAAAGTATTTTTTTTTATAAGCAATCTCTTGTCCTATTTCAAAATGTTTAAAAACCAAAGTATTTTGAAGATAAAACTCTTGACTTATTTCAAAGGACTGAAAAAAAAATCAGATCTTTAAATAAAAAATCTCCTGCCTCATTTCCAACTGTTGAGGGGAAAAAATGTTTGGTTTTTTTTTTTTTTTTTAAATAAGAAATCACATGATAATTTTGAAGTGCTGAAAAATTAGTATTATTAATATTAATATTGAGAATATTAATATTATTAATCTTAATCTTTATAATTCTTAATCTTCTTAATTCTTAATCTTAGTCTTGATCTTAGTTCTTTAAATCTCTTGATTTACTTCAAAATGTTGAGGAAAAATATATTTTATAAGAAGAAATCACTTGATCTATTTTGAAGTGTTGGGAAAAAAAAATCTATTTTTTCCAGAAGAAATCTCTTGACTTATTTCAAAGGGCTGAAAAACAATCAATTTTTTTGTAATAGGAAATAGAATAGAATAGAATAGAATAGAATAGAATAGAATAGAATAGAATAGAATAGAATAGAATAGAATGGAATAGAATGGAATGGAATGGAATGGAATGGAATGGGATGGAATAGGATAGGATAGGATAGGATAGGATAGGATAGGATAGGATAGGATAGGATAGGATAGGATAGGATAGAATAGAATAGAATAGAATAGAATAGAATAGACCAAAACAGGTTGGAAGAGACCTTTGAGATCATCGAGTCTAACCTATCATCCAACACCATCTAATCAACTAAAGCATGGCACCAAATGCCCCTTCTAGTCTCCTCCTAAATGCCTCTAATGATGGTGACTCTACCACCTCCCTGGCTAGTCCATTCCAATGGCAAATCACTCTCTGTAGAATTTCTTCCTAACCTGCAGCCTAAACCTCCCCTGGTGCAGCTTGAGACTGTGTCCTCTTGTTCTGTGCTGGATGCCTGGGAGAAGAGACCAACCTCTGCCTGCCTACAACCTCCCTTCAGGTAGTTGTAGAGAGCAATAAGGTCTCCTTTGAGCCTCCTCTTCTCCAGGCTAAGCAACCCCAACTCCCTCAGCCTCTCCTCATATGGCTTGTGTTCCAAACCCCTCGCCAACCTTGTTGCCCTTCTCTGGACACACTCCAGCAAGTCAACATCTTTGCTAAACTGAGGGCCCCAGAACAAATCTCCTGCCTTATTTCAAAGTGTTAAAACGGGAGTATTTTTTTTTTCTTAAAGAAACCTCTTGACTTATTTCAAAAGGCTGAAAAACAAAATAAATCAGCTTTTGAGAATAAGAACTCTCCTGCCTCATTTCAAACTCTTGAGGGAATAAATTGTACTTTTTTAAAAATAAGAAATCAGATGAGCCTTTTGAAGTGCTGAAAAACTATTGTTTCTTAATATTACTATTAAGAATATTAATAATCTTAATCTTCTTAATTCTTAACATTCTTAATTCTTAATCTTAAACTTAATCTTATTTGTTTTAATCTCTTGACTTATTTCACAATGTTGAGGACAAATATATTTTATAAGAAGAAACCACTTGAACTGTTTTGAAGCGTTGAAAAAAACAATCTCTTTCTTTTTCATGAGAAATCTCTTGGCTGATTTCAGAATGCTGAAAAAAAATTCCCTATATTAAAGAAGAAATCTCCTGATTTATTTAAAAATGCTGAGGAAAAAAATATTGTGCTTTTCTAAGAAGCCTCTTGACTTGTTGCAAACTGCTGAGAAAAATAGATAGTGTGATGCCTTCTGTGCTTAATCACTAGTCTTTGTGGAGCACAACTGGGACTGCCTCTGTGTGTGTGTGGGAAGAGCTACAACTTAATTGCTTTCAGCAGAAGATGACTGCAGTCTAGAATTAAAATATATGAGGCTGCCAGTTGCAAAATTGTAAAGTGATTTCATCTGTATTTGGGTGATTATGTCTCTCTGAGTGGCTCATTTAACATGGGACTTGGATTTCCAGTGCCAGGCAAAGGCAGTTTTTGTCCTCTTCTTGTAGTCCAGAAAGCATCTAGGGAAGTCTGGGGAGGTAGACCTCAGGCTTCAAAGTCATGTCCCATCAAGGGGGAAGTAATAGAATCATGCAATTGTCAGAGTTGTAAGGGACCTTAAGGATCATCCAGTTCCAGCTCCACTGCCGTGGACAGGGACACCTCACACTAAACCCCGTTGCTCAGAGCCACACCCAGCCTGGCCTTCAAGACTTCCAGGGATGGGGGGGTTGGAACTAGATGATCCTTGTGGTCCCTTCCAACCCTGACTGATACTATGATACTATGAGGCTTCCACCACCTCTTTGGGCAATTGTTCCAGTATCTCACCACCCTCATGGTGAAGGACTTTTTTCTAACATCCAATCTGAATCTCCACACTTCCGCTTTTGCTCCATTCCCCCTTAGTCCTGTTATTACCTGACACCCTAAAAAGTCCCTCCCCAACTTTCTCATAGGCCCCCTTAAGATACAGGAGAGCCACAATAAGTTCTCCTCAGAGCTTTCTTCTCTTCTCCAGACTGAATAACCCCAATTCCTAAGTCCTTAGTTCTGGGGAGGTGGTGGAGTCACCATCATTGGAGGTGTTTAGGAGGAGACTTGATAGGGTGCTTGGTTGCATGGTTTAGTTGATTAGGTGGTGTTGGATGATAGGTTGGACATGATGATCTTGAAGGTCTCTTCCAACCTGTTCTGTTCTATTCTATTCTATTCTATTCTATTCTATTCTATTCTATTCTATTCTATTCTATTCTATTCTATTCCATTCTAATTCTATTCTATTCTATTCTCCCATGAAGTGTAATTCTAGAGATGGAGTGAAAGGTGTTGAGAAAGAAAAGGGGTGGGGGGGAGAGGGGGAAGGAAAGAAAAAGAGAGAAGAAAAAAAGCCTAACAGAAAAATCTGGCACCTCCTAAATCAGTGACAATTTCAGCACAGTGTTTACACAGGGTAGTAAAAATAAATTGCCTGAGACTGATTATACC
The DNA here is from genome assembly GCA_033816785.1 of Picus viridis. Taxonomy (NCBI): domain Eukaryota; kingdom Metazoa; phylum Chordata; class Aves; order Piciformes; family Picidae; genus Picus; species Picus viridis. Next base: position 12,246,306 of record CM066591.1, on the reverse strand, counting down.
CACATGCCACTCTCCAGGCCATAGGGATGTCCCATGGTATGGGGAACTAAAGATGAAGAAACACGTGCCAGGGGCAATCACCATCATCGTGGCAGTGCCAGGGCCGGCACTGCTCTCTCCCCAGCCTCAATAAGTGGAAACAGCAGTAGCACCACTCAGATCTGATCATGTGAAGGGTAGCTGTTGAGGCCACCACAGATGAGGAGCCCTACAAGATCCCTGGACGAATGAGCAATCTGTTTTTATGGTATCCTCAAGATTTGGTAAAGGAAACCTGTACAGCCATGAAGACCTTCTGTGGTTTCTCCCACAGCAGGGATTTGCTGGGGAGTCAATGACTCTCTTCCTGGTCCTCTCCTAAAGTCCTTGTGTTCCCATCTCTTTTGCAAGTGGACCGACCCTGAACCTCATGCAAAAGTGGAGTCACCTCTCCTGCATCTTCATGAGGAACAACAGGAGGGGAAAATCCTGACCTCCTCTTAATGAGAATAACTCAGGACATCTCTGTCTTTAATGTATATCCCACAAAGTGTCCCACATTACCGTAGGTGGGTTGTAGTCCTTTTCTCATTCCTGTCATGGTGCCCCTTAAAGCTTTTCTCTCATTTCTGGTCTTTTTTCAAGGTAACTCTTGTCTTTAAGATGAAGTCTCTGCTCCAGGAGGCTGGATGGCTCCTTGCAGTGGCACAGTCTAATGTCACAGGACGTGGCTAATTTTGGTGGCATTAACCTCCCCAGCGAACTTGTAATTCTGATGTTCTTTGCTGGGGTGTGTCTTGGCATCAGTTGTCTGCTGGGCTGCAGTGTCCCTGCAGAACCCCCATCCCTTGCCAGCATTCATGTGTTGACATAGTGAAGGGTGTAAAAGACCTCAGAGAACAAAACCAGTCAGCGCAGTTAACGTATGTGACCTTGCATAGCTAGCTCCAACAGAACAGGGGCTCTGTGGTCAATACAGCTGGTGATTTAAACTAGTGACAGGGCCAGAGTGGGTGATGCACTTGGGATAACCTTGCTAGGACTCTGTTGCTTTTAAAAGAAAAGAAGAGAGGGCAAGAGATAAACCCTCTGGAGAATGCTGGAGAACATTTTTAGTGCAAGGGTGCTGACTGCAACACAGAATCATAGAATGGTTTGAGGGAAGGGATCTTTCGAGGTTGTCTAGTCCAAACCCCCTGCAGTCAGCAGGTACAACTGCAGTTAAGGCAGGCTGCTTAGAGGCCTGTGGAACCTAGATTTAAATGCCCCCAGGAATGGGGCATCTCCCAGTCTGGGTGATCCTGGCCAGCGTCTCATCACCCTCTGCATAAAAGATTTCTGTTATATCTAGTCTGAACCTCCCTTCTTTTAGTTTAAAACCATCACCTCTTTTCCTATCACAATAGACCCTGCTGAAAGTACTGTACCCATCTTTCTGATAGTACTGGAAACATTTAAATATTGAAAACAAGCAGCAGCTTTCAGAACATCCCAATGATATAGATATGTCCAGAATAAATTCTGTGCATATTGCAGTAGTTTGTGGTCTCTGGCTTGCAATATGTTCAAAATGTCTTGACCTTGTGGCTTTTGGCAGAGGATAAATGAGCCAGAGATGTGCTGAGTTCCTCTTGAGAGATGCCAAACAGTCAGGCATTGGAATAGGCTGCCCAGGGAGGTGGTGCAGTCACCATCCTGGCATGCATCAGGAATAGTGTGGCCAGCAGGAGCAGGGAAGTCATTCTGCCCCTGCACTCAGCACTGGTTAGGCCACACCTTGAGTCCTGTGTCCAGTTCTGGGCCCCTCAGTTTAGGAAAGATGTTGACTTGCTGGAATGTGTCCAGAGAAGGGCAACAAGGCTGGGGAAGGGTTTGGAGCACAGCCCAATGAGGAGAGGCTGAGGGAGCTGGGGTTGCTTAGCCTGGAGAAGAGGAGGTTCAGAGGAGACCTTATTGCTCTCTACAACTACCTGAAGGGAGGTTGTAGCCACGTGGGGGTTGGTCTCTTCTCCCAGGCAACCAGCACCAGAACAAGAGGACACAGTCTCAAGCTGTGCCAGGGGAGGTTTAGGCTGGATGTTAGGAAGAAATTCTTCACAGAAAGAGTGATTAGCCATTGGAATGGGCTGCCCAGGGAGGTGGTGGAGTCACCATCACTGGAGGTGTTTAGGAAGGGACTGGATGAGGCGCTTGGTGCCATGGTATAGTTGATTAGATGGTGTTGGGTGACAGGTTGGACTCAACAATCTTGAAGGTCTTTTCCAGCCTGGTGAATGGAATGGAATGGAATGGAATGGAATGGAATGGAATGGAATGGAATTGAATTGAATTGAATTGAATTGAATTGAATTGAATTGAATTGAATTGAATTGAATTGAATTGAATTCTATTCTATTCTATTCTATTCTATTCTATTCTATTCTATTCTATTCTATTCTATTCTATTCTATTCTATTCTATTCTATTCTATTCTACCCTATCCTATCCTATCCTATCCTATCCTATCCTATCCTATCCTATCCTATCCTATCCTAACCTCACAGGTGTTCAAAAAACCACAAAACACATAGATGTGACACTTCAGGACATGCTTCAATGGCCATGGTGGTGTTGGGCTGATAGTTGGTTTTGATGATCTTAAAGGTCTTTTCCAATCAAAATGGTTCTATGATTCTATGGCTGGGGGCTGCTGGGGGTATCTTCTTCCTCATGCTCGAGCTGTTGAAGGTACGGGCAGTGAGCAGCGTTTTGATCCAAGCAAGTAATGTAAGAAGACAAAGACGATAGCGTTGCTGTTACAGTTGTAATGAGTCACAAATGCTATTTTGATGGTCTTCTTTGAAAGAAATACACAAGAGCCAAGCGATTCAATTACAGATCTCCAAGGCTTTGTAATCAGCACGGCCACAAATGAAGGCAGATCTGCTTTCATGTGGCCAGAGTACACGAGTAACTTTCCCATTCAAATAAAAGACGAAAGAAGAGAAAAAGAAGTTTCCGAGAGTTTTGTCTCTCATGGTAGTAGGACAAGGCATGAAGGACCTCCATCCCCACCTGAGGAAAAGACTGTGATTAGCTCAGCTAAAGCACAGAGGGGTGTGAAGGAGGGGTGTGGCTGATGGTTTAAGAATTCATGCATTACATTACACGTCTGCTTAACACTGAGCACATCTCCCAGGGGTCCTTTGGCAAACGCAATCGGGAACAAGAAATGGGAGAAACTCGCAGGGAGTCAAAGATGCCAGCAGATAGCTGAAAGTGTTCACTCAGCTCAGTTTCTGAAGCTCATTCTGAGCTCTTTAAGAACCAATGCCTGAAGCCCAGGAGGCAGAAGCAGCCTTTGAAGCTGTTGAGATCTTTAAACTGTAGGAGGAGGATGGGTCACTCAGCAAAAGGGGGTTATTTTTGGCAAGCAAGCCTGGAGAAAGTGAGCATCTTTGACCTAAGTGTGCCTGGGGCTCTGACCACCTGGGACCGATCTGCTCAGAGAAGCAGGAAACACCATGAAGCTCGACCTGATAGAAATAGCTACTGTTTCCTTTGCATCCTATCACCACTGTGCCTGTGAGGTGCACAGGATCCCGCACGCATCCAAGCCTCGCTGCAAAGCCATCAGGGAAATGGCGAGAGGGCAGATTAATCCCGTTTACGCTGGAGAAGTCCATGATTAATGCAACTTGGATGGTGCTGTAGGAAGGGGGATGGTTTAAAAAGATGGAAGGAAGTCTGTGGCTGTCCTTAGTTGATACTATATATGGTATTTGGTCAGTTCTGCTTTAGGAGCTGCAGCCAGAATCACATTTTTATTGTATTTCTTTTTTTCTTTATAAAGCACACACACAAAAAGAGGTCAAATAATTTCACCACGCTCAAAGAGCCTGTGGTGATGGAAAATGCTGCAAGGGGCAGCTGCTGAGTTTTGAGTCCTGGGAGCTATCACAGGGGCTGTACAGGGGTTATGCCTGCCACTTGCCCTCTGCCAGACCAGCAAGACCTTAGGCTGGGTGGCCTATCTGCTCCTATTTCCCTGGGTCTCCTCCAGCCCCAGTTTTGACCCATGTAGACTGGCTTGCCATAGAATGGTGTTGTGCTTGACTCATGAACCTCCTGGATCAGAGCTGTGGAGAGGACAGCCATGGGCTAATAGGAGGCAAGGCTCTAAGGAAGGAAAGTATTTAAATGGCTGTTACTTATTCCCATTGCAGGAATAATAAGAGGATGCTGGCAGTGTCAGGGACTGCATGGGCAGCAACTGCAGATGTTTTGGTCAGCCAAAGGGGTTACTCATTGGTGATGAGATAACCGATAGCCACAGACTGAGAGAGGAATAGGGCAACCAGTGAGAAGAATGTCTGTCCTTGCAAGTTTCTGCCTACCCTGGAGAAGTCCCAGAGGACCACAGCTCCTTTGCTGTCCCATCTCATTACCAAAAAAGCCATGAGCTCAACTTTACCTCAGCATTGTGAGATCTCAGGGCTCCTCTCAGCCTGTGTGGCAGCCCAGGCTCATTTAAAGGGACGAGGCTTTGTAGCAGAACAGGTCCACTGCTGATTCCCACTCTGAACTCACCACAGGTTTATACCACAGTGCTAGGGCTATCTGATCGACCCACCTCCTCCTCAGTAACCATTGCTAGAGGTCCAAAGCATGCAGAGTCTGCACTTTTTGCAAAGCCCAACAGCCCTTTCCCTCTCTGATCCAACCGGGGCTGATAACCAGCACAGCTGAAAGTGCAGGAACATCCATCCCCCCCTTCCCTCCACTCCCCTTTTACATCTGCTCTACATTTGCATCTCAGAAATTAGAGAACTTAGTTATGCAGCATTACATAGCTCAGGCTGGAGTATGGGATTGATTGGGTATTCAAGCTAAATAAGACAAGTTTAAAGATCTTTCCAGGAAATTGAGTAGAACACCCAAACTGACATTCAGTATTAAATATTGTATTTGTGCAGTTGCTCTTTCTAGCCCCTTGGCACTGAACATCTGGGAGCACGATTTATAACATACAGAAACTGAATACCTGCTCAAAATCATGCTCATCAGAGCTCAGGAATTAAAATATTACTCTGCACTCCCCAAGCCAGTCCATTTCTAAAAGGTAGAGCTATTAAAATATGATTAGTTGAGCCATATCTGGTCTCAGAAATGTCATACACCATTACAACTGAAAAGACCTTGATGCAATCCCATTGGCAAAGTCCTCTGCTTGATCAGCAGCAAGATGTCAAGGAATGAACCTTGCAAATACTTGTCCTAGCACCAGGAGAGTAATTAAAAAGAAAAGCAGGGGGGTCTTTTGACCTCTTGGATGTGCAGATTGGGATGTCCTTGGGCTCCTTTTTTGGGCAAGCAAGAGCTGAAAATTTGCACAGCTCTTTTTCTGTTGTGGGAGGACCTTTGCTGCCCTTTGCTGCCTCAGGCAAATGTTGCCTCATCCTCTTCACCCAGGACAGAGGTGGGGATCATCCACTGCCACAGCCCTAGCCCAGTCCCCAGCTATCACAGCTCCCCGTTCCTGACAAGTCCACATTTCCAAGAGCTCTTCATGGGTGGTCGGGATTGCATTCCCCCCCACATCCCCCCTCCTTGCTGGAGAATAAAATCCAAACAACCACAGAAAACCTTCAGAGTTCAGAGTCTGGGCTCAGGTCGGGGTAATTATCCTCTTCTTCCGCTCCTCGCAACAGCAGCGAGCAAGAGAAAGATAGATAGATAGATAGATAGATAGATAGATAGATAGATAGATAGATAGATAGATAGGAACATCTTTGCAATCTATGATCATCTCTCCTAATGAGACAGATTGACCTAATCAGGTTGGCAGTGCACAGCATTAATCACTGTAAGCATTTCTGTGCTGAAACCCTCTGCAAGGGTAAATCACCCCACGGGTAGGGCTCAGCCGAGGTAGGGGTTGCCCCATTCACAGCAGCCCTGAGCAAAGCCCTCCAGGTCTGAGCTGCTCCCAGATCCAAGAGAAACCTCCCTCAGGGGCTGGCCGAGGGGTTCAAGGCAGTTGCCTGCCCTGGAAAAGTCAGTCAGAGGCAGTGATCGGTCGGTGCAATTACAGCAGCAACAAAATCCCGCAGAGCCAGCCCTTGTTCCCAGTAATTGAAGACATTTCCCATAGGCGGGTGGCACATCCCCCCCCACCCCTAAAGCCTGCCTGCGCTAAACCAGACATCCCAGCAAGCAAGATGCAATGCAGCAAAACTAAGGCAAAGACGTAGGTTTTTGTTTTGTTTTGTTCTGGTTTGGTTTTTTCGTTTTTAAGGTCTGTGTGACTGAGTCCAGGCAAGACCCCAGCCCTGGCGCCCTCACTTTGTTGCTCTCTGCCTGCCCTACACCCGCAGAAATCTCCTTTTCATGCCACATGCCGGTGGGAGCTGCTGCTCCCCGGCTTTGTCAGGGCTTATTACTCCGTGTTTTCACACTTATCCCCAAGGTGTTGAACTCGCCCTGAAGGTTAATTAGTAATTTATTGCGCTGTCATCAGTTCGAGGCTACTAATGGCTTCAATTTAGCCCCAGGGCTTTGGGGTTTTACTTTTTTTTTGTGGGTGTCTATTTCTTTCTTCCCCCCACCTCCCCTCCCCACTTTCCTTCTGCCTGCTTTGGAAGAGCTGGGGGGGGGGTACTAGGGAATGGATCTATTTTGACCTCCAGCATGCCTCAGTGTCCCTGTCTATTCATGCAGTGGCTGTGCAGCCCACCTCACCTAGGTATCACACACAGCCCACCTCCCAAAGCCTTTCAGCCACCTGCCCCAAAAACCTTCCACCCATCCACCCCAGAACTCCTCCACCCAGCCAGCCAGGACTTAGATGCCGTCTCATCAGCAAACCCTTTTCATCCCGTCCTCCAATGCTTCCCTGAGGACTTTTTGCTTCCCCTATCGTGGGAGTGATGAGCAGAGACAGTGTGTGGACAGCGTTCCCTGTTGCGTCCCTCTGTGTCCCCATCAGCCCTGGCTTGCCTCATGGAGCTCCTCTTGAAAAATAGACACACATGGAATTTTTTTTTTTTTTTGGAAGATAACCACGTTTCCTGTGTTTACACAGGCCCTTAGGTAAACCAGCCACGGGGAGTGGGGCATGGGAGGTGCTGGTGAGGTCCAGCCGGGGTGGCTGTCCGCAGTTCCACAGCCTGCGTCCAAGGCAGGGCTGAGCTGAGAGGGATGCCGAGGCAAACAGCACTGGGTGGCCTCACCATCACCAGCCCTTCACAGCATGGGCGCTGGGGACAGCAAGAGAGGAGCTGTACCTGAGTGCCATTGGGAGCTGTGATTCCAGTGCATTGTCCCTAGGGATTCATGCAGGAGAGGGATTGGATGAATTTAGGGGAAAAAGGGAAGAAATCAATCTCTTGCAGGAGAGGAATTGGGTGATTTCAGGGGGAAAAGGGAAGAAATCAGTCTCTTGCAGGAGAGGGATTGGGTGATTTTAGGGGAAAAAGGGAAGAAATCAATATCTTGCAGGAGAGGGATTGGGTGATTTTAGGGGAAAAAGGGAAGAAATCAATATCTTGCAGGAGAGGGATTGGGTGATTTCAGGGGGAAAAGGGAAGAAATCAGTCTCTTGCAGGAGAGGGATTGTGTGATTTTAGGGAGAAAAGAGAAAAAATCAATCTCATCAAGAAAGTGGGCTGAAGGTTTTCAAACAAGAGCCTTCAGTCCCTTGTGATGCGTCTGGATGGCAGAGCCCAAACCCTAAGGGGACCAGGGGACAGCGGGATGCCCGCAGCCTGCCGGGTCACTGGACCTGCGCTGGGGCTGAGGGACAAATCGGTCTGAGGAGGAAGGTGGAAGATGCATTTCTCAAAATGCTGTGACCTGACTATCAGCTGGAAAGGTACAGACATCTCTTTGAACAGCAAACAAACTGAAAAACCAACAACCCACCCACCCGTATTTAGCTCTTCACCTTCATACACATGCATGAGGATGTGGATTCCTAGGGTAACATCTGCTATTTCCCTCCCCTGTTTAATTTATGTCCGTTAACTTTAGGGCTAAGGACAGTTTATGGAAAAAAACACCTGCTTTCTCCTACTCCCAGGGCAAGGCTGGAATTTTCTCTGACTCTGCATCCTAAATAAAGCTCCGTTCCAGGCCCCGATGATTCATAGCATGGCTCACGCACACATGCCTTATGTTAGGAGGCCCTGTCAAGATGCTCATGCCCCTCTTGAGTTCGAGGACTCGAGCACAGGCTCATTTATACACATCACCAGGCTTTTCTGCAGAGCCCAGGGGAAACTTGAGCCCTGGAACTAGCTGTTCTGGAGCCAGGGGATGGCCATGCCATGTGCCAGCCTCTTGCAGAAAGGCGTGGGGAGCTCTGTCTACATTGAAGTGATAGAAGGGTTTGGGCTGGAAGGGACCTTTTGAAGATCATGCAGTCCAACCCCCTGCAGTCAGCAGGGACATCTTCAACTAGAGCAGGTTGCTGAGAGTCCTAAATATTGTGGAATGGTTCCACAATGGAGCATCTCCCTGGAGGTGTTCAAGAGGGGATTGGACATGGCACTTGAAGCCAGGGTTTAGTAGTCATGAGGTCTTGGGTGACAGGTTGGACTTGATGGTCTTTGAGGTCTTTTCCAACCTTATTGATTCTATGATTCTATGATCTCCCACATCTCTGGACAACCTGGGGCAGTGCCTCATCACCCTCTGTGTGAGAAAAAATTTCCTTCTATCCACTCTGAATTTCCCTCTTTTAGTTTAAAACCATCACCCCATGTCCTGTCACCACAGCCCTTGCCAAAAAGTCTGTCTGCAGTGCTCTTATTAGCCCCTGTAAGCAATGAAAGGCCATCAGAAGCTCTCCCTGGAGCCTTCTCTTTTCCAGGCTGAACAACCCCAACTCTCTCAGCCTGTCCTCACAGCAGAGGGGTTCCATTTCTTTGGCCTCCTCTGGCCTCACTCCAACAAATCCATATACCTCCTCTGCTGAGGACTCTGGAGCTGGCCCCAGCACTGCAGGTGGATTCTCAGCAGATTGCAGAAAAGGGACAGAATCCCCACTTTCCATCTGCTGCCCATGCTACTGGGGATCAGCACAGGACAAAGTTGGTTCTGAGCTGTGAGCACACACTGTCGGCTCACGTCCAGGTTTTCATCCACCAATGCTCCCAGGTCTTTCTCCTCAGGGCTGCTCTCAATCTTCCAGGGTCTTTGGGACCTCTGTAAAGTCACCCAGTTCTGCCCACCTTATTTTGCTACATTCCACAACTGTGCCAGTGAGCTCCATCCTTCCTATCTCCTCTCCAAGTGCACCTTCTACATGCACCAAGCCGAAGCCAACCCTCACTCTGCTTTGTCAGCAAGGCAACATCTCAGCCCTTTGACACAGATCCCTGCCTCTGCTTCTGTCATTGTAAAAGATTGTCTTTCCATGATGGAGCTTTCACTCATGGAAGCTTGTCAAGACATTGGAATGGGCTGCCCAGGGAGGTGGTGGAGTCACTACCCCTGGAGGTGTTCAAGAGGGGATTGGACGTGGCACTTGGTGCCATGGTCTAGTCATCAGGTCTGTGGTGACAGGTTGGACTCGATGATCTTTGAGGTCTCTTCCAACCTTGGTGATACTGTGAAAAAAAAAAAAAAAGGGGGGGGAAAAAAAAGGAAAAAAAAAATCAAACTGAGAGATGTTGGCAGCAAACGGAAGATAAAACCTGGATGCTCATCCAGGCTTGTATTTGGAAACTGATAGCCAGCAGTCAAGCAGCATGCAAAGACCCCCACGTAGACAACCTCTCCTGGTCCAGAGCACAGTGGAGGATGTATGGATGGAGCTGGGGTGGCTTCACCCTTCTCCAGTATCCCCACCACGCACCTCAACGTCAGCACGAGGGGAGGTTTGCTGGCTCTGATGCTCTCTTCGAAGGGGGAGCAAAGCAAGGTGTGGGGGGTGGGGGGTGGGAGGGTGGAGAAGCTGATGACTAATCTTGTAACCTTTCCTTTTAGTGTTTAAGAGAACCTAAGTCTGTTTACAATAAAACAGAGTGATATTTTTCATCCTTCCAAATGGAACAAAGATTATATAAATAAAGTAACCTCAGACACAGCAAACACCTGTTGAAGGGAACCGGCTTGAGAAGACACGCAAAAAACTATCTGTCTATCTATCAAGGCCTCCTGGTGACTTGTGGTCAAGTTCAAATTGAAGTGCATGACAAAGATTTGCTGATGGGGGAAAGCTGTGATAAGCAAAAGCATCAGCAAACGTCCATGGTTTTGGCTCGGGAGCTTAGTCAAGGAGCAATGAAGAGCTTTCTACCTCTTGAAACCAAGGAGTTTGGATCTTCGTGTTCCTAGACAGTTTTCCAAATGGATTGGGGCAGGTTTTCCTGTTCACAGAGTCACAGAATGTATCTGGTTGAAAGAGACCTCAAACATGATCAAGTGCAACCCTCAACCCAACACTGAAGGGTCAACACTGAGTCATGCCCCTAAGCAACAGGTCCGTACACCACTTGAAGATCCCTAAGGACTGCCACTCCACTACTGCCCTGGGCAGACCATTCCAAAGTTTGTTAACCTTTTCAGTGAAGAAATATTTCCTAATATCCAGCCTGAACATTCCCTGGCACAGCTTGCAACCATTTCCTCCAATCCTGTTGCTTGTCATCAAGAAGAGGCTGACTTCACAAGGAACCTGAGAAGAATCATGCCAGGAAAGTCCTACACCTGCAAGTCACTCCTGGGTTTAGGACAAGAGCTAAAACACCATAGAGATGAATCCTTGCTCAAAATGTTGTGCTGGCAGTGTCTCTAAACATCTCCACATTCTTGGAGGCTGCACCAGGAGGTGCCCCAAGTTTCAGCCACTTCAGTGGAGCTTCCAGGCTTGGTGGAAGCCGAAGTCTTTGGAGACCACACCTGTAGCAGCACCGGAGCCGTGGAAGACCACCCTTCTGCAGTCCTGTCAGTGGATGATGGCCAAAGCTGGATGTTTTCTAGTGTTTGGCATCTTCCTGTGAAATACAGAAGACACCAGCAGGAGGGGTGCTTGATGACTTGTTTCATTGTGGCGTTTGATGGGAATTGAAGAAACGAGCTCAGGCTTTTCCAAAACGGAACTGGAGGAAGGTGTGTCATCCTCCAGAAGCCATTCCCCTCTCCCTGAGAAGTGATATTCCCTGTGAGCTGCCAGACTAGGAATTTCCAAAGCTATTGTTCAAAGCCATGACAGCTTCATCCTTGTGACAACTTTTTTTCCTTTTCCCATCCCTTCAAGAGCAAGGCAAAGAAATATTCTCGGTCCCAGCACACCATGGAGCAGATTTCTCCACTTGTGTACATCAGTGTGGCTCCACCAATGCCATGAACACATGCCAACGGACACCTACCCAGCAACCTGGACTGTTATTTAATATCTCAGATTTCACCAGGCTTCTCTGGATGAGGTTGAGGAAGGCTCCAGCATACTACCTGTTTATCATAGAATCATAGAATTAATAAGGTTGGGAAAGGCCTCAAAGATCAAGTCCAACCTATCACCCAACACCTCATGACTAACTGAACCATGGCTTCAAATGCCATGACCAATCCCTTTTTGAACACCTCCAGGGATGGTGACTCCAACACCTCCCTGGGCAGCACATTCCAATGGCTAAACACTCTCTCTGTGAAGAACTTTCTCCTCACCTCCAGCCCAAACTTTCCCTGGTGCAGCTTGAGTCTGTGTCCTCTTGTTCTGGTGCTGGTTGCCTGGGAGTAGAGACCAACCCCCTTCTGGCTACAACCTCCCTTCAGGTAGTTGTAGACAGCAATAAGGTCTCCCCTGAGCCTCCTCTTCTCCAGGCTAAGCAACCCCAGCTCCCTCAGCCTCTCCTCGTAGGGCTGTGCTCGAGACCTCTTCCCAGCCTCATTACCCTTCTCTGGACATGTTCAAGAGTCTCAATATTCTTCTTAAACTGAGGGGCCCAGAACTGGACACAGTACTCAAAGTGTGGCCTAAGCAGTGCTGAATACAGGGGCAGAATGACTTCCCTGTTCCTGCTGGCCACAGTATTTCTGATGCAGGCCAGGATGCCATTGGCCTTCTTGGCCACCTGGGCACACTGCTGGCTCATGTTCAGCCAGCTGTCAACCAGTACCCCCAGGTCCCTTTCTGCCTGGATCTGACATCCCATCCCTGGGGACCAGTTGACACCGTAGGACAATGCGCCTCGAAAATGTGGCCGGTGAAGCGCAAAGAAAAATGTCATCTTCCCCTGTGTGTGCACAGGGCTGTGATTCTTTTTGGAAGCTCTGCTCAAAAACTGTTTTTTCCACCATTAATGAGAGAGGCTGCCTTGCTTTTCCTGGACTCTGGAAGTGCATGCTGACAGGTTGTGTGTAATGTCATCTCCCTGCTTTAAACCCCGTTCCAAGCTTGGAAATCCAGCAGGCTGGATGGAGGAAAGGGGAAGAGTGTGATTTTATTTAAGTTAGGGTTTTTTTTTTAAGGAGGTTGGTTTTGGTCCTAACTTAACAAACAGGTTGAGACAGATGGTTAAGAATTAAGATGATGAATAATTAACATGATTTCTCAGCACAGGAGAGATATGGACTTTCTGCAGCAGGGCCAGAGGAGGCCACAGCAATGATCTGAATGTTGGAATCCCTCTGCTTTGAGGACAGGCTGAGAAAGTTGAGATTGTTCAGTGTGGAGAAGAGAAGGCTCCAGAGAGACTTAAAGGGGCCAATAAGAAAAATGTGGACAGACTTTGTAGCAGGGCCTTTGCAACAGGACAAGGGGTGGTGGATTTAAAGTAAAAGAGGGAGATTCAGAATAGGTAGAAGGAAGAAATTTTTCGCACTGAGGATGGTGAGACACTGACCAGGGTGGCTGAGAAAGGTGGTAGAAGTCATCTAGAAAAGGATAGAAAATATATACTAGGTGCTGCACATTTTGCCTGTGGAGCCTCTTCTCCATGTGAAGATGTGCTCCTGGAGGGGTCCTCACTGCCTGCCAATCTGTGTCTGCACTCGGGAGCTGCTGTGTCCTCCAACCACGTTTTGCAAACAGCCCAAGTCCTGTTTTCCAGCAGACACAAGTCTAAGTAAATGAGAATAGCAAGGCATTTGGTTCTCAGTGTTGTGAGATAGTCCCTTTGGACTTTAAATCTCTTTAGGTCTTTAGAGTCTCAACTCTTTCCAGCTAAATTGTCTATACTGAACTGGTCCCGAAGTCACAGCAGTCCTTTGCATGTTCCCTCTCCTGCTTGGTTTCATGCATCCTCCATTCATCCTACAGCAAACCTGCCCTGCTCCTGTACCTTTTTCTAGACAACAGCAGAGAAGTAGAAGCTTGGAATCCAAATTCTACCTTCTTCAGCCTATCCTTATTGGACTACATCTTGTTAGATTGCACTGCCTTTCATCTTGCCCTTCATCACTACTATTCCTCACTGCCTATCAAATCTGTGGGGAGTGGTGAAGGACAGTATTTCACCAAGACACTTGTTACTGTGAGGTATCAAACCTTGGCCACAAATGTCCCTTCTTAATTCCTACCTGCATATCTTATTTACAATGACAGCAGTAGCTAATAAGAAAATAATGGTAATTTGGTTTCCTGGGACACACTTTCTGCCCCGTTTGTTGGAGTGTTTGTTTGGTTTATCAATCCTTTCCTGGGAAACACTTCATAAAACCACAGAATGCATTGGGTTGGAAGAGGCCTTCAATGTCATCTAGTCCAGCCTCCCTGCAGCAAGCAGGGGCATTCCCAACTAGTTCAGGTTGCTTGGAGCACCTTCAAGCCTGACCTTGATTATGTTCAGGGATGGACCCTCCACCATCTCCCTGGGCAACCTGTTCCTGTGTTCTACCACCCTCATAGTAAAGAACTTCTTCTTAACGCCCAATCTAAATCTACCCTGCTTCAGTTTAAAACCATGTTGGAAAGGTGACAGCAAGTCACAGAGCTCTCTATATTTCCTTTTTGTGAAGAAATGTGGCTTTTCATCTATAAATAATTATTCAACTTAATAGAGCTGCTTTACAGTGTTCCAGCAACAGCCAAGCACTATCTCATAATAGTGACTCATCTTCTTATCCAAGACTATCCATATTCCTTACAAAAACACACTGCTGAGGACTCTTAAATATTATTGTGTCCCCCAAAGAGAGATAGGGCTGTTATCAGTAGATTTGAGCCAAGGCTTATATCCAGGTTTAGAGCCCAAGTTCTCAGCTCAGCCTGTGTTTTATGGAAGGGACAAATCTCAGCTCCAAGAGCTTGCCTCCTGGCTTGGCTCAGAGGTCTTCATGCTGCATAGTGGTACGAAAGCAATCTCATCCTGTCTCGGCGATTTCACTGGAATGAACCAAAGAGAATGATGCCACACAGGGAATCCAGCACACACTTCGAGGTTCAGTCCTGTGGGAGATTCCCAGTGGACAAGAGGATGAAAGGGTGCCCTATGGTCCAATGCCTCCGAAGCAGCAGGAAAGACATGCCTGCAAGTTCAGCTTTGAGTTTCTAATGCAACATTGCAGGATGGACACGCTCTAGATCAGATTGGACCCAATTCTGATCCCATTTCCACTGATTTTGCAACTCTGGAAGAAGCACAGACACTGGCCAAGTCATTCCTGTGTAAATAAGAACAAAATCAGGAGGATGAAACTTGGATCTGGACGAGGGTGCTCAGATCCAACTTGTTGGCTTGAGCTCTCCTGTAACTAACATCCAACTTGGGCAAGGAGAGCAGCAGAGCTCGCACGACTTTCTCTCCTTTCCCAGCCTGTCCAAGGAGTCATCGCTGTCCCAGGCAACGACCATTGTTTCTAACACTCAGTGTTCTCTGTGCTTACACACACACACACACTCCCTCAAGGTCACCTTTTGGCTGCTTCTTTTCCACCTCCTGGAGGCCAGCATTATCTCTGCTGATTGTTTCCAACTCTAACACATTCTTCATTTTTATTTTATATATATATATATTTTGTCTTTTCAGATAACATCAAAACTTCTTCCAAGCTACTTTGGAAGTTTTCCCACCAGTACCTTTTCCAGCTGAGGGGAGATGTATGGATCATGTGTCACAAGAGACCGGCTGTGGGCACAATATAGTAGTGCCAAAGTGTTACACATAAAATTGGACAAAGGCAGCTCTAAATTAATAGCAGTTCAAAATATGCCAATATACTCAGTTTGATTACTAGGCTGTTAGAAACCCTCACTGAAGGTACAGACTAAGAAAACAATCTCAGTCTGGAAGAAGATAACATCTCCCCAAACTGCCTTGTACAAATTCCTGATGGGTAGGTTGGCTGCCTTGGGATGGAACTCCACACTTCAGAGTCTTTCACTGGTTTCCAGGGACTAAGCAAGGCAGCTGCTGTAAGCCAGATTCAAGCATTAAGGGCACATCACCTACCCTTTGGGCAGACAAGGGCACCTCAAAGCAGACAAGATCATGAAGAGATCACAGACAACATAACACTAGGATAGATCATACCACCTTACCCAGGAGGTCCCAGGAAAAGCTTGGCAGAATCACACATCTGAGCCAGCTCTATTTGAGCAGATAGAGCTATTTTGTTTGTGCCAACCCAACCATAAGCCTGGCCATTACCTCATGACTCTGCCTCTCTGCCTTCACCTTCCTCCTCCAATTCCTCCTTCCAATACAACAGCAGCAAGAGCCCAGCTTGGCTCTGGTTCCTCAGTCCTTTGGACCACAACATGCATCTTTGCCTAATCTGATGAGAAATCTTGAACTGCTTTTCAATAATCCCACTCCCACCAAGGCCAGTGTGTCAGGCCCTTGGTGACTGCTCATCCCGCTGAAGCCACCGAAGCCAACAGAGCTGTACTGAAACACACCACCTGACTCACTTGGCTCAAAACCTTTGATTATTGACTTCAATGAGAAGAAACTCCAGGCCTCCATGACTTTTTGCTGACCCCAGAAGAGTTGAAGTAATAAACTGTTCTCTTGTCATGCACAGCTCCCACAGGATCCCTCACACGAGCGCTTGCAAGGTAAGCAGAGCTTGGAGAGCACAACAACGACTCCGCGCTCGAGAATGTTAATTGTTCTCCATTGCCCCCAGTGATTTTCACATTTTGTAATTCCTCCACTGGCTGACAGCTGGATTCTTCCCTAATTAGAAAGCAGTTGTAGTTGAAAAATCAGACATTTCCTGGAATTTAAATAACCAAGTTTCCACCGGTCGGCATCCAACAATGCAATCCTGCAGCTTCGTTCTATGCGCATCGGGGAAAGGAGGGGAAAAAAACAACCCCAAAACACTGAAGCGTGCTGGTTAAGTGGGGGAAAAAAGAGGTTTTGATGACTTCACACTTTCAAATACATCATTCTTGGATCTTGGTGCTCCAGCTTAACTTGTAAGCTGTTTTGTTTTGGGTTTTTTTTTGTTTGTTCAGAGAATCACAGAATCACCAAGGTTGGAAGAGACCTCAAAGATCATTAAGTCCAATCCATCACCACAGACCTCCTGACTAGACCATGGCACCAAGTGCCACATCCAATCCCCTCTTGAACACCTCCAGGGATGGTGACTCCACCACCTCCCTGGGCAGCACATTCCAATGGTGAACGACTCTCTCAGCGAAGAACTTTCTCCTCACCTCAAGCTTATACTGGTGCAGCTTGTGTCCCCTTGTGTCCCCTTGTTCTGGTGCTGGTTGTCTGGGAGAAGAGACCAACCCCCTCCTGGCTACAACCACCCTTCAGGTAGTTGTAGACAGAATAAAGTCTCCTCTGAGCCTCCTCTTCTCCAGGCTAAACAATCCCAGCTCCCTCAGCCTCTCCTCATGGGCTTGTGCTTGAGGCCTCTCCCCAGCCCCGCTGCCCTTCTCTGGACATGTTCAAGAGTCTCAATGTCCTTCTTAAACTGAGGGGCCCAGAACTGGACACAGTACCCAAGGTGTGGCCTAACCAGTACTGAGTACAGGGGCAGAATGACTTCCCTGCTCCTGCTGGCCACACTATTCTTGATGCATGCCAGGATGCCATTGGCCTTCTTGGCCACCTGGGCTTGTTTGTTTGTTTTAAGGCAGAAATTATGCCACTCATTGACAAAACCACAAGTCGATGTTTTTCAAAGGCAGCACGTCCTTAAATGCGGTGAATATATCTTTTAAACACAGAGCTGGCATCTGACTACACAATTATTCCTCTGTGCCTTGGGAAATGCATCTTTATGCATAGTCAATGCAGGATAAATGTTGATTTTTCTTCAATCTGTTGCCACAGGATTTGTTCGTTTTCTCTCTGCTGCGATGACAGCGAGGACTAGCTCTAAACTCCCCAGTCTTAGGCTATTGAAAAGACAAAAGGAAAAGCCCTTGGACAGCTGCTGGCCTCCAGGAAAGTCCATGAATGGAGACCTATGGCACTGCATCCTAATTACAGCCTTGGGGAACGGCAGAGGAGACAGAACCCCAAACACTCACACCATGGAGGCAGTAACAGCAACACCACTTGACAGTCCATCTTCTCAGCTGCTCTTTTCTGTCCCAGAACCCACAGTTTCAGGCAAATGTGCCTTTTTTCTTTAAATTTTTTTCTTTTAAATCAGCCTCTATCTCTTGTGGTCGTGGGAAAGAAACAACCCTTCATCTGTAACTGATTAGAGAGGTTGGTGCTTGAGTTTGCAAGCAGCTTGAAATGAGAGCTGGTAGAAGCGTGAAGAGCCTCCATTTTCCTCTGAACTGTGTGCCATGACCTCCCAAAAGGATGTCACTCAATGGAGTCATTGCCTTATCTAGGAGAGGACAACTGCAAGTGGAAAAAAAGAAAACCAAAACACTGCATGTTCAAAATGATGTGGTGAGCACATGAAAAAGCTGCCCCAGATTGGAAACCCTGAGGCAAGAGCTTGGAAGTTATTGTGTCTGGGGCATCTGTGTACCAACTACTTTGCAGAGGAAGCTATTTCACTTGGGAAAGAAATTAATGGAACTTCGAGTTCCCTTTGAGTAATGGAAGTCAAAGAACGTATGTATTTTGCATTGGTGGTGTTTTTTTCCCCTTCCCTTGGGAGCAGCTGGGTTTTCCCCAGAATATCCCATTCTCATGGTTCCCTCTATTTTGGCGTCACCTCCAATTTAGTTGCTTTGCCTCGAGGGAGAAGGCTCCACAGATAGCCCAGCCCCTTCCAGCCTGTGAGATGTGAACTGTCTCCACCTCAGAGCATGGAGTCATGCACGGGACAAAATGCTCAGGGAAGGCAACCAAGGAGCTTGCAGGTACCTGCCCATATGGGCATATTGAGTCAAACACAGAGAGACAAGAAACTCTCTGGAGAGAGTCAAGTGGAGGCTACAAATATTTTCAGGGATTTGGAACATCTCTAGGAAGAAGAAAAGCTGAAAGACCTGGGGTTGTTTAGCCTGGAAGAGCACCCTGTGAGGGGATCTTCACAATGCTCAGCAAGAGCTAAAGGGTGGGAGGCAAGAAGACAAGGTCAGACTTGTTTCAGTGCCCAATGACAGGACAAGAGGCAATGGACACACACTGAAACCCAGGACATTCCACCTAAACATGAGGAGAAACCTCTTTGCTCCGAGGCTGTTGGAGCCCTGGAGAGGCTGCCCAGAGATGTTGTGGAGTTCCCTTCTCTGGAGAGATTCCAAACCTGCCTGGATATTGTGATCCTGGACAACCTACTAGGTGAGCCTGCTTTAACAGGGAGGTTGGACTAGATGATCCCTGAGCTCCCTTCGGACCCCCACCATGCTGGGATTTCAGAGGCAGTTTCAGACCTCTCTGCTCTGAGCACTTGCACAGCTGAGCCTATGAGGGGGACGACACAACAGGGACTGTACAGAATTACCTCTTCCTCAGCTCACAGGTGAGAAGCTGCAGCAAATGGTCTGGAAACAACACAAGTCATCATGTAATAAAATTTGTCCCTAGGTAACACATTAGCAAACGTAGGTGTTGCCAAAGATGTTAAAAAGCTTCTTTGGCTTTCAGCAAGGAAAAAAGAAACCAAGGAAAGAACACCTGCTTTGGGGAATAGGAGCAATTGTGGAGAGCATGTGCAGAAGCTTCCAGAGAGGTTTTTAAATGGACTTGTCAAGCAACTTAAATGGAAACATTATTCCTAAAGTTTATTCTAAGATTTGTACATACTTAACCCAAAATCCCACAACAAATGAACACTGAGTAAAAGCCCTGAGGGGAAATAGTAAGAACAAATCCCAAGTAGATCGTTACAGTTGGGTTGGGGGGAAAATCTCTTTGGAAGAGGAAGTTTGGCTCATTTTCAGCCTTTCCTCCAGCATTTTGTCGTATATAGGGCACAGGAGAATATATTTCATTTGCTTAAATGCTGCCTAGTGGGGCTACCAAACCCCACTGAGCGAAAATCGACGATGCCAAGTTAAATCTTGCCCTGGTTATTAGAGCTTGGAAGGTATGGGAATATTTTTAATAATAAGGAAGGCTAAACAGGGCTGTCTGTTTTTCATAATTGCACAGTGCTCCCAAGACAGCTGTTCAGCCATCTTGAAAATCAATGTTTTGATGCCCTTTGAACCTTCTTTTCCTGCTGAGTGTCTCTCCTACAGGTTGCTCCCCAGGATGAAAACAATAAAAGCAAATATATAACAGTAAAGGCCTGAGGTTAATGTCTTTAACAAGATAATGTTACTTAAGGGAACTGTAAACCAAATCATTCCCAAATTCCATTTGTTCTTTGCAATCTAGGATGTATTATGAAACCATATGTGTGCGTAGGGATGCGTGCATGGTGTGCAAGGCTTTGTACAGTAATGCAACTGTGTTTGCACAGTGCGTGTTCCAGTATTCCCAGTTCACCTGGTTTGCTGGGAATGACTATTATTCTAACCATTAATCCTTTTATTAATAACTGCCTATTGCAGCTGTGTCAGAAAGAATCACATCAGATCAGAGCTGCCTGTGAGTCTCACGTGTGAGATCAGGAAAAATTGCACCAGGTCATTTTACGAAGCAGAATTCCGTTCCTTGGGTTTAGTACTAGAAGGGAATTCATGCCAACAAACTGGCACGTGCCCTGAATGGCTTGGAATTTTCACCAGAGAAGAACTTGCTGAAATTACTTCAAGCTGCATAGAGAAGTTCATATATGTGAATTTATAGGGAAAAACAAAAAACAGAAGAGAGAGGAGAGAGGAAAAGACTAGGAGGAAAACAAGAGGAGGAACAGAAGAAGAGGAAATGAAGAAGAGAAAAAGAAGAAGAGAAAAAGAAGAAGAGAAAAAGAAGAGAAAAAAAGAAGAAGAAATGAAGAGAAAAAGAAGAGAAAAAGATTAAAAAAGATTAAAAAATAGAAGAGGAGAAAAAGAAGATAAAAATAGAAGAGGAGAAAAAGAATAAGATAAAAGGAAGACAAAAGGAAGAAGAGAAAAGGAAGAAGAGAAAAGGAGGAAGAGAAAAGGAAGAGAAAAAAGAAGAAGAAAAGAGAAAAAGAAGAGAAAAAGAGAAAAAGAAGAGAAAAAGAGAAAAAGGAGAGAAAAAGACAATAAAAAAGAGAAAAAGAAGAGAAAAAGAAGCGAAAAAGGAAGAAGAAGAGAAAAAGAAGATAAAAGAGAAAAAAGGAAGAAGAAAATAAGAGAAAAAGAAGAGAAAAGGGGGAGAAAAAGGAGAGAAAAAGAGAAGTGAAAAAGAAGAAGAGAAAAGGAAGAAGAGAAAAGGAAGAGAAAAGGAAGAAGAGATAAAGAAGAAGAGAAAAAAGAAGAGGAAAAAAAAAAAGAAGAAGAGAAGAAGAGAAAAAGAGAAAAGATGAAAGGGTAAATAGTTCCCTGATGCACATGTACTGGTATTTACACCTACTGAAAATTTATCTCAAGACATATTCAGGTTACTCTCTCCAGAAACTCCTTTCACAGCATTCTTGAATATTCCTTGCAATTCAATTAATTTGGAGCAAATTTGATATGGAACAAGACTCTGAGCCTACACTTGTGTGTTTTTCTTGATTTTCATGGAAATGGGAGATATAACAAAGTGCAGAGTAAAGGAGTGAGACTAGTTTATTTAACTTTATATTATCTACAATACCATGAAACTTGGAAATAAACCAGGACCATAACCCTACTAAAACATTTTGGAGATTGTCCAGAAAAAAAAACAAACAGCTAAGGACACTTCTTTCTACTGATATCTTCATAACTGGACTCATTTCCATTAAGACAAGTGGGAATTGTAGGTGATCATAATCACTCCACAGTGACAAAAGTCTCAGTTCCATGTGCCTTCAAATTGCAAACCTCCACAGATGCTGAGGCAAAGGATACCAGAACTTGAGGACACAGTCACCATGAAAAACCTTGATAGTTTAGAACATGTTGGCCTGAGCTCAATTCTTCCTCCTCCTGAGTCTAAGTCTTGCTCCTTTCCATACATAGCACTTGGGTTTCAGAGGGCAATGAGTATTTGGCATGAGGTCTGCCACGAGGTAGTAAGGTATTTGACAGCAAATCAAGTGTCTCTACAAGTGGTCAAGATGGAAAAGAGAAAGCTCTTCTTCAGCACTGTTTATGGCAGAAATAGGTTTAATAATCACTTTAAACATTGACACCATCTATCTCTGCTGTGAGCCATCATGGCTCTCTGAGGAACATCACTGTGTCTTGCAGTACACTATTATGTGTCTAGCCATACAACCTGAAGACTTTAGTGTATCTTCTCAATGCTCATCCATAGCTGTAGGGTACAGGGGACAAGAGAACGGGGCCAGACTCTTTTCACTGGTGTCCAGTAACAGGGGTGAGGGACAATAGGCAGAAACTGCAACCCAGGAGGTTCCCTCTAAACACGAGGAGAAACTTCTTTGCTATGAGGGTGCCAGAGCCCCGGAGCAGGCTGCCCAGAGAAGTTGTAGACTGTACTTCTTGGGAGAGATTCCAAACCCATCTGAACATGATGATCCTGGGCAGGCTGCTGTGGGTGACCCTGCTTTAGCAGGAGTGTCGGACTAGATGATCGCCTGAGGTCCTTTCCAACCCCCACCAAGCTGGGATTCTGTGAAATATCCACTGTCTTCTCTGCTTCCACTGCCAAAGGAATTACAAATCTGAGTACAGATATGCAGCATTGAATAAAATCAGTGTATTTAAATCTAAAAACCTTTAGCCCTTTTAGATCTCAGCTCTGCTTCCACTGTTTCCACTGATCTAAAGTTCCTCATGTTCAAGTTTCATGGGGCTCTGAGCACCCTGATCTACTTGGAAATGTCCCTGCTTACTGCAGGGGGTTGATTAGATGACCTTGAAAGGTGCCTTCCAACCTAATGCATTCTATGATTCTGGATCTTTGTAGCTGATTTGTAAAGCAATCAAATACTGGACCTTTGCCCTTTTTGCTTACAAGCGTGAAATATTCCTTCTGGAATATGGAACCCTATTAGTGTGAGGTTTGGGATCCCTGGGGGGGTGGGGGCATACCTATTTCTAACACATATATGCCAGAAAGACAAACTGACACTCAAACAAACACACTGTGAAACAACCACACAGAAATGTTCACCTCAACCTCCCACCAGCAGGTTATTTATAGATTATTATTATTATTATTATTACTATTACTATTATTATTATTATTATTATTAAAAAAAACACCCAAACCAACCAAAACACGAAAATCTTTTACTCTAATCTTGGCTATATTTTCCCCTTCAGTGCCTAAGGGATATGAGATTATTCATAACAGGAAACCTTTGATTTCTAAGCTTTTATGTTCTTGCAATGTTCCAGCTCACAAAACAAAAAAGCAACGTGGTGATTTTTAAGCAAAAAAGCAAATTTCAGCCTGCAGCCAGGGCTAATGGTTCCACTCACTGGTGCTGCCTCTGTTAGTGGGACCTGGGGGCTAATGGTTCCACTCACTGGTGCTACCTCTGTTAATGGGACCTGGAGAAGAATTAGGTCCATGCAAGAAGTTTGCACAATCTCACCCTCAAATGATGCAGCCTCAGGAGCACGTGAACCCACTGGAGAGCAGCATCCCCTTTTTTTGTGCTTTACAAGGACAACCCAGAGGCAGTGGTGATAGACACATACTAAGGAGCCCTCTGGGCCTTCCAATTAGCATGGCGAGTGTGAGGTTCACATGCTGGGTCAAGGCAAACACCAAACATCTCCCTGACAGCAACACAGCTGTAGGGTCCTTCTCTGGTCTTCCTAAGGTCAGTGGAAAGTTTCTCACTGACTTCAGAGGTTGGATTTAGGGCCACAAGAAGCATATAGATGGCACTAACCCATTTTTCCATGTTGCACAACACATATGTGCACAACAGCAGAATGTAAAATGCAGCTCTGCCTTTTGGAGTGGATCTTCATCTCTTCACCATTGCCTCATTCTCTCCAGTGCCGTCCAATCTAGCTGTGACCCTGCACTTGAGTAAGTCTGTTTTAGCTCTGCCAGTCTTAAGAGTATCTGGATTGGCCATTGGAATGGGCTGCCCAGGGAGGTGGTGGAGTCAGCATCACTGGAGGTGTTTAGGAAGAGACTTGATGGGGTGCTTGGTGCCATGGTTTAGTTGCTTAGATGGTGTTGGATGATAGGTTGGACTTGATGATCTCAAAGGTCTCTTCCAACCTGGTTAATTCTATTCTATTCTATTCTATTCTATTCTATTCTATTCTATTCTATTCTATTCTATTCTATTCTATTCTATTCCATTCCATTCCATTCCATTCCATTTCATTCCCACCAAACTATCCTCAGCTCTTATAGCCACTGCTAGACATCTTCAGTCCCAAATGAAGCAGCCACTGTCTTTGAGTTAGAGGTGACAGTCTTTCCAGTTGGCAGCATGAGCACAGCACTTTGGCTGTTATGGTTTGGAGATTTGTACAGGCACAAGACACAACCCAATGGCTAAGCTTCTGCTGACAAAATTTCATCTGGATAGGGTTGATATAGTGGAGAGAATTTCAGGGTCAGGTGCTGGATCAGTATCTGCCTATGATTTCTTTGCAAGCTAAAAAAAAACCCAACAACCCAAAAGCCTCCTTGGCACCTTGGTCCTTACAAGGACTCAGAATAACTGCATGTTTATTTTGAGAGATTAATCCTTTTTTTCTTGGAAATTTCTGCTTTGATTCATCTAGTGATTAATAAGGTTGCTGAAAGCAAAATGAGGGCAAGAAGCTGCTCAGTGGTTGAAATCCGTCTGCCAGGTCTTGTCACTCCCATCAACAATTCCTTTCTAGTGA
This sequence comes from Picus viridis, assembly GCA_033816785.1. Lineage (NCBI taxonomy): Eukaryota > Metazoa > Chordata > Aves > Piciformes > Picidae > Picus > Picus viridis. The sequence goes on along the minus strand of CM066591.1, from coordinate 12,222,152 downwards.
TTTAATGTACAATGTACAGTGTAAGAGTGGATGGGGATATGTTTGCAAAGAGCAGCATCAGAGTCTAAGTGATTGCAGACTTGGAGGACTTAAATAAAAGTGTAAAAACACCCCAAATCATATGGTGATATATCTCCTGCAAGCTTCAATGCCCAGAAAAACAGCTAAGTCTCTCTACATGTTTTAAAGAAATACATATATAGATAAGATTTGGTCTTTGCAAATAGTAAATGAAAGCCAAGCTCATCTTATGAGGGGTAAACCAGGTTTCTGCACCTAGAAACCTTCCTCTTCCTGCAAGTACAGGTTAAATGGGATTTTAAAACAAGGTATTTAACCACACCTTATATAATTTCAACACTCACATGGTCCCTTTTAATCTTGCCTCAATTATGGTTGTGAAGAAAGTGATTTTTTTTCTTTCTTTAGTTGGCAAGCTGAGAAGATGTTGAGCACAGACAGAGGAGGCTGCAGAGAGGACAGTGCAGCATAATCCATGGCATCAGGCAAAATCCCATCTCTGACCCTACCACTCTTTTTCTCTTTGTTTCTTCACTCCTACTTGCACACAAGAAAAGGTTGTGGCTTTCTTCCACCACGACAAGAAGTGAAGTCAGCTAAGAACTCACATATGTCCAGCTAAGAACTCACAGATGTAGCAGAAAAAACTTGGTTGATGTGGTTGAAATTCTAGTAACTCATTAGGACAGGAGCTCATTCCTCAAGCCTGGATGTAGAGGTTTTCAGGGGACAGAGAAAAGAGATGGAAGAGATGTGACAGAGGGAGATATCCTTTCTCCCATCTTGACAATGTCACAACCACTTTGCCAGCTTCACAGACTGGTCTGCACCTGGCTAGAGACTTGATTCATTCTGGTTCCTTTGTGTGTTGGAGGTGGTCTGCTATCTGCTTGGAATCCAAACCCAGAGATAGAACACATCTGAGAAGATCCCTTTCAGCTCACAACAGTTAGAATAACAAAAATTAAAAGGCTGCACTGAGCTCTGGCAGAACCATGCCTTTTAAAGCTTAATTCTTTTCTTCCCCCATGAAAAATGATGCTTCCCTCTGCCTTCTCCCTACCTTTAATCCCAGCAATGCTGCATTTATTCTAGCTGACCATGTACTTTCCCTCTCAACTCCCTCCCCCCACTCCTCTTGCACCAGAGCATTAATGAATGGGCACATTTTTCTTACTTTCAGAGGCTTTGCAAGAGGTTTCAAAGTAAATTCTCTGGAAGCCCAGCAAGAGCCCACACTTCCCCCTGCAGCGCGTTCGTGGCGAGGAACCCAGCGAGCAGAAATCACCATGACCCCATCCACGTCAGGAAAAATAAATACATTTTCTGCTGCAGGCCTGCATGGAACAATTTAAACCTTTCCTGCCACCTCCAGACATTGAGGTTTGTAATTGAAATCCTGAGGAACAGAATTGGCTAGCAGACAAAGAAGAAACTGTCATCCTTTTGCATCTGCTTTGCTTTTGGATGATTTAACTGGCCAATTGATCTTTGCTTTTCATTAATATCTAATTTCTCTTCCTCCCCCATCCCCTTGAGCAGGGTAAGGTGTTATGAGTGTTGGGTTTTGGAACCAGGAATGAAAGCTTCAATCCAACATGCCCCTCTGCTGAGCAACCTCCAACCCAGCCTAGAGAGATTGGTCCAGGGGAACTAAGGAAACCATCTGGCTTTCTGGGATGCTTAAAGAGCTTGGCCTTTCTGCCAGAGAGATGCTGATCACTGCCAGCTCTGGCAGAAGACTGCCTGCAAGAAGTTAGATGGACCTGAGCAACCTTGTGCAACTTCAAAGCTGGTCCTGCTTTGACAGACCAGAGACCTTCAGAAGTCCCTTCCAACCTAAATTATTCCGTGGCTACCACAACTGCTTTAGCGTAGGAGTCTCAATGTTCACAAGATGATAAAGCCCAGAGGCAGGCTCTGATTTGCAGTGCTCCAGCCCAAAGGGCATTCAGTGTAGTGTGAAAAATTACTTCCAAAGGAACCTTGAATTAGTAAAGTGGGGAGAGGGAGAGTGGTGGGAACCAGCTAGAGGGACTCTGGAAAGCTAAAGGCATCAATCTCCAAAACTCCAACACCCAAACTTTTTCTAGGGTCCTTCTAAACAGCTCTTAGGCCTGAAAGGAAGCAAAAATCTCTTCAGAGGACACTCACATCTAAACACAAGAGGCTGGCAGGTACCAGCAGGGCTCCAGCAAATCCTTACAAACCTCCTGGCTTATTTACGAGGCGTCTTCAGCACTATAAACAGCTTTTTGTGTGTGTCTGTGAATTATACCAGGAAAGGAGCAGGGAAGCAGGACAAAAGCAAGGAAACTTGGCTTGAGAAAACACCCAAACACATCAAGATGAAGAAACTGTTCAATGCTTGGAGTAGGCGTCAGCCTCTCCTCCACTTCTCATCCATCCTTTTAAAGCTCTGGGCTCCCCAGCACATCAGCGCTGGAAACAAACCGTGTCAGCAGCATCTGCAGTTATTTGCTTTGGACTGGTGCTGATGCTACAGAAGTCTACTCATCCACCCATTCTAGGTGACCCTGACATAAATGTCTGAGGAACATTAAGTGAGTAATATCCCAGTTCAAACCAGCTGGAAACTACACGACACACATTTCGCCCTTTCCAAGACACCAAGGCTTTGACCAACCAAAGACATTTGGGAAAAGACATTTTCTTTCCCTGGGAATGGATTTTTATTGAGGCTTCACCCCTTCCACCCCCCTTTTTATGGGTGGAGAAAAATGGGGTACCCAGAGCACAATTTCTTTTTTCCCTGTCCTTTCTTTTCGTGTTTAAGCAGTTAAAAGACTGAAAACATTCCTCAAAACACAGGCAATAAAAATGGAATAAAGGAAAAGCCTGTAGTCATGAGCAGACCTCAAAAGCTCAGCTGACACCAGAAGCTGCTTTGAGGTCCAGCCTGTGGGTTCATCCACACACTTTGCACACAGAATATGCCCTAACCACAGTGTTTGCATGCCCTCCTGCCTTTGGAGCTAGAAACAACCCTTGTTGCCAGCTACAAATATCCTGCATAATTCTACAGACACCCCAGACCTTTGAGTAATCACCTATTAATATAGCTGTAGGCAACTACTTCACAAGCAATGTCAGTGGGGGGAAGATCTCCAGTTTCCCTCAACACATCACAAGAAATTTTGGGAGACAGCCAAGAAGAGGTTCTCCTCCTCCTCTACTCTGTCCGAGTTGGATCACATTTGGAGCTCAGTTCTGGGCACTCCAGTTCGAGCGGGACAAGGAACTACTGAAGACAGCCCAGCAGAGACTATGAAGATGCTGAGGGGACTGGAGCATCTCTGTAAGGAGGAAAGGCTGAGAGACCTGGGGCTGTTTAGCCTGGAAAAGAGCAGCCTGAGATGGGATCTGATCAATGCTCAGAAAGAGCCAGGAGTTGGGGGCCAAAAGGATGGAGACAGCATTTACACCAGTGCTGAGTAACAAGACAAAGGACAACAGGCACAAACTGGAACCTAGGGCATAAGGCAAAAACTCTTTGTTGTGAGGGTCCCAGAGCCCTGGAGCAGGCTGCCCAAAGAGGTTGTGGAGTCTCCTTCTCTGGAGAGATTCCAAACCTGCCTGGACATTACGATCCTGGGGAACCTGCAGTGGGTGACCCTGCTTCAGCAGCGGGGTTGGATCAGTTGGTTCCCAGAGGCCCCTTCCAACACCCACCATGCTGGGATTCTGTGTGCTGGATAAAGGGAGCTCATTTTGGTCATCCCAGCTTTCTTTTCCTGTTCTGAAGTTCTCTCTTTTACTGCCCTGGACTCTGAGTTCAATGCCATCTTAGGTGGGGGGATGGGGAGGTGGGGAATCTATATACAGAGATTCAAAAAGCAGTATGAGAAGATGATCATCTTGCTGTGCTGTATATCCTGCCCTGATGAGCACTTCAAGAAATGTAAATAAAAACAGCTTTTCCTCTTCTGACTTGTCTTGAGAAGCTTTAAGTTGGGCCTCCACATAATCCATGGGATTTCTGAAGCTTTTATTTTTAACTAAGCAATTTGTATGGCTGCCTGAGAGGCTTCCAAACATGGGGTAACTCAATTTTGGTATGCTCCCAACCACCTAATTAAAACCATGGAATAAAATAATTTGGCTTAGGTGATTTTTAATTCTCCTTTCTTCCTCCTTTTATTTTTTAATCAGAAAGAAACCTTCTGAGTCACATATCCAGGGATTATTCTAAACAGCACTTTGGAAAGAGCAAATGCTGGAGAAATCTTATATAGCAGTGGAGGAGAATTGGCATGCATGTGTGTAGAGCTCATTTAGATCAAATGCCAAAGGTTATGATACACACAGGGAAAAATCAAATTGCTTGTGATCCTCCTCTTACTGCAGCATCCCTTTCACAATGAGGTAATGAGGAAAAGAAGGTTTCCCCTTCCAAAGACTTAATGAGGATTTGGGAGCAACTGATGAAGGCACCACCCTGGGGGAGTCCAGTGTGGATGCTGAATGCTCTCAAGGAGCATCAAGGAAATGGTGTCCTTTGGGATGCAGGCTCTGTGAACAGGTCCAATGAAATCTCATGTGTTGTAGGAGAAGGAAAGAGTCTTCCTCATACAGAGAAAAACTACAGCCTGCTACAGACTACCCGTTATGGGGAGAAATTTAAACAGCACAAACGTGGTGAATGGTCTGGAGAAAAATGTCTTGTGAGGAGCAGCTGAGGGAACTGAAGTTGTTTAGTTCAGAGAAAAGAAAGTCGAGGGGACACATTAACTGTCCCTACAACTCCCTGAAAGGAGGTTCTGGTTAGGTGGGATCAGTCTCTTCTCCCCAGTGACAAGTGATAGAACAAGAGGAAACGGCCTGAAGTTGCACCAGGAGACGTTTAGATTGGACAACAAAAGAAACTTCTTCACCGAAAGGGTACTCAACCACTAGAAGAGGCTCCCCAGAGATGTGGTTGAATCCCCATCCCTGAAAGCATTTAAAAGGCACAGAACGGTTGTGCTGAGCAACATGGTTTAGCATCAGACTTGGTAGAGTTAGAGAACAGTCGGACTTGAGGATCTTAAAAGTCTTCTGGGGAGGGACTTTTTAGGGTGTCAGGAAGTAATAGGACTAGGGAGAATGGAACAAAAATAGGCAAGGGTAGATTCAGATTGGTTGTTAGGAAGAACTTCTTCCCCATGAGGGTGGTGAGACACTGGCACAGGTTTCCCAGGGAGGTGGTAGAAGCCTCATCCCTGGTAGTTTTTAAGGTCAGGCTGGATGTGGCTCTGAGCAACCTGATCTAGTGTAAGGTGTCCCTGCCCCTGGCAGGGGGGTTGGAACTGGATGATCCTTGAGGTCCTTTCCAACCCTAACAATTCTATGATTCTCCAACTGAAATGACTCAGTTCTACAAGCTCTCCCCTCAGCAGAGCCAGTCGACTTGGAAACAGCAGCCTGTGAACAAGAAATGGCTTTTCTCCTCACACTGTGGACACAGCCAACAAGCCAGATCTGGGCCTTTTGTTGTAGTTGTTTGGTGCCATAACACACAGGCTGAGGTTTGGTTTTCGTGGTATCTGGCTAGGCATGTTGACCTGATGTGGATCAAAGGCTACATGGTAGAATTAAGCAAATATAATCAGCGTAATATGATTCATTCTTGTCCTGCTGAGCAGATGTTTGAACAGATGTCAGGTAAGAAGAGGAGAAAAAAGAAGTGCTGGGGAGTTAGTGTGTTATGTTAAATTAGTGCATTTAAGAGGAGGGAGTATCTTGATAAATCTCCTTTAAGGTGAAAGAGAGTATCTATGACTGTGGTTGCTGGGAAGTTATCCTCCTTGGGTCTTTTAGTGGCCAGCAATCACTGGTGCCCCTATAAGAAACAGGAGGGTGTTGGTGGGCTGGGATGGTTGCCTATCAGCCTGCTCCACTTAAATCTCCACCCCCCTTGGGAAGTAAGATTTAACACACTAAGTAAATGGAGAGTTGCAAATGTTGAGTCATTTCTAGCCTATTATCTGGGGAAAACATTCAGTTTGGATTATGCAGCACAGTTGCCATCATTATATCCTTGGGAGCTTCCTAGGTCTGCTGCTTGCCTTGTGGGCATCAAAAACTAGCTTTCTTCCCTTGGCTTTTCTAAGTCAGCACTGAAACCAACTAGTCCACCATGCACCTGATTAGTCACATAATTACTAGATTTGCACTCAGTACTGTAATTGAGACAACATGAAGTTAAGCACCCATTTAGCTCCTGCCTGCAGACTTGGTAGCCACGCAGAGATCCCAGCACTCAATTTAAAGTCCATAGTCACGACTGGAGCAGTCTTTGTGCATCCACGCTTTGTTTGGCCAAGAATGCTCCTGCAGGGTTTAAAAGCTGTGCCTCCTTTGCTAGTCCAAACTCCACAAACCCTAAAAAAGAACTTGTAACCGATAAAGAGCTTGCTGGAAGAGTGCCTGGAGATGACTAACCCATCTCACATGCTAGATATTCAGAAGAAAATGGCTCGGCCTGCCAGAGCAGTAGTGCAAGGCAGACTGTCAGAGGTGGGAAGCAAATTTCTTACATATTCTGTGAGATTCTTGTTTGGATTTACTCTAGACTTTAATCACCTGATAGGAAAAACTCAGCTTATGGGGGCGGGGGTGGCTCTCCTTACCAGTTCTACTGGCTGAAGAGCTGATGTGTTCCGGTAACTACTCTGTAAAACGGGAGAACAAACCAAAACAAGTATCTGGGCAAGTCTGGGGTGACTTTGCTCTTCCACTCAGCATTTCTGTGTCAGAAAGGAACATCAAGCCCTACATCTCCGAGGGTCATTAATTTCTGGAGGGATCCTGGATGGCTTCCCTAAGAAATCTCTGTGGAGCTAATTCTTTTTATAGCCATCTCATGTCACTGGGGAAAGTTTCTGCAGCCAGCACATTCACTCGGCCACCAGTGCTGCCTGACGTTTATCCCATGGTGTGGCTTTAATGTAGTCTGGCTAGGCAGAGGCATCCACATAAGGTCATTCCTTGCAAGAACAAGCAATTCCACAGCCCTATGATGTTAAGGCATCTGTGCCTGGAAAATCTTGCTCCAGCCAGGTTGCCTTATTTACTACCCTTAACATTAATTTGACTCTTTTCATTCCTTGTCTTTGTTTTCTTTGCCATCAGAACCTATCACAACTCTGTCCACTGCACACAGGGAAGTTCACACATTTTGGATGCCCTTCAAATGGTGAACACGTTTAAAAGTGTGCTTGAAATAAGCCTGTATTGTTATACGAGTATGGATCTTACCTTAGCTACAGGGTTTGGGAGTTCAATTAGGAGAAGCAGTAGAAGGCAGCAGATATCTGATGACTTAAACTCTTCCTCATTCAGATTTGTTTTATTACTAAAGCACTCTGGGACTTCACCCCATCATCTCCCCACACACCCAATCCCTTCCCATTAATTTCTTTCACCTGTCCCAGAGTCTGGTCCTAAAGTCAGCAAACAGGCTGGATATTGCATCCAGATCCCCATGCTCCCACCTGGGATCATTTCCAGCAGTATACCAGTAGAAAAGCTTTGCTGAAGAAGCCTTTCAAAGAGAATCTGGGGGAACGAATGTCCCTACCTTGCCACATTTCAGAGCAAGCTAAAATGGTCCTTCAAAGCAAAGCAGCATTCCTTCTGTGATCTGGTGAACTACTTCTGTTCCACTCTGATCCAGGAACTGCATCCTAATGCTGCTGGTTGACAGGGGACCGCGGTGATGAATTTGATCTCCCAAAGCAGAGGACGACAGACAGAGAAAAGCAATGCTTCAGGCAAAAAATTCTTGCACACGAAGTGCTCTAGCCCTAAAGGTGTGATGAAAGCATAATCCTGCACATAACCCTTAGTTCTGCTGCCTAAAATAATACTCCAGGATGCTGGCAGGGGAATACTATGCTTCCTGTGAGTGTTTCAGTTCACATTCTCCCAAAAATAACACAGCGACTGTTAACACCTGCACTTTTCAACATTTCCTTGCTAACAACAAGGAGATTAATGGGTTCCATTCAAAAAGACCTTTTTGACCTCATTTATGATGTTGAGAAACTCAGGAAATTGCTGGCTAATCCAAACCTTGATAATCCCAGCGTTCAAAAACATTGCTGCTTGAAGGAGAGGGCAGGAGAGATGTTTTCTCAAGGTAGGACAGGACCCGCTGAGCATCACAGGGGGTGGATCTCTGCATCGACCAAGACACTGAAGGGGATGCAGGAACAGAGATTACTTCACCTGCTCAGTACTGCAGACCACATGCACAAGTTATCTAACCAAGGTTCAGCTCCCATTTTGGAAAGCCCAGGAAGATGGGCTGATCCCAGCAGCTTCCCAGTGCTCTCTGGCAGGATGAGAACAGGCTGATCATGCAAACAGATCCCAGAACAACCTAGAGATGGCTGGCCCAGCAGCTCCTGCTGGCTCACTGTCACAGCCAAGGAGCAGGCATGAGAACCAGGAGCTGCAGGTTGGCTGCTTCTGGACTACTTCAGTCTGGCAAATGGCATCACTCAGGACCTCAGCCTGTGAATTCCAAAGGAAATTTTCTTCCAGTTTTCCATGTACAGCTTCAGCCTCCTGCTTTCCATTTTTCAGAGGACAGGAAGAAGGGCTCTTTATCTTGTAAACAGAAAATGGCTCAAGCCACAAGAGGCTGCCAAAGAAGTCCCCTCCTGAGCAAAAAGCCTTCCTCAGACTTTGCAAAACACAACTACACCAAGCCCTCTACCTGCCTCTGCTTCAAGAAGCATTGCCCAGTTGCTTAAGTGACATCTTAATTTACAGCTTTTGCTGCATGAGCCAGGAGAACTGAAAGGGATTAAAAACCTACACAAGTCCTTTGCAACAGGAGGGAAACCAAACCAAAACCCACTGCTTTGGGTCAGCACAAGATGGTCTGGCACAGGAAGGTGGAAGATGCTCACTTGCCACCTTCCAGAGAAGTGGTATCCTCTGAAAAGCCCTGATAGGGAGACATGCTGAAACAGAGATGAAATAAAGAAACATGTAGATGCCACAGCTCAGGGTTTGAGTAAAGCTAACCAGAAGAAAGCTATGAAGAAAGGCTAAGAGAGTTGGGGTTGTTCAGCCTGGAGAAGAGAAGGCTTCAGGGAGAATGTGGCCTTTCAGTATTTATAAGGAGTCTACATGAAAAATGGGGACAGGCATTTTAGCAGGGTCTGTTGAGACAGGACAAGGGAGGATGAGTTTAAACTGAAAGAAAGAGACTCAGACTAGATAGAAGTAATTTTTTCCAGTGAGGGTGGTGAAACACTGGCCCAGGTTGCCCAGAGAGGTGGGAGATGCCCCATCCCCGGAACCATTCCAGGTCAGGTTGTTTGGGGCTCTGAGCAACCTGCCCTAGTTGCAGATGTCCTTGTTGGGTGCAGGGGGATTGGACTACATGACCTTGAAAGGTCCCTTCTAAACCATTCTATGATCCTTTCACTCTCAGGGTAGTAAAGCACATCCAAGAGTGACCCAAAGAGTTCCCAAAACTTCAGGTGGCCAGACCCAGGCAACACGCTCCCAGTGTTGATGCTCCCTTCCTGCTTGCTCTTAACCCTTGGCTTTGATTCCCATCACCTCTGTCCTGTTTGTCTGTCACCCTTAAATATCTATTTCATTTCTGTTTCTCACCTCAAAGCCTTTCTCTGTTTAACCTAATTAACAGCCTTAAGAAGCTCAAAAATACTTTTCCCCCTTAAGTCAGCATGGGGTGTAAAATCATCAGGTGTGTGAGCAGGAAATAGCAATTTACCACCATTGTAGAACTCTTTACTAATTGTACTACTAGTGTTGTTTTGTAGATGCCAAATAGGTGGGGGGCAGGGAAACCAATGTGGTCATTTTAATGTCTCTGCTCAATAGGAAGTTTTCAGGCAGCCTCAAACAATTGGGGCTGAGAAAGTTGAGCTGACGTTGTGTGCACACAGAGATTTGCAACTGAAACATGAAAAGCCATCGAGGGTTGATGGCTGGAACCCATTGTTCAGGAGACCAGGTTCCCCATGGACCTGCAGGAAGCACAGGGCAAAGCTGATGCTGCCCTTGCCAAGCTTTCTGCAAATATTTTCCCAAGGCACACTTTGTATGCTGCTTGCAAAACAAAAAGTAAGGAGCACTGTAAACACATCAACAGGCATGGGGGGAAAATACCTTCTGACAATGAATGTTTCCCAGATGACGATATGCACAAAATGTAGGGGTCTTGGTAGAGTCATCTTGAGTGAGGCAAGAGTTAGGAACTGGAACAAGCTGCTCAGGGAAGTGGTGGAGTCACCATCCCTGGAGGTGTTTAAAAAACACATAGACATGGTACTTCTGGACATGGTTTAGTGGGTATGGTGGGTTGGGTTGATGGCTGGACTTGATGATCTTGGGGGACTTTTCTTGCCTTAATGATTCTATGATCTGAACACAGTGCTTTCCCAAAGCTGAGCATGTGTTTTCATTCAGTCTCTAGAGCCAGCTACAAAGTCACTAGCAAAGCATATCATGATCTTAGACCAGTACAAACCCAAGCTTCAGCGCAGCATAAAAGCCTTTGTGCTTCACTGAATTGCAGTTAAGGTCTTTCAGAATTGAAAGCAAAGATGGAGAGAAGCCACTGTGTTTCAATAGCTGGAAACATTTTACCCTTCACTAAAATACAAACCCTAAGAAACTCCAGCTTTACACAGGTTTTACATGGAACACTCCAACATAGATCTGGGGAGCCTTCAGTTTCCCTTGGCAAGAAGGAGAGAATGAAATTCAAGGAAGTCTTCCTACTGCGATGGTTCTGAACCTGCATTTACCCTGCCATTCATCATGTAGTCTGAAGACTCCTGGATTTACAGGATTCATTTCTAAAGACTCCAAGAACAATCTCAAATTTGCTATGCAAAGGATTCCTCCACTAGTGAGAAAAGCAGGATCTGAAATGCCTACTCTCAAAAGCTGAATCCTGATAAATCACTGGGGAATGTCACTAATCTGAATGATTGATTGCTGATTTACCTGAGGATAAAAGCAGGATTAGGCTCAGGTAGCTCAAAAGCAACAGGTCTTTCTGAGAGAGGGAAAAGAAACACAGAATCCCAGCATGGTGGGGGTTGGAAGGGATCTCTGAAGATAAACTAGTCCAACCCCCTGCTAAAGCAGAGTCACCCATAGTAGGTTGCCCAGGATCACAATGTTCAGGTTTGTTTGGAATCTCTCTAGAGAAGGAGACTCCACAACCTCTCTGGGCAGCCTGCTCCAGGGCTCTAACATGTTCAGAGCAAAGAAGTTTCCTCTTATGTTTAGATGGAACCTCCTGGGTTTCAGTTTGTGCCCATTGCCCCTTGTCCTATTACTAGACACCACTGAAAAGAGTCTGACCCCATCCTCTTGCCCCTCACCCTTTCACTATTGATGAGCATTTGAGAAGATCCCCTCTCAGTCTTCTCCAAGCTCAACAGCCCCAAGTCTCTCAGACTTCCCTCCTCCAGAGATGTTCCAGTCCCCTCAGCATGCAGCACTACAAGCTGGGGTCAGAGTGGCTGGAGAGCTGCCAAACAGAAAGGGACCTGGGGGTAGTGATTGACAGCCGGCTGGACATGAGCCAGCAGTGTGCCCAATGGCATCCTGGCACGCATCAAGAATAGTGTGGCCAGCAGGAGCAGGGAAGTCATTCTGCCCCTGTACTCAGCACTGGTTAGACCATTCCTTGAGTACTGTGTCCAGTTCTGAGACCCTCAGTTTAAGAAGGACATTGAGACACTTGAACGTGTCCAGAGAAGGGCAGCGGGGCTGGGGAGAGGCTTCAAGCACAGCCCTGTGAGGAGAGACTGAGAGAGCTGGGGTTGTTTAGCCTGGAGGTCAGGGGAGACCTTATTGCTGTCTACAACAACCTGAAGGGAGGTTGTAGCCAGAAGGGGTTGGTTTCTTCTCCCAGGCAACCACCACCAGAACAAGAAGACACAGTCTCAAGCTGCACCAGGGGAAGTTTAGGCTCGAGTTGAGGAGAAAGTTCTTCACAGAGAGAGTTGTTAGCCATTGGAATGTGCTGCCCAGGGAGGTGGTGGAGTCACCGTCCCTGGAGGTGTTCAAGAGGGGATTGGACATGGCACTTGGTGCCACTGTCTAATCATGAGGTCTGTGGTGACAGGTTGGACTTGATGGTCTTTGAGGTCTCTTCCAACCCTGGTGATTCTGTGATTCTGTGATTTTGAGCATCGTCATAGCCTCCACTGAACTCTTTCCAGTAGCTCCCTTTCTCTCTAGGCTGAACACCATTGGGTTTTGAGCCCCGATGGGTTTCGACACAAGAGCAACCAGCCTGCAGCAGTGGCTCCACCCTACCATGAGTAATTAAATATTTTTCAGTTATTCTGAGAAGTGAGATGGTTGATTCAGAGATCATGTTCCACTCACAATCTGCAGAGAATAAAGCAACTTTTCCTCTCTTCATCCATTTTTTTCTCTCTGTGGGGTTCCTACATTCTACATTGCCTGGATGCCAAGGCAAACACAGATATTCCAAGGAGCAAGAGGGATTTCAAAATCCTGCCCTGTTCTTGGGCAGAATAACCATGAAGCTGTTTCTAGACATGCACAGATCATTTTGTGCTAATCAGAGAGCAAACTCCTCTGCAAAATATTATTCATGGGACTGAACATCAGCCAACTGCAAAAACATTTTCTTAGCTCGTGGATAAACAGTCACACAGTATCTGCTTAAGATAGAAAAGCCTCCACCTCCCAGCACTCACGTAATTTCACACTTTACCAAATAAAATGCCCAGAAGTTCCTGAGCTGCACACAGGAAAATTGCAGTAAATTAAAACATGCAGCAGCTCAGTTTTGTCTGAGCTGCCCTGGCCTTTGTTTCAATTTCTTTGCCTGATTCGAGCTGAGCCTCTGAATTAGGAACAGGGAAACTGGGATTTCTTTAAGATACAGTTTGGGGGGAGGGTGTTATTTAGAGCACAGGGTAGGAAAAGAAGCCTATGAAGGTCCAGAGAGAATGAAAAAGCCAAGGAGGAACTCAACAGGGAGGCAGGGTGGCCCAGCAAACACCAGATTAATCCTGCCTGTCTGCATCTATCTGCCAACTCATATCGTGTTTGGATTTGAGACACGAGGACCTCATCATAGACCACAAACAGCCTTTGAAGATGTGTGAATGTCTATGCACAGTATCAGAAGTAATTAGGAAGATTTCTAGCACCACATAGCTGGGCTTTTGATCCAGGGCAAGTTCAACAAGGGCACACCATCTTCTCACAGACCTCATTAACTGGGACCTTGCCAGCCATAAAGGCAGCAAAACCTCTTCCCTGGACATCAAAGATTTGCCTCGGCCACAATCCCAACAACTCATCATTTTGTCTCAACGCTTCCCTTTCCATGAAGTTGACCACAGTTCATTTCACTGCACTGTACCCAGAAGAGAAGTCCCAAGTCCTTCCTTAACGTCACAACACACTGGGCAAGCCCAAAGCTTTGAGACACATCTGAACAGCTCCATGTTTTGGGGCTGCTGGAAGGCGACCTTTTAATCCTGCTCCATCAGGGGGAGAAGGAACATCTCCATGCAGGTCCATTGAACATGTTTCAGCTCATTTTTTTTTTTTCACCTTGCTCTTGACATTCATATTAGTTGGACACCTCAATTCCAAGAACATTTAATTATAACTCATGCCATCATTTACCTTCTCTGCTAAGCCTTTGATTACATTAGGCCAGAAAGAAAATTTCATCTACGTTATCCAGTTATTCCTGCATGATCCTGAGGCTGAAAATACAACTCAAATTGGCTAGAAAGAGATGATATTTTTCTTCATGGCAGCTGAAGGAAGCACGAAAACTGCTGTCCAGGATATCCGGAACTTGGCTGGTTCTTCTCTCTTCTCTGAGCTTGCTCACCAAATGATTTTTGTTTATGTAATAGAAAGCCTGTTCCTCCTTGACAGGTGTCCTATAGGCAGAAAAACGTGTCTTTGGCTAGGGACACAGGAGGGAATTAGTTCTGGGTTTCTTCTAGGGAGTAATGGAAGTGTCTCTGCGAAAGGTCTGTGCACGGGCAGCAATATTCCTTCCTATGTTTAACTTTGTAGGATGCAGAACTTCAGGAGTGATGAAATTGCTGAGAATTGGAAGGAAATAGAAGGGAATAGGAAATAGAAGGGAATAGAAAATAGAAGGGAACTTCCAGCAGCAGGTGAAATAGGATCTTGGGAAGTGTGAGCTGGCCCGAGCAGACTAATTCAACTCAGGTTTGCCAAAGTTTAGCATTTTTGGAAAGGAATTGTGCAAAATCAGAAGTTTATGAAAAAAAAAACAAACAACCAACCAAACAACAAAAACCCCAAGAGAGCCAAACAGGCAGTTAGCCTCTCTTTTGCTTAAGAACACTTGGTTATAATCAATGGAATGGAATGGAATGGAATGGAATGGAATGGAATGGAATGGAATAGAATAGAATAGAATAGAATAGAATAGAATAGAATAGAATAGAATAGAATAGAATAGAATAGAATAGAATAGAATAGAATAGAATGGAATGGAATGGAATGGAATGGAATGGAACGGAACAGAACAGTACACCCATCACTGGTGGAGAGCAGCTCTCTGGGTTTGTCTAGTGTGCTTCCAGCACATCTCATACTCTGTTTGGGTTTTCTCCTGAGAATTAGAATAGAATAGAATAGAATAGAATAGAATAGAATAGAATAGAATAGAAGAATAGAATAGAATAGAATAGAATAGAATAGAATTAACCAGGTTGGAAAAGACCTTTGTGATCATCGAGTCCACACTATCAACCAACACCATCTAATCCACTAAACCATAGCACCAAGTGCCCCATCCAGTCTCTTCCTAAACACCTCCAGTGATGGTGACTTCACCACCTCCCTGGGCAGCACATTCCAATGGCCAATCTGTCTTTCTGTGAAGAACTTCCTAACATCAAGCCTAAACCTCCCCTGGTGCAGCTTGAGACTGTCCTCTTCCAACTTAAGTATTCTGCAAGTTTCCCTAGCAAAAACAGCTGGATGAATCAACTCTAGAAACAACAAGCTCAAGTCTCAAGCTGCACCAGGGGAAGTTTAGGCTGGAGCTGAGGAGAAAGTTCTTCACAGAGGGAGCTGTTAGCCATTGGAATGTGCTGCCCAGGGAGATGGTGGAGTCACTGTCCCTGGAGGTGTTCAAGAGGGGATTAGATATGGCACTTGGTGTCATGGTTTATTAGTCATTAGGTGTTGGGTGACAGGTTGGACTTGATAATCTTTGAGGTCTTTTCCAACCTTATTGATTCCATGATTCTAAGCTGGTGACCAGGACTAGTGCTGCTCATTTCCACCTCTTCAAAATCTCAAGGTCACACATCACCCTCTTCATTTGGGTGAGCCCAGAGCCACTGGGGCAGCAAAATCTCACACAAATGATAGAATGCACAGTATTGACATCAGGTTGCCACCACTGAAACAGCTCTTCATTTTGTGGCCTGTTATTATGATGTCATCCAAGCTGCTATCACTCCATAGAAGTTTAATGTTTTCTTGAATGATGAGTCTTCCCAGGAGTTTACATCTCCTAGATGGTAAAAGCCAGTGAGCCAGTTATGTTTTTTTACCCACAGAGCAAGTTCAAGGAAGAAACAGCAAAGGAATGACTCAGCAAGAGCTGGGAAAATGGTATCAGATTAATAATACAAGTCAGGGGAGGACAGAGAGAAGCTGTAGACATCATGCACATGAATACAGCCCACAAAACTCGATATACAAAACACCAAGAATCATGCTTAACTTTAAACATGTGTCCCACTCGGTTGCTTAATCACTCTAATGAATACAAATGGCCTCAAGCATTTAAATGCTCTGCTAAATATGAGTGCCCTGGAGCCTACTCCTCCAGCAGAACAGACCCCTTTAGGTCCACAGGTAGGGGTCGATCAGTATTTCCAAGGAGTTTTATGACAGACAATTTGTACTTTGAGTAGAGGTACCCTCCATGGGAAGTACTTTTCTATCTTTTATCTCACCTTCACTGTCAAACTGCCAGTTTGGAAGCCCTGTTTTGAGAGAAAACACAAAGGAAGAACCCTGTTAAGCAGATTTTGTAAGGCTTGATTGATCTGGGGAAGAAAAACATCTGAATTCCACCTCACACAATGCTTTTTGTAGGTCCCTGGCATTACAGGACTGATTGGGAAGGCTTTTTCGTGAGCCTTCCTAATTGGTTTGGTGACTAATAGGTGGATGTGCTTTATTTCTCCCACCAATGTTTCCTTTACTGCTGCAAACTGGACTGTATTAAGCTGTGACCAATTTGCATGCAGATCCACTCCCCGGGACCCATCAGATCATATCAGGGTCACCTTTTGGGTCTAAGAACTCTGAGGGAAGGTCTTTAATGTGGGAGGGAGACATTAACAGATGAAATGAGTGGAGCAGAGCTCAGCCAGCCATTTGAAACGTCCTTAGCATATTTCAAAGAGAACTTTCGTCCTATCCAACGTGCATCAAGACATCCTCTTGACCTGGTGAGCGTCCAGGTGGCAGTTCCCCTCCTCCCTTCCATGAGTTAAGAAGGGAGAAGGAGTTAGAAAGTGACATGGCAAGTCTCCAGTCCTCTCTTACATATATTTTACTAATATGGCCATTAATATGACGGACCAGTGCCTACTTCAGGAAAGCAAATTCAACACGTGGGTAAGACTGGAGAGTGCGAGTGATTTAGAAGCTACTATTTCTTGGACAAGGGCATACTTAAAAAGCATGATCTCATAAATCTGTGGTTTCCCTGCATTTTTAGGCTGTGTATATGAGCACTCCCACACCAGATAGCAGGACGTGTAACATTCTTAACTCCATGAACCCCAGTCACATGATGGTAATTACTGAAGACCTCGAAACGAAAAGACTAATAAATTCAGCATTAAGAGCACAGCTCCTGTTCAGTTACTCATAGCACACATTTGGCCAGAACCCACATATGGAAATCTCTTATCCTTTAAAGCATCTTGCTTTCTCAACGTGTTGCTGATCATTTGTATACCTCTAACTACATGCTGGGCAAGAGAGTCCACTCAAGCATCTAACAAAGCATCTAACCCAGTGGTTGATGGCTCCTAATTCCTTTGACCTCTTCAGAAATTCACCATCAGTAGCTTTGAGAGGGAGCAATTACAGCAAAGTCCAGCTCAGTGATGTTTTGCTTTCCAAATGCAGAGGCTCTTTTAGGGCACAGAGTTGAGCATCGTGGACTGGCTTGAGAGATGTGGGATCACTCATGCCCCAGGGAAGATCGGCCACATGGATTCTGCTTAAGGGGCACTGCAGGGAGTTTAAGAATGAGGTGGCAAGTCCACAAAAGGAGGGAGAATAGTAGGAGCAGAAGTGCTGTGGATGCACCTAATTTAGCATGTCCTCAGATCAGACTCCTACAACTGAATGCAGGTCATTGCACAAAAAATGTCCACGTCCTACTCTTTCCAGAGCCATCAACATTACTATAAGGGAATGCAGAAGATGTTCCTCTCTTTGCTGTGGGTCTCTCCTCCAGTTCCTGGTGTGGTCTGTGCATGCCTGGTGCTGTGACTCATTAACTGAGCAGAGCACAGCTTGCCCTGATGTTCAGCTCTTCTGCCATGAGCAAGGCTGCCAGTTCTTTGAAGGAGATCATAGGTCCACTGCTTGGCCAGGGCAAATTGGCACCTCTCCACTGCCTCAGAGATTTACATATGGTTCTTTAAAAATGAAGTAGTCATTAAAATGCTGCTTCACTCTGATAATTGCAATTATCCCATTCTTTCAGTGGCCCACTGTAAACAGAGAGTTCATTGTCTTGTCTTCTGCTCTAGCAATAGAGTCATCTCTGTCTTAGCACTTCCTCTTTGGCAACACACGATCCCATCTGAATCACCACCCAGCTCTTGCTTCACCCTTAGACTCTGATGGTCTGATAACATTTATTCAGGACTATAAGCAATTAAAACCAAGATGACACATTAAAATGATCTCAATTTACAGTCCATCTTTAAATGATTATTTAGAGCTGATTGGGAAATGGAATTTCTGCTCTGCAGGAAAGTCAAGCATTTCAAAATTCCCTTTCATCACAGACTGGAATGCAACCTGAATTTGGCTTGGATCCCATCTCAGTTGGACTTTGGGCACCTGGGACTTGGATACTGCGTAATGTCAGCCATCACTTCATCCTAGAGAGCGGTACAGATGTTTCCACATGAGGTGACAGAGTAGCGTCCATTAAAATGCACTCAGCACTGTCCAATTAATTAGATTCACAATAGGCAGAATTCCTACTGGCTATTCAAAGCCTCCACATGAGCACAACTGTGTCCAGACCACATCAAAGTCATAAGGACTGCACTCAAAGACACACAAGAGCAGAAAACAGGGACTTCTGTCCAGTAGAGCCAGCACTTGTCCATGAAAAATGGACTTGTGAGTCTGAGACCTTTCTGGACTGAATGGAAGTGAAATTCATCTCTCTTTTTTCACAAGAGGAATCCACCCACCAGTCTACAGGGATGTCCACATCAGCCTTTCCCCCGCATTGTCTTCTGTTGCATGTGAAAGGAAAACAGGAGAATCAGTGCATGCAAGAAGGAATGTCACTTTCAACATCAGAGAGATTCCCCCAGAGAGGAACACTGTAGTCTCCCTTCTCACTCCTTTCACATCACATACCAGATGAATCAGCAAATCCTAAATATGCTTCTGTAGTGATGAATTCATCTGACACAACAGGATCCAAACTTATGGGGAAAACCCCTGTGATGACATGAGAACAAAGCCCACCATGTTGTCATGAAGCCACACTTCCTATCAGATTGGAAAAAAGGGGTTCTGGGGAAGTAATTGTGCTCTTGTTAAAATGTTGAACTGACATTTATGGCCAAAACTGTGCCCTATCGCAGTCTTTTACTAAGTTCACTGTCATTTTGGTCACTATCTACTAGTTATTCTCTTTGCCTCCTGCAAGGGAGAGACATCTTTAGGACTGATGTAATTTTAGACCCAAGTCCCCAGTGTTCAGCAAGGTTAAGTACATGTGTGTACATAACTGCTGCTCTCCAAGCAGGAGTTTGCAGTACAGCTTTGGGATATTTCTCAAGAATGGGATTCTGAGGAAGACAACAACAGTGCTGGGTCAAGGTTTCTCAGTGGCATGAGCGAGGCTGAGTTACTGTCTCAAGAGTGAAGGAGCATAGAGTCATAGAATCAATAAGGTTGGAAAAGACCTCAGAGATCATCAAGTCCAACCTGCCACCCAACACCTCATGACTACTAAACCATGGCACCAAGTGCCACATCCAATCCCCCTTGAACACCTCCAGGGATGGTGACTCCACCAGCTCCCTGGGCAGCACATTCCAATGGCTAACAACTCTTTCTGTGAAAAACTTTCTCCTCACCTCGAGCCTAAACTTCCCCCGGCACAGCTTGAGACTGTGTCCTCTTGTTCTGCTGCTGGTTGCCTGGGAGGAGACCAACCCCCACCTGGCTACAACCTCCTTTCAGGTAGTTGTAGAGAGCATGATTGGATGCAGACCAGGTGGTCCTCTGAGAAGGCAGAAAATGTTTTCCAGTTCCCAGATCTCTGTAGATGGGTGTCTTGCTGCTCTCCAGCCACAGACTAAAGCTGGCTCCTTGCTCCTCTGCCCTTTCTTTTCGGGTTGTTGGGAACACAGCACAGGCAGGGAAGCTGGAAGGAGGCTGTAGCAGATGATGGTCCCATCGCCAGTGTGGATGATGGAGGGCCTGAAATCCCTCACTGTGCTGCACAATTCATCTGCTGCAGTATTTGGACATGCCTTAAATTTTTGTCCAAGCCAGGACTGAAATGGTGGCTATTAAAAGCCCCATTCTTCACCTACATGCTGTAAAGGGCTCTTCTTTCAAGATTGCTTGAGTGATAGGCCATTACTCAACTGCCTTTGCAGGAAAGCAGCTATTTTCACTAAGTTTCTTGCAAATCAAATGACTTTCTGGTTTATTGAAATTGCACTGGCTTGAGTGCCCTTGTCATCACCAAGCCCCTTTGACTCCTACAGCAAAACAGCCCCAAGAAAGTTTGCCATGGCTGAGCAGGTGGGGAAAAGAGGGAGCGAGGCTTTTTTTTTTTTTTTAGGATGCAAACATTTATAGGATGAAGAGCTCCTGAGGAAGGAAATCAGAATATGGGCTCTGATTCAGCAAAGCAATTAAGTATGTGCTTTAAGTCAAAGCCTTGCTTAATTCCTTTGACTCCGATGGGATTTAAGCAAAGACTTGAGACTTAGCTGAATTCAGGTCTGAAAATTCCTCTGACATTTTTTTCCTTCTGGATTAGAGTGAAAGAGAGTGGTTATAGTGCATGCCTTGAGAAGCAGAGGGGTGATGAACTGTGATGCACATTCAGTTTAATGTAAAGCTTTAAAAATCACTTGGCAGGGACTGAACAATAAATTAAGCAGCTCAACTAGTCATGCTGTGCAACCAGTGCCATCACCTTCCAAGGGCTCGAGCATTGCAACTTTCCAACAAGGTCCAGCTCGTTGTGTGCGATCAGAGGAAACTTTACACTTGACAAGTTCTCTAATATGCCAGGGAGAGTTCCTCCCTCCCCTCCTACCCCTTTAATGAGCATCACCATTAGCTTTAAAAGTACAAAGGGAGTTCACTTTGTAAGCCTTTGTGTTCTTTGCATGTTAGGATAGCTAAGGAGCAGTTCAAAAAGCAATCTGCCCAGAAACCACAGTTTATGAGTCCCAGAAGTTTCATTTGCTCAGGTCAGACTGAATGCTTGGCTGAAGATACAGTAGAAATTTTTCTCTGTCAGGCAACAGAAAGCAGTACAAAGAACCCAGCTGTTAGGTCTCATAGCCCAGGCCTCTAATTAAAACAGTGGAAAATTAGATAACTTCACAAATTCATCACTGCCACCACTGGCTGTCAAAAAAAAAAAAAGCTCAGGGGTTACCACCCACCTTTTGTTTATGTTGCTAACCACTGTCTCCATCTCATGTGTGTGTGTGTGTGCATGCACAGAAGAGTTTTTCTCCCATCCCCCCTGCTTGCAGCCACTTTTTGCACCTTATTCAAGGAAACTTCTGATGAGACTGGAAAGCCAGCTCAAAACCAGGTTTGCAGACATGCCCCTGTGGGCAGACCTTCAAAAGGGTTCTGCTCCTGCCAGAGAAAAAGAAAAGGGCTCAATTTTATTGTTCTTCAAGGAGGAGGAAGAGGTATTATTCATCCCGATGATATGGGGTATGGTTGGTGTGGTGCTTCTGAATGTCTGGCCCGAGGTCAACAAATGTCATGTGTAATCAACTCTGTATTAAAAAAACTCCAAGCACACAGTGCTTTTGTCCCCTAAAATAAAGGAGGAAAGGCCTTGCAGAGCCAGCATGTCAACAACAGACAGGGAAAAAAAAAGCTACCATTCTTTGAACAGTTAAACTCATGTCTAATTAGAGTGGCGGAGTTCAACAGTTTTCAAGACAGAGTGATTAAAACATCTCTTGTATTAAGCCTTGCTTTGAGAAAAATCCTCTCTCAAGGAACAAAGGAGAAGGACTCACACCTTAACAGCCATGAGCCAGCTCCTTCTGCAGAAGTTTTGGCATGTGGGACCACAAGGGGATGAAGCATGGCACCACACAGGGCAAGAACCAAATTAGAAATGCAAACATCTTATGAATACTTAAATGAAAACTATTTGGCTTGGGCTGGAATCTGGATGCTCAGCTTAGCCTTCATTTGGTGGACTGCAGGGTAGAGGAGCACCAGGGCAGATTATACCATCTAAACTAGGAAAGCCAAGTGAAGACAGCCAGCTCCACGACTCAGTCTTTTTTGGCTACAAGCACTGTCACAGCACGTGAAGTTATGATCAGAGCTTCAGCAGTCAAGGCTGGTGAAAGCAGCCAGTTGCCATCTCCCATGTGTCCCTGCCCATGGCAGGGGGTTGGAACTAGATGATCCTTGTGGTTCCTTCCAACCCTGACTGATTCTATGATTCTAAGTCCTGTGTGTCCATGCAGAGAGGGATCAAGGCTGGGGTACCAGCAGCCTGTGTGGCTTCTCCACTTGTGCTGCTCTGCTCTCCTAGAGCATGTGCACTTGGAAAATGAGTGTTGCTTTGGCAGAAAAAGCAGGACTGTGAGAGAATGAATAACAACAGAGCTAATGCAGACAAGCCCCAAGACAAAAAAGATGAGACACACAGCTATTCGAGACATGGGACTCTGCCTGCAGTGCTGCATCTAGGCCTGGAGTCCCCAGCACAGGAGAGACATGGACCTGGAGCAGGGCCCTCAATGATGATGTGAGGTCTGGAAGCCTTTGCTGTGAGGACAGGCTGAGAGAATTGGGGATGTTCAGCCTGGAAAAGAGAAGGCTCTGGAGTTATCTTTTTGTGGCTTTTCAGTACATAAAGGGGCTGATAGCAAGCTGGAGACAGAATTTTTAGCAGTGCCTGGTGTGACAGGACAAGGAGTGATGGTTTTAAATATAAAAGGGAGATTCAGACTAGAGAGAAGGAAGAAATCTTTATGCTGAGGGTGATGAGACCCTGGCCCAGGTTGGCCAGAGAGGTGGTAGATGCCCCCTCCTTGGAACCATTCCAGGTTGGGATGTTTGGGGCTCTGAGCAATCTGCTCTAGTTGCAGATGGCCTGCTGACTGAAGAGGGGTAGGACTAGATTAGCTTTAGTGGTCCCTTCCAACCCAAACCACACTGATTCTACACATCAATCCACTCATTGATTTCACAGATGAGGAATGACTATAAAACCTTAGTTTGCCTCCCTACGAGGAGAGGCTGAAGGAGCTTGGGTTGTTTAGCCTGGAGGAGAGGAGGCTTGGGGGAGACCTCATTGCTCTCTACAACTACTTGAAGGGAGGTTGTAGCCAGAAGGGGGCTGGTCTTTTCTCCCAGGCAACCACCACCAGAACAAGAGGACACAGTCTCAAGCTGCACCAGGGGAAGTTTAGGCTTGAGGTGAGGAGAAAGTTCATCACAGAAAGAGTTGTTAGCCATTGGAATGTGCTGCCCAGGGAGGTGGTGGAGTCACCATCCCTGGAGGTGTTCAAGAGGGGATTGGACGTGGCACTTGAAGCCATGGCTTTGTTAGTCAGGAGGTGTTGGGTATTAGATAATAGGTTGGACTTGATGATCTCTGAGGTCTTTACCACCCTGGAGGTGTTCAAGAGGGGATTGGACGTGGCACTTGGTGCCATGGTTTAGTAGTCATGAGGCATTGGGTGACAGGTTAGACTTGATCTCTGAAGGCTTTTCCAACCTTATTGATTCTATGATTCTAAGGGTGAACACATGCTTACACCCAACCCACGCTGAAGCCACCATTGCCTTCAGAGCTCTGTGGCCCACAGCAAGCTGCAACAAAAAAAGAAGAGAAAAATCAAAATCCCCCACATCCCACGGGGGTTTTGCAGTGATTTGTGCCTTTGACCTTCTACGAAGGGCAGGATTTTTCTCCGAAACAACAACAGCAGCAGCAACAACAACAAAAAAGAAAGCCCCCACAACAGCTCCTTCCCAGTGTCTCACCACCAAAAGGTAAAGACATCGAGACGGACGGCATTCCCTTGTCACATGTTACCTTCTAAATCTTGGGTCTTCCTTTGTACTCTGACAGTAATTTCGCGTATAGACATGGCTGCCAAGCGAGGGCTGTTTGATGTTCTTTCCTGCCTTTGTAATGGAGTTTCCTTTTAAGCAGGAGAAGGCGGAGGGAGAGGGGATGACAGGGGCTTATAAATATGGAAAAGACACTTTTTGGCATCAAATTCGCGTCGCATTTAAAATATCTCCGGGATCCTTTCCTTCTCCCCCCACCCCGCTGTTCTTAACTGGCCACCTTTGGGATTGTCCACTTGGAAAAATCTAATGTTATAAAAAGAAGCACAGAAGGGAAAATCATCATTGCTGGCAAATATTCAAAGCATTGGGAAGCCAAGGCTGCTTTACCCAAAAAAGAAGCCCTTTAGCCAAATCCGCTACAAATTCTGGAGTTATGTCAGCGTTACCTCTTCTCCTTCCGAAAGGCCAGGTTGTCCACTGATACATCTATGGCAGCTGCAGTCAAAGAAGCAGTGAGGGGCTTGGTTCACTCTGAAATGACCAGATCATGGCTAATTTATGCAACCCATAGGAAAAATGTCCACAATATTTGTGCCGTGCTTTAATTACAAGGTTTATGGAGGCAGCTCCCATGTTTTCCATCACTAACACAAAGCCAGTGATGAACCAGCCTGCTAGGACAGCAGACAGTGAATTGTCCTTTGGAGTTGCTATCTTCCACCTTGTAACTGATCTCAAACATTTTTTAATCGTATCAAAGAATCACAAAATTGACCCCAACATTTGTCTAGTTCCAACCCCACTGCCATGGGCAGAATGGTCTGAATTGGAAGGGACTTTTCACAGTCATCTAGTCCAAGCCTTCTGCAGTTAGCAGGGACATCTTCAACTAGAGCAAGCTCAGAGCCCCATTGTCCAACTTGACCTGGAATGTTTCCAGGGACAGAGAATCTCCCAACTCTCTGGGCAACCTGGGCCAATGTCTCACCACCCTTGAAAAATTTTGTTTCCTTCTGTGTAGTCTAAATCTCCCTCTTTTAGTTTAAAACCATCATCCCTTGTTCCATTGCAACAGGTATGCTCAAGGAATACCACGAGAAAAGGAAGCAGTCTCGCCCTCAAAGTCACCATGCTGATGTTCCCACACTTGGTTCCAGAGGACCAGATTTGGGATACTTTTACATGCAATGCCTGAGAATGACTTACCTGAAACGATACATGACCAAGAGGATACATCATACTTTACCTGAAGGCAACAGAGGACCTAATTTTGTTATAGATGTTGACTTGCTGGAACATGTCCAGAGAAGGGCAACAAAGCTGGGGAGGGGTTTGGAGCCCTGTGAGGAGAGGCTGAGGGAGCTGGGGTTGCTTAGCCTGGAGAAGAGGAAGCTTGGGGAGACTTTCTTGCTGTCTACAACTGAAGGGAGGTTGTAGCCAGGTGGGGGTTAGTATCTTCTCCCAGGCAACCAGCACCAGAACAAGAGGACACAGTCTCAAGCTGCACCAGGGGAGGTTTAGGCTGGATGTTAGAAAGAAGTTCTTCACAGAAAGACAGATTGGCCACTGGAATGGGCTGCCCAGGGAGGTGGTGGAGTCACCATCACTGGAGGTGTTTAGGAAGAGACTGGATGTGGCGCTTGGTGCCATGGTTTAGTTGATTAGATAGTGTTGGATGAGAGGTTGGACTTGATGATCTCAAAGGTCTTTTCCAACCTGGTTAATTATTTTCTTTTCTTTTCTATTCTAATTCTATTCTATTCTATTCTATTCTATTCTATTCTATTCTATTCTATTCTATTCTATTCTATTCTATTCTATTCTATTCTATTCTAACTCAGGACAAAACCCAAATGGAGTATGAGATGTGCTGGAAGCACACTAGACAAACCCAGAGAGCTGCTCTCCACCAGTGATGGGTGCACCCAGCATTCAGTGAGACTCAGCTGCCTGCCTTCTCCTTATTTCATGAAGCCTGCTCAGAGCTAGCGTTTCTCAAGAACAATCTACACATCTCCCTGTCTTTTAGAAGATAACATATGTGCATTTCATTTATCCTAGTGTCTGGTTACTTTAGATTGCTCTTGACACCACACACTTTGCCTGACACATGAAACCCCCCAACTTTGATAAATCAATCTGCCTTATAAACAAAAGCTAAAAAATGTAGCAAACAGCCCCACAGCCCTGCCAATTTGAGCATATGGAAGAAGAAGATGTCAGTGGATACTTTTTGTTGTTGCTGTTGGTAGGAGCACTAGAATTTGAAGCAGAAAGATCCATTAGTTCAGCTAATGAGGGATTGTTCCCTATAGCATATCCCACTCAGCACTAAAGGACTCAAATGATAGCCCTTCCAACACTTCCCTGGGGAAACTATTCCACAGCTCAATAGATCACACTGTCAGGAGTTTCCAGCCAGCTGTATTTCAAAGGCTACAAAATGTGCTCAAGTGTTTCACTTGGAAACTCTTGAAACAGCTTTTGACTCTCATATTTGTGAATCCACAAGCATGACTTCAGCTGTTGAACTTCACCATCCAAGAGCTGCACACCTCAGTCCTGCACACATACTCCCACATGTGTGGGAATGGCTTCACCTGACTTGCTATGCAAGGAAAGCTGCTGCAGAAAGGAGATCTCTTGGGTGTTTGATGTTGTATGGTCAAGTAAAGCCCTAACTGTCTTGCAAGCTTGGAAGACTTGGCCTGACAATCCAGGAACAACTATTAAGGAAAAAAATATAAATCATGGTATTTGACACTACCAGGGTGTCAAGAATTGTCCATAATGTTACTAGAGATGGTTCTTATTCTGTATTGAGCTGTGGTTCTCATTCTGTATTGAGCTGTGGTTCTCATTCTGTATTGAGCTGTGGTCCAGGACTGGCAGCCAAGCTCCTGGTTTTCTGCAGATGTCCTTCTCCTAGCCTGGTTTCAGCCAATAGGTAAATCCCATCTAGCTACACAGCAGGTGGGATCAAAGCTGACTGTCCTCCTGACCTGGTTGTCCTCAGCCCCCATCACCACTTTGGCTTGATGGCATCACAGTAGAAACAGGAGAACTGGAGGCACTAGATCTATTTCTCCTGGCAATAAATAGAGCCAAAAAGCAGTAGCTTGAGGTATTGATGTGGTAGGTTGAGTAAGTGGTAACACTGTTGAAAAGCTGATGCTGAACTTAAAAAAAACAAAGACAGATGAGAGCCTTCCTGCATCTAGAGAGCACATGCTGTTCTCCTGACAGCCCAGGTTTAACGCTTCATCCACAGATACACTCTGGGATGATGCATTGCTTGGGATCACTTCATAGCATCTTGTAGGATTATTTCAGGGAAGCAGAATGCAACTCTTACTGAAGTCTTTTCCTAGGAAGACAGGTCCTTCATCCAGACAGCAACATCACATTTACATGTACACAGCTCAGAAGGTTGTGGCTTTCTTCCTTCTTTTTAAGTTGACCTCAATTTACCTCCTTCCACCACAGCTTTCTCTCTCCAGAAGTTTTAAATACAATATGGCAGTTTTTTTTTTAAATAGGCATTTTGGCAAAGCTTTGAGTTATTTGAAAGTGGGCAGGAGGTAAATCATGTCTGGCCCAGAACAAGCCCCTTTTGTCATCATCTGCATTAACATACTCCTTGTAGTTATCTGCAGTTATCTAGATGCTGCACAAACACACAACGTAGAAATGAGACTTGCTTCACTCTGAAGTTTACAATCCACTTGGGCTAGGATTTAAATGTCCTGATTTTATACCTAAAAATAAAACAGAATAGAATGTACTCTTCTCCTGTTACCATCCTCACCACCAAGAGGAGAAATACAGAGAACTTCAACCACTTTTATGGATGAAATGCGATAACAGGTCCAACGAGTGAATAAAAACCCCACATAAACTAACCCAAGACTTCACATGCATGCAAAATGCACTCACTTTCTTGGCAGAACTCCTTTTTGTGCAGCTTAGGGAAGCTACATAAGGCATTCATCCCCATGCACTTTACTGGGAAGTAAAGATGTCACTGGAATTCCTGTGCAATTGAAGTCGAAGTGGGCAGTTGGCAAATGTTTATGAGGAAAACTGATCTGAAAGTATAAACCTCAAAAGGTGGTGGTTTTCTTCTTCCCTTCTTCTGAAAGACTTTGCAGTGGTTTGAAATGCCTGCACTGATCTGGCTAAAGTTTTTTGCAGACTATCCAGATGTTGCTGAAGGATCACACTTCCATTGTCAAAGTCAATGGATATGAGATGAGAGTTTCAGCACTGCAAATGTTTGACACGTTTCATATCTGTGTAAAAGGAAAAATATCTAAGTGTCGTGGCTTAAGCTGTTCCTCTGGCTCGAGGCAGGCATTGACAGTCCAACAAAAATACTGGGCATGACTTCTGGGAATTAGGTTTGTGCTTTGATATCTCCCATACAGGTTCTTCCTTCTTGTTTAGGTAACATTAAACCATGTAGATATGAAAATGAGATGCCTTGATCGATTCCACTTTGCATACAGGCTCCGGGAAGGGAAGATGACAGAGGGGATTAGGGTAGATGTTGGCTTCAGATAGCATTGCATTCCTTCCATCACATTAAGCTGCTTTACACCATGCCATGACTTGAGAAGATTTGATAACCCAATACAATATGACATGATAGCACATAGCAGAGGCCGAAAGAGAGGAAGGAATAAAAGAAAGAAAGGAAGGTTTTGTTTGGGGAAGGATTATCTGTTTCCGATGGGGGCATTCCCTCCAGCACTTGGGTGGGTGTTCAGCGAGGGTCTGCTAAAGGAGAAGTCAGCTCGCAGTATCCTCTGAACTTCCAAACACTGCAGATCTCAGAGTATTACAAATGGCTTTTTACAGCCTGCTAACGAGCACCTTGTAATCAAGAGAATTGAACTCAAGTGCAGGCTGAAATTTTAATCTTTCCATACATCCAATCCAAACATTGTTCTGCTTGCTTAAGGGATTAGCAATTATTATGACAAATAACATTGCTTCACCCCAAGTTACTTTGCAGTTTCTTCTGAGCTGCTTCCTCAGACCTCACACTGCACAGAACTGGGTGAGCTACCACCACTTGCAGCAAGAGTTTGGAGAATCATCAGGTGGTCAGCCTGGTGCTTACACGAGAAGCAATGAAATTCTTTTACTTATGGACTAATTGAAAGAGAGCTGTCTTAATTTCATTTCACCTCTGCTTTTTACCTCTACTCTGATTTGACCCATGATTTAACCCTTGGTCTCTTCTCCTGAGCAGCCAGCACCAGAACAAGAGGACACAGTCTCAGGCTGCACCAGGCGAGGTTTAGGCTGGAGGTTAGGAAGAAGTTCTTCATAGAAAGAGTGATTTGCCAATGGAATGTGCTGCCCAGGGAGGTGGTGGAGTTAGATAGAGTTGGGTGATCAGTTGGACCTCTTAAGGTCTCTTCCAGCCTGGTTGATTCTGTGATTCTGTGCAAAACAAGAGCACAAGTCTGGTGAGGTGCAGCTGAGGAACTGGGGTTGTTCAGCCTGGAGAAAAGGAGGCTGAGGGGAGACCTCGTTGCTCTCTACGACTCTCGGGAAGGAGATTGGAGCAGTCTCTTCTCCCAAGGACAAGGGGAAATGTTCTCAAGTTGCACCAGGGGAGGTTTAGGTTGGATATCAGAGGAAGCATTTTCAGTGAAAGGGATCTCATACACTGGAACAGGTTCCCCAGGAAGGTGGTTGAATCCCCATCTCTGGAAGTGTTTAGAAGCTGCAGAGACGTGGTGCTGAGGGATGTGGTTTAGCAGCAGACTTTGTAGAGCTGGATAATGGTTGGACCCAATATTAAAGGCCTTCTTCAACCAAAACAATTCTGTAATTCTGTGACATAAGACCAAACAGCAAAAATTGATTAATATTTGGCAACACCCCTTCAAAATAGATTAAGTCCATCTTAAATTGTCGTCACCAACCCACACACAAAGCTGGGGACTATAACACTGCAACACTCTGAGCTCTGGGTGAGGTTGCATCTGTCAACTGAAGCAAGGACATTCCTAGATGTTCAGCTGCTGTGAGCCAGATTTCCCTTGGAAGCATGCAACCCACCATCAACAATGTTAGTCATCTCATGGTGCTCAGGGAAGCTGCAGCTCATGCCAACATATATAGGCTGGATAGAAATCAGAGCTATCCTCAGTGTGGAACTACACATGGACCCTCTTCAGGGAGCTAAATATATACCCAGATTAGCTCACACTGAATGCTGTACTGTCACAGCAGTCCCTGACCTACATAGTTTAAAGCCTTCTTGGGTAGGGCAACATGAGCTGTATTCCCAAGAAAGTTTAGGAAAGGTTTTGCCAGCTGGAAATTCTCCTGATTTAGATTATAGCAGTTCAAGGAAAAGGTAGCAAAGGGATAAAATGTGACAACAAAAAAAGCATCATGGACCATTTCAACCCTTCTGTTGCCAAAGAGGAATAAAACCTGATCTTAGTGGTGTCACTGCCAAACTAGGAGTCTACATTTGGACCACTGAAATTGTATCAACAAGCAAGAAGACAAACCCATGGTGCATGTTCTCAGAGGGCTTTCTAGTCAAGCCACACATCCACAGGGATCACCACTAAGCACATCTTGCTTGTGTTTGGGTGCAGTCAGCTTCAACATCTAGGAATCAGAGCATACTCAATCTTCTATTCCATGCTGTCAAAAACTAGGACTAGACCTCATGGGAGCCTTCAAGTGTGTCTCCAACTTGGCACACATTTCTAAAAGCACAAACCCAAACAACAGGCTTTGGGTGGAATGTTAGGTTTTTCATTGTGGTTATTAGTGGTGCCAATAAAGACAGAAGTCCAGTAGTGCTGGAGGTACTGGTACTACCTTTCATAGGACACTACCTATGCTCCTGCTGTGTAATTTTGAGAGCAAAGCCTGAGATGCAGCCTAATGTGCAGCAAGGAATACTCACAGCTGAGATCTTGGTATTAAGCCCAGTTAGGTGCATATTCCCACTACTGAATGTGAGTCATGGGATCCACAAAATCCTCCAGTTGTTCTTAGGTTCCAATATTGTGAATTCCTGATTTCAAACCTGGGTCCAGTTCTTGCTCTTCTAGGAAGCTTGGTCCATGGGGAGGTTATCAGTGTAGAAATGAGCATCTCCTCCTAGACACTAACCACGGTAAAAGCCAGCATCTACCTCATAAGGGTGGGGATAGAAGGAAGGGGGAGGGAAGGAAAAAAGTAATCAGTTGAATTCTTGGTAACAAGCCTGAGTGCTTTCATAGAAAGGGATTTTGTTCATCACAAAAATTGAATTCACACCATTTCCCTGATCTGAGAAGACAGATGACATCAGACCCTTGGCAGGAGGTGCTTTAGAGGAGACTCTAATCCATGTACTGACAAGAATATTCACTGGAGCTGTTGCTCACACTTTCTGTCCAAGGTTTGATCATGCCTCGAATATGGACCTCGTCCTGGCTGACAGCAAAAATGCTTTGTGGCAACTGACAAATGAGGTGGGACCCTATAGATTTAAGTGTGATTGTGATATACAACATCAGCCTAAGAGCCTAAAGAGTAGAGGGGATAAGGGTTGACACTAAAAGTCTAGTTGGGCTCAAAACAGCAGCATGTGCTACATACTTTCAAGATTGCTCTATCTTCATCTCTGCCTATGGGGAAAAAAATAAATGGACATGTTGGATCCAGTCTGTGTTCCCAGTTGTATTTTATTGCTGCTTTACAGGCACAAGTGAATGGATAAGGGTGACATAAAGTAGTTATTGAGGAAAAAACAAACTACTAGGTTCTTGAACATATTGAGCACAGTAAAGGATTCCTTTCCAACAGCTCAAGGTTAGATCTAATAAGCTTTTTTTATTTAGAATCCTTTGCAGCTACCAGTGTTCAACCATCAGGAATATTCTCCAGCTTAGAAGCATCTGAATAACCCAAAGTAGCTATTTCTCACTGGAAATATGACAGATCTGTTGGACAGGACTCATGGGAGAACTTGCCTTAGGAACTCATTCAGTGTTAAGAGGATGAGATGCATTTAATTCAGTAAAGGTCTAGTTTGGTCAGCTAGACAGAAAAAGAAGAAGAACTGGGAGAGTTTCATCTTCATCGCTAGGAGGAGGCTCTGGCAGCAAGAGCCAAGGTGCTGATTTGCACTTTACCACTGCAACACAGTCCTGGAGACTGCAAAGGCCAACTTCTATTAAAAAGAAAAACAAGCCAACAAATTCTAGATTAATTGGACAAGTTAACAACAAAAAGATCCCACTCAGTGGTGGTGGAGTAAAGAAAAGGCAGCAGCAAAAGGTGACAGCTATTTTAAAACATTGGCCAGGCTGCATTTTGCTCTCAGTCTCCTTTCTCATGTGTTAAAAGTTGAGGCTGTTCAGACCAAAACAGCCTGTCTTTGAAGTCACTCTGGAAATTGTCATTGCCACACCAAGAAGCTGATGTGGAATTCATCCTATATCGTTGTTAGGAGCCAAAGGTTGGGTCTTGAGCGTGCCCAGGTGTGGCATTCACCATGTAGCCAAATGTGGAAGGTACTCTTCTTCACCATGGTGGTCTTGGCCAAGTGAGCCACAAGACTTCAAAGGTGCCAAAGCCATCAGGAGATGGTTCTGTGAGATAGGTGACATTCAAGCTATTCCATCACTTGTTTCAAGTCACTTGGTCCTGATAACATGAGCACAGACACAAGGGAACAGCCACTGCCTGATGGTTATGAACCTTTCTGAACATCTACTCGGTTAAGGATTGGTGCAAGCATCACATGAGCTAATCAAGATAAATTCTTCATAAAAGATTAATTTGCCTCATTTCTGCTGTTATAGACAATACCCAGAGCAAAGCCTGAAAGGCATCTTCCATGTGTTTGGAGAGCCAGGGCCATGAAGTTGGAAGGGAGAACTAGGAAATTTAGAAGGGCTATGGACACAAAGCATAACTCGAGGCTTTCCAAGAACCACTGTGTAGTTGTCTTCATGAAGCAGCCAGACAAAAAGAAAAATCAAGGCAAAATATCTGTCAGCCATCTCTGGCAGATGTATGGAGGCAACTGATCTATCTTTAAAAAGGTGAAAACACAGCCCTCAGTGGTATCACTTCCAGATTTTCCTCCTGTTGGTGAGATGAAAGCTGACTCTGCTTTGAGCAGGAAGTTGGGTAGAAGACATGCCAGGGTTCCTTCCAGTGTGCATCACCATCCACACCGCCTGTTTAAGTTCTTTGGAAAACTTGATTGTACTTAATTGAACCTTAGTAACACCTTCATTAATCAAATAACCATCCAATAACTAGATGGTTAACAATCTGCCCTCATGCCACTCATGTCATGGTAATGGCAGATATCTATTAAGAATTAAAACTGGCAATCCTTTTGGCTTCCTCCTGGGAAAGAAGCCAGGATTACCTATGGGTCATCTGCCAAAGGAAGGATGGAAAACAAGGAAAGAACATCAGCAGGGATACAGGAAGCCACTCTGAATCTGCTCTCCTCAAGTCTGAGTTCTATCTTGGGAGCTGGCAAGACTGCAGCCTCTGAGGTCCCAAGCCCCAGGTCACGATTCTCCTCCTTGCGTCCATGTAAGAAGCTCAATTCAGAGCAGCATTGTTAGTGTGACTAAACCAAGTGTGTTTGGAGGAGAAGAAAGTTTGGAGAGGCAGTTTGAAAAGGAGACTTTGCTGAAAGCCACTGGTCTTAAAAGCAGAAAGCACATCTCCACTTTTGCCCAGATCCACAATCTTCATTCAGAGACACAAGTTCCTCTCCACCACATAGCAATTCAAAGGCTGTGAAGACTCCAGAAAGAAAAAGCTAAACAAGTTGTGCTTTATCAAGGAGTCCGTGGGCAATGTTACCTTTCATGGTGCTTGACTGCCCACGTGGACTTCTCCCTTCCAGTTGCCACAGAGGCTTAGGAAGCCCTTGCCTTTAGCCTGGTGTGCCCATTGGTAGATGACACCCTCACTGCCTGAGCCCCCACAACCTCTAGCTGGTCTGGATCTCCCACACTTCTGAGCTGGGTTTCCTGATTCAGCCAGACTGATCTACCCAAGGTAGAGTATTGACCAACACTTACTTCACCCTATGCTCCTTACAACACACCCTGTCAGCCTTTTTGCCCACCTTGTGCATTTGACTTACATTCAGGAGAACAAGAAGGAAGCAACCAAAAACCACACACAAAAAAAGCTTTACTCAAAGCAACAGGCAAGTTATTGGTCTGGTTTCTTACACTCTTTGACAAGGAGAGACACAGAATTGGAGTGTGCCAGCAATTAAACCTTTCTCAGTGCTCTCTGCAGCTGGGCCTTGGACTTGGATTGCTCTGGAAGCGCACTACATGTGGACATGCTTTAAAAAAAAAAGATGCTGAGATTAGGAAAACATTATTTCACTACAGAAATAACACATTTCAGCTGCCTTCGCTGCTGCTCGACGTGAAAAATCTCTTCCAGCAGAGAAAAGACTTTGTGAGGAAACACACACTAGAAGACACCTGGGATTTGGGGTCTGGGTGGTTTGAGATATGGTGGTGCAGAGTAACATTTTTCAAACCAGGTGTTAGCCAGGCTGTGCTGATCTTCATAGAGTTCAGTGAACACAAAGGGACCAAGCTGAAACCACAACTCCTTCAAAGGTGTTGGCTTCCATACAACCGATGAGAAATGGTCGAACGCTCCATCTGGTATTGCTATGAGACAAGGATGTGTCGTGCTCAGTATCAGGCAGGACTGCTCCCTTAACTGTAGCCTTCTTTCCTGGAAGCATTCCGGTCCTAGGGATAAGAGCGATGGCAAGAACTCTACCTGAGCAGCCCTAGGGGTGGCAATCTGCTGGTAGCTACCAGCCTCTCTAAATAGTCCTCAGACCAAAGCCAAGAAGGGCCAAGAGATGGATAAATGTGGTCAACAGCTTACAAGGTATATTCATCTTTAATAGGACAGGAACTGCACGAGACTTCAGTTGGCATCTGCCAGAAACTTCTGCCCATCCTTTGCATGGAGTGGGAAAGTTAAGTCAGACAACAGAAGCAGGTTTCTAGGTCACTGGCAGGGCTGCAAGAGCACAGGAGGCTCTGCTTATGCAAGCAGCCATCCAACTGGACCAGACCAGAAACAGATTCAAGTTAAGGAGAGTTTCTGAAGGCAGGGTTTTTCTGATAGTTTGTTTTTCTGGCTTGTTGGCCTTTTCTCCAAAGGGATAGTGTTTCTCGAAGGGAAGTTTCTTTTTGCAAAGTGACTGACCCACTGGCACCAGTACAAAGTTTTAGGAGATGAACTCATACTTCTGAGTACGATTCCTCTGCACTGCTGAGAGCTGCTAATGAAGCTCAAGGAGCAGCTAGAAAGGAACTGAGAGCCAGCAGCTTGGGAAATAGAAAGCAGAGGGTAAGACAGGACACAGGGTCCTGATCTGCTACAAGCATCTCCAAACCAGAGGGGCCACTTCCCTCCCTCCCTCCTTCCTCTCCAGCAACACAGCTTGAGGGTCCTCAGCAGCATTTCAGCCTCAAGATCCCTCCTCTCTCTGGCTCATCTGCTGCTTGCCTCTGAAAGAGCCTAATCTTCCCTGAGTTGCTTTGAAGTTAACCAGGGATTTATATTTCTGGCTCTTTTAAGGCAAGGCAGAGTGCTGTGGGTGAGCTGGGCAGCAATGGAATGGTTCCTCTGCTCCCTTAACACAGAGCAGGCACCACAGCCTGACAGCCTTAGTGGAGGTCAGCTCTTCCCCCTCCTCCTCTCTCCATAAAACATCTCCTTCTCCTGGCTGGCTCTGCAAGGAAAGGGATCTAACACCCATTGCCCAGCCCTCCCAGCTGGCTGCCATAGCATCATTGCCTTCTGCTGGTCCCTTCTTCCAGCCTTGAGACTCTCCACGTGTTACAAACAGAGCAGAAGACACTTCTGCAAACAAGAGTCCCCAGAAGTCAACCCCAGAAGATGGGGTTTCTAATCTTCCCAAGAAGCCTTAGATCCCAAGGATGTTGCATCCAAGAATCCCAGCAGGGTGGGGGTTGGAAGGGACCTCTGGAGATCTATCCCAATCTCCCTTCTAAAGGAAGGTCACCCAGAAGAGGTTACCCAGGATTTTGACTAGGTGGGTTTCGAATCCCTCCAAAGGCTCCACAACCTCTGAGCAGCCTGGTCCAGGGCTCCGGCACCCTCAAAGTGAAGAAGTTTTGCTTCGTCTTACCTTATGAAGGTTAACTCCACCAAACCTTGCAGCACACTGATGTGTTTCAAAGGTAGCCACGGATCCAGAGGACTTATCACTGAGGGATTCTTGGGAACCTCATCCAGCAGCACTGATTTACACCATCTGCTTGGCTTTGGACACAGCACCTTCCACCCCAAGAAGCTATTACACTCCGCAAAAGGCAATCTGATAGGTTATGTTAAAATTATTTAAGATAGATTGTAAGCCTTATTTACTTCCTTTTCAAGGAAGGAGAACAGAGCCAATGTCATGCTCTGAGAATAAAGCTGAATCCTTCAGGCCAACATTTGAAAACGCTGTGGCAAAGGGGAATTTTTCTTTCCTGTTTTACAATTATCCTTGAAGTTTCTTGTTGCTTGCCAATGGTTCACAGCACTACTTCAAAAGGGCCTTTCAACCACCAAAAAGACTTTGGGGGTTTTTGCCTTCTAAAATCCACCCTCTCACCCCAAATTTCTTATCACCGCTGAAAATCATGCGGTGCCTGGGGTTCACAGGTCCTGCTCCCCTCTAACCTTCAGACCTTGCCCAGGACAATGAAGGCTGTTAGCAAAGGGCACCTGGCCAAGAGCAGTTGTTGAGAAGATCACCCAGCCTTTGTTCACATTGGCAGAGGGGCAGGAACATGAGTGTCCCATCCCCAAGATCTGAAACTCTCCATCCAGGAAAGAAGGTGGCGAGATCTTTAGTCTTGATAGAAATCATGGGGTTTTATACTGGGTGCATGGGAATTTCCAGACAGAGGCTTGATTTAAGGGAGTGTGAGATGTGCAGCACCCCTGCTTTTTATTCCTTAGAGCAGCTTATCTTCTTGTGCATCACCAAGGGTTTGGGAAGCAGCCAAGGGCATACAGCTGGGGAGATAGAGTGGGGAGGGAGAGGAAAAACAGTCAAGGGGAATACAAGTGTATTTATAAAAATCAGAACAATAGTTTCCCAGAGCTATGATAAGAATTATTTTCTACTCACAAATAGTAATAATAATAATAATAATAACAATAATAATAATAATAAAAGCTGTGCTGATTTTTCATGCATTTATCCTCCTTAAAAAAACAAAACACCCCACAACTTCCCCCAGACCAAAGCTGTCATGAAAGTAGCAGCCAAGGTGGAAGACATGGAACTTTGGGGCCTGGTGGTGTTGGGTTGATGGTTGCACTTGATTATCTTGGAGGTCTTTCCCAACCTTGATGATCCTATAAGGAGTTAATTCTGGTTTCTTACCCCCTGGCAGGGAAACCACCTGCCTGCAGAACTTGGGAAGGTCCATGAAGCTGGTGGTCCTGACTCAAGACCGTGGTGGGCATTTGTTCAGATCATGAAACCTAGTGTGCAGCATTCCCTCCAGTCTGAAGCAATTGGCAAAAAGCATCTCAAAGGGTGGCCTGGATCCGTAAACAAGCAGAGCCTTGCATCCCTGGCCAGCAGCGCTGGACTTTGCTGGCAGAGCTGCCTTGTGCAGTATCCCTCTGGCTCCCTGCCTGGCTCTTGCAAGTGTTATCAATCGCTTGCTTCCATGAACATGAAAGAAATCAAACTTTCCTTCTTTCTCTTGCACTCCTCCCACCCCTTTAAATAGCAGCTTAAAAGGAAACAAACTTAGATCAAGGTCAGAGGGATAAAAAGTCTGTTTCTCATGCTCTGAGGAAATCCTAGCAGTTGGATGGTGGATGCAGTTATCTCCCAGTGCTATCTGGAGTGGAGTTTGGAGAATGGCTGGGAGGGATTTCCCAGGATCTTACAATCCTGCCCCCTCTCCTCCTCCCTGTTGCAAGGCAGGATCGCCTCTGCACGCCGTCCCCAGTGGATCGCAGAGCAGATCCCACACATGGCTGCACACTACTGTTTTCTCTAGGATGTACCCATAGGTGTCATTTTGTCTTGCAATTTCAGTCTGTAACCCCAGGAGCTGAACCCCCCAAAGGCAACGACTGGAGGTCTTCCAAGTCTCAGCACAAGCAGGCAGAAGCACCAAGTTCTGAGAACTTTTATCCATGGAGCTGGTGTCACAGCAACTATGCACAAGTGAGTGGCCTGAAGGCTCATCATAGGGAAATAACACACAATTCCAACATGGTAAGTGTTGGAAGGGACCTTTGGAGATCTAATCCAACCCCTCTGCTAAAGCAGGGTCACCTACAGCAGGCTGTCCAGGATCACAATGTCCAGGCAGGTTTGGAATCTCTCCAGAGGAGACTCTACAAGCTCATTAGGCAGTCTGATCCAGTCCTTTGCCACCACAAAGTAAAGAATTCTCTCATGAAGTAGTCATACACATATTTAAAAGACATGTAGAAGCCACTCTATGGATTTTGATGCAGTTGCTCATCTGAATAAAGGCAATCACAAGGCAGCAGGTGAGGATGAGACAAAGTCACCCTTGATGAAAACTAGATGAAGACAGGTAGCTTGTAAGATGATGACGTTTAATTAGCTCCCACTGGAATCAAAGCGTTACTGCGACATCTGGAAGTTGAACTCAGTCTTAAAGGTCTTTTACAGCATAAATGATTCTATGAGTCTGCTTCTGAAGATGGAGCTAGCACTTTCAATATGCATTTAACCACACAGAGGTAGATATAAGCAAGCTTGACTAGCTAAATACATCCTTGAATGAAGCTATGGAAAGATCAGGCTCAACAGAATCCTTCCTGTATCACCTCAGCCTACAGCAGAGTATTTCAATAACAACCTGAAGATGAGCTTCAGCGCTTTTTAGCTAGAAGAATGACCTCCATCACCCTTGCAGCTTCTCATGGGCAGATCTGGGGTTTGACTAAATGTCACAGGAAAAGCAGGAGACCAAGAGTAAATTAGAAGTGACCCACTCAATAACCCTTGGTGAACAAAAAGTGTGGGAAAGCTGGGAGAAGCAGCCAGGGTTCCTCGTCTAGGTACAAAGGATGCTTCCTGCACCTCCTTTAAACCATAAAGCAACCTCTCCCCTTTGCAATGATGCATTTAGCCCAAATAAGTCCAAAGAGGGAGAAAATAAAGAAGGAGGATTTTTAAGTTCACATTTAAAATAGCTCATGCATTTTGGAGCTCCATCCAGCTTCATCTCAGCAACATTGTGCTGCAAGCCAAGGTTTTCTACAGTGTGTCATCAGGGGATCGCATTTACAAATAAGATCAAGAAGTGAAATAAAAGTCACTTGAGATGGAGATAACTCACTTGCTGGCAGAGAGCAAGGGGCTGAATTGATCTCCTGGCCCACGCAGAGTTTTCCATCTGCCAATTACACCCAGCAATTAGTCAGAGCCACAGCGCACAGTGTTTATAGCCCTGGCTTGTAATGAAATCAGCGTCTTCTGCAGGGAACTTAACCCCTCCAGAGATAATTGGGATGACCTGAGTGGCTCCTATGGAGCAGAAAGGAAATACCTAGACCAGTCCTGGCTTTCACATACAAACATCTCTGAAAGCATTTAGAGGACTTGGATGGCTATTGACAGACTGGGGGAAGTCCCTCAGACATATAGAAGCCTGGAGGACTTCAGAGCTAGGTATGACTCCCACGGTTGCTATGGGCATATCTACAAGTCATAACCATCCTTTTCTCCCCTGAAGGGTGGATATACTCAGGTAGGCATCAACTTGAACATTATATCTCCACTTAACAGCCCTAAAAGGAAGGGGTCATCAGTTGTTTTCCCCAACATCCAGGAGCCATCTGCAAACACAGACCTGGAAAACAGCCCAGGATGTGGCTGAGGACTGTCATGAGCTGAGACATCTTCATCTGGGATACAAAGCACCTGTCCAGTGCTCCTGGACATAGACCCCAGGATGTAGGGATCACATAGCACCCATCACAAACAGACCATCTGAGGAGCCTTCACACTCAGCCAGCACCTTCAGTCTGGACATGTTGCAAGGCTTTCCAGGATTTCCAGTCATCAGATTTACTGGTGCAACCCACCTTCCAGATGTTAGAAATCTTCTCCAGCTGCACTGGCATGAGAAAGCAAGCTGCTAGCACTGGGGAGTCACTAAGTCAGCACTGACTCTGGCGCCATCCGCCAGCGCCCTGAAACCCTGACGTGGTGTAAATCACACAACGTAGGTCCACCAGACCATAGCCTTTTCCTTCCCCCTAACAAACTGCTTTATGCAGGAGGCATTTATTTTTTTTTTCATCCCAAACTTTTCTAATGAACACTATGAGGCTTGAATAAACAAAGAAATGAAGCACGACAGGGTAAGACTAAGGAGAAAATATCACAACCATCCCAACAACATCAACAGTTTAGAGAGAACGCTTGGAGCTGTCAATAGCCTGAGATGAGTGGTGAAAGGTTTGGGACACATTCCAGTTTGAAGCAACAGACAGCTTGCTGGTTTGCTTGCACATCTTTGGGGAAGATTGCACTTTGCAGCTGCAGCTCAGAAATGGTACTGAATACATGGAAACAGGGACACGGAAAAGCCCAAACCACGATAAACGCTAGCAGCCATCAAAATATCTGAAGTTAAAGAGATCTCTGCCAAGAGAAGATCTCAATAGTTTGGCTCCCCAGCAAGCAGGTCTCAAAATACATCTCAGTACTTCATAGCTGTACATTCCTGACCTCAGGCTGCTCTCTGCACACATGGCCAGGGCATGCAAAGAGGTCAAATTAATCCTGGTACAGGCAACCCAAGCAATAACTCCTTCCAAAATAAATACACACTGCTGCAACGATCCCAAAGAACTCCTGAATGAAGCTCTGCAAGCCATACAGATATCTTGACTATGTGTTGAGACTGAGCATGAACACACACTCAAGTCCAGGCTCACCTTTTGGGCACAGACATGTCCTTGCATGTCTGGCAGAGCTTTCTAAGCATACTGGGAGCAGAGCCCATAAGAGGACCTTAACCAAGACAAGAACAGCCAAGCCCAGCAGACAAAGCCATGTTTAAATCCAAGTGCCAACAATGAAGATAATAAAAATGAAGAATTGAAGAAATCAAAAGCATTACTGACATGATTTGGTCTGGAAGCACAGCCAGGAGCCCAGCCAAGATGTGGAACTGACGATGCCTGCGCAGCAAAACATCATCCAAAGGTCCATCCATAGCAGAATCACATGCAGCCAAAGCACAGCATTGAAGGGCAATTAGGGCTCAGCTAGTACAAATAGACCTCAAGAGTGACAACCTTACCTTCAGTGATGGGCAGACAACCACCAACCAGGTTCAGACCTGTCCCATCTAACAAGAGTCATGTGCTCCTCAGAGAAAGATTTGGGTCAGATGCAGGACAAGGACCTTGAGTGCATCTGCAAGGCTTAGGGTGCGAAGAGCTCCTGAATTAATGGGGTTTCAGTAGGGCTGATGGTCTTTGTGCAACCCCCACCCCAGCAGGGCATCCCCAGTCCTCTGCAGATGCTCCAAGCCTGGGGTATCTGTGGGGACATGCAAGGCTCAGGGGCTCATCACAGATGTTCTGCAGCTGCATTTTGCTTGTACACCAACAGTAGACGGCC
The DNA here is from genome assembly GCA_033816785.1 of Picus viridis. Lineage (NCBI taxonomy): Eukaryota > Metazoa > Chordata > Aves > Piciformes > Picidae > Picus > Picus viridis. The sequence continues at coordinate 12,180,853 of CM066591.1, read as the reverse complement.
GGACTGTGCAGATGGGCCCAGAGAGAATTGCAGCTTCCTTGAGCTTCTTGAGCTGAGGCTCAAGTAGAGGTTTTATGGGTCCCCCTCTGTGTGTGCATGGATGTGTGTACGGAATCGCTGGGATTTACAACACATTTAGGCACCGCTCAGGGCCAACATTTTCAAATGCTGCATCCAGAAGCCTGGATCCACTGAGTCCTTGGTTTGTTTGAAAGCTGCTTTATTTTGGATTTGAAAGCACAGCCCTTCTCTTCAACACAAATTGACTTCTTGAGGTCGCTTGCTTCCTCCAAACGCTTCTCCTGCCAGCTCCTGTTGCTCTGGGAATCCTACATAACCCTCCAACATCTCCCGGGGACCTACCTCCCCCTCCCAACCTTTTCCCCATTTGATCAGCGCATGTGTAGGGTTTGTAATTCAATTGGCAACAAGACACCATCCCCAGCAAGGCTATGAGAATGAACCAGGTAGAGCTGTGTCAAAGCTGGAAGGTTTTAATGAATTTCACTTTGCATTGTTTGCTTTGTGTCCTTCTCATTTGCCTTCCCTTCTCTGCCTTTCTGTCACGGTTACATTTCTAGGCTGTCCATCTTTCTGGATCTCTGGTTTCTCAGTTCATATTTTTCTGTTTGATATTGTTTAGTCTTCCCTAGCGCAGGGAAGCCCAGGCTCTCAACTGAAAACCTTCCTCAGTATGGGTTTACATTAAGACACGGGGTTTCTCATGAGATCTGCTGGAAGAGAAGGAGATGTGGAGAGCCATGGGGAAACTGCATCTTAAACAGGCTCAGCAAGACTCAGAGCGTAACTGTCAGCAGCAGAAGTGGCTGGCCGGGGGGAATGGTTTAGTAATGAAACCAAGGTGGCCAAGCTGCTGACAGCTGCAGAGCAAGCCAGAGGAGAGGTGGGTTTGGGAGCAGAGGGGAATATTTCTTCTCTTCTGACTTGATGAGTTTGCATTGGCACAGGACAATGAGGAGCAGATGTCAGGCGGAGGTGCCAAACTACCCTGTACAATTTTGCAGCAAAAATAACGACACTTTTTCAGACCACTAATGTTTTCAGCTTCTCAACAGCATTTGGCTCTTTTTTTTTTTCCTCCTCCTTTTCTTTTTTTGCCTTAGAGAAACCCTCTTCAAAGTTCTCCAAGGGCGGTTTTTAAGCAGTGCTCATCTCAGTGCTTCAGCAGTGAAGTTTTCGTGCCGTGCTTTGCATGTGCAAATTAGCAGTGAGGATAAAATGCAGAATCACAGAACAGTAGGGGATGGAAAGGGACTCTGGGTCTCATTCAGTCCAATCAGAGCAGGTTTACCTAAAGCAGGTTGCCCTGGACTCCATCCAGATGGGTTTTCAATGACTCCAGAAATGGAGAATCCACCACTACCTCTCTGGGCAATCTGTTCCAGTGGTTCACCACCTTCACAGTAAAGAAGTACCTTCTTGTGTCTAGATGTAAATTCCTGTGTTCTCATTTGTGCTTGTTACCTCTTGTTCTGTCATTGGACACTGCTGAAAAAATGCCCTCTCATCCTGACACCCATCCTTTAAATATCTATAAGCATTGATAAGATTCCATCTCAGTCTTCTCCAGGCTAAAAATCCCCAAGTCCCTCAGCCTTTCTTCGTAAGAGACATTTCCTAGTCCCTTAATCATCTTTGCAGCACTTTGCTGTACCCTCTTAAACAGTTCCTTGTCCTTCTTGGAACTGGGGATACATAGGGTTCAGAACTGAACCTGGCATCTCAGATGAAGCCTCAACAGGGCAGAGTAGAGGGAAAAGAGAACCCCCTCGGCCTGCTTGCCACACTATTCTTGATGCACCTCAGAATGCCATTGGCCTTGTTGATCACAACAGCACGTTACTGGCTCATGGTCATCTTGTTTGCCACCAGGACTAGAGGTCTTTTTCAACAGAGCTGGTGTCCCATAGCTAACTGGATGCTAAGCAGGCTCTGAGCCACCTGCATCCATCAAAGCAATATTACCTGAGGATTGTTTCTTCCACAGCACTTTCTCATAGTTCCAGTAACCTGTTGGTCTTCCCTTTTGCCTGTGGGTTGTGTTAATTCATAGACTCATAGAATGATTTTGTTTGGAAAATACCCTTAAGATCATTAAGTTCTGTGTTGTAATTCCAAATACAGAAACTCTTGGAAACCTGAAGAGCTCTGCTGGGCTCATTTTCATCTTGGGTGTGCTCTGGGTAAGCCAAGTTTAGGAAGTTTAAGACCTAGACAATATGCCCCATGAACATCCAAAGTAATAAAGGCTAAATTGCAACTAATTTGTGTCTGGTAGCTGGTTGACTTGATGGTTGCACTATGATGGCACCACAACCACAATTTATCTCTGGCTCATTAGACACCTAAACACCCACCAAAGATGAAAGAGAGATGCTGGCTGAAGAAGAGATGCTGTGGTATCCATCCTACCTTGAAACCCACTCAGATAAAACCCCACCCACCCCAGGCATGCAGACAACCCTCTTTCCTTCCAGCATTCATTTGTCTGGGTGTCAGTGCGAGACAGGCAGGGGGACATGTTCCCTCCAGAGCTGAGTGCTGATTCTATGGTAGGAGAATTAGAGGCACACACATGTTTGGTGCCAGTCCCATTCTCCACTGACATGTGAGGAAAAGGCACCACTGCAGCAGTCCACAGCAAACCTTCAGATTTACAGAATCATAGAATCATTCGGTTGGAAAAGAACATTAAGCTCATCAAGTCTAACTGTTAGCATAGCCATCTCCACCACTAAACCATGTCCCTCAGCACCACATCTACATGACTATTCAATCCCTAAAAGGATGGGGACTCCACCAGTGCCCTGAACAGCCTGGTCCAGGCCTTCAGAAACCTCAAGGAGAAGAAATAATTTCTCATGTCCAACCTAAACCTCCCCTTGTACAACTCGAAGTCATTTCCTTTTGTCCTATCACTTGTTCTTTGGGAGAAGAGATGAGCCCACACCTGGCTCCAACTTCCTTTCAAGGAGTTGTGGAGAGGCAGAAGCTGTCCCCTCAATCTCCTTTCCCTGGGCTGAACAACTAAAATTCCTTCAGCTCCAACAACTAGAGTTGTGCTCTAGACCCTTCACCAGCTTCATTGCTCTTCTTTGAACATTCTCCAGCACCTCAGTGTTCTTGTTGTAGTGAGGGTATTGGGAGCTTTAAAAGCTCAAGCCTTCAAGGACGTTTTCTCCTATGTCTATGCAAAACAGCAGTAGTCTGGTTTGAGGGGTTTCTTTCTTTTCTTGGATCTGCTCTCTGCCAGTTGATCAGGTAGAGCAAAGCAAAAGCAAGTCAACAGAGGAGGGAAAAAGCATGGCCTCTGGTGAGGGGAAGAGGGAGAAAGGAAGGAAGAAGGAGAGGGAAGGAGAAAGGTGAATCCTGAAGCTCTCATGACACATGGCCTTCTCATCTGGGGCTGAGATCTGGAGAGTAGCACCTCAGATGAAGATGAGGTGTAGCTGCTGGTGAGGTCATGAAGATTCAGTTTTTCAGGGGAAGAAGAAAGGAGAAACCCAACCTGCCACAGAAGCCACCAGGATATTTAATGTCTGACTGGTATTAACTGGCATTCACACATGCCATGGGATTTTTGAGCAAGGAGTAACGTGAAAGAGGCAGTGTGTGTAAGAAAGAGAGCTATGCCTGAGGTAGGACTGCCACAAGGCTCTGGACCATCTGGGATCGAGCAGCATCATGAGGGTGAGCTGCAAACCCTCTGATTTGATGACAGTTCCTATTCCCAGAAGATCATTTTGGTTTTGTAAGCCTTGCCTCGAAAAACAACAAGATCCACCCCAAGAAAACATCCCAACCACCTCGGGGTTTTCTTTGGAAAACACAAAGGAAAGAGGGAATTGTGGCGTGATGTAACCAGCTGCATTGGGATTCAGGGAGCTGATTAATTGGAGGGTTTAGGAGATCTGCATTTTTCCTGGAAGGATCTTACAAATCAAGTGTCTGAACTAGAGTTACCTCTTTACAACCTGCCAGGTTTCCCTCCATTAATGAAACGCAGCTAAAGCATTCCAGTTCACCTTCTACAAATCTATTGTGGCATGTCCTGGAATCCAACTCACATCTATAAAGGCACATACAATTATCTTTACTTCCTCCTGCTTATTGGCACTGGCCAGTAATCTTTCAGTTGTGGTATGCAAAGCCAAACATGAACCAGTATTTTCCATTATGGTTGTAATTTTGGCCTGTAATTTTATCACTCAAATATAAATCCACTTCAGAAACACCATAAACTAATTGTCACAGCATAAACTTAAACTGCTGAGTGGTTTATAAAAGTGATTTAATAAAAGGAAAATAAAAAACAAATGCAAGCCATAATATTGTTGGCAAAAAAAAAAAAAATAATATATAATACTATAAAGGGGTCGAGTCTTTCTTCCTCTTTGCCATCTCTGGATGCAAGAACCTGCTTCTTTTTAAATGCACTCCCAGCAGGCTTATTTGTCTTGGATTCTGCAGTAGCAGATAGAAAGTTGTTTAAAAAAAAGGACTCCCCAGAAAAATTAAAAAGCAAGGTAAACAGATCAAATTTGTGTGCAGCAAAGCTCTCCTTGCCCCAATTCTTCAGAAAGATGTCAAATGTGAAGTGCTAACGATATGCTCATGTTCTTATTACACAATTTAAGCCATTTTCACTGTTTGCAAACGCAAACACTTTGCAACCTGCCGGTAAGTTTACGTTAGCCCATGATGTGAGTGACTGCTGCTCAGGCTGCCTTGCTTTGTGGTGAGGAATGACACACAGAGGATGGAAAGCAATCTGCTTTCACTGATGGGAAAAAAGCCCACAGCACAATCTTTGCATGAGTGGTAAAAAAGGAACCTGGGTATGCCCATGGAAGCTGCGGCTAATCATAGAATCAGCAAGGCTGGAAAAGACCTCAGAGATGATTGAGTCCAACCTGTCACCCAACACCTCATGACTACTAAACCATGGTTTCACGTGTGACATCCAATCCCTTTTAATACCTCCAGTGATGGTGACTCCACCACCTCCCTGGGCAGCACATTCCAGTGGCAAATCACTCTCTCTGTGAAGAACTTTCTCCTCACCTCAAGCCTAAACTCACCCTGGCACAGCATGAGACTGTGTCCTCTTGTTCTGGTGCTGGTTGCCTGGGAGAAGAGACCAACCCCTCCTGGCTACAACCTCCCTTCAGGTAGTTGTAGAGAGCAATAAGGACTCCCCTGAGCCTCCTCTTCTCCAGGCTAAACAACCCCAGCTCCCTCAGCCTCTCCTCATAGAGAATCAGGGAATGAATCAGAGAATCATTTTGGTTGGAAGAGATCTTCAAGATTATTAAGTCCAAACGCTGAGAAGCTGAGAGACCTGAGGGTTTTTATCCTGGAGAAGACTGAAAGAAAGTCTTCCCAATGATCATCAATAAATAGTGGAAGTCAAGAGGATGGGGCTGGGCTCTTTTCAGTGGTGCTCAGTGACAAGACAGGGGGCAGTGGGCACAAACTGGAACTCAGGAGGTTCCATCTGAACAGGAGGAGATGCTTCCTTGCTATGAAGGTATTGAAGCTCTGGAGGAGGCTGCCCAGAGAGGTTGTGGAGTCTGCTTCTCTGGAGAGATTCCAAACCCTCCTAGACATTGTGATCTTGGGCAGCCTGCAGTGAGTGACCCTGCTTTATCAAGGGGTTGGACCAGATGATCTCCAGAGGTCCCTTCCACCCCCTACTATTCTGTGATTCTGTTAATCCAGCACTGCCAGCTCACCACTAAACCATGTCTCTCAGCACCACAGCTGCACAGTTTTGATACCCCTCCAGGGATGTGGACTCCAACACTGCCCATAACATCTTGATCCAGGCCTTGGCAACCCTCTTGGGGAAGCAGTTCTTTGTAATATCCAATCTAAACCTCCCCATAAGGGAACATCGTGAAGTCTCCCTGGGAAAGGTAAACAATAACAAGTCTCTGAGCAGGATTTCCATGAGTAACCCCCAAATCACCCCTTTGCCCCACACATGACTCCAGAAGTCAGACAAACCACTGTGCTTCCAAGGTTTTCAGGGCTGCCTGACTTTGGGCGGTTGACATGTGAAAGTTTGCAAGCCTTGGCTCTGCAGGAGAAAAGAAAAAGCACCAAAATATCCCACATTTATTCATTAAAAAGTATCTGCAGTGGGAGCCTGTTTATAATAAACCAACAAATGATATAGAGGCTGCTGTTTGGCACAGGAATGGCCGGGGAGAGGCTTGTGTTACATTTCTCTCTCAGAGCGTTCATGGTATAAGGCAGAGCAGGCTGAAATTTATGTTCTCCTGGTACTGTCTTCTGGCTGGAGACAGTTCTGGCACCGTCCCTCACTTGTGCTATACATTGCAGCGCCCTAGATTTATTGCCAGAGGTTGGGGTGAGGGCAGAGGGGCAGTTCTGACTTCTTTATGGTGATGGAGGCACTTGAAGAGGCCAGGACAGACATAGATAAGTTGCCCCAGAGCCAGCTACTGACCACCACCCTCCCACTTACACTTTCTGGTATTCCGAGCTAGCATGGCTTTGAACAGCGGACCATCACTGCTGTGTTTGGGTTATGGACAGGTTTGGAGAACAGTGTAGTCCACAGGTCAAGGGAGGTTCTCCTCCCCATCTACTCTGCCCTAGTGAGGCCCCATCTGAAGTAGTGTGTCCAGTTCTGGGCTCCCTAGTTCAAGAGAGAAAAAGCACTACCAGAGGCAGTCCAGCAGAGGCTACAAAGATGCTGAGGGGCCTGGGGCATCTCTGTGAGGAGGAAAGGCTGAGACACCTGAGGCTGTTTAGCCTGGAGAAGAGCAGCCTGAGAGGGGATCTGCTCAGTGCTCAGCAAGAACCATATGTTGGGGGGCAAGAGGATGGGGCCCTTTTCAGCGTGCTGAGTGACATGGCAAGAGACAGTGGGCACAAACTGTAACCCAGAAGGTTCCATCTGAACAGGAGGAGAACCTTACTTGCTGTGAGGGTGCCAGAGCCCTGGAGCAGGCTGCCCAGAGGGGTTGTGGATTCTCCCAAATCTACTGTGGCATTGTGACCCTGGGCAACCTTCTGTGGGTGACCCTGCTTTAGCAGGGGGGTGGACTAGTTGGTTCCCAGAGGTCACCTGCAACCTCTAAAATGTGGATGATGGTTGCCAAATCCATTCCCATCGGAACTAAGAGAAATTCCTGAGTGAAGCTGCTAAAAAGTTGTCTCCATTTGAGACAATAATGCCTTTTCCCTCTGCAAACTACTTTAGAAGTTCTGATTGAAGAGCTCTGCAAGAAATGCATATTGCTCTTTGTCATTGCTGTTACACAGCATTCGTTCTCCACTCTCGGGAGAGCAGCAGTAGCTTAAGATACAGTGCTGGAGTTACAGTGTATTTCTTGACCCCTACAAATTACTCCTCAAGGCAACAGCCAGAAAAAGTCAGAAATCAGCAGAGGCAAAAACCAAAAGAGAGAAGAGTTTTGTCACTACAAAGGCCACTGTCTGCTGCAAGCATCTCAGTCTTCAACACAAAGCTGTTTCACCAGGGTACTGCTCCTCAGATGCCCACAAATTCTTCTTATTAAATATAATGTTAAAATAGTGATATATTGATATAAATACACATTCATGCATATCCATACATGCGGGGGGGGGGGGGGGGGAAACCCAACACATTATTTTTGATGGCAGGTCACAGAACCCCAGGGTTCAGTTCCCACCAAGATGGACAATTTATTTACATTTCTCCTCAGTGTTATGAATTGATCTTTCCACTGGCACAACCCAGAGATACTTAGGTCATCTCTTTGCTGCTTCTCTTTCCCTACTTTCTTTATGAGATAATAGTCAATTAGGGAACAAGACCAAGCAGAACTCTTCCACTTATTAGGGCTTGATCCACTCCTGACATTACCTGATAAATTCTTCCTGTGATTTGCTAAGAGGCTTGGTGTCTGAAGGATATGGGCCCTTCAGTTTAGGAAGGATATTGAGTTGCTGGAATGTGTCCAGAGAAGGGCAACCAAGTTGGTGAGGGCTTTGGAACACCAGCCCTATGAGGAGAGGCTGAGGGAGCTGGGGTTGCTTAGCCTGGAGAAGAGGAGGCTCAGGGGTGACCTTATTGTTCTCTACAACTACCTTAAGGGAGGTTGTAGACAGGCAGAGGTTGGTCTCTTCTCCCAGGCAACCAGCACCAGAACAAGAGGACACAGTCTCAAGCTGCACCAGGGGAGGTTTAGGCTGGAGGTTAGGAAGAAATTCTACACAGAGAGAGTGGAATGGGCTGCCTGGGGAGGTGGTGGAGTCACCATCATTGGAGGTGTTTAGAAGGAGACTTGATAGGGTGCTTGGTGCCATGGTTTAGTTGATTAGGTGGTGTTGGATGATGGGTTGGACGCAATGATCTCGAAGGTCTCTTCCAACCTGGTCTGGTCTATTCTATTCTATTCTATTCTATTCTATTCTATTCTATTCTATTCTTCTAGTCTAGTCTAGTCTAGTCTATTCTTCTATTCTATATTAACCACTTTTCATGTTTCATTCCTCATGTTTACCCTTTGCACCTCACTCTGAAAAGGGATATATCTTGGGCTGTGGAGCACTGGGCAACAGCTTCCTGCTGGTCCCTTTTTCTCTCAAATTCCCATACTGTTGAGTTGTCCTTGGACTGCAAAAGAAAAGGTTTTTCTGGGGACTGTCTCTTGTTTAAAAAGAATTGCCAGTGGAGTCTGGGTTCATTATATTTTTTTAGGTTGCTTTTCTTGGTTTAAAATAATCACATTCCCAGTGGTCTTAAATTCGGTTTGGAAGTTGCAGAGGAAAGACCATGGAAAAGGAAGGAAGGAAGGAGAATTTAGGATGAAGTATCATTGGTGGAAATATGAGGGAAGGGACACCAAAGATGAAAAAGCAACAAATAGAAGCAGAGAGCATCGGAGCATCAAGGACAAGGACAGAGGAATAATAATAACCACAGCAGCAGCAGCACAGGTGACCTTTAGATAGCTTGAGTTTTTGTTGTCTCACAGGATTCCAGAATCCCAGCATAGTGGGGGTTGGAAGGGACCTCTGGAGATCATCTAGTCAAACCCTTCTGATAAAGCAGTGTCCCACTGAAGGTTGCCCTGGATTGTGACAAAGTGGTTTCTGAATCCGTCCAGAGATGGAGACTCTGTGACCTTTCCAGGAAGCCTGCTCCAGGGCTCCAGCACCTTAACAGCAAAGAAGTTTCTTCTCCTGTTCAGATGGAACCTCCTGGGTTCCAGTTTGTGCCCACTGCCTCTTTACATGTCACTGGCCACAGCTGAAAAGAGTCTAGCCCCGTCCTCTTGCTGCCCACCCTTTAGTTCTTTCTGAGCATTGTGATCCCCTCTCAGGCTGCTCTTCTCCAGGCTAAACAGCCCCAGGTGTCTCAGCCTTTCCTCCTCACAGAGATGCTCCAGGCCCCTCAGCATCCTCATAGCCTCTGCTGGACTCTGCCCAGTAGTTCCCTTTCTCCCTTGAACTGGAGAGCCCAAATCTTGATCCAGTACTCTAGATAAAGCCTCACTTGGGTGGGGGAGAGGATGAGGCCAACCTCCCTACTCTTGTGAATGCACCCAGTGTCTCCATCATCCTCCCACTGGACTGAGCGTCCCCACATTTAGAGACGGATTTGGACTTTATGTCTACTAGCCAGCTGTGATTCTGGAGAAGTGATGCCATATGGCAAAGCCATGGTGACTCAGAAGCCTGGTGCATTAGGGCAGTCCACGTGGGGCCCCTTGTTCTTGCTCCACCTGGCACATCATCTGGGTGCCCGTCTCAGGCTACATTTGGACCAGCCGCTCTGCAACCACAGCATTACCAGGCATGCCCTGTGATCTGATTTCCTTTCATGGCCAGGTGCTTTTCAGAACCTGCTGCCAACTCCAAGTGGTATTGCCTGGAATGAAAAGAGAAAAGGAAGGGGAGGGAAAAAAAAAAAAAAAAAAAAAGAAGTCAATGAAACAGAGCAGATAATTTTGTAATTTAATTTTCCATCTTCTCTAATAATGTGTCATGCCTGATGGATGAAACGGCTACGTACAGCCTCTCAAGATTAATTCCCCTCCTAGAACTTCAGCCGTGATTTTCCAGAGCAGTCTCTTGGCTCCCTTATTCAACCTTCCCCCTGGTCCCTTCCCCTCTCCCTTCTCCAGCCTTCTTCTGCTTTGGAAGAATGTTTTGGATCAAAGCCGACAAGGAGCATTAGGCTGGGTATAAGGCCTGGCTTTCATGTTTGCTGAAGGGACTCGAATCCTTCTCCCGAAGGAGAGTGTGGCTTTTTATGTGGAAAACATCAACGAAGCAGCAATCAGACCTGAATATCCTCTGCTCCTTATCTGAAGCTGCTGACTACTGCACAAAAATGGTCTATCTGCTCCTCCTAGGATCTTGAAGGGTCTATATTTTTTCCCAGCCTGCTTGGGCACAAATCTCTGAAGCCCATTAAAAGCTGCCCTGTAATCCGATCTCCCTTATTTTCTCCAGCCAGGAGATCTGGAATTTAAGGCCAAAGTTTTGATCTTATCTATTTTATTTTATTTTATTTTATTTTATTTTATTTTATTTTATTTTATTATTTATTTATTTGTTTGTTTGTTTATCTGATGATGCTGGCTCCACCAAATAAGATTTATCTGTAAAGAAAATAATGCAATTAATGTCCTGGCTGCCGAAAGCTTTCTGGAGACCGCTCAGTTTTTGCTACTTGGAGCACTCCAATTAAATGTAACTCTGTAAACCTGAGCGAACCCAATCTTATCTGAGCACTCCTTAATTAGATTTGTGGATTTGGGAAAGCCTGTGGAAAGGGCTTTCTTTGGGGATTTGTGTGTGTGTGTGTGTGTGTGTGTGATGGGGACACAGAGACACTGTCCTGAGTAAAACCCAAGTTCCTCTCCCCTGGGCTGGCAGGGAGCAGACATACCACTAACAAGTGCTATTACTGCATTTACGTCACTGGAGAATTTGCTCCTTCTGGCATGCTCTCTGGCATCCCACAGCTGAAGGGGCTCCAGGAAAAAACAAACTCACTGTCCTGACAGAGGGACAAGGGAGACATGTGAAAGGCTCATCCCTAAGCTGCGCAAGGCATGCAGCAGCGAAGATGTGCTAAGGACCATGGTGTCCGTGGCTCACCCTGCTGATGAGGACAATGGTATCCACAGCTTGGCCCAAGTGATCTAGCTGGATCTCTCTCAGAGAGAGGTATATTCCAACCTAAGAATATATCCATCTGTTTGAACATCTCAGTGCTGGGGCAAGCCAGGGACACCATGGTCCTCAGTGCATGCTGACTGCTGCATTAGCATGAGCTGAGAACTACTGTGTCTGTGGCTTGCCCCAAGTGCCAGATCTAGCTGGATCTTAGTCCAGAGGGATCAGCCTTGGAGGATATCCAGATATTTGAGCATCACTAGCAGATAAAACAACAAAGATCTTTCTCAAACGGGAGGATCTTAGTTTTCCTGTTTTAGATCTTAGTTTTCCAGTGTTTTGCAGACCCCATGGTAATCTTCAAACAAGACTGATACCTCGGACCTGTTATACAACAGGGAAGAAGGGCACAGAAAATGGATCCTTTGAAATATCAAGGCACTTCAAACCACCAACTTGCAACTGAGCAGTGCCCAGACCTCTCCAGGTTCCTCACTAGCTTCTCTTCTCCAGCTTCTCTGCTTTTGAGGTCCACAGAATTTGATCAGCAGGAGCAAGGCTGGACTGAAAAGGAGTGGAGGTGAAACCTGTGACTCTCTGAGCTGAGTGGTTCTTGATACCACCTTGGACATCACCCCCAGGGCTTGTCAGGAAAAGCAAGCTAGGCACAGCACGTGGTGCAAAGGGCCAGCAGGACTTTGTTAGAAGAGGAGGTTTCATAGTAAGCAGGTTCCCCATGAATGGGTTCATTCACTGCAGTTCTGAGTTTTGGCTTTGCTTTCCCCGTGCAAAAGCAAAACATCGTTTCTGGCTGATCTCACCTGAATTATTTCCAAACTGTTTTTCCTCTGAGTTATTTGGGTTTGGAACCAGTTTGGGAAAAAAAGAAAATCAATTGTGCACCCAGTTCTGGGGTTTTACTCTATCAGCTGACTTCAGAGTTCCCCTCTCTGCATGTTGGCTGCTACAAACCTCAAGATGGAAAAACTACGTTCCTGTCCTCAAATCTGCCTCAGCCTCTTGCTCATCCAAGACTTTAAGGGGAAGAACCTCCCCCAGAAAATTAAAAGCAAATAAATTCCTGCAAAATGTCTGCAGTCAGGAAAAAAAAAGAGGAAAGTTCACACACCTGTTGGTTGCTATTTTCAACACACCACCACATTTTTTTGTTTTCTTTCTAAAATTTCACAAACCTCTGGGAAATCCTCTTCCTCCTCCTTCCTGACCACCTTTATCTAAGCTTGCTTTCTCTGCTGTAAACTTCATTTCACTGGGTTGGTATTAGCGGCTTTTGCTTTGCCTCTTTCTGGTTGTTCACCCCCTTTTTCCTTTGTTCATGGAAGACCATCAACAAAATTCCCTTGTTGTCAGTGAAAATCTTTTTGTGATAAACACTGCCTGGAATATACATCTTTTTTGTTTAAAAATGGTGATGCTACTTAATAACAAACTCTGAGGCCTTAATATATCAGCGTTGCAATCCTGGCTGGAAGTAATTTAAAACAACTCTACCAGATGTACAGGGCAGGGGCAATTCACAAACCCGCCTGGTTCACAGCCACGGGGAGTAACTAACCTGAAGCCATTGGCCATGGCCATATCTGAGCCTAGACAGAACCCCTCTCTTGGCAGACCTTCAACTGATCTTCACGTCACCTTCCATTGATCCCCGCTGACGTTCAGATTAGCTGAAGGCTTCATGGTAGTTTAGACACACTGAATTTGAGGGGACTGACCACTCCTGACGTGGAGAATGATGACCTGAAGGGGCCCTCAGTGTAGGTCAGGAAAGTGGTGAACAATGAAGATGTCACCCTTGGCAACAACCAAGCCCGCCTGGACCTGCATCTGACCTTGCTTTCCTCTGATATGAACCCATTCATCTTCCCCTGACTGTGGCAAAAGCTTTCATGTGGAAGAGCAGGGCAGGAGCCCAAACCTTACAACCCCTTGTCCCTTCCCACCTGGCAAGAGGCTCGCAACACACCTCGGGGACGCGATGGGGCCTCATCAAAGAGCTTGCCCACCGTGAGCTGAGGAAATCAGTTAGGTGCAGTAAAACTGAAATTTCCATTCCTTGTGTAAACACCACGTATCTCTCCAACGGTGTCCATAAAGAGGCGGGAAAGTGCAAGCTCAGCAGCTGGAGTAGACCGGGTACCTCCGCGCAGTCAGCCTATACCAGGTGGTCTCTGTCACGGGAGGTGATTTATGCTAGCGCTCTCCCTCTCGGGCTGCTTTTATTTAGTTAGTGGGAGTTTGACAGCCCAGAGGTCACAGACACTCCAGTCACTAGTGGTTTCTCTACTGAAATGGAGAAATGCCTTTTGGGAAGGGAGGGGGAACAGGATGGGCCGGGGATAGAAGAGCTGGGCTGAATGCACACTAGTGTCAACTGCTGGAAAAACAGCAGGTCCATAAATAGTCAAGGGTTTGGAAGACGAGGGGCGATGAATAGTGCCTTAATCACAAATGAAATGTCAAGGGAGGAGGGGGAAGGGGCTCTCTCTTTACCCTCTCTTGCTTGAGATTTAAAACCAGGAGACAGCATCCTTGGGGGACCTCACAATGGTTTTTTCTGTGCATCCAAGGAAGGAGCCTGCTCAGGCTTCTCACAGTTTCTTTTCTCTTTCCTTGCCTTTTTTCTTTTTTCTGTTTTTCAACCATGCTCAGCTAAATTTTTGGAAAATGGGCACATGACACTGCTCCTTTCTTACTTCTGCCTTGCTCTTTGGACTTAGAACCATAGAATCATTTTGGTTGGAAGAGACTTTTCAGATCACATCCAACCATTAACCCAGCACTGCCAAGTCACCACTAAACCATGTTCCTCAGCATCACCTCTACACAGCCTTTAAATCCCTTCAGGGGTGGTGGCTCCACCATTGCCTTGGGCAGCCTGTTCCAGGGCTTGACAACCCTTTTGTGGAAGACATTCTTCTCCATGTCCAACCTTACCCTTCTCTTGCACAACTTGAGGCCATTTGCTCTTGTCCTGTCACTTGTTTCTTGAGAGAAGAGGCTGACCCCAACATTGTTGCTTGTGTAAGACACTTCAGATAAATCCTTGTCTCAGTTTAATCAGACTGTGCAATAGCATAGGGAGAGCAACCCTCTGAGACATTCTTGGAGAGCTCCAGGAGAAAGATTTAGCAAGGAGAAGCACATCTCCAAGGGCTTACACATAGCTGAGCTCCTGTACATCCTTGAGATGCAGCACCTCAGCTGTGCCATGGTAGACGGACACATCTCATGATCTTGCAGGAGGTGAGAGCCCTTTGCTTCAGGCCAGATAGAAGAGGACTGGGTGGCTGAGGTCTGCCTTGCTGAGTGCTGCACAGCAAATGCACGTGTGCTCTCAGCACCCTCCTGAAATGAAATTGTGATGACATCCTCCAGCTGCTCCACGATACTCTTGCGACAGCCCTTCTGCACCCTCACTGAGGGACCGTGCCACAGACAAAATGGATCATGCAACAGCTTTTATCTGGGTATAGGAACAGTAGTAATTAACTACTCCTGATTTACTCAGCAAACCAATGGAAGAACAGCTCAAAAATCCTTCGTACCTAAGCCAGTTTTATTTCCTGGGAATAAAAGCCTGGGAGTTGAGACTTCGCTACGCCCTTGCTTTCTGTGCATGGCATCTGTTCCTTTAGCTCTGTCTTCATGAGAAATGTGTAATGTGTGATCTCAGCAGTACCTCCACACAGAGCCAGGAGCAGCGCTATTGGCTTTCATGGAGCTACTCTGGATTTACATCAAGGTGAATGAGATCAGTCCATTAGCTTCCCTGGCAAGCTCCCTGGAACATGGTTACAATTTAATCTGGTCCCTGAAACACTCCAGTTTGGGCCAATGGTTTCCCCTCCCCTAGTAGGCTGCATACATCAAGGTCACCAAATCCCAGATGTCCTCCAAGGTCCCTGGGGTCATGGTTTGATTTCACACTGGATATTTTGCTGCTAGGAGGAAAATGATCTGGGTCTTATTTTCTAAGGTTGGCAGCCCAGGAAATGCAGGAAGCTGTTCAGTTCAGGTTTTTCTTGTGTAACAGATCAGCTTTTTCATACATCTGCTGATACAACATTCGAGGATAATTTGACTTTCCTTAGGGAAAATCAACAGCTGGAAATCTTGTATTGAAAAAAAAAAAAAAAAAGAACTTTTCCCAAGAAAATCTCCCCTCAAGTTCATAGGAAATTGCAGTGACCCACAAAGCCCAGAATAAGAGTTGATTGGGCTGGAAGGGTTTGAGATGGCTGTTAGAGCTAATTCTTCCCCAAGGAAAAAATGGCTTTGCCTGCTTTGTGAAGGTGACCTACTCTATAGAGAGGGATTTGGACTTTACCCCGTGGGCAGTGCCTGTGCAGCCAATGGAAAGATTTCTGAAGGAAGAGTAGCAGAGCAGCAAAGGAATGTTATCAAGCTGAATTGGGCACTTCTCTCCCAGGAGTGGCATGAAGGACCAATGAAAGGTCATAAACACTCAAAGATCTCACGATAAAGTAGACTTTGTCCGTGTAACCCTGCTACAGAGGACCTGCTGGATGGTTTGTGTCAAAGGAAGATAGGGAAGAGATGAAGGGAGATATCATCACAGAATATCAGCACTTTTGGGGGTGGGAGGTCACTACTGGCTACAGAGACTATGAGAAGTGCAATGCAACAGCAACATGTTACCATTATGCTGCAGGAATGACTCAATCCACGTGAACAAGGGCTGCTCCTTGCTCTTGGCTTTTGGGCATCCCTCCTGCTGATGCCAATACAGGAGCCACAGGACTGCAACCAGACCCTACAGAGAATAAACCAGTGTTGCAAATCTCATTTCCTATTTGGGATTCACTCACACCCTGAATACCAATCCAGAATGTCATGGCTTGCCTGCTTTTGGACAGAAAAATGGGGGGGGAAGGGATGATATTGCTATATAGAAGTTTCATGTCTCACCGAGAGTCTAACCCCTGTTTGTGATCAATATGTCTGAACATCAGTTTAGGAAAGATGTTGAGTTGCTGGAACGTGTCCAGAGAAGGGAAACAAAGTTGGTGAGGGGCTAGGAGCACAAGCCCTATGAGGAGAGGCTGAGGGAGCTGGGGTTGCTTAGCCTGGAGAAGAAGAGGCTCAGGGGAGACCTCATTGCTCAGGCGGGGGCTGGTCTCTTCTCCCAGGCAACCAGCACCACAACAAGAGGACAGAATCTCAAGCTGTGCCAGGGGAGGTTTAGGCTGGATGTTAGGAAGAAGTTCTTCATAGAAAGAGTGATTGCCCATTGGAATGGGCTGCCCGGGGTAGTGGTGGAGTTGCCATCATTGGGGGTGTTTAGGAGGAGACTTGATGGGGTGCTTGGTGCCACGGCTTAGTTGATTAGATGGTGTTAGATGATAGGTTGGACGTGATGATCTCAAAGGTCTCTTCCAACCTGGTTTATTCTATTCTATTCAACCTAATTCTGAAGGTGCTCAGGATGCACTTTAAGCTCATTCTAAGCAGCCAGTTAAAAAAAGGAAAAAAAGGGGGGAGGGAATCATGTCTGTACGTGGGGTTTTTTTTGCTCAATGAGGTGTTAAATCAGAGATGCTCTTCAAACAAACTAATCCAGCCACGAGAAAAATACACAAAAGAAAGGCTCTGGAGTGACATTTACCGCTCCCCAAGCGCGTCAGAAGCGCCGGCTGGCTCCTCACTCGCCAGCGCCCAGAGAGAAAAGGGCGAAGTGGGTAGGTCTCCGTCCTAACAAAACAGCTGCCGCAGACTTAAAAGGCGAAGTGGCAAGGTAGAGAGGTCTGACTGAGATCACAGGCACTTCTGGGCAGATAGGATCTCCGGGAAGCGAAGACAAGGTGTGAGAAGTCTGTTCTTTCTTGTATCATCGCGAGGGCTCTCTTTTTTGTTTTTGAAGATAAGCCCGTTGCGGGGGGAGGGGGCTGGCTTTGCACTTCAAGGGCGGGCGCGTTTCCACCTCCCCTCTGTTTGTTTTCTAATTTTCTCTTCACTCTCACGTCGGCTCTTCGTGACCCCCTCTCTCATCAGCATCACCACCACCTCCTCACGGGGCCCTGCAGACAGGGGTTAAGAGGCCTCGCGAGGGGAGAGAGTTTTACGGCGGGGTCTGGAGGAGATGGGCAGGGACTCAGGTGGAAGGCATGTGGGGGAGGGTGAGGTGCGGAGGGAATCACAGTGTCACCAAGGTTGGAAGAGACCTCAAAGATCATCAAGTCCAACCTGTCACCACAGACCTCATGACTAAACCATGGCACCAAGTGCCATATCCAATCCCCTCTTGAACACTTCGAGGGATGGTAAGGGCCATCACAGCAATGGACCGCAGGAGGAGACCTGGCTCAGCTTCAGAATTCCTAAGCACCATCTCCATACAGCCCAAGTGCAGAAGCAGATCACAACAAAGGAACCCAAAAAACTCCCAGAGAAAAGCCAAAAATTGAAGCACTTTAGTAGGCAACTAGCCCAGTGATCCTAGTGAGGAGCACTCCCAGATGGTTTAATCTAAAACCAAAGTATTGATCTTCATCTCCCACTTTTCCATGCAAAATGGAGCTCTCCATTTACTCTCTGTTATTTGAAAACCCTACCGTGTTCCCCAACTTTATGAAGGAGCAGAAGGAAGCCTTTGAAGTGATCCATGGGTAGGAAGGGGCTGGATTTGCTATGAGCCCCAAGGAGGGACAGCCGTCAGGAGTAGGCATAACTGCACTTTTCTGCCCACAGCAGCAAATTCTGCTGAACATTTTGGTTCAGGAATCTCCTGGGGATTTGGGAGGCATGGAAAGCAATGCTTGTGATGTTCAAACGCCATGCTGGGCAGAAGGAGAAATCCAAGGTGTGGACTGTCTGTGCCGTGCTGGAGGTATCGCAGGGATGTTCACACACAGCACGACCGAGTTCAGACAACAAATAAGCAAAGGGACCAGAAAGGAGGGTTGCCAGGGAGGGAAGAAAAAGAAACAAAGCAGGAAAAGTTGGTAATTTCCCACTTAATGCAACCCGTGTCGCCTAACTTTCTCTATCAATCCCCCTGTCTGATTCCCCCCACACCAACCCGGTCATACAATCACCCATCTTTTCATCAAGTCTTCCTTCCTCTGGCTCTAATTTCTTATGACACAAATGAGTGAGTTCAGGGTTTTATTAGGAGAAACAGGGGATTTCAGGCTCCAACACACCCGGGAGCACTGCCGTCAAGCAGGGACCTGCCGGCGGACTGCTGCCCGTGTCAGGTTGTTGTACAAACATTACCTCCTGCAAATCCCCAGCTTGGTCACCAAGTCAAGGAGTGGAGACAGTTTGCCCAGTAGTTTGACCTTTCACCTCCCCTTTACTAAATAGACCTAATTACTGCGTTTGTCTGTCATTTAAGCAACAAATGACTCCATTGAGGTCATCTGAGGGAAGCTGGAGTTCTTAGCTGTCATCTCGAGAGAGCTTGGCTAATTTTATCCTGCTGGGGAAGAAAGCCCTGTGAAATTTTGCTGGAAGGCTCAGTTACAATTGCTGTTTCCTGAGGAGGGTTTGGTGGCACAATCACTGCTCAAGAAAGCAAGGTATGGCCCCATCAGCTCCTCCTAGTTGAGAGTCCTCTGTGGTTTCCAGCAATTGATGGTTGGACTTGATGACCTTAGAGGTCTTTTCCGACCTTTACGATCCTGTGATCATAGGAGAAATCCCTAAGGAGAAATTTCCTCAGACCATATGAAACAAAGGTAATAATAATGATGATAGTTATAAGCATACAATTATTATTATTATCACCACCTGTATTTTTCTTTTCTAAACCCAGATTTTGCCATTGGAAATGTCAAAGCTCTTTGGGCACTGGTCACCTTTTTGGTCAGCCCAACGTAGAGCCAGCAGTTATGGATGTAGCTGTTTCAATGGTGGTTCCTCTGCAGTTTTCAGTACTTGTGTTTCTGATGAATCCCAGTTGTGTGCTTTGTGGCTAATGTAAAATATTGGTGGAAGTGGTTAAGCCTGGAGAAAACTCAAAGAAACCCAAATGTGTGCAGGGAAGGACTAGGCAAACCTAGCAAATGGGAGTGTTTCTCCTCTGCTTATATACACAGCACTCCCTAGATCAGTTGAGGGAGATAAATGTACCCATCCACACACAGAATCACAGACTGGGTGTGTCTGCTTGCACATATATGGTTTGATACAGGAGTAAATCTGGAAGGGACATAAAAGAGGTCACCTTGTCTATGCTTGGTTTTAATCAGCTCCCACAGACCCAGTCCTAGGAGATGTGAGGATTGACTTATCATAGAATCCCAGAATGATGGGGACAGGGAGGAACCTCTGGAGATCAACTAGTCCAACCCCTCTGCCTAAGCAGGGTCACCCACAGCAGGTTGCCCAGAATCACAATGCCCAGGTGGGTTTTCTGTCTCTCCAGGGAAGGAGACTCCATTGCCTCTCTAGGCAGCCTGCTCCAGGAGTCCAACACCTTCACAGCTAAGAAGTTTTTCTTCATGTTCAGATGGAACCTTCTGGATTCCAGTTTGTGCCTGTTGTCCCTTACCTTGTTGCTGGGCATCCATCCTCTTGCCCCCTGACTGTTAGATATTGATAAGCACTGAGAAGAGCCCCTCCAAATCTTCTCTCCTCCAGGCCAAACAGATCTCCAGATCTCTTAGCCTTCTTAGCTTTATCTTTAGCCCCTTTCCTCTCTGAGTCCCTCCAAGCCATCCCTTGCACATTCTTAAGAAAACCAGTATGTCTAAGCTCAAACACAGGGACCCAAATAAGACATATTTAGACAAGATATGCCAAGGCTAGTCCTCCATCTCATTTGTATCACCCTTCTTGTCCCTGGTCTGGGCACACCTCTGCATTTCCAGCTCCTTCACCACCAGAATATCTCTGCAAAGGGCATTTTTCTAGCTTGTCCTTTTGGTTGCATCTCCCTTCGCTATGCATCTCATGCTCTGACTTTTCTCTGCTGCAACAGATGTTAGCTACCTGTCCTCATCTCACAGCCCATCTCCACTTGTGCCTTCCTCTGTCCTTCAGTTTTAAGACTTGGCCTCTGGATCTGCCAGGAGTCCACCTCCAGCCCTGCCATGCTTAATTTAAACACATACCTCCCTCTTTTCACCCAAGCTCCTCCTCTGTATGCGAGGGGTCCCCCTCAAACATCTGCAAAACATCTCCAGCCCCCTCTGTAAAGCTCTCCACCACCATGGTGCCTTAAAGACAAAACAAACCATGACAGCAGCTGAGATTGTTGTTGTTCCCATCGTGCTAATATCAACTGAGAGCTTCCTCCCACTGTCCCTGTCTGTCTCCATTCATCTGCAGTCTCTGCTTGCAGGCTCTGTTCCACCAACTCGGCATCCTGAGCTGAAGTTGTTGCAAGGGCTGCTCAGCCACATCTACCAGCAAAAGTCACTCCTTGGGCCACCCCAGGAGGAAAACTCCTGGCTTGGAGTTGGCCTGAAGGATCAGAGCCCTCCTACTTTCAGTAGGAACAAGGACTGGTTTTTCAATCCGAGTTTCTGCAGCCCAAAGAGCAGGAAGGTCTTGGTGCCTTCCTGGGGCAAACAGGCAACATGGTAAAGCCCAGATTAGCAGAGCCCATCCCAAATCAAAGAGGAGAACACCCATGGCCAAGGTTTGTAAGGTGAGAAGATGGTGACTGACGCAGCCATGCTCGGCGCTCTGCTTCAGGCCCATCTTTCAGCAGGGCTTAGATTAAGTCCATCAAACCCAGATCTTTTTGCTCCAGCTTTTCACTCCCTTATTCTCTGCTGACACAAGTGTGCATCACTCAAGGCTTGTCCTGTGAGCAAAACATGGTGTTTCTTTATGGTGCAAAGCAGCCCTGCAGCAAGGTAAAGAAGCAATCAGGCTGAGCAAGGAGCTAAAAGTCTTGTAGTTTTGCTTCCCTGGTAGGCGAGTCTCAGGGAGCCTCTCAGGGATTTATTTTCTTTCTATAAGCAGAGCTTTGCTCCATCAGAGCCACTAAAGAAAGAGAGAATCTTGTGATGTGATCCTTGCTTGGAGATGGGAGCTATGCTACATTGGCTGGGTTAAGCTGGTACTGTGGGTGAAAAGCTGGCCATGAGCCAGCAACATGTCCTTACAGCCCAGAACAAGCTGTGTCCTGGGCTGGATCCCCAGCAACATGGGCAGCACTGGGAGGGAGGGGATTCTGCCCCTCTGCTCAGACCCCACCTGTAGTGCTTGGTCCAGCTTTGGAGTCCTCAGCATAGAAGAGACAGGGACCTGTTGGAGTGGGGGCAAAGAAGGTCACAAAAAACGATCCAAGGGCTGGAACCCCTGTTCTGTGATGACAAGCTGAGAGACGTGGGGTTGTTCAGCCTGGAGAAGAGAAGACCCAGGGTGACCTTCTGGCGGCCGTTCAGTACTAAATGGTGCCAGTCAGAAAGTTTGGGACAGACTTTTTTCCAAAGCCTGTTGTGACAGGCAGTGGGTTTAAGCTAAGTGGGGGAGATTTAGACTGGATAGAAGGAAGAAGTGTTTACACTTAGAGTTGGAACAGGTTGCCCAGAGAGGTGTAGAAGCCCCATCCCTGGAACTGTTCCAGGACAGGTTGTTTGGGACTCAAACTGTTCTAGTCGTAGATGTCCCTGCAGGTGGGGTTGGACTGGATGAGCTTTAAAGGTCCCTTCCAGCCCAAAATACTCAAAGATTCTAAGATAAAATAGGTGCAAACCACCCACAAACTTGTTGTCTTTAGCTGCATCTTCCAAGCAGCATGCATTGGAACATGTCACATCCCATCTCCCTGTGCATGTGGGGAGAGTTGTGCCCCCAGTTATCTGCAGGATGAAATGTTTCTGGGGAGAGAGAAGGGAGTCTGAATGAAATGCACTCATTAGCCATGATTTGCCATTAGAGTTTTTCAAGTGCAAATACCAGCAGCAGGAAAATAGAGAAGGAACTTTATCATTTGCCTGTGGCAAAAATTACATAAACATGATTTCTTATGCTCAAAGGACATTTTGATGAAAAGTTTAATGTTGTTACAGGTGCTTAAAGGGCTCTAAAAGCCTTATATCACTGTGTGGGATGAAAATGAATGGAAAGAGAGCAAGCATTGGAATAACATCCTCTTTAGTTCCTCCACTGACAGATGCCCTGTTTTGTTAGAGCGCAGGCAGGATTTTAATAAGGTTTTAAAAAGCAGCTTTCAAGTTTATAGGTGTTCATGGAAAACAAAGATTTCCTCCCACTTTCAACTCAATTTCTTTTCTTGTCCCCTAGATCTCATCTCCTCTCCATCGCCCACTGAGTGAAGCACCACAGAACATACATCTCCATGGGGCAAGTTCTCCTTTTCCACTGAGGTGATGGGTATTGTTTAAATGTTGGCATCTCAGCAAAAGTGTTGGTCCTACTTGCTCTGTTTTGGTGCTGTGTTTGCAGAGACAGTGTGCTGTGCTTGCAGAGACAGTAGAGGAGGTATCAACACCTCCACTTCTTTTCCTGATTCCAGTCCTGGGAATTAAAACTTAAAAATCAGAGAGTTGCAACATCTACAGACTGGGGTCATAGTGGCCGAAGAGCAGCCAGGCAGAAAGGAACCTGGGGGTACTGGCTGACAGGAGGCTAAACATGAGCCAGCAGTGTGCCCAGGCAGCCAAAAAGGCCAATGGCATCCTGGCCTGTATCAGGAATAGTGTGGCCAGCAGGAGCAGGGAAGTCATTGTGCCCCTGTACTGGTTAGGCCACATATTGAGTCCTATGTCCAGTTCTGGGACCCTCAGTTTAGGAAAGATGCTGAGTTGCTGGAACGTGTCCAGAGGAAGGCAACAAAGCTGGGGAGGGGTTTGGAGCACAGCCCTATAAGGAGAGGCTGAGGGAGCTGGGGTTGCTTAGCCTGGAGAAGAGGAGGCTCAGGGGAGACCTTATTGCTCTCTACAGCTACCTGATGGGAGGTTGGTCTCTTCTCCTAGGTAACTTCTGACAGAACAAGAGGACACAGTCTCAAGCTGCACCATGGAAGGTTTAAGCTGGATGTTAGGATGAAATTCTTCACAGAAAGAGAGATTGGCCATTGCAATGTGCTGCCCAGGGAGGTGGTGGAGTCACCATCACTGGGAGTGTTTAAAAAGAGACTGAATGAGGCACTTAGTGCCATGGTTTAGTTGATTAGATGGTGTTGGGCAATAGGTTGGAATCAATGATTTTGAAGGTCTTTTCCAGCCTGGTTGATTCTGTATGAGGGATGGGGATTCACTTGTCACAATGTCCCTTTCTCAGTGATTCTTTCTGTGGAGAAGTGTGACTGGATTTCCAAGCCAGATTGAACTTTTTTCCCCTCTGCATTTACCACCATGAACAGAACCACAATGCAGAAGATTCAGTCTTCTTATGTCTGGTCTTTATGAACTTTGTCTTGAGATTCATAAGAAGTGATTCTCACTTTCCAACCTGCCCCTCTTCTGAGGGCTTCCTCTTCAGAGTTGGTTGATAAGGGAATGCATTTTCCAGAGATGCTTTATTGCTGTCCCCCCCCTCCTTTCCTTATTTCCGAAAGGAAGCAGTGAGGGGGAAGAAGTGGTCTGTAAATGAGGCACAACAGCAGAGGTTTATTGAATGAGGAGAGCAGACTCAAAGGGACTCCAGGTAAAAAATAGAGTCATTAGCATAACATCATCTGACTAAACAGCTCCTGCTCCACCACCACCAGTTTTGCACCCATCCCAGAGCCAGGGACAAGACCCTTACCAGCCAAAAGGCCACACAGAGGAGCTCAGCCCCAGTAAGGAGACCCAGCCAGCACCCATGGGTGATACCAGAGGAAAAATCAATGTTCTTCCTAGCTAACCGGGGGCCACCAGGCCCCCCGGCCTTTGTTGTCACCACCACCATCACCCAGTGCGCACCATGGGCACTCACCAGTGATGAGAGGAGGATCCCTCAGCCCAGATGGGCTCAGCTTGGGGCTTCTGCCTTTCCTGGCTGGGATTATAAAGGGGAGTGGGTGGGGGAGGGCCAAGTGGCCACACCTGGTGTGGGAGGAGACTCCAACAGAGCCCAGGTGCTCTGGGATTTGAGGGGAAAAAGGAGGAAAATGGGGCAGGTGAGGGACTTTTAGGGTGTTAGGTAATGACAGGACTAGGGGAAATGGGAAAAATAGAGATGGGTAGATTCAGATTGGATGTTAGGAAGAAATTCTTTACCATGAGGCTGGTGAGACACTGGAATGGTTTGCCCAGGGAGGTGGTAGAAGCCTCATCTCTGGAGGTTTTTAAGGCCAGGCTGGATGTGGCTCTGGGCAACCTGATGTACTGTGAGGTGTCCCTGCCCATAGGGTGGTTGGAACTGGATGACCCTTGGGGTCCCTTCCATCCCCAACAATTCTATGATTCTAAAACAATTTTGTAGTTTAGGCTGGATGTTAGGAAGAAATTCTTCACAGCAGGAGAGATTAGCCATTGGAATGGGCTGCCCAGGGAAGTGGTGGAGTCACCATCCCTGGAAGTGTTCGAAATAAGACTGGATGAGGCACTTGGTGCCATGGTTTAGTTGATTAGGTGGTGTTGGATGATGGGTTGGACGCGATGATCTCTAAGGTCTCTTCCAACCTGGTCAATTCTGTGATTCTGTGATCCTACCTAGTCCTCAGCACATTTTAGTTCAAGGAGAGTGTTCTTGTCCTTCTGCAGCCACCACAAGCTCCTGAGGCTCAGACAGAAGGCATGAGATCTGTGTTTGTTGTGGAAAGGGACGAGGAGGTTGTTTGCTTGTGGAGCGAGGTCAGCGTGGGACAACCGCCGCGAACAAACTGTCAGCCACACCGTGTCCGACCAGGGACCACTGGTTTTTATGGATTCCTATTGAGGGGAGGCCAAATCACCTCAAAGATGTACTTTTCAGGAAAAATAAATATCCATGGGAAAGAATTGTCCCTCCAAAAAAAAAAAAAAAAAAAAAAAAAAAAAAAAAAAAAGAGAGAGAAATAAAATAAAATAAAGAGTGTGGTGGAGCCTTTGAGCCAAGCAGTGGGAGCGCCGACCTCCTGCTGTCTGTGTACCCTTCCTGGATAAATATTTCTGTCATGCCCAAGATAAAAGATTATTTTTATAACAAAATTAGCTTCTCTCCAGTGCTGCACTGGCTTTGCTTTCTAGGCAAAATGCTGAATTTCAGTTGCTTGCTCTTAAAGGGCTGAGTGGAAGCATCTCAACGCTCAAAAATTCAATGAGCGGCCTCGTAAGAAAGTGGAAAATTGATTATTTGTGGTTTGGGGTGTTTTTTTTTCTCCTCCCTTCCATAAATCTGATGGTTGCAGTTGCCTGTTCTTGTGTTTGCCTCTTGTCTCAGCGTTGATCTAACACTGTTGATGGAGGCACGGGTCAGTCCTGAAGTGTGCTGACCTTGGGCTGCATTGGTTTTTGCACGCTCCTCCCGCCCCAAAACACATCCTATTTGCTTTGGGGTGGATCTCACACCTGGCAGTGATCTTTTTTCCTGTCATCTGATGGTGAAAGGGGACCTGTGCTATCCAAACATCATCTTAGGGACATGACTGAGGACAGGGCATTGCAGTAGGCTACCAGGCTCTGGAGATCACAGAATCATTAAGATTGGAAAAGACCTCTATCATAGAATCATAGGATCAATAAGGCTGGAAAAGACCTCAGAGATCATCAAGTCCAACTTGTCACCCAACACCTCGTGACTACTAAACCACGGCTTCAAGTGCCATGTCCAAGTCCCTCTTGAACACCTCCAGGGACAGTGACTCCACCACCTCTCTGGGCAGCACATTCCAATGGCTAAAGACTCTTTCTGTGAAGAACTTTCACCTCACCTCAAGCCTGAAGATCATCAAGATCATCAAAGCTCTGAGATCACCAAATCCATCCATGACAACACAAAACACAACCACATCCACTAAACTTTGTCCTGAAGTGCCATGGCTACATGTGTTTGGAACACCACCAGGCATGGGGACTCACAACCTCCCTGGGCAAGGTGGTCCTGGCCACCTTTGCACTGGGAGGTTTGTCAGTGGATCAGCTTGTTCTGGTGCTGCTTGCCTGGGAGAAGATACCAGCCCCTGCCTGTCTACAACCTCCCTTCATGTAGTTGTAGAGAGCAATATGGTCTCCCCTGAGCCTCCTCTTCTCCAGCTTCTAATGGTAGGAGATGATGCAGCTCCAGGAATAAAGTTAGCTAAAGTCACTTTCCTCTGGCATGTTCAGGACACTTGAGAACAGAGACTTATATCCCCCTGTGTTGTACATGTCCACTGGGACAAAGACAAGGAATAAAGTGTCACTGATGCTTTTTGCATCAACAGTAAAGCATGGGAAATATGGAGGAACTTCATGGAGGAAAAAATGCATTGAAAGCTGAAGAAAAGGACACTACCCAGCAACCTGGCCAAAAAAATGCCTCCCTTCTCCCGAGGAAGCTGGTGAATGTCCCTGCTAACATTGCTGGCTCTGATTTATAGATTGCTCCAGCTGAAGACTATTTACCCCATTTCCTCACTGTTCTCTCCTAGCCGTGTATTAATTAGATCCAGCTACAAGCTACGCACCTCGAGTTTCCTTGGGACCGTGCTTGGGATACTTCTGAGTTCCTTTTTGATAGACTCAGGTTCTTCCAAACTCCCTTCACCTCTCAACTTCTTCTGCAAGCCAACGAGACAAGAAGCCAGGCTGCTGCTCTCACACGCACGCACCGGCGTCACCCATTGCGGCTTCTGTGGCTTTGCCTTGGTTAAATAAATGTTCTGCTCTCGACATTTGAAGTGTTCCCGGTGGGAGAGTGAGGTAAGCTGATTCTGTTATCTAAAACAACCAGGGAGGTGGGGTTTTTAAAGGATGATCTCCATGTGTCTGTGTATATAGAGATGCAGACGCGAACGGGAATGGCCAAAAAAGACCCCGTCATGAGGCTCACATTTTGGTAAACCTCCTCTAGACTTCATTAAGATTTGGGCTGGGCTTGGCTCTGAGGTTCAAACTCCATCTGCTCCCCTCAAAAGATCTTTGTTAACCATGTTTTCGTGTCGTAGTGGGCTGGGGAAAGCTGATACGCAGAGGCCCTTTGGCCCTGGCCTGCTCCCATTCTCCTCTCAAAATCTGGGTAAATCGAGAGCAAAGCAGTTACTGAAGTGCCTTTAGAGTTGTTCAGAGCCACTTTTAGCTGACGCAGGGCTGTAGCCATTTGTCCTTGCAAAGCATTTTTCTCTCCCCCAGCCTCATTAAGGATTTCAGATGGATTTTGCTCTGCTCAAAGCCTTTCACATGCTCAGATTCAGCACAGAGGACAAATCCAGCAGAAAAAAAAACAAAACAAAACAATGAGAAACCAAACCAAACCAACAACAACAAAAAAAACCCAAACAAACAAAACCCAAACACCCAAACAAAACCAAATCAAACCAAACCAAATCAAACCAAACAAAAAAAAAATAGGAAAGAAGAAAAGAAACAAAGTAAAACTCAAAAAAGACTGCAAAACCACAACTGGTTTGGACCTGTTGGCCTCTTTTACTTCTCAGCCCCCTTCCTTATCTCTCCCTCTGCCCTTTCCCTTCCCTTTTAAACCACAGGGAGCAACAACCCAGTCATTTATCAGTGTCTTGAGGGCATTAGTGTCTCCCCACTGCCTCCTTTCCACCCCAAACCACCCACAGCTCCTTTTTCTCCCCACACCAGCATGCCCAGTGGTGAGGGATCCTGGGGGCTTCACCAAGCCCCCGTGGCTGGTGCCTGGACAGAACAGAGTGGCCAGCATGCACACCACTGCTCTCTTCTGGAGAATTATATATTATATTCTGCTCAGTCATAGGAGCAGCAGAGGTTGTTTGGTTGTTCTATTTTAATCTAGATGAAAAGCTGGAGATAAACTGGTAAGAGCACAGAGCTCAGTGGCTATGTGAAACGGGCTAATGCACACCCCACCCCCAAAAACCCTCACGTCCTGCTTTAAACCACTTGTGCATCAAATTTGGTAATAAATTAACTTCTCCTCTTCCACCCTTTGGTAGAAAAGGGGTGAAGTCCCTCTGTGGTGTCTTGGTTGCAAGCCTTAATTAGGTTGGTTTCACTGGGCTTGAAGAAATCATACTTGATTTCATAACCAAGAGTGAAACCACAGACAAGACGGTGGTGCAATTGGAATTGAGGAGATAAGGGAGAAAGCAATCCCAGATGGGCTGGAGGGCGGGGGGAGGGGGGTGAAAACAGGACTTAAATCAGGTTTAAACAGATGTTCCCAATGTCTGGGTCTTGCCAAACATTTAATATTCAAAATGTCCAGTTTTTTTTTTGTGTGTTTTCTTTATTTGAACCTTGTCTCCCCAGATGGGAAAAACCTGTTGAGATGAAATAAAAACATCAACCTGCCTCTTCACCAACACATGACCCCAGGGATATGTATTTCTCCCCTACCCCCACTCTCCCCAACCCCTAAGTCTGAAGGACTTTGATTTGCTCCTTTGCTTTTGGTGAGTGGTTACCCTCCTATTTGGGAAAGGTGGATCAAACCTTTGGGGTGTTGCTGCTCTCAGCTGATGGCAGCAGAAGGAGCCAGGAAACAGAGAGGCAGAAAGAAGAGGCTGTGCTTGCTGGGCTGTAAACCCACGAGAGATAAGATTTGGTTATCACGCAATTCCAGGGAGGTTTAGATAAGGCTGTGAGGTGATTTAATAAGATCCAAGCTGAGCATCCAGACCCTCAGAGCAGTCTCTATCTCTTTAATTGCTCTGGACAGGGGGAAAATGTCACAATTCAATTAATTTTATTTTTATAAAGCTTGATACATATATTTTTATTTACATAACCCTGGGATTTAATCATCCTGTAACCGGTGGCTATAACTTAGAAGTTAATCTTGCTGCAAGAACAACCACATGGACACATTCAACCACAGTGTGTAAAAAGCCAGCAAAAACCAGACCTGCAGCAGAGGGAGATAACAGGGTGAAATCCTGACCCTGCTGAAGTGAGCAGCAAAGCCCCACGATCAGGAGAGGACCAGAGCCTCACCCAGCTCTGTCCCTTATCACTGGGCACAGCTGTGGAGATAGGGATGGATTTGGGGGCAAAACCCTTCAGTTTGAGGGATGCTTCTGGAGCTGGGGGTCTGGATGGAAGGGCTTGCAGCCCATGGCCAGGCATGGCTTTTCAGGCTCCTCTTCCTGCAAGCCTTCTCTGTTTTGAAAGGAGAGAAGTTTATCACTTGGGCAGGGGCTGTCAGGGAAGATGGAGGATGAAGGAAGGGGTTTAGCCTTCCAAACAGGATTTAGAAGAGGGAATGGCAGATTCCTCCCCAGAACAGTGATAGGAGACACAGTGATAGGAGATAAGCTGAAATGCAGAGGGCTTAGACTCTTTTTATACTCTCCAAACCCCTCTTGATGGTACTAACTATCAAATATCTAATTAGCTTCTATCCTGTGTGTAGTGTGGAACAGAAAAATACAAATATAAGCACACAAATGCAGGTAGGGTTCAATAATAAATTTGTTAGAACACTGTGGTGAAGTAAATCAGGATTCATTGATACAAACTCATGCTGATAATAAATATTTGACTGCACCCTGGTACTATTGTTCAAGCCAGGTCCAGGTCTTGTTCCTTACTTGGTCTCTGCCTGAGTGTCTGGGTAGTATCTTCTCTATGCCCTGTGAACAGTAAAAACTACCTTTGCCTACCCAAGCCTTAGTTTACGCAGTTACAAGCTGCAGCTCACCCTTTTCCCACTCAAAAAGCAGCAGATCATGTCTCCTTGCAAATCAGAAATGAAATAACCCAGCAGCCCTAAATGTATTTCTAATTTCCTTCAAATAAACCATTTTCCTATGTCTGGAGAATATATTCTAACGAGGAAAGTGGGGAGGAAGAGCTATCAAGATATTTCTTGATCTCTTAATTTTATACTCATCAGGAGAACCTCTCTTTTGGTCATTTAAAATGAAAATGTCTTCTTTTCTCTTCTCAGATTCCTTTCATCCATGTGATCTTCCTTCCCCCACACCCAGCAGTAATTTTTAAGGTTCATGGCTTTTTTTTTCCCCCAAAAGGAATATCTGTAGCATCAGCAGGCTGTAAAGATACACCCAAAGCTCTGCACATTGCAGGGATCCAAAGGAGCTATGTGGGTTTTTTTTCCTAGAGTAAAATAATCCCCAAATAAAGGTCAGAGCTGGACTCTGTAAGTAGTAGGACTACAACCTGGGTGTGAATACATGCTCTTAAATTCTTTGTAATCCTGGCAGGAAGCAAATGTCATGTTGGAGGGGATCTGCAAGACAAATTGCTCCTACATTTGCAATCAAGGCTGTGTTAGACTGATGAGTCCAGAGGCAAGGGGTGTAAATTAATAAAAACACAACCAGGACTTGCAAGCAGATGCCTGACACTGACATTTCATTTAGCTTTTTCCCAATTCATTAAAATGAAGGCTTAATCAGGATGCTGTTCCAAACACATGGAAATCAATGATTCTCTTTCATGTCCATCGAGTTTGGCCAAGGCCCAGTTATTTAAAGAACAAATATTCACATTCCACCAGTGGAGGGATCTGCTGGTGTGACTTCATCTCTCAAACAGCAGGAGAGGTGCAGTTTGCTCCTTTAAATTTTGGCATTTGGAGAAGCTCAGTACTTCTGTTTCTCCAGTTTTGGCACTCAGCTCATAATAATTATTAGAAGCATTCAGGTTTCTTAGGTTTTAAAGAGGAAGAGGAGCAAACCCCCCCCTGGTTCAAACAAAGGTGTGAGCAGCAGGAGAAGCAGCCTGGCCAAACCTCCTCTTCTCACAATGGAAGAAAATCAATCTGCAGAAACACCAAGTTTACCTGGGCAAAGGAAAAGCCACATTCAAAGAGGGATCCTTTGGGGGATCCTTTGGAGCCAGGAGGTTGGCTGGGCTCAGCCTTGCGGTAATTATAGACACTCAGGGTGTGGAGGGGAAGGAAACAAAGCAATATCCAAGTTGCATGTTAATAAATATGCAGGAGGTTATTCTCCTCTTTGAATGCATAAATCTTCTGAGAGTGGTCTGTGTGTGCCTGGAATGTGAGGAGCTGGGCTGCGCCAAGGCCACTCCTGTCCAAATTTCACTACTTTCCAAACGATGCCTCATTTATTAGCGCAGGCAGCTCCGAGTCTCCAGGGATTAACGTCTTGGCCGCCCAGAGCGATTAGATCTGAGATCAGGAGGAGCCCCAGAGTCTGAAGCAAGAAGCACTTCATTCAGCAGCAGCTGGGAACTCTGGGTGCAGAATAACTTCATTTTTCTTTTTGTCATATGGGTAGCACAGAGCACCTCTGAAATGCTCCCAGCATGGAGGAGCCACCCCAAAATCCATACAAGTCACTCTTCACACCGGCTCCGAGGTGTCAGCGACAAGAAGGTTGGACTTGATGATCTCAGAGGTCTTTTCCAACCTTATAGATTCGATGATTCTATGATTCCAATAGTGCAATTTAACCTCATCATTATTGGTATCACTTTTCAGCAAGAAATGCATCATAATTTAAAGTGCAAGAATTGCACTTTTTCTCACAGCCCCTGGGTGTAGTTGGCAAGGAAAGCTTGAACTTCACAAACACCCAAGCAAAAGAAGGAGGCTGAGCTGCAGGTTTGCTGCCTTCTGCACCACACCCAAGTGTCTTCCAGTAACACATCAATCCTCCCAATAAATGTCACACCTGGTGTTGGTGGAGCTTCTAAAGATGGAGCTTGCTTCTCACATACCTTTATATTTTTTTTGGTGGATCTTCCAGACCTGAAGCTTGCTTCCCACGTATGTTGTCATTTCCATGGTGCTTCCCCAATGAGAAGCTCCTTGATGTACAGTGCTGAAAGGATTAATAGCTCCAAATAGGAGCTCCAAAAATGATTAATAGCTGCCAAAAAAAGAACTTCACAGAATCACAGAATTAACCAGGTGGGAAAAGACCTTCAAGATCATCAAGTCCAACCTATCACCCAACACCATCTCATCAACTAATTGCCTCATGGCACTAATTGCCTCATCCAGGCCTATTTTAAACTCTATCAGGGATGGTGACTCCACCACCTCCCTGGGCAGCACATTCCAATAGCCAATCTCTGTGAAGAATTTCTTCTTAACATCCAATCTGAATATACCCTTTTTTTTTTTTTTTCCATTGCCCCTAGTCATGTCATTACCTGACACCGTAAAAGTCCCTCACCTGCCCCATTTTCCCCTCAAATCCCAGAGCAGCTGGGCTCTGTTGGTGTCTCCTCCCATCCCAGGTATGGCCACTTGGCCCTCCCCACCCATTCCCCTTTTAATCCCCCCAGGAAGGGCAGAAGCCCTAAGATGAGCCCATCTGGGCTAGAGGGATCCTCCTCTCATCACTGGTGAGTCCTCTTGGTGCACGCTGGGTGATGGTGACAACAAAGGCCGGGGGCCTGGTGGCCCCCGGTCAGCTAGGACTAGGATTAATGACTACTCCAATATTGTCTATGGGTGCTGGCTGGGTTTTCTTACTGGGGCTGAACTCTTCTGTGTGGTATCTTGGCTGGTGAGGGTCTTGCCCCTGGCTCTGGGATGAGTGCAAAACTAGTGGTGGTGGAGCAGGAGCTGTTTAGTCAGATGATGTTATGCTAATTACACTAATACCACCACTCAAACCTTCTTGAAAGTGACTCTGGACCTCCTATGCTATTAGCTGTGTATATTACATGGGACAGAATGTGGGGTACCTGGGTTTAGAGAGTAGTACAGACAATCATATTCTGTCCTGTTCTCTTGGTTTTCAGCAGATGCACCACAACAGGAAACTAATAAACCTGAGGTTATCCATTACCAAATCAATGGCAAGCTCGATCTCATTCTCTAATTCCAGGGACTCCTCTCCCACTCCTTGTTTAGCATTCAAACTTAGCTGAAAGACACTAACCACAGTTCTATGTTATAGATACACCAGCTTGTTAGCAGACACCTGGGAAGGTAAAAACATTTTTCTCCTCTTTTGTTGCCTTTTTTGGGGGGGGGGGGGGGGGGGGGGGGAGGTGCTATTTTGGGTGTATTATTTTCATTATAGGGGTTTGCTTGTCTGTTTTTTGTTTTTCCTTTGTTTTTACAAAGGAGGGGAAGGGGAAGGGCTCCTGGCTCCCTTGGCAGTGCCTTTTACCATGCTGCGACACCCCCTTGAATATAAAGTAGAAATTACTATAAAAACCTTTAGAAATACTTCCATAAAACCTCTCTATAATTTGAGAGCGTCCTCTTAGGTAGGGGAGGAATTTTCAGAGGCCAAAGGAGAAGGTTTGGGGCTTTACCCTTCCCTGTGGAGCTCTCCCGAATGCCCTTTGGGCATCTTCAGGCAGACTTCCACAATTTTATTCTCTGTTCATGGGCAAAGGCAATTAAAAGTAATCTATTCCTGCTTGTTGGCCATTCTAGTCCTCACTGGGGTGAAACCAGCCCTCCCTGCACTAATACCTAGTAATTATTGTCTAATACTAAACTAATATCTTTATTTCTGAGAGAGTTTGTATTTTTGGCAGAGAGGGTGGATGCTCAGCAGGTATCATCCCAGTATTTACCAGCTAAGGAATCTTCACCAGGAAACATCTCCCAGTAGTGTTAGTGTATTATAAAGCCTAAACATGCATTGGATAACAGAGGTGGCAGCTACTGGAGAAGGTATGAATGAATGTGTCCAGAGGAGGGCAACAAAGCTGGGGAGGGGTTTGGAGCACAAGCCCTTTGAGGAGCAGCTGAGGGAGCTGAGGTTGTTTAGCCTGGAGAAGAGGAGGTCCAGGGCAGACCTTGTTGCTCTCTGTAACTACCTGAAGGGAGGTTGTAAACAAGTAGGGGCTGGTCTCTTCTCCCAGGCAACTAGCACCAGAACAAGAGGACACAGTCTCAAGCTGTGCCAGGGGAGGTTTAGCCTTGAAGTTAGGATGAAATTCTTCAGAGTGATTGGCCATTGGAATGTGCTGCCCAGGGAGGTGGTAGAGTCACCATCACTGGAGGTGTTTAGGAAGAGGTTGGATGGCACCATGCTTGGTGCCATGGCTTAGTTGATTAGATGGTGTTGGATGAGAGGTTGGACTCAGTGATCTCAAAGGTCTCTTCCAACCTGGTTGATTCTATTCCAATGGATGGACCACTGAAAGTCTGTGTCTTGTCATGGGGTGACAACCAGGTGACATGCCCTCCAAATCCCAGATGGGCTTGCCACATTCCATCCTGGGAAACCATGAGCACTTGGCTTGTGGGAAGAAGGATGGGCACAAAATCTTTGGCTCTGGTGTTTGAGTGAGCCCCAAACAAGCGCCGGGGGATAGGTGTGTACGTGTGCTGCTGCATGTGGTCAGATCATGCCCCAGAAT
The DNA here is from genome assembly GCA_033816785.1 of Picus viridis. Taxonomy (NCBI): domain Eukaryota; kingdom Metazoa; phylum Chordata; class Aves; order Piciformes; family Picidae; genus Picus; species Picus viridis. The sequence continues at coordinate 12,146,357 of CM066591.1, read as the reverse complement.
AGGACTTTAAAAAAGAGCAAAAAGGATTTTTTTTTCTGATATTTTTCCTGCTAATTTCAGGAAGCCATCCCAAATTTCCATTGCAAGGTGACCCGCTCCAATTCACTGGGGAGAGGAAGTTTAAACAGACTGTTTGTCCTCTGTCTCAGCTGCACACAGACAGAGGGACACGCTCCAGAGGAAGGCACTGGCTACCTTAAAACAAGGCAACTGGAAAGGGAAAAGCAGGAGCAACATTGTTGGCCATGAATAGCTGCTTTCAGCCTGGAAGGTAGGTTTGGAATTGTTAACTAAACCATAACAGAAACAATCAGTGCCTCCAGCAGTGACAGAAAAGCAGCATCAGAAGGGCCAGGTCTAAATTTACACCTTCCATTTACTAGAAAGTTGGTTTTGCAGTGGGAACCCTTTCAGCATTGTTTCAGGATGAGCTCTATTTAGTCTCTTGCAGGAAAAGCAGGTCCTAGGATTTCCTTATGAATCACAAATAGCTCCCAGTTAAGGAACTGCTCCAGCCCACAGCCCCTTGGCACTGGACTTTGGCTTGGGTATAATGATGACATTCTTCACACATGCCTTTCAGGCAGATTTTCATATGTTTTACTTCAGGTTTTTGATACTCTTAAGAATCTTTTGGACACTTTTTGGATGGAAGGAAAGAGGAGGTAGGAGGAAAGGGGAGTTAAGCGATAAAACAATTGAACTGTTGCTGTTTCCAAGCATGTAAAAGCAAAAGCTCTCCAAGATACAGAGGGGAGTGGAAGAGTTTTGATACCAGGACCCATGATGTACTGCTCCACCAAGAGCTCTCCTACAGCACAACAGCCTAATGTCTTGATGTGCCCTTGCTCAGAGCCTGGAAGATGCTTTCCCAGAGCTCCATCAGCTCCATGTGCCTCTTGTAGTGAGGGGTTGCAAAACTGAACACAACATTCAAGGTACAGCCTCACCAGGGCACAATCACTTCATAGAATCCATTTGGTTGGAAAAGACCTCAAAGATCATCAAGTCCAACCTGTCACCCAAGACCTCATGACTACTAAACTTCCCTACTCCTGCTGGTCTACTCCTGTTACAGGTCAGGATGCTGGTGGTCTTTTTGGCTCATGTTCTGCTGGCTGTCAACCAGCACAACCAGGTCCTTTTCTGACAAGCTGCCCAGAGAGGTGGAGTCACTGTCCCTGGAAGGAGTCAAAACTCATGTAGACTAGGCACTTCAGGACGTGGCTTAATGACTGTGGTGGTGGTAGGTTGATGGCTGGACTTGATCTTAGAAGTCTTTTGCAATCAAAATAGTTCTATGGTTATATGGATCAACAGTATTCAAGAGGCTCCTGAATCTATGGTGGGCTCAACCTGGAGCATGGAGGACTCCCATCCTCACCATTACTTTTGTCTCCTGGGCAAAAAAATCCTGACCCTGTGACTTTTTTTGGCAGCTTCTCTCTCAAAGAAAATGTGTGCCAATTCCTTCCCACTGCCTGAAAACCAGCCATGCACCTTGCAGAGGAGGAGGTGGCAGAGGATGTGCAGCCATGTGTGATTCTCATTTGCTCAGGCCCTCTGGGAAAGGACCAGGGTGATTTATCTTGGGTAGCACTCATGAGGTATCCTTCCTATTGTTTCCTCACCGCCGTGAGGTTTGGGTGGCCGGCAGAGGGGTCAGAGCCAAGGCAGAGAACAGAGATTCGCCGAGATCACGCAATGCTCCTAGCTTGTGGCTGCAGTAAACAGAATCTCCTGAAAGGTCACATCTTCAGGCTCCTGCTGCAACTGCCAAAGGAAACTGCAATCATTTTTCAGCCCTTTAAACGCCAGACTAAAATGTACTCAGCTGCAGTTTTCCTACATGTTCCTGGTTTGTGAGGAGACTACTTAGGAGTCATTTCCTTGCCAAGAAATGCTTCTCTTTCCTCCTGAACCCGGAATAGACCCAGGCAGCTTTCTGCGAAGTGTGGGGTCAGGGCATAAGGGGTGAGACTTTGCAACTGGATTCTGCAGGGTGACCCTAAATAGGTACCTTTTGCAACTTGGACAACCCAAATACTTCCTTTGCCATGGAAAAAAGGCTCCATAATTTCCATTGATGGTGTAAGAAGGACCGGATCTGAGAAATCATATCTGTATGGGTAGAAAAGTTCTTAATTGCATCTCTTTTTCCCCCCCTTCTCTGTTGGCCATGAAAAAAATCTTACATTTATCACAACTGCTCTTTTTCCCCCTCTCTCCCTTCCAGCAACAACCACATCTACAAACCCACTTCTCGCTCCTTATTTACAGCAGGGAATTGGGTCTGTCCTTGTCACTCATCCTCCCCAAACACCCAGCAAAAAAACCTCAGGCCTCCTGGCACGGGCTACACCCTACCCAACTGAGGCAAATCACCAGCTCCTGAAGCTGAAGTGTGACCCCAGTGTGAATTAAGTGCTGTCAACCCTGGCACCAAAAGTCCACCCATAGGACTGACCCTAAATGAATAGCCACTGTGTTTACGTGAACCGCCTGCCAGATCGCAGCTCTCTTTACCCAGAGCCCCAACGTGTGTCAATAAAAATCTCTGGGTTTCATTAGGCAGCCCCTGCCTGGATACATAAATAATAAGGCTGTTGTCAGATCTCCCCGTGGTGTGTAAGGGCAGATCTGGAAACCTGAAGGCCACGACCTTCATGTTTCTCAGCAGGGACCGAAACGCCCTCGGAGCCAAAGTAGTGGGAAAATGAGAGTCTGTGTTATGCTTTAACATGATCCTGACAGGCAAATGTAATTTCTCAGAGTTCACTCCAGTGAGCACTGATCTGGTTTATAATCTCACACGCTGGCCCTGCTGCAGCTCTGAGGCTGCTGTGGGAGGGGATGGGAGCTTCCCTTTGGAACTCTGCGTGGATCGTGGGGGGGGGGGACCTGGAGGCGAGAGCGAAAAGGCAGGGTCATGTTTAGGATGAGGAATGAGGAAGGTTAAAAGGAGAGTGAGCTCAGGCCTCCGGGAAGACTTTTGTGGCACAGAGGAGGAGAGCTGGGAGTCCTCACCCCACTGGGGTAAGTTCTCAGCCAGGCGATGTGCCAGCTGAAAGGTCACTGTGCTGCTGGGAGCTGGAAGTAGTGAAGTGGGAATAGTGGCAGGCTCTTCCTCTGACCTCCAGCCCCTTTCTACATCAGCCATTTCCAGGAAATCCCTGCTTTCTCCTGCAACAAGGGCCAGCTGGGAGCAAGTGATGCTGGAGCAGCAGCCCATCCCTGTGGTGTGACTGAGAAGGGACCCTAGACATGAGATGAGAAAAGCTGTTAAAGCTTTTTAGTGCTGACACCTCCACATCAGGCCGTCCTACTATGACTGGCATGAAAATGAGCAACACATTTGTCGATAGTAAAAGGCATGAAGCCCAGAGCAGGGCAAAAGCTGATGTTTTCAGATGATAGCAGGCTGAGGTGGAGGGAATGTGTATTGGGAATGACACAAAGACTGGAGGAGTATGTGAGCAAATGGCTCAGTGGGGTCTGAGGATGTCTCTACCTTCATCCTGGCATTTGCTGAAGGAGCAGGGATGCTGTGCAGTACCTGAGTGTATTGATTAACCATAGGCTGCCAAAGGATTTAGCTATCCACACAGACTGGCTCAGGTGAATCTGAAGGTCAAGAAGCCCCCAAAAGGGCTTTTAGGTTAAAAGGGCAGTGCTGGAGACAGACTGCCAACACTGTTCTGGTACCTTGTGAGTGAGAGATGGAGGTAAAGGTGCAAGATACAAGAGCAATGGGCCAGATTTGAAGGGAGAAAAGGAGAAGGTCGGCAGATGACTTTGGGAGCTGTGGAAGTAGCAGTGGCATTTTTCCAGGAGTACACTCCGTCTTCTGCTGAGGAATGTATACCATGCTCTGCGGGGCCGGGTGACCGAGTTAATCACCCAGCGAGCAGGAGGGACCAGGGCAGGAAACGCTTCCCGGGGCGGTTGAGGGGCTGGAGACCCAGAGAAGACCTGGAGAAGCTCTGGAGAAGCCCCAGCTCTACGTGATGGGAGGAGTGCCCTCCTTCTGCATGCGTTGCGTGCAAAGCCAATGCAGTCAGGTCCCTGTGTGGTCTAGAGGGGGTTGTGTGTGTGGTCCTGCAAAGCCCTGCTCATCTGTCCAAAGGCTGCTAACTGCCTGCTGAATGACCACGTCTGTTTACTTTAGCTCTGTCTGCACCAACTGAACTCTGCTCACTGCCTTCCTCCAGCTGGGCCAGCTCAGGACCCCAACGGCAAAGAGAGCAGGAGAGAGATCTGTGTGTGTGTGTGTGAGGCTCCAGGAGAAAGAAAGAAAGAAATAAAGAAAGAATTGGCTACAAATGGACTACAGTGTAAATCATGGTGAACAATTTATGGGCCATTTTCTCTCCCATCATTTCTTCTCTGCTCCCCACCCCCACACCTCCCTCCTCACTCAAACAGACCAGGCTCATAAATTGCCCGTGCTGAGTGCTGGCAGAAAGGTTTTTCATGTTCCTGACAGCTGCAATAAAAATATGCCTGTGTGTCTGGTAACTGTGTGTGGAGAGTTGGGGCAGAGAGAGCTGGGTGCCTGGGCAGGGTGCTTGGGTGAGGGGTATGGGTGTGCCAAAGAGTGTGTCGGGGTGCGGGGGGGGGGAGCTGAGGGTCTGAGATCATGGAGGGGGGAGAAGAGGAGGGGCAGCAAGGAATAGAATAGAATAGACCAGACCAGGGATGCTGGGGGGAGTGTGAATGCTCCTGTGTGCTGTGAATACACGTGATGCAATTGCATGTGTGTGCTGCAGCTGCAAATGCTGTGACTGAGGGTGTACTGCAATTGCATGTGTGCGCTGTGACTGCACCTTTGAACTCTGACGGCATGTGTTCATGCTGGGGGTGTGTGCATGTGCTGTGGCTGCAAGGCTGGCAGTGCTGCAGCTTCATGCTTGTGCTGGGAATGTGTGAGCAGGAGCTGTGACTTTATGTGCGTGCTGCAGCTGCATATGCATGCTGTGATTGCATGCCTGCTGCAACCGCATGTGTGCACGCTCTGGGTGATTGTGCTGGGACTGCATGAGTGCACAGGCGTGCATTGACTGATTGCATGGATGTGTTGTGGCTGTACATGTGTGTGGTGTGTACCTGTGTGTGGGATGGACTCAATGATCTTCTGAGGTCCCTTCCAACCCCTAACATCCTGTGATCCTGTGTGTGTGTCTCAAGCTGCACTAGGGGAAGTTTAGGCTGGAGGTGAGGAGAAAGTTCTTCACAGGAAGAATAATTGGCCATTGGAATGGGCTGCCCAGGGAGGTGGTGGAGTCACTGCCCCTGGAGGTGTTCAAAAGAGAATTGAATGTGGCACTTGGAGCCATGGCTCAGTTGCCATGAGCTGTTGGGTAACAGCTTGGACTTGATGATCTCTGAGGTCTTTTCCAACCTGGTTGATTCTGTGTTGTGTGCACATGTGTGTGCTGTGACTGCACATATGTTTTGTGACTAGCTGTGTGTGCTCCAGCTGCATGTATGTGCTGTGTGTGCACATGTACCACCTGCTTCCTCCTGCTGTGGCTGCATGTGTCTGTTGTGCCTGCAGGCGTGTGTGTGTGTGCCACATTCTGTGCACAACTGCGACTCCATGTGTCCCTGTGTGTCTGTGCATGTGGGGATAAAGCCATCCCATGTTTGTACAAGCAGGACAAACTTCCCGTGTGCATGTGGCAAATGTTTGTGGGGTTTTTTTCCCCCACCACATGGCAATGTGTGAGATGTTCGATCTCCTCCTTACATCGAAATTCAAAATGCAAATCATCACCGTTAGTGAGAAACACTCCCTAAATGCAAACAGATTGAGTCCAAAAATCCATCAACCACAGTATGTATTCTGATGATTCCCAAGTACTCCACACTAGGAATTTCTTACTTAGACCCAAAACCTCTAGGCTGTTTGGTTAAATTTTATGACTCAAATTCAACTGAGCTGATAAGCCCAGGCTGTGAGATTCCTCAAAGCAATGAAATTCCGACTCAAGCAGTAAGTTCTGCAGCTGAAATGGGAATAATTTCGTTCCTGCCAGCTAGTTGGAGAAGAAATTAACGCTCAGCCACAGGACTCTTAGAAAATTACTTTCTCCTTTTCATCACTTCTCCATATTTACTTCTGAATGACATTACTCTCGCTACAAGCTCGATGGGAAGCAACAGCCTCGCAAATCCCAGGGCATGCAAAGTGCTATCAACAAAAAAACCCTTGGAGCTTATTTCTGGAGAAGGATATTTTCCCTGTCTCTGTCTGCATTTTGCCCTGCCCCAGTTTGGTTTCTTTTGTGCCTTTATATAAAATAAAATCTTGCAAGGGTTTGTAGTTGCCTTTACATTGCCACCAGCTTAAAAAACCTTTTCACTATGAAACAATTAGAAAGGTGCAGAAAGGGGCAAGAAGTCAGAATTTAACTGAATCAGAATTTAACTCAAGAAAATCAGAGCACCCCAAAATCTGCCTCCTCTTAATTCAGAGCTTAAAAAAACCTTTTCACTATGAAATGATTAGAAAGGTGCAGAAAGGGGCAAGAAGTCAGAATTTAACTGAATCAGAATTTAACTCAAGAAAATGTCCCAAAATCTGCCTCCTCTTAATTCAGAGCTTAAAAAACCTTTTCACTATGAAATGATTAGAAAGGTGCAGAAAGGGGCAAGAAGTCAGAATTTAACTGAATCAGAATTTAACTCAAGAAAATCAGAGCGTCCCAAAATCTGCCTCCTCTTAATTCAGAGCTTAAAAAGCTTTTCACTATGAAATGATTAGAAAGGTGCAGAAAGGGGAAATAGAGCAGAAATTAACTCAAGAAAATCAGAGCACCCCAAAATCTGCCTCCTCTTAATTCAGAGCTGGAAAAGCTTTTCATCACGAAAAGATTAGAAAGGTGCAGAAAGGGGGAAGAAGTCAGAATTTAAATGAATCAGAATTTAACTAAAGAATAGCTCAAGATCTGCCTCCTGTTAATCTGTAGTTTCAAATTCATTAGGAAAAGCAAGCAAGAACCTGTACCTTCCCAATCATGCAACTACAAATAGCAGCTAATTCATACAATCATAGAATTGCCTAGGCTGGTAAAGACTTCTAAGATCACTGAATCCAACCATGCAGATTCATCTATACCCTAAAAAATAAAGGACAAACCAATAAAAACAGTGGAAGGGAAAAGAAAATACAAACCCACAAACCAAAACCAACCACGAAATGAAACACAACGGAGAGACCATAACCAGTTCAGAGATTATCCTCAACCGTGAGAAAAATTAAGCTGGAAGGCAAGCCAGCCAAAACCAGAGCGGTGATATAGGTAAGGATGTGTGTGGAAGAGAGGGAAAGCCCTCAAAAAAGGAACTTTCTATTTATCAGTGCTGTTGGCAGACGCTCTGAGGGTGCCTGGGCCAGCGGAAAACCGCGCTGGGGTGTTGCCGAGTCTGAGGATCAATAGCCCCGTGTGTGCCTGGGCTTTGTAGCTCTAAGTGCCTCTGTAGGGAACAAAGAAAGTGAGTAAAAATTGAATTATCCACTTAAGGTTGTGTCAGCTTTCCATCATAAATCTTTCCCTTTTTTTTTTTTTTTTTTCCTCCCCCCCTGGGTTTTATTACTCATCTGTAAAAATTCCTCCCAGCCTGTGCCCATACAAGATGGTTTCAGAGCTGGGGGGAAAAGCTCCGGAGATAATGGGATTTAATAAAGTCCAAAGCTGTCATTTTGTGCAGAAAGAAATGTTATTTTTCACAGCTACACCAGAGGAATGAAATCAGGGGCTGGCAGAGTGATGGCTTCAGGGGAGCTCTGGGAACCTTGTATTGGGAAAGGGCAGCAGGTCCCAGTTAGGGCTTGGCTGAAGCACGGTGAACCCAGGCACCCACTGCACCTCCACGACCTCCCCAGGCAGGAAGTGGGTGGGCAGACTCTGGGGTACTGGAGATGCTCCACTTATCCCATGGGCTAAAGTACAACTCCTGCTTTGGAAAGCATCCTTAAATGCTAACCTCCTGTGTTGTAATCGATTTAAATAAGAATTTTGATTTATTTTAAATGTCTTACACACACTTCCTTTCCCCCACCCCCATTTCCATTTCTCTTCTCTTCTCTTCTCTTTTCTCTTCTCTTCTCTTCTCTTCTCTTCTCTTCTCTTCTCTTCTCTTCTCTTCTCTTCTCTTCTCTTCTCTTCTCTTCTCTTCTCTTCTCTTCTCTTCTCTTCTCTTCTCTTCTCTTCTCTTCTCTTCTCTTCTCTCTCTCCTCTTCTCTTCTCTCCTCTCCTCTCCTCTCCTCTCCTCTCCTCTCCTCTCCTCTCCTCTCCTCTCCTCTCCTCTCCTCTCCTCTCCTCTCCTCTCCTCTCCTCTCCTCTCCTCTCCTCTCCTCTCCTCTCCTCTCCTCTCCCTCCTCTCCTCTCCTCTCCTCTCCTCTCCCTCTCTCCCTCTCTCCTCCTCTCCTCTCCCTCTCCTCTCCCTCCTCTCCTCTCCCTCCTCTCCTCTCCTCCTCCTCTCCTCTCCTCTCCTCTCCTCCTCCTCTCCTCTCCCTCTCCCTCCTCTCCTCTCCTCTCCCTCCTCCCTTCCCTTCCCTTCCCTTCCCTTCCCTTCCCTTCCCTTCCCTTCCCTTCCCTTCCCTTCCTTCCCTTCCCTTCCCTTCCTTCCCTTCCCTTCCCTTCCCTTCCCTTCCTTCCCTTCCCTTCCCTTCCCTTCCTTCCCTTCCCTTCCCTTCCCTTCCCTTCCCTTCCCTTCCCTTCCCTTCCCTTCCTTCCCTTCCCTTCCCTTCCCTTCCCTTCCCTTCCCTTCCCTTCCCTTCCTTCCCTTCCCTTCCCTTCCCTTCCCTTCCCTTCCCTTCCCTTCCCTTCCCTTCCCTTCCCTTCCCTTCCCTTCCCTTTTCTTTTTTTCCTCTTTATTTTACATTTGTATGCTTATATTTATATTCTTTATTTTATCCTTCCCCTTCCCCCTTCCCCTTCCCTGCTTCCCCTTCCCCGCTTCCCCTTCCTCCCTTTCCCTTTCCTTTCCCTTTCCCTTTCCCTTTCCCTTTCCCTTTCCCTTTCCCTTTCCCTTTCCCTTTCCCTTTCCCTTTCCCTTTCCCTTTCCCTTTCCCTTTCCCTTTCCCTTCTATTCCTTCCCCACCCGAAGCCGGAGGGAGCCTGGGGCTTGATCGGGGGGACCCGTCTCCTGATCCGAACAGGTCCAGGGAACGGAGCCCGGGGGGTGGCCGGCTCAGGAGGGTCCCGCCGGGCGCCAGGCACTGCCCCCGACCCCCACATTAACCCCGCTGACACGGCCGGGCGCCGCTGAGCCAGCCCCAACCCCCGTCCCGGGCAGCCCCGGGCAGCCCCAGCCACCTCCGCCCAGTCCTCCCCGGGGGCTGCCCCGGAGCGGACCTTAGGCAGCCGAGGACAAGGCTTGTGTGTGTGTGTGCGCGCGTTCCTCCCCGGGAGATGCCTCCCTGCAGCACTGCCAGTTCTTAGGAGCTCATCAGCTTTGCTACTCTCCGGTTTGTCTGCAATTTACGAGAGCTCGAGCGGGGGGATGGAGGCGGGGGTGTTCAGTTAAATGTGGGGAGAAAAGGTAGTTCGGGGACAGAAACCCTTTATAATCCGTCGGGAAGGGGAGTGTGTGTGTGTGTGTGTGTGTGTGTGTGTGTGTGTAAATTAGTCACACCACACCAGGTTGTTTTTGTTACTCTGGGATGTTTCCCACTTTTCTGCAGTGATTGTGTGTGGGGTGGCACAGGGTGAACCTGTGGGGGCTCTGCCCAGGGCAGATAGGGATTGCCTGGTGCTTTGAAAGCTCTGAGAGATGTCACTCCAAGGTATCAGAGTTTTTACAGAAAAACAAAACAAAACCCAAACAACAAAAGAAGACCCCATAAGGATATTTCCTTGCTGGCTGGTTGCAGGTTTTTCAATCTCCATGGGTTCTTGGCAGCCCCCAAAGCCCTGGTGAGGGGGTGTTTTGGGAGGATCCCTTCCATCCTCTGCTCCTCAGACCCCATTTCTGATGCATCTTGCAGAGATCCTTTTTCTTTATTTGCCTGCATTTGGCCCACTTTGCTCCCTGCTTGGGGATGCTGTGGGAGGACAGTGGGTCTGCACCTCAGGTTAACAGGGTGAGTTCTGCTGCAAGGAGAGTGCCCTGGCCCCACCCCCGAAAAAGATGTGGGGTCAGAAGAGCCATGCTGGGGATGTCCAACATTGCCTGGCTGCAGTGGGGATGAGGCACACACAGGGAAGGAGGAAAGGAAGGAGGGAGGGGAGAGAGGGAGGAAAGCTGATCCTGAAGTTTCCATCATGTGAAATTGAAGCGCATGTGCCTATAATGAAATATTTCCTCCCATTTCATGGCAGCTCAGTAATTCCTGATGGCAGGGAGCCTGGGAAAACAGATCCCCCTGCTCCCACCCACAGCGCCTGACCGCACGGGCAGGGACAAACAAGGGCTTCGTTCTGCCGTGGGCCACGGTGGTTCCCAACCTCCTGTCTGGACACCGTAGAGCATCCTCCAAACGTGGGCCCCCAGGGAGCTCTTCACCCCCTTTCCCCATCCTCCAGCAAAGAGAAATCCACGCTTCCAAAAGGATTTTGGAGCAGGGCTGCAGCAAAGCGGTACCCCCCAGGCAGCACCAGCATCCCTGCTGGGTCCCCAGGGTCACGCAGACTGCCTGCAGTGCTGTGACCAGAGGTGACACAGAGAGCTGCCACCCCCAGCAATAGCCACTGCTGTCATTTACTTTTGGAATTATGTGGTTTTTCCATCTCCCTTAAATGTAATTAAACTTTGACCAAAATTTGAAGCAAGGCAAGAGAATAGAAAAGGCCTTTTGTGCCAGAACAAGCACAGTAATGATATTAATAATAACAAAAAAACACTGACGAGCCCTTAAACACTTACAGGCTGGGTTGGAGGAGTTCAGGCTACTAGGCTGAGTCAGGCAGAGCACTGGGAGTCCTCAGCCCCTTTGAAACGTTTGTGGCACAGGATGGTTGCAGATGAGGACATAAGAAAGCTGCTGCAGAAACAGACTTTTAAACTGCACTTCCCTACCAAATGCGAGCCATGAACCAATAAACTGGTGGGGCAGAGATGGGGGTCTGGTTGAAATGCAGCTTGTGTCTGGCAGGAGGAAGCTTTGGTGAGATGGACCAGCTCTTGCGCTGTGTTGGGAAAGAGCATGTCATGAAGGAGGAATGTGATAGAAGGATGCAAGCCTTCAACAGCAGCCACCCTCTAGTCCTGGTTGTTTCTTAGAATCGCAAAACTGTAGAATTGTTTCAGTTGGAAGAGAGCTTTAAGATCATCAAGTACGGCCATTAACCCAGCACTGCCAGGTCACCACTGAACCATGTCTCTCAGCACCACATCTCCACAGCTTTTCAATCCTTACAGGGATTACTGGGCAGCCTGGTCCAGGCCTTGACAACCCACAAGGGGAAGAAATTGTTCCTCATGTCCAACCTAAACCTACCCTGGGGCAACTTGAGGCCATTTCCTCTTGTTCCGTTGCTTGTTCCTTGGGAGGAGAGACCAACCCCCAACTGGCTCCAACCTCCTGTCAGGGAGCTGTAGAGAGCCAGATGGTCTCACCCCAGGCCCCTTTTCTCTGGGCTGAACAACTCGAGTTTCCTCATTGCTCCTTACAAGATTTGTTCTCCAGACCCTTCACCAGCTTCATTGTCCTTGCCTGGAAATCTTGGCAGGGCAACAAAATTCCCCAGTGTCATCCTGTAGTCTGGGAGCTGATGGCCTTGGAAGGCTAGGGAAAGGCTGGAAATCATCCCCCTCCTTGAATATTGCTAGAGGACTTTTCCAGATTTTCTCTTGGGTCCCATCTCATTCCCAGCTCCAACCCTCACAGTAAAATGTTACTTTTTCTGGAGCATCTTCCGTTTTTCCACACCACAGGAAGGTTGGACAACCACCACCTCTGAACAGACCTCTGGCTCTGAATGCCAAGGAGAAGTGGAACCAGGAAAGAACACGAGTGTCTTCAGGCATCACCGTAACTGTAATAATGAAGAAAAAAATAACTGGGCTGGCAGTTAACTCCCTGTAAGTCAAAACTGGAGACTGTTCAAAAGCTGCTCCTCTCCTTCCATTCACTGAGAAAACCTCGAGGTGAGACACCAGAGAGAGGGCAACCAGGAGCTCATGTAGGTACCAAGCAAGTGAAAATGCTGGAAGAAGCCATTGGGTTTTATACTTTGTATTTCTCTTTCTGCAGCTCATGGTCTGGCTTTGCAAATTAAACAGGAATTTCCTCAGCAGTTGGGTAATGAGTAATCATTTTTGTCCTGTGTGAGCTCACTTTTATCTCCACAGAACATCATCTCTTCTGTCTGGCTTCAGGGCTGGGGGGATGCCACATCTGCAGTGTGCATGTTTTGACTCACTCCTCTCCTCCATTAAATACTGCCCAGGGAAAAAGCCACGTTCTTTACGTCTTTTGTAAACTCAAACCCCGAAGCTCTCTGCACCCCTATGCGCTCCCAACTCCCCCATTTGCAGACTTTCTGAGCTTGGTGAACCTCTTTATTTGGTGGTTTACTGGAAAAGCTGTTCACATCTCTAAACAAAGCTTACTCTTCCTGATTTTATCTTTCCCCACATTATTGTTTCCGGTTGTTATTCATTTTGGCCGATACTTCCACAGGGACTTTCCGAAGAAGAGAATCCAAAGTGATATAAAAGTGCATCTGAATAACATCCAGGAATAAAAGTAGGGACTGATTATAAATACAAGGCATAACTACCCATTACTGGAAGAAGCCAAACACGCAAGAAGAAATTCAGGCTGGATGTAATCAGTCAGTGGGACACTTCACCCTGAGGATGCTCAGCTACTGTGCTCGAGCATTCGGACGTCAGTGTGACACAGGGAGAAAAACATCAATCCCAATAATGATTAGAAGTCCCCTGCAAAGAACTTCCAAGCCTGAAAGTTTATTTGTTTCTCCACTCCTGGTTGGCCTAATGAGAGAGCGTCCTCTGTTCTGCAACCACTGCCTCGTTCAGCCCTCGGTGTGACACTTCTTTCACACTCTGTCATTGTCATCATTCTAAAGCACAATTTGGCTGCCCGTTGAGAGCCCCCAAACATCAACTCAATCCTGTGGGGGGAAAGGAAATAGATTCAGTGTGGGAGCATGCAAGCACCTCTTGGATTGTGAATCCTTTGGCCAAATCCCACAGGTTTAGTTACAACTTCCCTGGTAGTTTTTTCTTCCCCATCCCTTCTTCCTGATTTCCTGTTTAAGGAAAATTAATGATTTCTGCAGTCTGCAAACATCATTTTCTCCATCTTTTAAAACCCTTTCAAACCACAGATCTCACATCATTTACTTATCATTTACTCATATAATTTACCTATGGGATGAAGCAGCCTGATTCTCAGCAGGAGTTAAGGTGAAGTGGTGTCATTCAGTGAAAGAGCAAGCAGGATGGAGTGGGAGCCTCTGTGAGATGCAGACCAAGCAAGACAAGCCTAGGAGCCTCCAGGCAGCATTTTGACCCAAAGCATTCAACATCATTTCTTATTTTCTCTCTCCTGGAAGCATCCCTGTTCAATCTATAAAGCCACAACCAGGCAGACTTTTTGCTGAAGCCCTTCCAGTCCCATCAGTCCCAACTAGGCAAACATCTTCAGAGGCAGCAGGCATCAAGCAAAGCTTATTGCAATCTGCTTTCCCAATGGAGCTGGTTTACAGATCTGCTTCCCTTTGATTTCTCAACAGGAAAAGAACTCACATCCACCTGGAGCAAAGTGCAATAAATCTGCCCAAAGCCAGGGCAATCAAGCCCAGTAAATAATCACACCTACAAACTTGCAGGGGAGAAAAGAAGTATCCAGGCTTATAATACAGACTCCAGCAAAGTTCTGGTGCTGTTAAGTGCAGCCCTCACCTCACTTCCCAGGACAGCAGTGGATCAGCTCCTGACATCTGAACTAGGTTTTGGCATTTCTGCTCCCCATCTGGCCACCTTGGGATTTCATCAGCACCACTGAATATATGCATCTACTCAAGGGCTTTAAAGTCATGGCTTGAGAATCTGGTTGTGTTGAAAAGTGGTTCACACTTCTAGCAGCAGTTTATGGGCAAACAGGATGGTTGAGCTGTTCCTATAAATTCTTACCCACCTGGCAGTGCCAGTTCTTCTTCAATCTCTGCCCTTGGTCTTGGCTGTCCCTCTGAGCACTCCAGAAAGGCCCATTTGCTTGGGGGGAGGCATTAGGATTTCTATAAACAGAGATTAAATCCGCTTCTAGGTGACAAATGGATTTTACTGCCCGTGTCAGGCATTGGCTGCCAAGTGCCAAACTGGCAACATCTCCCCAGCAAGGCACATGGATAAGGCATCCACGCTCATGGAATTGCTGGACTTTTATGGTCATGGATATGGGAGGCTTTAAACACTCTGGATTTCTGTTAATTAAGATGTGTTGGCTCAGACATCCCTCAGCAGCTCATAGGTGTTCCGGAGAGGGATGCGGCACAGCTGGCACAAAGCAGAGGCTCTGCAGTGCGCTGCCCTTGGATGTGCCATCCATCACTGAGGATCTGTGCTCCGCTTGCAAATGGCTCTGCTCACACATCTGTGCCCATTTGGCCCCCAAAACATAAACAAATACTGCCTCTGGCTTCAGGTCTGCATCTCTAGGTGGTGATAGCAGTGATGGTGATCACAGAGTCATAGACTCATGGAAGGGTTTGGGTTCGAAAGGACCTTTAAAGGTCACCTAGTCCAACAACTGCAACTAGAGCAGGCTACTCAGAGCCTCATCCAGCCTCACTAGGAATGTTTCAAGGCATATAGCATCTCCTGCCTCTCTGGGCAGCTTGGGCCAGTGTCTCACCATCCCCAGCATAAAAATTTTCTTCTTTCTATCCAGTCTGAATCTCCTCTTTTAGTTTAAACCCATCATCCCTTGTGCTATCATAACAGACTCTGCTGAAAAATCTCTCCCCAGCTTTCTTGTAGACCCTCTTTATGTACTGAGAGATCACAGTAAGGTCTTCCTGGAGGCTTCTCTTCAGCAGGCTGGACAACCCCAACTTTATCAGCCTCTCCTCACAGAAGAGGGCTTCCAGCCCTTGAATCCTTGCTGTGGCTTCTTCTGGCCCCACTCTAACAGGTCCCTGTCTCTCCTGTGCTGAGAACTCCAGAGCTGAGCCCAGCACTGCAGGTGGGGTCTCAGCAGAGGAGACCAAAGGGACAGAATCCCCTCCCTCCATCTGCTGCCCACATTGCTGGGGATCAGCCCAAGATACGGCTGTGCCTGGGCTATGAGCACATGTTGTCAGCTCACATCCAGCTTTTCATCCACCAGCAGCCCCAAGTTCTTCTTCACAGGGCTGCTCTCCAGACCTTCATTCACACAGCCTGGACTAATACTGGGAGTTGACCCAACTCAGGTGCACAGTATCCTGAACTTCTCTGGAAAATAGACTCTCACAGGACAAAGCCAAAAATTTCCAGGAGGAAATGGCAAAAACACAGGAAAAATCACAGTGCAGTAAAAGCAAGCAGTGAATGAAACCCCAAGAACCAAACCACAAGCATAAAAGCAACTGGGGGCTATTAGGAAACAGGACCACATTTGCTTTCTGTTCTCCAGAAAAGTCTGATTTAATGCAAGGAAAAGCTCTCATTTTTGGAGCAGAATCTCAGCAAGCAGAGCACCCATTGCAGCACAAAGGATTTGGATGGGATTGTGACAACCCTTAAAATACACAGACTACCAGCAAACCTTTCCACGTCTCGCCCTTGATTCCCTAAGGAATACCATGACTCCACAGGTGTTTGTGTCTGCTTTCTTTGAAGGGAAGGGTGAAGCTTGCCTTGACACAACTAAAAGCAAACTCGAGTCCATTAACTACAAGCTCTCACAGTAAAACCCATGTGCACTTCTCTGTGCTTTCCTGGCAAAACATTTCCTTCAGAGCACACCTGCTTTCTGTTTGCTTTGGGTTTGGACTGCATCAGAAATAGTGTGGCCAGCAGGAGCAGGGAAGTCATTCTGCCCCTATACTCAGCACTGGTTAGGCCACACCTTGAGTCCTGTGTCCAGTTCTGGGCCCCTCAGTTTAAGAAGGACATTGAGACACTTGAACGTGTCCAGAGAAGGGCAACGAGGCTGGGGAGAGGCCTTGAGCACAGCCCTGTGAGGAGAGGGTGAGGGAGCTGGGGTTGCTTAGACTGGAGAAGAGGAGGCTCGGGGAGACCTTATTGCTCTCTACAACTACCTGAAAGGTGGTTGTAGCCAGGAGGGGGTTGGTCTCTTCTCCCAGGCACCCAGCACCAGAACAAGAGGACACAGTCTCAAGTTGCGCCAGGGGAAGTTTAGGCTGGAGGTGAGGAGAAAGTTCTTCACAGTGAGAGTCATTCACCATTGGAATGTGCTGCCCAGGGAGGTGGTGGAGTCACCATCCCTGGAGGTGTTCAAGAGAGGTTTGGACATGGCACTTGAAGCCATGGTTTGGTTAGTCATGAGGTGTTGGGTGATAGGTTGGACTTGCAGATCTTTGAGGCCTTTTCCAACCTTACTGATTCTATGGTTCTATGAAACATGGAGAAGTTCTAACTGTACTGGAAACCAATCCTGATTTCACTTAAAAAAAAATTGTATATATATATATATATATATATATATATATATATATATATATAACTTCATGTCAGGCTTTGGCTGCTGGTTTCTTTTTTCCTTTGGGTTTTAGTGGGGTCCTTATAAAATCCTCCAGTTGAGCCAGCTCCACTTATTGCCAGTATTGTGCTCAAGTGGATGAAGGTCCTACGTGTTTTGTTTGTTATTGTGAGTCATATCACAAACATTTTAATAAAAGGTCCAAAGACTTAGAGGGAATGTAGAGAAGCCAAAATCACCAGATGGAGAGAAGCACATCTCAAGGGGATGACATTTGGCATGAGAAGCAGAAGAGAATTAAGGGTTTGGTTTGATCTGCCTCGTATTATATCACCGCCCATACTTTGCAGGAAATGGTTGAGGTTGAACCAAAATAAAGACCAAGTTTTAGAGTATTTTCTCTTGGACACATTCTTTTGGGACCCCAGGTCTTTCAGCATGGAATCTATTAATTATAAATACATACACACACTCACATCCAATTTCAGAAGTTAGGCTTCATCTGAACCTTCAGAGGGAACCAGATGAAAGTAATAATCAGCTAATTCAGCTACAAAGCAGAAAAGCAAGAGCAAAAATCAAAGCTAGATAAACATATCGTGTTCTTTGTGTTCTCATGGAAAACAACAACAACAAAAAAGGGCTGAACTGGCAGGAGAATTAACAGAGCTCTTCTGCACCTCTGTCAAAATGAGGTGCCATCACCCAGCGATGATCTTGAGCCGGAACCAGACATCCCTGCTGTCCCTTGGGGCATTACAGGAGGCAAAGTATCTTATCTTAACACTGGCATGGGAACAAGGTGACAAAACCCAGGAAAATTTGAGTGGTTTTCTGCCTAACTGGATCTGTCAACTCTCCAAATGGAGTTGTTGATGGTGGAGCCTTCCACAAAGCTTCTGTGTCTTTTCCTAAGGGCAGCGGAGCGGGAGGAGAGCTGGGGGCAGAGGCCTGTTTGTCAGTAACTTCCATTATGCCTCTTTGGAGATGAAAGCTTCATATCCCAAGCATCACAGTGCTGTGCTGATCCCAAAAGGGAGGAGAAAAAGCCAAAAGGCAAAGGATGGGTCTTGCTGGGAGACTCCTGGTTTACTGGGTAGTTTAAAATTGAAAGAGACTGGATAGACAGGTGAATTTATTTTTTTCCTGAGGGTGGTGAGACCCAAGCTTGTGTCTTTTGCACAACCCTTCTTTAAAGGTGTGCCTGCAGCAGATGGGTGAGACACTCACCCAGGTTGTCCAGAGATGTGGCAGATGTCCCATCACTGGAACCATTCCCAGTCAGGTTGTCTGAGGCTCTGAGCTACCTGCACTTATTGAAGATGTCCCTGCAGGGGGGTTGGACAAGAAGATCTTGACAGGTCCCTTCCAACCAAAACCATTCTACGACTCCATGATGATTATTAAAACAACCAGAGATGTTATACTGGTAAAGTTTTAGTGCTTGGAGGGAGATCAGGCTTTCCACCCAGTTGTGGGGCCATGAAAGTATCATGTCTCCTGAAAAAAACCCCACAAACCCCAAAAAGCATTGTGCTGGGCTTGACTGTATCATCTGAAAAATAACAACTAGAAGGATACCACCTGAGGACTGGTAAAACCCAGAGTTTTGCTTAAAATATGAGGAATTAGAGCAACTGCAGAGCTGGGCCAACACTCTGTGAAATGACGTGTACAAATGACTGCAGAGAGTTGCTAAGCTGAAAATTGTTCTCACCATAAACTCCAGTGAATTCAGGAGAGCCTGGAAAGGAAGAGCTGAGGACAGCACATCTCCTGTTACATTTCTAACTGCCCAGATTCAGTTTTGAACTCAATATGAAACCCACAAAGAGAAGCTAGGGGGAAAAAAAAAATAAATAATCTTTCCAAATCAAATGTGCAAATAGAAAAAAAAAGAAAGGGGAAAAAAAAAGTAAAAGCATCCACCTCCAGTAAAATCCCAAGTTAAGCAACAGCCTAATGCTCTGTGAAGTTATTTCCCCTTCAGTCATGTACAGTTGGCCTCAGTTGAGCAGCTTTGCTTTGGCCTCAGATCAGATTCACTATGTGCCAACATCTCGAAGTTTGCAGTCAAAGTGCACACAGCAGGGCATGGAAGTGGGGCTGGGTTGCCCCATAAACTTCTGTCATAAACTGTCATTAACTTCTGCTTTCCATGGCTTTATCATTCTGCAGCAGCGACTTCTTGAAGGATGTGCCTTGATGTTGTGCAGAAGCACGCCTGTGAATAGAAGTGGATGATGCTTTCCATGACATGGGAGTCTGGTAGTAAAAATGAGATGTTGTGGGCTGACACATAACCCAAAAGGTCTTCAGCTGGGGCTGTGTCACTTGGGGAAGGCTGGTGGTTTTTATGCATTATGAAAATCCCAGCACAAATCAGGACTCAAACATGCTGTGTGTTGTATGAATGTCTGGCAAGACTCTCTCCTGCCACAGTTTATGGTGCAGGAGCCCAGCTGCAGATACGTAGGTATGTACTAAATCAGCTGGGCTTTGGATGATTGGAGGTAGAAATACACATTTGGGGAGTTTATGAATTCACCTCCTTGGGCAGAAGCATTTCCCTAGCTGAGACACAGCCAGCCAAGAACTTGAAGTTTAAACAAAAAAGAAGGGACTTTGCACTTACAAGCACAGACTAGTTTGGGCTGGAAGGGGCCTTTAAAAGTTCATCTAGTCCAACTTCCCTGCAGTCAGCAGGGATATCTGCAACCAGAGCAGGTTGCTTAGAGCCCCAAACAGCCTGACCTGAAATGGTTCCAGGCATGGGGCATCTCCCACATCTCTGAGCAATCTAGGCCAGGATCTCACTGCTCTGTCTGGAAAATTGTCTTCCTTCTACCTAGCCTTAATGTCCCTCTTTTAGTCTCAAACCGTCCTCCCTTGTCCTGTCACTACAGGCTCTGCTCAGAAGTCTGTCCCCATGCTTCTCATAGACCCCTGTAAGTACTGAAAAGCCGCAAGAAAGTCTCCCTGGAAACTTCTCCAGACTGAACAACCCCAACTCTCTCAGCTTGTCCTCACAACAGAAGGGTTCCAGCCCCCATTTTTCTGACCCCTCTTTGGACCCATTCCAAAGGGTTCAGTTTCACCCACTCTAGGCAAGTCCGTCAGGTGAGAAGACAATGTTTGCTTTGGAACCCTCAGTTCTGCAGAAATCCCACACAAGGTAACCAACAGTGTTTACAAATCTCTCCCTTAGCTTCCAGAGAGAGAGACCATAACCCTGGACCATTCCCATGGACCAGAACAACCCTGGGCTTTGCACACTGCAACGGGGGAGAAGCAGAGGGCAATTTTTGGGGTCAAGAAACCAACAAGCCAACCTTTTCTACCCCACTTTGAGACCAATTGAAGATGAGAAACAACAACAGCAACAACAAAACTGTTTTCA
This sequence comes from Picus viridis, assembly GCA_033816785.1. Taxonomy (NCBI): domain Eukaryota; kingdom Metazoa; phylum Chordata; class Aves; order Piciformes; family Picidae; genus Picus; species Picus viridis. Next base: position 12,126,333 of record CM066591.1, on the reverse strand, counting down.
ATCTGAACTGCCAAGGATGGAAGGATATTTGTGGTAGTGGAGAAATTTGCCACCCACTGCTGCTGCTTTGGTGTGCGATTTCTGCGGTTGCTCTTGATTCAGAAGAGGTCACTGAAAGAAACTAACACGACGACAAATTCCAAACTATAAAGTGAGATTTCCAGATAATGCCTCATTTCTTAAGAGAAGGGGTGGGGGAAATAATAATAAAAATCACCTAAACCATTTTGGATCACTCTTTTCCCCCTGCTTGGTTGAACTTCTCATATTTTCCAGCACGTTTGCAGGATTCTCTGTCGTTCACAGCTATTACTGAGAAGGTCCCAATCCTCTTAGCTGTCCTCACACATGTCCACATAGCAGGATCAGGTCATCATTTACTAGCACTGCAGGCCTAGAACAAAACAAAATCAAAAGCAAAGATTGTTGCTAGTGATACAGAAACCTCAATGGTTTGTCTCAAGGCTTGGTTCAGCAGCCAAAAATTTGGACTCCGGCTGACGCAAACTCACCCAAAGCCTCCTGAATTTGTGAAATTCAGCTGGAGTTTCTGGAACTCATGGAAGGGAGCTGGGATGCAGAGATTTTGCTTTGTTGGGTTGTTTTCCTGCTATTTTCCATGTTCCCAGGAGTAGACAGGGCCCTGATGGTAGTGGGGTGGTGTAGCTGCAGAGTTACAGTTTTGGGAGAGGATCCAAGACCACGCATTGTGGTGGCAGGAGCTACAAGAGAGTTAATACTCTCTTTGCCCTGACCTCTCCCCGCTAACATGACCTCTTCATTTAAGCCTAGAAAGAGAAACATGTGCCAAAGTTTTCTGTAGCATTTGGGGGGGCTCAGTGGTGATTTGATTAATGCTTCTGTTGCAGGAGACCTGAATATATCAAAGTCATGATGATTCTCTCCAAACCCAGCACTATGTCATCCACCTCCAGTCCTCATCCTCACACTGAATTTTCCTGTCAGCCCTCTCTCAGACTAAACCCGCCCCCCAAACCCCTATGCAACAAACATGACCCAAACCCTGATCTCAACAGCTTGACTTCAAGGAGAGAGCTGTGAATACCAGTGTCTACCTCCTTTCATTCATGCCACTGCAGACTCTTTCTTGTGGCCTTTCAGTTCTTAAAGGGGGTCTACAAGAAAGGTGGACCCAGACTTTTCAGCAGGGCTAAGGGGTGAGGGTTTAAACTAAAAGAGGAGATTCAGACTGGATGGAAGGAAGAAAATTATTACACTGAGGGTGGTGAGACACTGGCCCAGGTTGCCCAGAGAGGTGGGAGATGCCCCATCCCTGGAACCATCCCAGGTCAGGATTTTTGGAGCTCTGAGCAACTTGCTCTAGTTGCAGATGTCCCTGCTGACTGCATTGGGGTTGGGCTGGATGACCTTTAAAGGTCCTTTACAACCCAAGCCCTTCTATGGTTCTGTGATTTTGAGGACCCTTTCACTGCCCCTTTCCTCCCTGCAAAAGGAGGCCTCACCCTCAAAAGGGGCAGTGTGCTGGCTCAGTAGTCAACTTATTTCTTGATGAGAATTAGGAGGCTTGTAAGAGAGCATTCACATATGCTGCAAGCAAAATTTCCTTCCAGAGGGTTGCATGAGGTTTCTGACCACTGTTTTCTGTGTGTTCTTCAACATGACGTATCGTGTTACTAATTCCCCTAATTGCATGTCTGGGCTAAAAACAGACTGAGTTTTCCTAAGAAGTTACATTCTTAATAGCATTACTTAAAACACTGTGGTAAGTTGGAGTAAATTTTTAACTGATGCATGTAGGTTATAAATCAGGAACTACATGTAGATAATGTTTAGCTTAAGCTTGTTTATGTGACTCTGCAGCTCAGTCAGTCTTTGTTTTGCCAAAATGCAAGATAGAGCAACTGGAAGAGGCTCAGGCCTTCCTCCTTCAGCCTCCTGCTGTGGGGAACATTTCCAGCAGTGTATTGCCCCCAAAATAACCGCATGCGATACTCTTCCCCCCGAAAAATAATGTAGCAAGATGGACAGTGAGATGCAGCTTCCCATTCTCTTCAACAGACCAAATATTGTGCTGTGGTGAGGCAGGTTTGCTCCCAGATCAGTGTGTAGTTGAAGAATGGAATGGAATGGAATGGAATGGAATGGAATGGAATGGAATGGAATGGAATGGAATGGAATGGAATGGAATGGAAGAATTAACCAAGTTGGAAAAGACCTTTGAGATCATTGAGTCAAACCTATGATCCAACATTATCTAATCAACTAAACCATGGCACCAAGCACCCCATTCAGTCTCCTCCTAAACACCTAACACCTCCAGTGATGGTGACTCCACCACCTGCCTGGGCAGCCCATTCCAATGGCCAATCTCTCTTTCTGTGAAGAACTTCTTCCTAACATCCAGCCTAAACCTCCCCTGGCGCAGCTTGAGACTGTGTCCTCTTGTTCTGGTGCTGGTTGCCTGGGAGAAGAGACCAACCCTCACCTGGCTACAACCTCCCTTGAGGTAGCTCTAGAGAGCAATAAGGTCTGCCCTGAGCCTCATCTTCTCCAGGCTAAGCAGCCCCAGCTCCCTCAGCCTCTCCTCATAGAGCTTGTGCTCCAAACCCTTCACCAGCTTTGTTGTCCTTCTCTGGACATGTTCCAGCAACTCAACATCTTTCCTAAAAAGGTCCAAAAGCAAAGAGCCTCAGGGTAATCGTGGATCCATGATGGCTCTGACTGATGCTCCTGTCTGCATGACGTGTTCAGGATCTATGGCCCTGCCTAGATCTATTTTGGTAGTTTAGAGTCGGTTTTTAGATTAAACCATTCTTGCTAGAAGCAACTCCCTGGAGATCTCCAGTGAGATGCTGAGTGCAGGAGATGGGCATCAGCCTCAGGGACTGTGAGACATCCCTGACCCGCCGCCATTCTGGCTCCCATTCCCTCCCACAGGGATCAGAGGCACAACGTGAGACTGAGTCATCTGAGGGGAGGACACAACCTTGGCAGTGGAGAGCAAGATGCATGGAGGCACTTGACCTAGGAGTGAAGCAATCTGGAAGGTGGAGCTGTTGATGGGGGTGGGTGTTGGGTTTTCCAAATCAGGTTGGGTTTTTTTGTTGTTGTTGGGTTTTTTTTTCCAGCTGTGAATATCAATTTCCACAGCGATCAGGAAATGACACACATGTGCATTGTTGTCACCTCAAAAGGAGTGGGCAGACTGCTTTTGGCCATGGCCCAGCAGCAATGAACATGCACTTTTGGGAAGAGCATTATCTCACCACTGAAAGGCCACTTGAAGAGTGAAGTAACTTTTAACACCAGCATCTTCACTAGAGCACCAAAAAGCCAGTAATAAATGCTCATCATGAAGAAACTCTCCTTTGGAGAGGCATGGACAAGGTCAAGGCTTTCCAAGCTGTGTGGAGGCATCTCCAACCACTGACCTATCTTTCCCTACTCCCCTATTTTCCTCTTGGACAAATTAGAAGGCAGCAGAAGAGGGAAGGAAAATACTCAGGTTGTAGAAATTTGTAGTGCATCACAGTATCACGGTATCACAGTATCGCCAAGGTTGGAAGAGACCTCAAAGATCATCGAGTCCAACCTGTCACCACAGACCTCATGACTAAACCATGGCACCAAGTGCCATGTCCAGTCCCCTCTTGAATACCTCCAGGGATGGTGACTCCACCACCTCCCTGGGCAGAACATTCCAACAGCTAACAATTGTCTCTGCGAAGAACTTCCTCTTCACCTCGAGCCTGAACTTCCCTTGGTGCAGCTTGAGTCTGTGTCCTCTTGTTCTGGTGCTGGTTGCTAGAGAGAAGAGACCAACCCCTTCCTGGCTACAGCCACCTTTCAGATAGTTGTAGAGAGCAATGAGGTCTCCCCTGAGCCTCCTCTTCTTCAGGCTAAACAATCCCAGCTCCCTCAGCCTCTCCTCACAGGGCTTGTGCTCAAGGCCTCTCCCCAGCCTTGTTGCCCTTCTCTGGACACGTTCCAGCAACTCAACATCTTTCCTAAACTGAGGGGCCCAGAACTGGACACAAGACTCAAGGTGTGGCCTAACCAATGCAGAGTACAGGGGCACAATGACTTCCCTGCTCCTGCTGGCCACGCTATTCCTAATGCAGGCCAGGATGCCATTGGCCTTCTTGGCCACTGGGCACACTGCTGGCTCATGTTTAGGCGCTGTCAGTCAACACCCCCAGGTCCCTCTCTGTTTGGCAGCTCTCCAGCCACTCTCACCCCAGCCTGTAGCTCTGCATGGGGTTGCTGTGGCCAAAATGCAGCACCTGGCACTTGGATTTGTTGAATGTCATCATACTGGACTCTGCCCATCTGTCCAGTCGGTCGAGGTCCCTCTGCAGGGACTATGATGCCCCCGACGCTGTCCCTGCCGTGCTGGAGTCGTGAGCTTACTGCAACACACAGGGAAGAAAGATACTTTCATCACTTCCCAGCAGCACACAGATTTTCCTCTCCTGGGTGCTTAACACTTCCAAGCCTGAAAACAGTGGATTTTAGCATTTAGTTTTTTCCAGAAGAAGTGAATCTAAGGTTGTTGCACTCCCAGGGACCAGTCCTAAAACCGCTAGTGTCATCTTCGACCGGTTTCCTTCTCCCTTCATTTATCCCACCCTATTAAGATTAGTGAGATTCTTCGCTGCTTTGCCACTGAGATCATGACAGGGCAAGGGACTGACTGCAAACATGTCTGAGACCCAGGTCAGTGATGCTCAATAAGGAGAGGAGCCCTTTTCCATCCCACAACACGCAGACAGAGCAGCCGTAGGGATGTGTTTGCACCTCGCTGTTACTTCACTATGAATAATGGATTTCCTGTTTGTTGGGACTGATAAGCTGGAGCAAATAATGGCAATAAAAAGAAAATAATATTGGCTGGCTGACCAGAAATCAAGCATAACGTGCTTTCTAAGGATAGAAAGTTGAGTGGTAAATAAATTTGGAGCTCAGACTGGGTCTCCTTTTTTTTCTCAGAGCCAAGTGAGTTCAGCTCTGGACGGTGTCCAGGAAACCTTTTGTGCTTGAGAGAGAAGCAAGAGGGAGAGTTTGATGAAACTTTCCCTCCTTCAGGTAAGAAGGCAGAGGCTGGATGCAGGCAACACCTTCCTGAGCCCATCCACAACACCTCAGCTTTGTGCCAAGTCTGCTGGTGGTGGCCAAGTCCAGAATATCCCCTAGAAATCTTTAGGAGGATGATTTCCCCCACTCCATACACCAGAAGTTCTTTACTATGAGAGTGGTAGAACACTGTAACAGATTACCCAGGGAGGTGGTGGAGGCCCCATGCCCGGAGACATTCAAGGTCTGCCTTGACAGAATTCTGAGCAACTTGATCTAGCTGAACATGTCCCTGCTACTGCAGTGGGGGTGGACTAGCTGGCCTTGAAAGGTCCCTTCTAACTCAGTGCATTCTATGATTCTAAGAAAAAAAAAGAAAGAGGAAAGACAAAGAGGTTCTTGACTTGATCTCTATGGATCAATCCCAGCCCTGCTCTTCCTGAACCAAGCCTGAGACTCTCTGACCATGCAGATTAAAATAGAAGACCACAGCATCTCCACCTCATTTACACATTCCTCCCCAAATGTGCAACACCATATGGGCAGCTTTGGATGCTGTCACCTGTAGGCACCACTTTTCATGCCTCCTTGGTTTGGCACACTGAGAAGCACTCTCCAAGGTGTTTGCATGTCCTTTCTTGATTGCTCAGTGCAGGGGAGTTTGTTTGAAGGCTAAATCAATACATATTTGGAAGCTGACAGTTCATTTACAGGCCTCAGATGATCAAAACCAAGGAATTTCTCCTGGCCCTGGTTTGCATTTTGTGGGCAGTGTCACCACCAGGGAGAGTTTCCCCCCACCACAAGGCTAGTTCTGCTTTGCCAAGCTCCAGCAGGCAATCTCATAAAGTTGTGAAAGACACTCATTCTGTGTGCCCTTAATTAGTGACACACATCTTTAATGAATTATATGCCTCTTTTTATCCCAGCCTTGCCTATAAGCCCTTCCCAGCAACAAACCTGGACAAAGTGGCATTTGTGGCTCATGGTCCCAGCAAAAAGCTGGCAGACAGGGTGCTAAAACTTACCTGTACCGTGCCCCTGCTTTCCCCAATCACATCTGGAAGCAGCTGGGTTGTGGCACTTCCCAAGGCTGCTCCTGAAACATGGAGAAGATACTGATAGCAGATGGAGACCTGTGGGAGGTATTTTGCAGCTTCCTTGAAATGCAGAGTGTCATTCCCACTTACCTGCCTCCATTTCTATTTAACATAGTCTCAAACCCTAGTAGAAAGTCTCCTGGTCACACTTTCTGGCTTGTTTCCTTTCCCGCTCTCTTGGATGCTCCCATCTCATGCTAGGAACTAAGCTTCCCTACACCTCTAGCCAGGATAAATTCTTCCTTCTGCTATTTGAAAGTGTCTTTCCCTTCTTTAGCAGGTATTTTTCTTCCTGCTGAACCACCATGTGTGATACTTAAGATCGTTCTGAAAAGCCCACCGTGTTTTCTTGCGAGCCCTGCTCATCCCGAGACCCTCAGCTCTCCTAGAAATACAGCAGACAGCTGCTTTCCAATGTCAGTTTCAATCTGTCTTGCACAATATTTATTAAAAGGGGGCTTTTTCCTGTGAGTGATAGCCCTGGGGTAGCACCAGCACTCTCCAGGAGATGAGTTTTGTAGTGTCAGGTCAGATATTTAATCACAGTAAATCTGGTAGATGTTGAACAAATCTTGAATGGTTTTAAGCTTCAGAGTCCTTTCAAACTTCTCTCCCTCCCCCCCCCCCGCCTTTTCTTTTTCCTAGTCAAGGCAGAGAAAAAGAGCCATTTGTTAGAAAAACAGCATCAGGGAAGTTACACATGACATTTGCCAACGTTACATCATCAAAGCTAAATCTCTGACAGATCTGTAAACAATAACTTTTCATATGAATGTCTACAGAGCCTCGAGTAATGTGCCTTTCAGCACCATGTTCCTGCATTTGCAGCAGGGAGAAAATGCATGTGAGAGGAGCAGGACTCCTCACACTTTTCCAAGGAAACCCCAAATTGAGAGGTTTGGTGGAATGTCCTTTACAAGTTTTGAGACTGTAGCCTAAAACTGAAGCTTTCCTTTAAAATCAGAGTAAAATACTCCAGCCCAGGGAAGGTTTCCACAGTATGGTGAAAGTTTGTGGCCTCAGCTTGCACCAGAGGAGCTTTAGGTTGGACATGAGGAACAATTTCTTCCCCTTGAGGGTTGTCAGGTTGCCCAGGGAAGTGGACAAGTCCCCATCCCTGAAGGGATTTCAAAGTCATAGAGGTGTGATTCTGAGGGACACAGTTTAGTGGGGATGTGAAAGTCCTGGGTTAAGGGTTGGAATGATGATCTTACAGGTCTCTTCCAACTAAAATGCTTCTATGATTCTACGCATACGCCTCAGTTCCAGATCTTGGGCAGTAAGGCAGAGTTTGGATACAATACAATACAATACAATACACCAGGTTGGAAGAGACCTTCAAGATCATCGCGTCCAACCCATCAAACAATCCAACCCACCCAACAACTAGACCATACAGCCAAGCACCCCATCAAGTCTTCTCCTGAACACCTCCAGTGAAGGTGACTCCACCACCTCCACGGGTAGCTGATTCCAATGGGCAATCACTCTCTCCGTGTAGAACTTCTTCCTAACATCCAGCCTAAACCTCCCCTGGCGCAGCCTGAGACTGTGTCCTCTTGTTCTGGTGCTGGATGCCTGGGAGAAGAGACCAACCTCTGCCTGGCTACAACCTCCCTTCAGGTAGTTGTAGAGAGCAATAAGGTCACCCCTCAGTCTCCTCTTCTCCAGGCTAAGCAACCCCAGCTCCCTCAGCCTTTCCTCATAGGGCTTGTGTTCCAAACCCCTCACCAGCTTTGTTGCCCTTCTCTGGACACGTTCCAGCAAGTCAACATCCTTCCTAAACTGAGGGGCCCAGAACTGGACACAGTACTCAAGGTGTGGCCTAACCAGTGCAGTGTACAGGGGCACAATGACCTCCCTGCTCCTGCTGGCCACACTGTTCCTGATGCAAGCCAGGATGCCACTGGCCTTCCTGGCTGCCTGGGCACACTGCAGGCTCATGTTCAGCCTACTCTCAACCAGCACCCCCAGGTCCCTCTCTGCCTGGCCACTCTCCAGCCACTCTGACCCCAGCCTGTAGCACTGCCTGGGGTTGTTGTGGCCAATGTGCAGAACCCGGCACTTGGATGTGTTCAATCTCATGCCATTGGACTCTGCCCATCTGTCCAGCCTGTCGAGGTCCCTCTGCAAAGCCTCTCTGCCCTCCAGCAAATCAACTGCTGCCCCCAGCTTGGTGTCATCTGCAAATTTACTGATGATGGACTCAATGCCCTCATCCAGATCATCAATAAAGATGTTGAAGAGCATGGGGCCCAGCACTGATCCCTGGGGCACACCACTAGTGACAGGCCGCCAGCTGGATGTGGTGCCATTCACCATTACTCTCTGGGCTCGGCCCTCCAGCCAGTTCCTAACCCAACACAGTGTGCTCCTGTCCAAGCCACGGGCTGCCAGCTTGGCCAGGAGTTTGCTGTGGGGGACGGTGTCAAAGGCCTTGCTGAGGTCCAGGTAGACCATATCCACAGGCCTCCCCACATCCACCAGGCGGGTCACCTGATCATAGAAGGAGATCAGGTTGGTCAGGCAGGACCTGCCCCTCCTAAATCCATGCTGGCTAGGCCTGAGCCCCTGGCCATCCTGTAAGTGCTGTGTGATCGCACTCGAGATGACCCGTTCCATAATCTTGCCTGGCACTGAGGTCAGGCTGACAGGCCTATAATTCCCTGTGATGTGAAAGGCAATCTCTCTTCCAAAGTCATGTCCTAAGAATAACATTTTGGGGACACTGTGAAGCATCCAAAAGATGTGGGGTAAAATGTCGATTTTTCCCCCAGTGCTCTGATGAGTCTCAGGGCCAGAAGCTGCACAATAGGGCTGCAAAGCAGGGCTGGGGCAGGGCAAAAGTGGGTTAAAGCTATCTATTATCTCTTCCATGGCTCTTCCCACCTTTTATCCATGCAGAACCCAAACCAGCACCCTACTCCACCCGTGCCCGTCTTGCTGGCAAGGGCTGAGCTTGGCTAATTTTGCCTATCCAAGGGTCAGGTACATTTTAGTTTGAATAAACAAGAATTAAGATATTACAAAACCTTTCATCAAGGGACTTACTTAAAGCTATTTTCCCTTTTTGCTTTTGTAGCAGTCTGCTTTTCCTATTCATCTTCAAACTTCTCAGCTCATTTAAATAGGAGTTAAGAAAAATACCTCCAGCCTGTGCTCTTATCCAGGAGTCAATACATAAATACATTAAAACCCCAGATCTGCATCACCTTTCTGTATTTTTCACTGCTGTTTTCCCATTCTGTAGGATTCACAGTCTCAGCCTGCTCTGAGGAAAGAGATTTTATTCTGTTCTGTATGTGTGTCCAAGCTAAGAGGATTTGTTCAGCCTGGAGAAGAGAAAGCTCCAGGGAGACCTTAGAGCAGCCTTCCAGGCTTACAGGAGAGCTGGAGTGGAACTATTCACAGAGGCATGATGTGACAGGACAAGGGGTAATGGATTCAAACTGGAAGATGCTGGAATTAGATTAGACATGAGGAAGAAATTCTTCCCCATGGTGGTGGTGAGGCTCTGGAACAGGTTGCCCAGAGAAGCTGCAGAGGCTCCAACCCTGGAAATGTTCAAGACCAGGTTCTTCGGGGCCTTGAGCAACCTGATTTGGTAGGAGGTATCCCTGCCTGTGGCAGGGAGGTTGGAACTAGGTGATCTTTAAAGTCCCTTCCAACAAAAATCTTGGTGTGATCTTTAAGCTCCCATTGATTTGCAGAAGCACCAGAAGGATGTGATGCCTTTGCAGAGCTGGCCCCAGCCTCTCCAGAATGATTTTCTGAGGTCTGGAGAAGACTGCATGTGAAGCTGTGCTGAACGGCTGTCACAGTGACAGGCTCTACACAACAGCAGATTTTCACTTCATCTATATTTATAGCAAAATGGAAACAAAATGTGCTTTAAAGTAAACAATAGCATTTTGCAGAGCCTGGATGATTTTCTTGCTTTGGTGAGCTCCCAAGCAAAGCTTTTCACACTGCAGGCAAAGTTGGAAAGGTGAAGCAGGGAGAGCGTAATCCAAGCCTGACTGAAGACAATGCCACTGATTTTAACAAAAATGGCCAAGTTTTACCCCAAAGCCTCTATAAATCATTGAACTGGTTTGATTGGAAAAGACCTCTAAAATTATTGAGTCCAATTGTCATCCTATAACCACCATGGCCATTAAACCATGCTCTGAAGTGTCACGCCTGCACATTTTTTGAACACCCCCAGGCAGCCTGTTCCAATGCCTGACAACTTTTTCTGTCAAGAATCTTTTCCTAATATCCAATCTAAACCTCCCCTGGTGCAACTTAAGGCCATTTCCTTTTGGTCTATCACTTGATACTATGGGGAAGAGATCAACCCCCACCTGGCTCCAACCTCCTTTCAGAGAGTTGTAGAGAGTGAACTCTTCCATCAGCCTTCTTTTCTCCAGACTAAACAACCCCAGGTCCCTCAGTTCCTTCTCACAAGGCCTGTTCTCCAGACCCTTCTCCAGGTTTATTGCCCTTCTCTGGACCTGCTCCAGCACCTTAATGTCCTTCTTGGAATGAGGGGCCAATAATTGAACCCAGTACTCCAATCTTGGCCTCATCAGTGTTGAGTACAGGGGTCAACCGCTTCCCTGGATATGCTAGTCTCACTATTCCAAATACTGGCCAGGATGATGTTGACCTTCTTGGCCACCTGGGCCCATGCTGGCTCATGTTCAGCCATCTGTCAGCCAATACCCTCAGGTCCTTTTTCTGATGGGAAAGGATTGTTTGGTGTCTGCAAAAGGAAGCAAAGCTGCTTGCTGAGATCTCCGCTCTTCGCTTCTCCATCCGAGCTGGTGACCTAATCAGCCTGGGAAGGAAAAAAGAAACACAACCACAACAGCATTGATTAAACAAGGCAAAAACTGAAAGCACTGAGTTGTAGAAGGAAACTTGATGTCAGGAGGAGTCACATACTTGAGTGGTTTGCAACCTGGCATTTGCATCCTTAGGCTGTTTGCACAGGCTTCAGGGACAACTTGCCCCAGGGAGCATTAGCTGAAGAACGTATTTACCAAGAACCAATTAAATCAACAATGTCTGACGTCATTCTAAGAGCTTGTTGGGATTTTTTCCCCCTCACAATGCATCTGTGACCACAAGCTATGTCATCAGGATTATCTGGTTGGAGTGAATTTTGGTTGCAGTGACGCAATGAACATCTCAAAGGCAAGAGAGAGGCCAACACCTGCCCCATGGGACCAGCTCATAGGAGGGGTGGTGACTGGAGAGGAGGTGAACCAAGAAGAAAGGACAAAACCAGAGGTGTTTAGTTCCTGCAGATCTGTATTTAATTCCTGTGAACCATCAGGATGTACCAGAATCACTTCAGAACTCAGTTGTCACCCTAGGGTGAGCACATAGTTGGTGTGACTGTGGCAGTAAGTCAGGTCACAGAGCAAATGTTTGGCCAACAGGATGACTGATCTCTGCTGAGCACATGGCAGGGGATGACTTCGACACAGAGAGATATGGGTAGGAAGGGACATTTCCAGGTCATCTAGTCCAACCCCTCTGCAGTCAGCAGGGACATCTTCAATTACAGCAAGTTGCTTAAAGTCCTGTCTAACCTGACCTGGGATGGTTTCAGGGATGGAGCATATCCCACCTTTCTGGGTAACCTGGGACAGTGTCTCACCACCCTTGGCATGTAAGAAAAAATCTTCTATCCCATTTAAATAACTTTCTTTTAGTATAAACCCACCACCCCTTATCTATCACAGCAGGCCCCCTTGGCATATAATTTTGGAAGAGATTTTGGTGGCTTCTTGGGCTCAGAAAAATGTGAAGGAACTAGATCCTCTCCAACAGAAAGGACCCCAAATACCTGTTTGGTTTTGTATCTCATGCGACCCTGGCAAGCCTCCTACCTTGTTCTGATCAGGAAGCAGAAATTTTCATGGGTAAGACCCCTGTCTACACAGATGCCAAGGAAGCTAAGAGAAGGGGAAAAAACCCACAATAACAATAATAATAATAATAATAATGAAAATGAAAATAGCAGTCCTGCAAGAGTAAAATCACCCAAGGGTCCCGCAGGCGGCCACCTGTAATGCCCACAGAAGGAAGGATTCTGGGGATGATGCTCCGACCCAAGGCTACCCTATTGCTCCATATTTCCTACTTATTCATCCCCGTGATGCTTCAATGCATCCTGCACCCTGGATTTTCCAGCGTGGTTTCAGATGGGACATAGGCTGGGGTATGGGACACGACATCACCTACATGACTCCAGACATCATCTCCCCCATGCTGCTCCACCGGAGGGTTTCAGGGAAACATGACTAAGGCGGTGTGTCTGCCAACATGTGTGTTGGACAAGCAGGAGGATGAACAGACTCACTGCATCCTGAGGTTTTGTTTGAGGACAGAACATTAGAAATCGGCACAGCCGCTGCCTGGTTTTGCATGGGGGGGCAGAGCTGCCGTGAGCGATTTGGGCTTTGCAGCCCAAAGCAGACACATCTTCACCTCGCCACCTCCCAGACCCCACATCAGCACCCTTACTGCAGGGAGCAACCAGCCTGGGCTCATTTTTTGCCTTTTAACTTGGGCCAGCCAAGCTCCAGGGCATGCTAAATTCAGATAGGCATTTATTACCTTAAAAAATGTGGGAAATAGGAAGGATTGCGATTTCCCAAATTACTTTTCTTCTCGCTAACAGCAGCTGGCAGCAAATATATTTAAAAAGTAAATATTTAAATACTTACTTGCAAGCACAATTACCTTTTTTTTTTTTTTTTTTTCCCCCTTTTGGTGGTGGTGGTGACTTGATTCATTCAGCAGCTATAAATACCCACTCAGGAAGCAAAAGTCTGCAGTGGGTTTCAGGGAGCAATTTTAAACCCCTCGTCAGTCGGCTGGCTTAATGACTCTAGCAAGTAGTTGCACGGAGAGAACAGGTTTTGCCCTGTGTGTTCTTAACTTGGCTATCAGGCATGGATATGAACTAAAGCGTGGTGCTTTGTGACACACACAAAAAGCCCGCCACGCTGTCCAAAAAGGACAATGCTTGTTTATAATCTCCAGCTCAGCCCTGCAAGGTTCATTTAGCCTTTAACTTTCCCCTTGGCTTATTCCGAGAGTGAAATAATTCCCTCAAATGCCTGAGAAATGAACAGGCTTCAGCTTTTTTTATTTATTTTGATGAGCAGAAAGCAAAGGGAGGTAGGGGGTGGGGGGCTGGGGGTGTGTGAAATGTTCCTGCCTGCTCTCCAGGCAGAGGTATCGCTGTCACTCCTCTTCCCCGCGCTGGCCGTAAAATGTACAGAAATGTAAAGCAATAAAATTTTTATTAGGGGTTGTTTTTATAATGTTTACCAACCTCATGCCTCTGTGACGCTTTCCAGAAGATAGCATTTTAATAAGGCTTCTTTCACTCAACCAAGATAACCATGAGGGAAAAAGCTGGGTTTAGTTTTGGAGGCTTTTTTTCCTCCTGGTCTTGTCGTGTTGCGATGTTTTCTTTTCAGCTGTCTGCACTCCAAACTTCTTCTTCTGTCTCTTTTGCTTCACTGCAAACCTTTGGTCATGGAAATGTGAAATGTAATCAGGGAATCATAGAATGGTAAGGGTTAGATAGGACCTCTGCAGATCAGGGAGGCCAGCCCCAGTAATAATATAGTAATAATGTAGGTGTAAAACATAATGTAGGTAGAAAAGACCTCTGCAGACCAGGGAGGCCAGCCCCAGTAATAATATAGTAATAATATAGGTGTAAAACATAATGCTGGTAGAAAGGACCTCTGCAGATCAGGGAGGCCAGCCCCAGTAATAATATAGTAATAATGTAGGTGTAAAACATAATGTAGGTAGAAAAGACCTCTGCAGACCAGGGAGGCCAGCCCCAGTAATAATATAGTAATAATATAGGTGTAAAACATAATGTAGGTAGAAAGGACCTCTGCAGATCAGGGAGGCCAGCCCCAGCAATAATATAGTAATAATGTAGGTGTAAAACATAATGTAGGTAGAAAGGACCTCTGCAGATCAGGGAGGCCAGCCCCAATAATAATATAGTAATAATGTAGGTGTAAAACACAATGCAGGTAGAAAGGACCTCTGCAGATCAGGGAGGCCAGCCCAGTAATAATATAGTAATAATGTAGGTGTAAAACACAATGTAGGTGTAAAACATAATGTAGATGTAAAGCATAATGAAGGTCTAAAAGTGTAACACAGATATCAACTATAATGCAAATCTAAAATACAGTGGAGGTATAAAATATAATGGAGGTATAAAATATAATGGAGGTATAAAATGCAAGGGAGGTATAAAATACAATGGAGGTATAAAATGCAAGGGACGTATAAAATACAATGGAGGTATAAAATATAATGGAGGTATAAAATACAATGGGGATACAAAATATAATGGAGATATAAAATATGATGTAAATATAAAATGTAATTGGGGGTCTAAAATATAATGTGGATGTGAAATCTGGGGATGTGAAACATAATGTAAGTGTAAAATAGAATCATAGAACCTTCAAATAGTTTTGGTTGAAAAAGACCTCTAAGATCATGAAGTCCAAACTTTAATCCAGGTCACCACTAAACCGTGTCTCTCAGCACCACATCTACACAGGTTTGAAATCCCTCAAGAGATGTGGACTTGGCCACTTCCCTGGGCAGCTTGGTCCAGGGTTTGACAGCCCTTTGGGGGAAAGAAATGTCCTGTAAAATAGATATACATATATATAATGTGCATGTAAATATATGCAATAGATGCAAAATCTAATGAAGGTGTAAAATTGAATGTAGATCAGATAGAATGTAGATATGAAAAACACTGTAGATATAAAATATAATGGAGATGTAAAATGTAATGGAGATGTAAAATGTAATGGAGATGTAAAATATAATGTAGATGTAAAATATAATGTAGATGTAAAATATAATATAGATACAAAATATAATATAGATATAAAATATAGATATAAAATTCAATGTAGATATCAAATGTAATACAGCTGCAAAATATGATGTAGATGTTGACTGGAACCTCCACATCTTATCAACATTTGCAAAGCTGAAGGGGGCAAAAAATGCCTGCAAACTATTTCCAAGAAAACAGCTGAATTATTGACGGAGTTATCACTTTTGCTCCTATATTTCCACACAGCACGAAGCAAGCTAAGCCTGATTTTGATTTTGAGCTTTGATTTTTGAGATTTGAATTTCAGCTTTGCACTTGAGCTTTGACTGTTGAGCTTCGATTTTGAGCTTTGCATTTGAGCTTCGATTTTCAGCTTCGACTTTCAGCTTTGAATTTGAGCAGCAGTTCAAAATAAAATCACATTGCTGGAAGCACCCTCCTGTATGTCTCTCAAGGTAGGAGATTCATCATCTGCTGGTTCACCATTGGGCTGCAGGGGCAGAGAATATCTCCTTTTCATAAAGGAACTGTTTATTAGTCTAAGGTTCATCCCCTGATTTATCGATTGGGCTTTCCAAAGCCCGACAGGCTGGGTGCACAGCACCCCAGTGTGCCTGTCGTATGTTCCCAGCTGACGTGTTTACAATATTTTTGATTTACACCTTCCAGGTGTTCTTTTGGAAAATATCACTGCCTTGGGTTTACACATTTCTCCAATGTCTTTGTGGTCATCAGCAAGCTTCCACATTTGTTACAGGAGACGTGCCAAGAAGAAGGGGAGGGGGTTTGTTCTTTAACTTACGGTCAAGATACGGATTCGGGGCTTTTAGAACAGGTAATTGACTGAGTGTATTAGTGCAATCCCCGAAGTACATATTTTAGATGAAATGAAATGATATGAGGTTACTTGCTTGGGAGAACTGGGTATCAGGCTTGTGCTTCTGGTGCATCTCCCTCAATCACAACACAAAGCAGCCAGCCCTTACGCTAAAACGGGGATAAAAGTCTGCTGAAAATGAGGGATAAACCTCATCTGAAAATGAGTGATGAACTCCTTATGCAAACAGAGAATCAACACCTTCTGCAGTCCTTTTTTCCCCCCTCCCCTCCCTTTTTGCAGAACACAAATTACCATCACGCAGAAAATTCACCCTACATCGGCCGACTGAAAGTAATCGATCCAGGTGACCGTGTTTGCAGCCTCAGAATTTTCATCTAATTGAGTCAAAATGAACCAGGTAGGAGGCAATCTGTGGTTGTTGAAATGGTGCAAAAAACAGCCCCAAAACCAGCCAAACAAAAACCCCCAAAACACCAAAACCCAAACTATTTTCTTTGAGTTTATTTTGTCTCAATACTGTGTATGCTTAGCAGCGATTTTTAACGGCGGCTTATCGTTGCCTTTTAAATTTCAGGTCAGGAGGTAGGCTTTGTTTCTAGAAGGCTTACAGAGGAAAACTATCATTAATTAGATGCTACAAAGTAAATTTGAAACTTTCTCTTTCTTTCTTTCTTTCTTTCTTTCTTTCTTTCTTTCTTTCTTTCTTTCTTTTCTTTCTTTCTTTCTTTCTTTCTTTCTTTCTTTCTTTCTTTCTTTCTTTCTTTCTTTCTTTCTTTCTTTCTTTCTTTCTTTCTTTCTTTCTTTCTTTCTTTCTTTCTTTCTTTTTCCCTGGGGCTCGGTTTGCGTTTTGCTAGAATCGCACAATCTTATCCTTTAGCACTCAGGGCACTTTGCTTTCAGTGTGGTCAGTAAACACCAGACGTGTTTTTCTCACCGTTTGCCTTTTGCCTGCATCAAATAAATCCTCACTAAAACTCAAAGCACACAGTTCAGCAATATTCTCAAAAAGAGTGGATTTTGAAGAAAATTAGGATGATCCTTCAGCTTTGTCTTGACAAATCTGTCTGAGAGTCCACGGGATTTCCCTGCAGCAGAAGATAGCTCAAATGTTTTAGCTGCTGTTTTCATCATCATTGTTGATGAAGCCCTTCGCTAATTTAATTTAATTCTCATGCACTTAAAACATCTTTAACTGGGCTTGAGCTTCGGAGCACATTTGAGATGAGAAATGGGAATAACAGGCAAATCAGGAATGCGAATAACACCAGAAATGTTGAACGACGTGTGACAAGCTGCTGGGAAAAACCACGGTGTGGCTGCTGCTGGGCCAGATCCCCACCAGAAATGCTGATTCCACTTTACTCAAGGTCTTGGGCATCTTCTGCAGTGCCCTTCAGGGTATTCTTGCTCTAAGGTACATGAGTAGAGTATTATCACGGAGCTTTGCACCATGGGCTAAGAAGAAGTAAATAAAAGTGGAGATTATTTGAATATAAATTATTAGACTATTTGAATCTTTTTCTAAATCTAAATGATTGTTTGAACATTTTCCCGAAGTTAGTAGATAGTTGGAATCTCTAATTTAGATCATTTGACTCTTTTTTCTGCATCTAAAGGGCTGTTTGAATCTCTTCCTAAACTATCAGATTGCTTGAATCTTTTCTGAAGTTATTAGATTGTTCGATCCTCTTTCTAAATTATTATTGTCCCTGAATAAAAGTGACTATTTGAATTTCTTTATTATTTCTATATTATTAGATGAATTGAACCTCTTTCTAAATTATTAGATTATGTGAATCTCTTCCTAAATATAAGTGAGCTCTTGCTGACAGCAGAAAGGAAACATAGAAATGCAGATTAATTTATTTATCACTAGCCACTTGCAAGTTAAAAGCTGCAGACTGTTGCATGCACGCTGCACCTCGAAGACACAGTCATCATCTGTAAACAGCCCTGAGGCTGCAGCTCTTCAAAGTACCCTCCTTGAAGAGTTTATCCCCACCACAGCTTGTGATTCACTGCGTGGTAACTGCTGGATGGCTCTTTCCGAGGCAACTTTGCCTGATGTCAGCAAGGGAAGCCAGAAAGCGAGCGTGTGATAGTGGTTATTTTGCTGATAGAAAAAGAACAAAAAAGAATTAAGCAAATCCCTAACTAAACTGCCCGAAGGCAGTAATGTAAAAGGCTTTGACAGTTGTCAATGCCTGTTAAAGGGGTAGGCAGATTAGCAGCCTTACTTTTTAACATCTAAACATCTGAAACCCGTTTCCTGTTTAAAAGAAGAAAAAAAAATAATCTAGGTGGATGACCTCAGGCAGAGATTTTTTTGGGTTTTTTTTTTTTTTTTAATTAACAAATGTGAATTGTACATCATCATGGAAAAAAAAAAAAAAAAAAAAAAAAAACCACCCAACCAACCTTGGGCCACTCTTGGTGGTCTTGATACATTCTGTATATGGGAGAGTGAGCGAGAGAAAGGGAGGCGGGGGGAAAAATAGGAAAAATAAACGTTACCTTCTCACTTTCAGGGTGGGCAATGCCATTCCAGCGCTGGGGTCCTCGGCTCTGGGAAGTGTTAACGCTGTCACTGCAGCCCCAGTCCCACCATCGGGCTCTTCCAACGTGCTCCAAGGAAAAACATTCCCGGAATTCCTCCCCCTTCCTCCTATCTTTGCTTCAGATCCACGCGTTGCAGGTTCATGTCGCTACTGTCAGCTCGCACGGGACGCGGCTAATCTAAACCAGCGCCAAACCCAAGCGGCCGGCTCAGGAGCGAGGAAAAACCTTGACAAATTCGCTCTTTCTCCTCTTTCCAGTGTGTTGGCTGTTGTGTTTTCTGTTCTGCTTTTTTGGTTGTTTTCATTTTTAGTTGGCTTTGGTGGTGGGGTTTTTGTTGTTGTTGTCGTCTTTTGGGCTTTGGGTTAAATCTAAAGCTATGAATACGCAGCACCAGCTGCAACATGTTGCTGCAACACGCTTTATGGATCCAGCCATGTTCTGACATAACACATTTTATTGGCTTTGGGTTCAGATTTGCTATTGGGAGTTAACATTTGGGTTTGTAGATCTGTAATGGTAACAGCAGCAGCTGGCTGCCGTGAGCTGCCTGTTGCTCTCCCCCTGGTGAAGATGCTCTAAAAGCTCATAAAAAGCCCCATGTAAAGGGACCCCATGCTCAAGCATCCATTTAGTTATTATACTACGAGAACAACAACAACAAAAAGGGGACAGATATCTTTTTAAAGCAGTGCACATTTCATGTTTATGCTCTGATTTAATGTCAGCTCCTTGGCAAACCACATAATCATTACATCTGCCTTTTTTTTCCACATCTCTGGAAGTGGGGCTATAAGATTTCGCCAAGCTGGGACATGCTCAGGACATTCTACTGTGATTCTGTGGTAGGGTTTGAGGGCTGAGCGTTGAAGAAATATCCAGACCTCGACCTTAAAAGAAGGACTATGGGATAGATATGGTCTAGATTTGGCAAAATTCAAGAGGTTTTGGCCAGCTAACCCTATCCCCACTGGTATTTCTGAGAAACTGCATGTCTGGGAAGCACATCACTGTTAGTTCTTCATTTAATACATAATTGCAATATACAGATAGAAGATCCACTCTGTAGACTGTGCAAACCAACTCATACCTACCCATCGGTGTCACTGGCTTGTGGATCAGACCCAGAATTTATAAAAAGACATTTATAATTTCATGTTATTAGAAGTGATTTGCCCCCTTTTTTTCCTTTTAATGAACAAATTGCCCTTCTTCACCCCAAAAAGTCATTCCTAGGGCACTGCTCGGAGTGGGGCGTTGCACTGTGCCCTGATACCCATTCCCCACAAATGCCAGCAGTTATTTTTCCAGTGAATGATGGCTCTAATGTGAAGTAAATCAATTAATCTTCCGTGTGCTCTTGCAAATGAATCCTCATATTATCTTCATGTGCCGTCAGCCAGGATAGTTTAGAAAATGCCAGCTCCTATCTTATCTTGTCAGTTCATATGCTGATGGGGGTGTGTGTGGAAATAATGGCTGAAAGAGCCCCAGGCTTGGATAATTAGTAAAATCAAGTGACTTGCTGTTTGTTTGCTTTGCAAAATGAACTTTTACCCCTCCACCAGCACTCCCCCACCTCCCTCCCCAATTTTCACCATCTTATCATACAGCGGTTGACATGACAGGTTAATGAGAAAAACCCCAAATTGGGCTTCTGCAGCTAATTGTAGCTATGGTGGCTCTTTGCTGGGATGGTCACAGATGGGTCTACGATCCTGCTTCTTCCCTCACCCCTGAAATCTGAGCTCTTGGAGGGGGGATGCAAAGGCTGTGATTGCAACAGTATAGAAACACTCACGTACAGCGACATTCACGTGGAGACAAGAGGTTCCTCTTATCTTCTTTGTTTCACTCTTGGGGGAATGAAATCTACACATTTTGTAAGATCTTGTCCTACACAGTTAATATGTGATAATATTGGTTACTATTTGTAACTATTTGTTAATATTTGCTAATGTTTGTTAGCATTTGTTGCTATTTTCGAATCATTTGTTGCTGGGTTTTTTTTTTTAACCGATTTTTAGTATTTTAAAGTTTTGGGGGTTGGGTTTTTTCATAGAACCTGCTATTCCCACTGACTTAAGCATCCCCTCAGCCTCCTCTACAGGAAACTGCAATTTTCAGACCGCCAAGAACTGAACAATTTGGACAACAGAAGACAAACAGTTGCCGTCAGCGTGAGTGGAAAAAGAACCACATGGCGTGCGCTGGCTATTAATAACCCAACGTTGGCCTGGAGATCTGTCCATGTGGGGCTGCTATTGCACACCTCTGCCTCCCAGCTTCTCCCACCACTCAGGCTCTCTCTCCTGCTAATTGCCTTTTCCAAGGAGGGTGCTTTTGGGGAGCTGGCTGTTTTTAGGGCTGCACAGGGGGTAATGTAAAACTTCAGGCTTTTTGCACAGAAAAGTGTTTTGGTGGTCATGTTCAAAACTGAAACACTGGGGATAGAATAGAATAGCATTAACCAGGTTGGAAAAAGACCTTTGAGGTCATCAAGTCCAACCCATCACCCAACACCATCTAATCAACTAAACCATGGCACCAAGTGCCTCATCCAGTCTCTTCTTAAACACCTTCAGTGATGGTGACTCCACCACCTCCCTGGGCAGGCCACGGCAATCCAATCACTCCTTCTGTGAAGAACTTCAAATGTCTTCAGTAAAGGAGACTCCACAACCTTTCTGGGCAGCCTGTTCCAGTGTTTTGTCACTCTCACAGTGAAAAAGCTTTCCTTTATAGGGTGAACCATGACTGCTCCAGATTCACCACACACCCTGCCCTGACCTCCTGTTCTCCATAGGGCATCCCCTGCTGGCAGCCCCACGTTGGCTGTTTTCTCCCCATCTGATTTACCTGATTTCTTCTCTTTCTTTGCTTCCCTTGCCAGCACTTCTCTGTGCTGCGATAGCTACAAAATGTTTTTTTTTCTGTTGAAAAATCATGCCAGGAGGAAAGTCAGCTCCTGATAGTGTCCCACAGGGAAATGATGGGGCTTGGGGTACATGGAGGTGAGGGGAGAAAAATCCCTTTCTGCCTTTTCTCCATGAAAACCTCAGTATTGTTAGAGAGCCATTCTTTGGGGATTTGCCATTAAAAAACCCTACTTCTTAGACTTTGTCTCCAACAATTATCACTTTTGCACTGCATAAGGCAACTCAACAGTGTCCACCAAAATCCCATGATCGATGCACGTGGTCAAACGTTCAGGCACAAACCACTCAGCCCCATTCTGCATTAAATTTCACTTCCAGTCACTGGATTTATTGACATTCTAATGGCCAGCCCACACAAACAGCCAATTAACAGGACAGACAACAAGAGACATTTGAGAAGTTGCTAAACTGAATCTTGGAACCGATCAAGCTTTCTGCCTGTAAAAGGATCTTGTTCTGTCATCGTGCATTAAACTGGAAAGCTTCACACTGGGGGAGCAGTACAAAATCATACCCTGATAATGAAGGTCTCACATAGTATTTCAACAGATCATATCTTCTTGTGGCTTAATTTCATAACTGCAATGTGAACATGAGGGTGATTTGCTGAGACAAAAGTTTCTGCACACACTCTTGTAAACTTCTTGCTGTGTCCTTTTCGTTAAAGCTTTTGTCAGTAACTATGGATCGCCAACCAGAGCTGCAAAGAAGACATCAATGAGGGTATGAAATGGGATCTCCATGCTCATTTCAACCACCAGCTTTGAGATAATGTGCCTTTATATGCAGTATTAGTCATGTTCCCAAACAAGATACAAGAGTGTACATATACCTGGATGTCAATCAGTCTGGCATTAGCATGAAGTCACAGAATCCCAGATTGGTGGGGGGTGGAAGACATGCCTGGAGATCATTAACACAACCACCCTGCTAAAGCAGGAGCATCCACAGCAGGTTGCCCACGATCACAATGTCCAGGCAGGTTTGGAATCTCTCTAAAGAAGGAGACTCCATAACCTATCTGGTCAGCCTGCTCCAGGGCCCTAGCACCCTCACAGCAAAGAATTTTCTCCTCTCGTTCAGATGGAACATCCTGGGTTCAAGTTTGTGCCTGTTGCCCCTCATCCTATCACTGAGCACTACTGAAAAGAATTTGGCCCTATCCTCTTGCCCCCTCACCCTTTAGATATTGAGAAGATTTCCTCTGACTCTGCTTTTTTCAAGATAAACACCTCCAGGTCTCTCAGCCTTTCATTGTAAGCCCATGACCTGTTCTTTCTATACACACAACAGCCAAACCACCTCAAACATGGTTTTATTTTTGCCCCCCCGCCAAACCAAAATGCAGAGATTCAAACTGACCCCAGCATATTGAAAAATATCACGTTGATTTCACTGGATTGTTCTCCCCATCAAAAGACTTTTGAAGGTCACCACCTTTCTTTTTGCCATTCAATGAAGCATTGCAGATAATGCCATGTATTTCTTTATTTTAAGAAGTTCAAAGGTCCATTAAAGGCCTTCCATGTGGTACAAAAGGCTTAATTCGCCGGAAACCATTTTTCTCCCCGATTGTTTGGAGCGGCAAGTGAACCAAACAATCCGTTATTCACACAGATCTACCCAGAAACGTGTTTCCCGTGTCCCCAGTAGTCTATGCTTTGACTTGACACAAATAACTTCTCACTGGACTGCTTTGAAACGTTAAAGTTATCCATGAGGGAGAGTTTTGTGAGGTGATTTGGGTTAGCGTTTGTAGGTACTCGCCATAGGTGGGAGCTAAACGGAGGTGATGGGGTGTAGGAGAAAGCACGTTGCATCTTTAGCATCCAAACTTCAAGTCCACGTTTTGTACCTTAAGCTCGGAGCCACAAGATGATGTTGCCAAAAGATAGAGCAGGATAGGTGTGGGCTGACCAGTTCTTGGTGGCTTTGTCCACGGCTAAATGAAATCTCTACTTTCCCACCATCGGCGCTTTTGAAGCGACCTGCCCGAGCATAGCTCGCCATTCCTACATCCAGGCTGTCCAAGTTGCCCTGTGCAATACTAATGTTATTTCCTTTATATTATAAATAGGTTTTGGGTTGAATATGAATAAACTCATACCCGTTGGTATGCTTTTGTAACTCTAATCAGCGTTTTCCTGCGAGCCACAGGGGGACAAAAAAAAAAGAGAGAGAGAAAAGAAAAAGCCAGAGGAATGTTTATCCCCAAAAAATAAAGAGGTGCTAATTTTATCTTGTGAAAGTGGATATCTCCTTACGTTCCTCCAACATCTAGGCTAGATAACCAGAATGTATTATATCATCTAAATCCAGCATCCTACGAGATCAAACGGAGTAATGTATACATCTGCCAAAGCTGATTGAAGTATTGCTGGTGCTCACTTCCGCCTCGCTAAGTATGTGTTTCATTGATATACGTAATTTGCCACCGCCATGAAAGAAACTCAAAGTCCTCTGTTTGTGCCAGTTGATTTTCTATGATATCTGGGAGGCTTTTAAAATAGGGATCCAAAATAGATGTGCCCTTGTCACCCCTGTGTTTAAGCTCTCTCCAACAGGAAATGGCACGGGTTCAATTTTTTTATACTGGAAGCCACATGTAGCCAGATAAGAATCATGTCTTGTCTATGCCTGAGCATTGACATTTGAATGTTTAAAATATAGTCAAAATGATCCATGGCAAACCCACCTGAGACTATTTTTCTTTGTCTAAAGCCCCACTTTCTAGCCTCTTGAAAGGGAAGGTGGAGCGCTCAGGGTTGTGACATGACGATGTTATGGTAAGGAAATGGAAGTTTGCTTCATTGTTGGTATGCAAAGATGAGAGAGGAGGGGTTTGCTACCGGGCACTGCATCATCTCCACCAGGAGAAGGTTTAATCCTTATCTTCTCAATTCCTACCAAGGGGTTTAAAAAGCAGGATGGCGGGAAGAATTTCACTTCTGCCAAATTGTGGATGTCAGAGTCAACAGGCTTGGATTAAAGAAAAAAAAAAAAAGAAGGAAAGAAAGAAAGAAAAAAGTGAATAACAAAAAAAAATGAGTGGTATTTCCTTCAAACTGCTGTTTCTCCTAAAGGAAGGGGGCAGCTGGAGGGGTGAGATGGGCTGGGATGTTTATGAAGTGTGTGGGGACTTTTGAAGCAAGCTCACTGAAGGAGGACAGATGGTTGGGGAAACTGGCAACGTGATACTGAGCCTTTCACTTCTAGGTCGCCCAGTTCAAACACAGCCTAGGTCAAGGATGGCATGGAGCCATCTCCAGCTAATGGCTATTTTGGTGCTGCATGAGAAAAATGGCTGGTGAGGCTCAGCTCCTCACTGCATAGAGGAAAGAGCTGGTTTTTCTCCTTCCTAGTCCATTAGCCACATGGGCAAACATGAAAAGATGTTTAGACAGGACTTGTTTGGCATCATGGAATTGGTGACATAGTCTGGTATCACTTCTTCAAGCCAAGCCATAGGCTCACCATGGGATGTACATGTTGCTGTGGGCAAGAAGCAGCATCCCTAAGAAAGGAAGTTTTATGTCCACCTGCCAGTGCTGGCCCCAGACCCTGTAAAGGGGAAATATCCTTTTACAAAGGTTTAATTTCTGATAATGCTCCCAGTTACACCAGGCAGACCCATGGAGCAACATCTTCTTTCTTCTCCTAGAAAACAAGGAGAAAATCATGTTTGGTCACTCAGATACAGTTTCATGGGAACTGGGGGGGGAAAGGGAAGAGAAGGAAGGGAAGGGAAGGGAAGGGAAGGGAAGGGAAGGGAAGGGAAGGGAAGGAAGGAAGGGAAGGGAAGGGAAGGAAGGGAAGGAAGGGAAGGGAAGGGAAGGGGGGAAAGGGAAGAGAAGGGAAGGGAAGGGAAGGGAAGGGAAGGGAAGGGAAGGGAAGGGAAGGGAAGGGAAGGGAAGGGAAGGGGGAAGGGAAGGGAAGGGGAAGGGGGAAGGGAAGGAAGGGAAGGGAAGGGAAGGGAAGGGAAGGGGGAAGGGAAGGGAAGGGGGAAGGGAAGGGAAGGGAGATTCCTTGAATAAAGATGGGTAAAAATTCCTACAAAATTTTGTAAGCCATTGAACATTATAGGAGTATTCACAAGTTTTAAAGCACAATTTACAGAACAGGTCCTTTCTGCATAAATACACCGGTTAGGATCATGCATCCAGTTCAGGTTCAGAAAAGATCATTGTTCTGTCATGTTTACTGAGAGAATTGACTTAATAAGTCAGCTGCTTTATGAATTTAGTAACACAACAGCATCCCACAGTACCTCATCCCGAATTAACCTGTCAGAGGACAGGCAGAGCCGAAAGGTAATCACACAGAGATTTGGGAGACAAGAGATGCTGCTGGGCTTCCCTGACTAAAGGGCTGAAGTTTGGCTACTTAATATATAAAATTAGCCATCTAATCATGAGTTTATAGCATTGCTGGCAGATGGATGGTGTCTGATGTGACCTGGTCTTCTCTCAGACATCACTGGTGCCTCAGATGTGCAGGAATGTCTACATCCCAAAGCATAACTAGGCAGACATATTAAGAAATGAGGCTGCCAGGAATTTGAGTCTTTCCAAGTCTTGCCCTGTCTGAAGTCATTGACTGAAGTATCTGGTGGGAGAAGGAGTGATCATCCCACAAACAGAGAGATAAAGCTGATTCTGAAATAATGGGCAAGAAATTCAAAGCAGGACTTCTCACTGTTCTGGGCTCCATCATTTTCACACACAGCATTAGGCTCAATACCAAAACCAGTAAAGCTGATAAAAGATCCCAGTAAGATTCAGACAGCTTTGAAGTGAGCTGCGGAGCTCGAATCCATCTCGCTGTGATGACAAGCTATGGCTGACAGAGCCATGCCAATCTTCATGCTTAGCTTGTGTGGTTTTAGGTCACCCCTTTGTTGGAAAGAAGGAGAGAGAGAGAGAGAGAGAGAAAGGGGGAAAAAAGATCTCCTGTCTGGATTTGCAGGGGAATTTTTCTGTGTGAAGGAGTCATCCCACCAGCAGAAGGAGCTCCAGTTAAAATCCTGGCACCGCTCATTTGGTACTGATGAAGTACATAACCTCACGAGAAAAGAAAAATAAGCCCACAAAGTGAAAAAGTGAAACAGCCACGTTCAGGAGGAGAGAAAAGTGGGCCAAAGCTTCAGGTACAAGCAGGATCAATAACAAAACAATGTGGGCACAGAGCAGCACAGATGAGCCTGCAGGAACTGCGACCTTCTGGACTGTTTTTACCTTTCTCAAAGCAAAGACTAAACTTGCTGGTAGGACTTCAGAAGGCTGCTGTAACTCAGGGTAGGTCCTGCCAGAGAGCTGAGTAGTGATATCCTGAACTCCAGCAAGGACCTACACCCAGGCTCCTGGTTTCCATTGGCTTTGGATGCGTATGGCAAAGTGGCACGAGAGCAGCCTTGGGAAAGAGTTCTTTGAAACATCTCTGCTGGCTTTACCATTGGATACTGAGCAACAGAAGAACAATTCAAAAGAAAAGAATATGTAAAAGGGGAAATGATCCAGTTAGTATAACCTCAGAATTATTATTACAGAGAAATTCTCAGGTTTGAGGAGGGAAAGTAAAACCGCAGGACTCCAAGCCAAAACCCAAACTGTCTCCAGCAGGTCTTTACAGCTGCCCAACATTTATCTTTGGACAGAACTAAGCTATAGGATATGAGAAACGCAAAACATTGTCAAGCAAAGAAATAGGGATGCCTGCAGTTCTGAATTCCATCAACTGGAATACACTCCTTGGTTTGATGCTGATAAATTTGATCTTCTGTCACAGGCTGCTTTCCAGGCTGCATTTTCCTGCAGAAAGTTCTCCACACAAAGAACTGGCTTCCTTATCCTTTGTTTACATGTATTGATGACAGTGTAAAGGCACTAAAGTGCTTTGATAAGGGATTGTTACTTCTGAGTCACAGGGACACTGCAAAAAGCCTTCCCCTAGAAGTAAGATGAGAAGTCCATGAATTGCACAGTGCCTTTTCTGCAAGTTCATGTTAATTTGCTACTGCAACATTCATGCCTTAGCTACAAAATGCTCTGGCATACCTTTAAAGAGATAATTTGGGGGGGCGGGATAAGAACTATTCAACATGTCACCAAAATGAATTCAAGAAGCAGGAGGGACATTTTTCATTATCTTACCGATTTACAACGCCAGAATCCTTTTCTCCCTTAAAGGCCAACGCATAAGAAAAATGAAACAAATAAGATACACATGAATGGAAGCAACAAATTTTTTTGGTAGTGTTTTGCTGATTTAAATGTCTCTCATTTAAAAACCAAATAATCATATATGTATATATCATATGTATGCAAATATCAGGAAAGGGGAAAAATATCTGCTGGCTCTTTTCTCATGTAGGAAAAAAGAAGCAATTGGAAGAAGCAAGGCCTGCTGCTATTACCCTCTCTGCAACACTTCTAAGGTTAAAGGAATAAAAATCCATCAATTTGTACAGCCTGACCTTGCAGTGTTGGTTTTCAGCTGAATTCAGATGTGCAGTATTAACCCAGCAAAGTTTACATGACATTGATTTAAAAGCTGCGTTCCAGGACCTTCCAGCAAGTTACATTAATCGGAATCTTTAATCGAGCCTCGGGACGGTGGGGGGAGGGAAGAGTTGCTTATCAGACGTGCAACATATGATAAACAGATGTCTCTCTGCATCAGATAAATGTAAATGCAGCCTGCATGGCTAATTGCTGCAAGCCTGTGGTTTGAGGAGCACCAAGGATAGGGCATCTTAACCACATTTTTGTTAAGCTGAAGACAGGGTGGAGATCTCCAAGTTGGAAATGCAATTTCTCCCTTCACAGTACAGGCTCAGGAGTCATCCAACAGCACCAGTCTGAGCTGTAGGCTCTGGATACCACCTCAGCTGCCATTCAGCAGTAGGCTTGAGAAATGTCCATGTGCATGGCTGGACTGCTCAAAATAGGTTAGTGGCTGGAGTTGATCAGCAGAGACCATGAAGTGTCTGAAGAAGACCTCTTCTACACAAGAGGAACACATCAAACAGGGAACAGCTTGGTAGTGATGACACTTAAGAGGGAGAGGAGATGGCTCTAATGTGGCTTTTGCTGATAAATTGAGCATCGAAGAGTTCTCCAGGAAAACACAGTGGGGCCCTGGAGCAGAAAATTCATTCAAATGTCCGATTTTTAATGCATTGGTTTTGTAATATTGGTTGTCCACACCAAATATCTCATCTCCTCTTCAGCCTGCAGTCAAATTTAATCCCCATTTTTTAATTATATATATATATTTTTTGTATACCCATTTTTTCTCTCTCATATCTTCTTCTAATGCCATTCCTCTTTTTTCTTACACCTTTCCCACATCAGCCAAACCATCTCCTTTACCAAGGTGTTTGGGGACAAACAGGGACCAAGACACCTTGCTCTGGAGTCTCATGCCCGTATCCTCTATCTCTTGAAAAGTCCCTTCTGAGCTCCCGTGACCCTGGCTGGAGTACACTCAGCACAAACCAATATCTCCAGGGCTGTTAGCTGTCAAATCCGAGCGGATCTCCCATGCCAAACAATATTTCTCAGCTGTTTATCGCCTTGCTCTGCTGGGGCAGCTCTCTACAGGGACGGGAAAAGGGCAAACAGCCCATAGGAAAGCCAGCGCCTGCCAAATTCCCGATCTCTTCCACGGCGTGGCGGTGCCAGGATTTCACGCAGAGAAGTGAGCCTCGGTTTTGGGAGGTGAGTTTGAAGACCCATTTCCTGAGTTATTAGGATTGAAATTCCTCAAAGAATAATCATAATGTTATCAAATCAGGATGGAGTGAAAGACATGTGTGTGGAAGGATGTCACTCAAGGAGGCAAAATTTCAGTTTCTAAATTGTTCAGCCTTGAGAAGAGAAGGCTCTGGGGAGACCTTATTGCAGCCTACCAGTACTTAAAGGAGCCTATAATCTAGATGGGGACAGATTCTTTAACCAAGCCTGTTGTGGCAAGACAAGGGTGATGGTTTTAAACCAAAAGAAGAAGATTAAGACCAGAAAGAGCAAAGAAATTGTTTATGCTGAGAGTGGTGAGACCCCGGCCTAGGTTGCCCAGAGAGGTGGCTCCCATCCCTGGAACCATTCCAGGTCAGGTTGTTTTGGGCTCTGAACAACCTGCTATAGTTGAAAATGTCCCTGCTGATGGCAGGGGTTGATTCTATGATTCAATGATTCTAAAGAACGTTCTGTGATTCAATTATTGTAAATAACAAGATCAAAGTCTTGGGGGAGGAGCTGTTGTCAACTTGACAGTCCCTGGCTGCCCCGTTCACCTAGATAAAAGCAAGTTAACTGGTTTTAGTTTTAAATCTCCATGGATTTCATCATGGAACTCTCCATTGTCTGCCCACATATCATGCTTAGATTCACCCTGAGCTGTACTCCAGGATCCACATTGCGAGGGTTTACACGTGGGAGCCAACTTGCAGCTCTGAATTTGGCCCATTTCTCTGGAGGACATGCCGGGAGTAGCCTGTGATGTTGTTTGGTCTCTGGAGGCAGCCCAAATGAGAGCAGAACAAAGCTTTGATGCAAATGAAAACCTACCAGTGAGTACAGCTAAATAAAGAAAAAAAAATGATTATTTGTTATGGAAACTAGTGGAGGAAATCTTGAATTAGTCAGTGCATCTTGACCTCTCCCTGCCCTCCTAAAAAAAATGTGCATCTTCTAAAAGCCTTTGGGCTTTCGACTGCCAAGAAGGAGAAACTGTGGGACATTTCCAGCCACCTGGTGCAAAACCCATAGATTCATTATAGGGGTGGGGGAGTAATTCCTTATTGTACAATATGGATTAAAAAGTGGGGGTGGGGGTGGGGGGGGGTGTAGAAGTGAAAACCCATAACTTCTGCAAAGTTAGATAATTTCCAGTGGCAAAGTCCAATGCCTGCACAGACAGGAAAAGCTTGGCTTGAGATTGTGAATGAACCATGTGGTAATTGTTTCCGTACACCCTCGTTAAGATGAAAAGCTACACAAATAAACAACAACAATCAGAGGGTTATTCCAGAAAAAAAAAATAAAAAATAAAAGGGAGGGGGTGGGGGAGGTGGATCTGGCTCCAAATATTTCTTCCCATGCTTCCTACCAGAAGGAATATCCCATTGAACTGGAGCTGCACGAGGTGGCATTGGGCGTTTTGCCTCTATGCCTGGGTCACAGTTAGGTAGTGACGGTCTCGCCTGAGCCTCAGCTGAGTATGAGTAAGCGGAAGGTGAGGAAGGACATGGAGGGAACCAGAAGTTACAGGGGAAACCTGACAATTGAAAACCAGAGCAACTGCCCTTGAGGGACTCAATGCAGCCATAATATGGAGAAACCTTCTCCAGCGAGGTGAATAATTGTGTTACCACCCACCACGTGTTAGTGCCGTGATGATGGGGCTCATTAGAAGTCTCTTTTTGAACTTTTGCAAGGGACACGGCAAGAGTGACCTCCCTCCAAGAGCAGGATGAACACCAGGATCCCTTTCTGCAGCATCACAAGAGCCCTGGGCTACGCTCCCTGATACAACCTCCTCCCTGGGATGAAGACCACTCTAATTTGGAGCTGGAGACGATCCCCAGCTGACATCCTCACTACCCAGCCTGCTCCATTGGCTGAGGGCTACACAAAAGAGTTGTGTATTCCCCATAATTGTCCTTCTTATCAGTGTTGGTGAGTGTGCAGTAGTCTAAATCACACAGTCATGACACTGCACATGGCTGAGCAGGAAGAGCCCACTTGGCCCGGGTTAGATTAGTCTAATCCCACCTCCCTTGTTCTGTCATAATACCCTTCCATCCCTTCACTCCCTATAAAAATATCCAGCTGTTGATTAAAATTAGTGAACTGTTGGCTTCAGGAATAGGGTTGGCAGCTCCTTCTCTGTATTTCCTAGATATCTCTGGATGAATTCCCCATTTACTTGTCGGCCCGATCCTGTGAAGTGCTGAGCGCTCACGGCCGGGCAGTATCAACC
The DNA here is from genome assembly GCA_033816785.1 of Picus viridis. Taxonomy (NCBI): domain Eukaryota; kingdom Metazoa; phylum Chordata; class Aves; order Piciformes; family Picidae; genus Picus; species Picus viridis. Next base: position 12,094,968 of record CM066591.1, on the reverse strand, counting down.
CTTCTCTCTCTGAAAACGTGGATAACTGGGGGGGGGTGAACAGCTTCCTTCTGCTCATCCCCCATCAACCTGCTCTCAACATTCACCTCCTCCCTCCAGGGGTGTCAAGCTGCCTTTAGAAAGCGAAAAACAAACCTTTGCCCATCAGCTGGGTGCTCTCAGTAGTCCCACTCCTTTGAAAAGGTGACTAAAATAAACTTCTGGCTTCTTGCCTCCACCCTGCCCAAGCCTCCAGTCTGTGACAGCCTGGGGGGTACTGGAGCAAGCCACTGTGCTCAGCATGCTGCAGCAATTCAGCTCCTCAGAACTGCAAAGCTCTCCTGTGCTGTATGTCTTGATAAACAACCCTCAAGCAGCCTGCAGAAGACCAGCAAGCTGCTGTAAAATGCTAAATATTTCCACGTCTCAGCCCAGATTTATATCCCAGAGTGTTTTGTGGCAGGGATAGCTTGTAAAAAAATTAAAAAGCAAGCCCCTGCAGAAAGAAAACAGATAAAGTCATGAATGCAGTTGGAGGAATGTTTTGGAGATGAACATTCATTTTTTTTTATTGGTATTCTTCCTGCAGAGTCCTTCTGAAGGACTTGGGGAACTGCTGGGAATCCTTGGCTGCTGCACGCTACTGCCTGGATCTATTTTCTACCAACAAAGGTTCTGATTCCAGCTCTACTCTGCCCCAGTTGGAATAAATCTGGGTTACTGGGTCCAGCTCTGGACTCCCCAGTATAAGAGAGACAGAGAACTACTGGACAGAATCCAGCAGAGGCTGGACAAAGGTGCTGAAGGGGCTTGAGCATCTCTGTGAAGAGGAAAGGCTGAGAGACCTGGGGCTGTTTGGCCCAGAGAAGAAAAGCCTGAGCGAGGATCTTCTCAATGCTCAGCAACATCTTAAGGGTGGATGTCAAGACTGGGTTTTTTTCAGTGTTGCTCAGTAATAGAACCAAGAGCAATGGGCACAAACTGGAACCCAGGACATGAGGAAAAACTTCTTTCCTGTGAAAGTGCTGGAGCCCTGGAGCAGGCTTCCCAGAGAGGTTGTGTAGTCTCCTCTGGAGAGATTCCAAACATGCCTGGACATTGCGATCCTGGACAATCTGTTCTGGGTGACCCTGTTTTAGCAGGGTGGTTGGACTAGATGATCTCCAGAGGTCCCTTCCAACCCCCATGCTGTGATTCTATGTGTTCTGGAACATCAGATGGAACATCTGACTGTTCCTAGCAGGACTGGGGTCTTGGGACGCCACCACCAGCTGCAGAGCTGAAACTCAAAGTAACAGCATTAAACAGTCTTTTGTGCCTCAAATCCAGCATGCAGTGGGCACATAATGAACATCTGTTGCTCCATCCAGTCCTGAGTGTGACCACTTGAGTCTCACAAAGGCAAATCAAACAGACATCACCCCACAGTCACTACAAAGAAATGTTACCACAGTTAGGACCATCTTCTCTTCATGCTTCACCCCATAGAAACTAACTGTTCCAGGAAAGTGTTCTGGGTTTATAATAACTTTTGTCTTTATACTTCTTTCAATTAAAAAAGACCTTCCAGCTCTGGTTTGTCAGCAGCACTAAGTCACATTTTTGGTCACCAAGCATAGATAGATCCTCACCTACGCAGCTGGAGCTCCATCAAGACTGGAAGGAAGACCAAGAAAGCCTGGAGGAGAGGAGGCTCAGGGAGACCTCATTGCTCTCTACAACTACCTGAAAGGTGGTTGTAGCCAGGAAGGGGTTATCTCTTCTCCCAGGCAACCAGCACCAGAACAAGAGGACACAGTCTCAAGCTGCACCAGGGGAAGTTTAGACTTGAGGTGAGGAGAAAGTTCTTCACGGAGAGAGTTGTTAGCCATTGGAATGGGCTGCCCAGGGAGGTGGTGGAGTCACCATCCCTGGAGGTGTTCAAGAGGGGATTGGACGTGGCACTTGGAGCCATAGTTTCGCAGTCATGAGGTCTGTGGTGACAGGTTGGACTTGATGATCCTTGAGGTCTTTTCCAACCTTGGTGATACTGTGATTCTATGATTCTATGAAATATTTCAGTCATATTGGGCCAATTTTCTCATCACTTAGCCAGGATATCTTTATTAAGTTTTTAGGAATTAATCCAGTTCTGCCATGGTCTATGCAGGAATAAAACCAGTCTTTAAGAAAGGCTTTTGGTGAGATATATCTTTGTGTGTCTTGATCACTGCAACAAAGCATAGCCCAGAGACAATTTGTGTGCATGTCTCAATCTACTGGAGCACCATGAGGAGAATCAGGGCAGGGATAATATGCAAAATATTTTCTTGGAGATGTTCTTCCTCAACTTTTCAAAGAATGCTAGAATGTTATGGGTTGGAAGGGACCTTTCAAGGCCATTTAGCCCAAACCCCCTGCAATCAGCAGGGACATCTTCAAGTAGAGCAGGTTGCTCAGAGCTCCAAACAACCTGACCTGGAATGGTTCCATTTTCTTCTTTCACTTTTAGGTGCCTGAGGTATGCAGAACAGGGATGAAGGATGGGTCAATGTGGATTCAATCTTGATGCACTCCTTAGGTTCTCTAAGCCTTTATTTACCCAAGTGAAACTCTGATCTCATGAGGTTATTTCCAAGACAAATCCATGGTAGAAGATGTTGCAGTCTGCTGATGAGGTGTAGGATAGACAAAGAAACATGACAGGGCAGGATGAATGAGGCTCTGAGCAATCTGCTGTAGTGGAAGGACTTTTCAAGACCTTGAATGGTCTCTTCCAAGCCAAACCATACTGTGACTCTATGGTTCTGTGATACCAGAGCCTATACTTCATTGCCAAGGAAAAACATTCATCATACAACCTGAAGAGAAATTGTAGCCAAGAGGGTGTTGGTCTCTTCTCCCAGGCAACCAGTGCCAAAACAGGAGGACACAGTCTCAAACTGCACCAGGGGAAGTTTAGGCTCGAGGTGAGGAGAAAATTTCTTCACAGAGAGAGTTGTTAGCCATTGGAATGGGCTGCCCAGGGAGGTGGTGGAGTCACCACTCCTGGAGGTGTTCAAAAAAGGATTGGACATGGCACTTGGTGCCATGGTTTAGTAGTCATGAGGTCTTGGGTGACAGGTTGGACTTGATGATCTTTGAGGTCTTTTCCAACCTTATTGATTCTATAATTCTGAGATTCTATATTTTAACCATAAAAGAGAGCAGGTGTGAGGAAGATGGGGATGGAGTTGAAAGGAAAGGGAAGTTGTACAAACCAAAAGTGAGGCATGTGACGATTAAACAATATTCTGAGTGAACACAGGCACGCAAGATCTCCCAAGAGAGCAACCCTGAAGGTATGAGCTAAGGGGAGTCAAGAGAAAGGACCCAGTAGTGGAGATCAAATTGGAGCCTTTCAGAGATGCCTGGGTGAAGAAACCTTTAAAAAGTGATTTCAGCTGGATGCTGCCAGCAGTGTCCCACTCGTGCAGGGGTGCAGCAGCTCCCTGCTCACTGAGGGGAGCACACAACGCCAACGCGCTTGGGGTTCTGTCAGGATTGCAGCATTCTGCTTGTTGGCCATGTATTATTTCAGTCCTCAAGCAATCTGGTTTTGGTATGTCATTAACTTATCAGCTAAGCCTCTATTTATCTGCATTCACCAAGATCTGAAGTTGTGATGTTTATTCCCACCACTCTGTAGGCGGAGGGAGATCCGCTGTGAAGATTTTCCAGTAATTTCCTTTTTGTTCCTTTTTTTAACAAAAGCATTTGATGCAGCTGCACAACTGTCATCTGGTCTTTGGGTAGGAGAGGAGGGACAGCCGAGAGCCTGAGTCCCAGAATGAAGCACATTCAAGCATTAAAACAATCTGATGGGCACTCGGTCATCGTTTCCAGAGGTCTCATGGAATTTGGGGCAGACAAATTTTGGCCTCGAACGTGAGGCACGCTTAGCAAATTGAACATGCTTCTCCCTCATACCCCTTCAAACCTGAGGAGAGCCCTGGAAAGTGGACAGCATCTCAAACACATCTCACTACAAGAAAGACTTTGAGTTGCTGGAGCTTGTCCAGATAAGGGCAAAGAAGTTAGTGAAGGGTCTAGAGTACAAGTCTTATGAGGAGCAGCTGAGGGAACTGGAATTATTTAGCCGGGAGAAAAGGAGGTTTAAGAGAGTCCTCATCCCTGGAGGGATTGAATAGCCATGTAGATGTGATGCTGAGGGACATAGTTTAGTTGCAGCCTGGCAGTGCTGGGTTAACACTTGGACTTGATCTTAAAGATCCCTTCCAATCCAATCTGTTCTGTGATTCTGTAAACCTTTGCTGTGTTCCTCTTGCCCAGCACAAATTACTTTTGTTTGCCAGGAATACTGCAGGTCATGCTGACCTTGCAGGCAGCAGGCAGAAAGTTCAGTTGATTTCACCAGGTCTTGGAAGGTCAAAAGAACTGTGCATGCTGGGCTGGGTGGGAAACAGAAATGAAAGTAACTCTTCTGTGGGTTGCAGTTTGCTTTTTCTGCCCTCCATCTTGTGCCAGTCAGCACTAAGCCAAGGCATCACTTCTCATTCCTTTCCCACCTTTTTAGTGTTGTCCATGCTGATTAACACAACCATTTGACACTGTCCTTGAGAAAGGATCACCTCCATCTTCTGAGATGCCCACACTTCTGTTGCATTCTTTAAAAGGTTGGACCAGATGACCCTTGAGGTCCTTTCCAACCTCGTAATCTATGATTCTGGTTTGGGGAGACTTCACCTTTAAATACTACAGGGCACTACAGCAATTATCTCACGTTATCACAGAATCATTAAGGTCAGAAAAGACTTCGATGACCATCAGGCGCAGCCATCATCCCAACACCACCATTCCCACTAAACCATGTCCCAAAGTGCCATGTCTACCAGTTTTTTGAACACCTCCAGGGATGATGACTCCACCACCTCCCTGGGCAGCCTGATCACTCTTTCATTGAGGAAGTTTTTTCCTAGTATCCAACCTGAACATTTCCTTGTGCAACTTAAGGACATTTCCTCTTGCCCTATCACTAGTTACTGGGGAGAAGAGACTGATCCCCACAGAGCATTCCTTTGGTGATCACCTCCTGGGAGAACATGGACTACTCTGAGACTTTTTTGGCCAAGATATTGTGGATATTCAGCCTGGATTCAACACCCATGTGCAACAGCCAGTCTAGAGTCAATTTAGACTGAAGGGGGACAATCTAAACAGCTTGTATTTTATTACCCTGAGATGTTTAACTTTTTTCCACCCTTTTTGAAAGGCTGGAACTGTAAGATTTGCCCTTTGCAGCTGTATGAACCGTGTGTTAAGAGTAACAGAGCAATCTCAAATCCCTTTGTATTCCAGGGACATTTTTCCAAGGCATTTTGTCTTCGTAACAATACCCAGAGCTCCCTAAATTTTGGGAAGGTCATTTGTTTCCTAGCAGATAGATTCCCTTATCCAGAGCTTACCAGAGCCCAAACAATAATTTATAAACTCTAAGCTCCTTTCTCCTTCAAGATGAAGTGCTTTAGTGTTGAAGCCAAACTAAATCTTTAAATGGTATAAGAGGCATTTGGAGTAGGGGTTGGGTTTTTATTTTTTTTTTTTGGTCCTTTTTTTTTTTTCCCCTACCCAGCTGACAGTAGGTTTACAGTTTATAATCTGGCCTTTGTAAAGGCATTTGTCAGCCTGTATATTTCATTTTAAAACGCGACCACCCATGAGGATGGACAGACAGGAAGCGTTTGTTCACTTGCACCAACAGCCCATTTGAAGGTTGGCTGCAAAATAACAGAATTTAGTCACAAAGGCAAACTTCTCCTTTTTTTTTTCTTTTTTAGACATCTTTCTTTTCTTCTTTCTTTCTTTCTTTATTTATTTACTTCTCCCACTTTTTTTTTTTTTTTTTGGCGTTATCTTGCTATCATCTCGTTTCCAAACGCAGCCTTTGTTTACAGGAAGCTAGCCCTCGGCTCTAAATTTGGAAATTCGATGCCTTCCCCTCATCCTCACGCCCTAGCAGGGATGCTGGTCGTGCATCTTTGGCCTCACAAAAGGCAGATCTGCTTTCATCTTCTCTCCCAGGGTCCCTAGTTTAGCTGCCCCCACCAAAGGAAGACAAGTCCTAGCACTCAAGGGGCAGAGGGGAAATATTCAGCGTGAGCTAACGATTTAACCCAATGAGCCTGTAGTGGGTTGAGGCAAACCCCCTCCCCGCCACGGGCAGAAATAACGACTCAGACAAATGGATTGCAAAAGTGATGGAAAGTTTAAATGGAAAGCAGTGAATGTGTGCAGAAAGCCAGAAGCACAGTGACAAAGAAATCCCAAAGCAAACCCAGAAACATCCCATCCCCACCTGAGGGTGCACCCAGAACCCCCAGGGCTCCTTCTCCCCCCACTTCCCACTGCTAGGCTAGTCTCAGCTGGCCAGATCTGAGACTGCCCATCCCCCTGGCCTTGGGCCTAATCAGACCCATGGCTGGGAGATCTCTCCCCAGTTAACGGGTGACGGTGAGGAGAAGAAAGAGGAAGTGCCAGACCCCGCACTAGATTTTATAGCAGTGCAAAGGACTACGGTAGGAAATACCTGGTTTCCTGTGTCCCCACTGGGCTGGACTTCTGGACACAGGAAGCACACCACGTAGCAGAGGGCACCCAGCCCAAACCACTACAGAGCCCCATCAGAAAGTGCTGCAGCATCTTGCCTATCGTATTTTTTTGGGGGTGGGTTTCCACGTTTAGCAGAGGTTTGAAGGAGTGGTTGTGCCAGCGTCCTGGTTTGAGGTGGAACAGAACTAACTCTGGTCAGGAATTTGACTTCTCAGCTCAGCCTCTGATCAGGGATGGCATTTTCTCAAGTTCAGGGCATATTTGCAGAGACAGTGGCTCCTTCTAGCAGTGAGAATGCTGATGGGTAGAGCTACTGCCCAGGGATGGGCTGCAGAAAGGCTCTTGCTTGGACTTGCTCCCAAGAGGTCCAAGGTCGCTGCTGAATCTTGTGTGCCCTGTTGGGATGTAGGAAGTAAGAGGTGGCACTTGTTGGGAGGAGTGGACAGGACAGATGACCCTTAATTGATCAACAAGGGATTCCATCAAGAATCTAGCTCCTGAATCTGATTCATCACTGCCACTGTGTCCAGTCTGGAATTTCCTTGGTTCCTGTCCCTAGCATCAGTGTTGATGGTGACATCATTGCCATCAGGTGTTGGGTTTGATACTGGTTGTATCTTACTGTATCTATTTAATTGGATTGTTATTTCCATTAAAGCTGCTTCGGTTTTCTTTCCCAACCCATCAGTCTCTCTCCCTTATTCCTTTCCTGTTCCTGTTGGGAAGGGAGAGGGATTCACAGATAGCATCTGTCACTTTTTTAGTGATCAGACCAGCCCTGGCCCTTGACAGTCAAATAATAGTCACTTCTAGAATGCAAGAGAAACGTGTCCAACTCCAAAGAGAGACAAGAAATTGGACCCTATGTTGAAGATGAGCAGCCTCTACCTCTCAAGTAGATGTGTGTGTGTGCACACGTCTCCATGCTGAGGGCTGAGAGGGCAGAAAGCAAGGCCAAGATGATAGGAGCTCCTCCAGGCAGAACCAGATAGAATATTGCATTCCTTCTCCCAGTATCACAAGTAACACTCAGTTTTTATCTCTAATGCTCAAAGGTTTAAAAGGAGGAAATTGCACAGTTCCAGAAAGCAATAAAGCTTTTAGCTCCCCCTCCTCAGTTGCAAAATATAACAATAAATAATGATTACCTAAACCATCCTTGGCCTGGGGCTTAGCACTCTGGCATAACCACTCAGGCAGACCCCTCTCTTCTTCCAGCTGGGTCCATCAACTGTTGGTCACTTCACAATGGCTTTGCAACCTCTTTTTTTCAGTGGCTGCTGCTACTAACTCTGATGCTCAACAACTCCTCTTGCATGGGAAACCATGAGCAAGGGAGATGGGTTCCAGCAAATTCCCTAATTTCTACAGCTAAGACATAATGAATTGGTCACCCACCTCCATGGTGCATTATCCAGCCCTGGTAGGGTGTGTTGCATGGGAACTAGTAAGAGAATGACTTTACATGCAAGAAAAGCCCCTGGAAGAACTTATTGTGGCCTTTCAACACTTAAACAGACCTAAAAGAAAGCTAGGAGACAGACATTTTAGCAAGGCCTGTTGGGACAGGACACGGCAGGATGGTTTAAACTGAAAAACAAACATTTAAGCTGGATAGAAGGAAGACAATTTTTACACTGAGGGTGGTGAGACCCTGGCCTAGGTTGCCTGGAGAGGTGGTAGAAGTCCCATCCCTGGAACCATTCCAGGTCAGACTGTCTGGGGCTCTAAGCAACCTGCTGTGGTCGTGGATGTCCCTGCTGACTGCAGGGGGATTGTCCTAGATCACTTTGAAAGGTCCCTTCCAACCCAAACTAGTCTGTTTCTATGAAAAGCTGTGTAGGTTACTGCCCATAAGACCAATGGATCTGAAACAGGAGATTCAAGCACTGGAATTTCCTCAGTTGTGTTAAAACAGCAAGGTATAAGGGTCTTGAGAAAGAGTCTCAAGCAAAGCCTAGGAACATAAGAAGAGCAAACAAAAAAAAATGTCTAGCTCTGCTTTTCCAGAGTCCTTTTGATCAGTGGAAGATTAGGTTGTCCATGCTAGACCCAAATACTTGGCATTTCCTACACATGGAGCACCATCAGCCAGGTGGTGCTGGCACAAGGACATTACAAGAGCTGATGACACCAGCAGCACTTCTTTGCACAAAGAGCATCTTGAAAGAAGGGGAAGATTTGCAGGGAGAGATGCAAAGAGAAGACTGGGAATAATACTAGAACAATATCACAAAGGCAAGAAGAGAAGGCATGCACCATGGGAGGGGGAAAAGTACATCACCAAGGATATTTTAAGTCCTCTCTTCATGTCACAATAGTAAATGTCTCCACTGTTTTGCCACAGGACTGCAGGTTTGTGGCACTGTGCTGCTAACAACCCCCCTGTGCATACCAAGAGTAAAACCTGCTCTGTGTCTGTCTGTCCTCCTGCTGAAAGCCTGGCTTTATTCTTCATGGATCTGGCAGTCCAGACCATTTTTGATGCATCCAGGCCTCAGTTTCTTGGCCAAAGGCAGCAGTAGTCAGCAGGAAGGACTGCAAAGCATGCCTGCAGTGCTAATGCTGTTTCTGGCCATTCCTGATCCACGTCCTCTCTCCAAACTTGGGCTGTGAACATCTACGGTCACCAGGTTGACTCTCTTGCTGTGCATAAGCCTTTCCAGGCATCCTAGAGAGCAAAGACACTTTCCAAAACAGGCATCAGGTTTCTCGTGGTGGCTAATAGCTCCATCCACGCTTTTAGCAGCAAGACTGTATAATGTCATCATCCTACATTGCCTCTAGTGTGAGTTCTTCCATCAGGATATTTGAAGAAGCCTTTTCTGTTGTCTTTGACTTCCCTTGCAAGGCAGAGTTCCAGCCAGGCCTTAGCCTTCCTAGTTGCCTCCCTACATCCTCTGACAACAGTCTTATACTCCTCCCAAGAGGCCAACACCACCATCCATGATCTGTAGACTCTCTTCTTCCACTTGATTTTGTTGAGCAGTTCCTTACTTAACCATGTGGGTTTCCTGGCTCCCTTTCTTGATTTCCTACTTGATGGGATGATCTGATCTTGGGTAAGGGTATTTGTATTTTTCAGTGCCTGAAGCTGACACAAAGTTCTGTTAGAGGCCATGTTATCCATTTGGAGCATGACCCCAAGCTCACCAGTGAGGATTTAAAGCTGTGACCTGCCAAGTCTGAGAACATACTGGGAAACCTGAGGAATATCTCTTTGTGCAAGAGATGCTTTCACTGCCCCTCATTTAACAGCTCTAGATGCTCTGGCTGCTTTAGTCTGAATTGGGGCATATTTTAAGGCACATCTGGAGACATGAATTCAAACCCTAGTTAGTTCATCTTCTCCTGTTTTCACCATCCACTGTGTTTTAGTTTAGGAAAGATGCTGAGTTGCTGGAATGTGTCCAGAGAAGGATAACAAAGCTGGGGAGGGGGTTGGAGCACAAGCCCTGTGAGAAGAGGCTGAGGGAGCTGGAGTTGCTTAGCCTGGAGAAGAAGAGGCTCAGGGGAGACCTTATGGCTGTCTACAACTGCCTGAAGGGAGGTTGTAGCCAGGTGGGGATTGGTCTCTTCTCCCAGGCAACCAGAACAAGAGGACACAGTCTCAAGCTGCACCAGGGGATGTTTAGACTGGATGTTAGGAAGAAGTTCTTCACAGAAAGAGAGATTGGCCATTGGAATGTGCTGCCCAGGGAGGTGGTAAAGTCACCATCACTGGAGGTGTTTAGGAAGAGACTGGTTGGGGCACTTGGTGCTGTGGTTTAGTTGATTAGATGGTGTTGGATGAGAGGTTGGACTCAATGATCTCGAAGGTCTTTTCCAACATGGTCAGTTCAATTCAGTTCAATTCAATTCAATTCAATTCAATTCAATTCAATTCAATTCAATTCAATTCAATTCAATTCAATTTCAATTCAATTCAATTCAATTCCTATTCTAGTCTAGTCTAGTCTAGTCCAGTCTAGTCTAGTCTATTCGACTCTATTCTATTGAATTCCTCCAGCCTTGCTGGAAATGTGAGCAGCTCTGCTGAGCTGCCTGGACCTTGCTGTGACTCTAAGGATTGTATTTAAGTTTTCTAGGAAACCTGGACCAGGCCCACTGACCCACATCTTTGGCGTAGGCAGGAAAAATGATTTTTTTATAACAACATCTAAACTGCTCTACTGTGGTTCAGTAAACAGCAAATTTATTTTGGGATCTCATCCCAGTCTTCAGGCTGCTTCATTTTCCTCAATCAAGGCTATTATGTTACTAGCTTTGGCCTTATGAATCCTATTCCCAACACTCAACCTTTATTTATTATTTGTAAGGGGCATAGATCATTCTGCCTTATAACTGTAAATACTCTACTTACACAGAGCCCAGCACATCCTCTTTGTTTAAAGTCTAAGCTGTGATGTTTTACATAAATTTGTTTCCTTTCCAAGTTGAAAGGTCCAAAAGATAAACCCGTGAGTATCCTAACGTGTGTGAACCTTAGCCTGAGCCCAGCCTGCACCCTGGCCCACCCGAGGGATCTCCTTCCAGCTCAACTGGTTGTGGTGTCAACATTCAGAGATAAATAATAATCAGGGAAGGGAAAGACAAAAAAAAAATTCTCCTTGAGAGAGGGTTGTAACTGAGCTTGAATGCAGCCAGGGAATGAGTACTGGAGGGACTGCTGGAGTTGCAGATGTCCCTGTTCACTGCAGGGGGTTTGGACTTGATTGTCATTAAAGATCCCTTATAACTCAAACCATTCTATAATTTGATGATTCTGTGACTCCTGAAACATATTCTTGGGGGGAAAAAAAATTATTCATTGACTTTCATGATGGGTCAGAAGGTTACAAAGCATTTTACTACAGGGCTGTAAAGTAGAAGTTAGTGTATCATGAGTACAATGATAGAAGTCATTGCACTCATGATGCATTGTACTGCCCGATAAGGCTGGGCATTAGAACAGGCTGCCCAGGGAGATGGTGGAGTCACCATCCCTGGAGGTGTTTAAAAAATATGCAGGCATGGCTCTTCAGGAGATAGCTTAGTGGGCACGGTGGTGTTTGTTGCATTGGACATTGAGACACTTGAACATGTCCAGAGAAGGGCAACGAGGCTGGGGAGAGGCCTCAAGCACAGCCCTATGAAGAGAGGCTGAGGGAGCTGGGATTGTTTAGCCTGGAGAGGAGGAGGCTCAGGGGAGACCTTATTGCTGAAGGGAGGTTGTAGCCAGGAGGGGGTTGGTCTCTACTCCCAGGCAACCAGCACCAGAACAAGAGGACACAGTCTCAGTCTGCGCCAGGGGAAGTTTGGGCTGGAGGTGAGAAGAAAGTTCTTCACAGAGAGAGTTGTTAGCCATTGGAATGTGCTGCCCAGGGAGGTGGTGCCATCCCTGGAGGTGTTCAAGAGGGAATTGGATGTGGCACTTGGTGCCATGGTTTAGTCATGAGGTCTGTGGTGACAGGTTGGACTCGATGATCTTTGAGGTCTCTTCCAACCTTGGTGATTCTGTGATCCTATGACAGTTGCACTTGGTGGTCTTAGAGGTCTTTCCCAAGTTTCACAATTCTGTGCTTCTGTGATTCTAAGCATCATCCATGGGCATACAACACAGTTCATTAAAATAACCTGAAGGAGCAGCCTGGTAAAGGAAGGCAATAGAGCAGCTTTAAATGATACCTGCACCATTTCTGAGTGATCAAGTAAGTGACAAGGCTCATCAAGCACTTTGTTTACAGTCCTGGCTTCGCTGTCTGAGAATCACCTGCTTCCTCCAGCTGCAGGCAGCGTGGCCTACCAACCCCATGCTAATATTTCAGCTTTGGAAGATTGATTTGGTTTCATTTGCTTCGTTTCCAGTCGAATGAAATGTGAGGTTCTGATGGTGGCCCTGGAGGAAGCTGAGTTATTTTTCATTAGTTCAAAATTAGCCTTTTCAAAAGGAGAAGCTGGAAAGTGCTTTCTTTGAGAACAAAGTAGTACTGTGTGGTTTGGTTGGCTTCTTAATGGCTTCTGCCCCCTCACTGCACTCCTTCAGCTGCTCAACACAAACCCACAATGAATTTTAACCCAGCCAAAGGTGCACCTGAACTATTAATTCACATAAAACAGGAGAACACAAAGGTCTCCTCCACACTGACACTAGCTGTGGTGATGATAAAAAGCTGGTTTCACATGCCTGGGATCTAACTGGATTTGCAATGAGTAAGGACAATATGAAGATGTGAATGCCTTCCTTCATGCCCAACCTGAACCCTGGGGCAATGGTTCAGATCCCAGACAAATGAGAAAAGACTTTGTTGCTTTGATGCATGTTTCCTTTGCCAAAAGCCCCAGTCCTAATCTCCACTGGAGCTGCTTTGAGCCATAATGTCCCCATCCTCCTTGCAAAGAGCTTTGGCACCCATGAGCCCACCCAGCATTGCCCACAAACCCCAGCCAACAAGGGGTTAACATCACCAATCCAACGCAGCAGGAAAGGCTTTGTCATGAGCACATTAGTGGCAAAAGTGAGTCACCAATAATCAGAGGTCATGGCTGTGGTGTCCTGGTTGGGGTCCAACACCAGAGGAAGAGCAGCCAGAGCCACAACACCCCACTGAAGGTACCACTGACATCCTGTGGGGTGGAGGTAGCCCCAACCAAATCCCCTTAGCCACCACTAACCACATTTTTTAAGCTTCAAAAATGGTCATTTTGTGTTGCTTTTCCAACTCTTCCTTTCCTTTTGACCCAAGGGAGAGCACTGTTTGTTCTGTGTAGGTGGCAAGGAGAAGGGACAAGAGGGATGCTTCGGCAGTGATATCACCAGCCCTGAGTAAATTCTCTGACCAAAAGTTAAGGGCAGCAGAAAGAGGCACGCTGCATCCTTTAAATGCCAGATCTCCATTTGCTAGCAGGCTGACAGGAACAATCAGGGCCCTTAATAGCCAGCTGCTAAGTCATCAGGTATAAATATTTACAGAGGCCTATTGCAACATGGACATTCCTCCAGATGCAAGAGGATCCCAGCTATTGCGTGGCATTTTCACCTTATGCAAGAGATCCCATTTTAGACACTCACTGCCTCGCCAGCCATGCAACAACAGAAATAGCATGTTGTGGAAAACACAGACATGCACCCATGCCTCAGGAGCTGTTCACTCTCTCCTCCTCTTGCCTTGTCAAATGTGTGCTCAAATAAGATATTAGAGAGCAAATGGAGGTGGCCATTGGTTACCCAGAGAAGCAGCACCCTCCTGACAATTGCAGTTGTTCAGAAGAAGAGAAGGCTCCAGGCAGGTATTATTGTGGCTTTGGGGGACTTAGAGGGGCTGATCAGAAAGTTGGGGGATAGATATTTTAGCAGGGCTTCTTGTGACAGGACAAGGGGTGAAGGGTTTATTCTAAAAGAGGAAAGATTCACACTGGATAGAAAGAAGAAGTTTTTAATAATAAGGGTGGTGAGACCTCAGCCCAGATTGACTAGAGAGGTGGGAGATGCCCCATCCCTGGAACCATTCCAGGTCAGGTTGGTTGGAGCTCTGAGCAACCTGCTCTAGTTGCAGATGTCCCATCTGACTGCAGGGGCATTGGACTAAATGAGCTTGAAATGCCCCTTCCAACTCAAACCGTTTAATGACTCAACTAGAGCAGGTTGCTCGGAGCCCCAAACAACCTGACCTGGGATGGTTCCGGGGTTGGGCATCTCCCACTTCTTCGGGCAACCTGGTTCAGTGTTTCACCACTCTCAGCATAAAAAGTCTCCACCTTAGAACTAGTGTGAATCTCCCTTCTTTCCCTGGAGAAGCAGGCTGAGCCTGCAGCAGATGAGATGACTCTGGAGGTGGTGACGCAGCACTTCACTGTTGGAAGCAAGTGCTAGCATGAAGCAAATCTCAATTTAAAACCAACCAGTTTTCTTAAGATGGGCACAAACTGGAGCACAGGAGGTTCCATCTGAACACAGGAAATGCTTCTTGGAGGGTGCCTGAGCCTTGGAGCAGGCTGCCTGGAAAAGTTGTGGAGTCTCCTTCTCTGGAGAGATTCCAAACCCACCTGGCCATTGCGATCCTGGGCAACCTGCTGTGAGTGACTCTGTTTTTGCAGGGTGATTGGACTGGAGTCATACCCACAGCTCCCTTCCCCAACCCCCACCATGCTGGGAGTCTGGGATTTCTTAAGGCCACCCTGCTTCCCTGCTCCACACACCAACTGTACTCCTCCAGGATCAGCTGCTGATGCTCCACTTGTGTTGGTGAGCCTGCTTGGTGGTTCTTGCTGAAGTGCTGATGTTTTCTCCTTTTATATGTTCAGAAACTCCTCCTCCAAATCTAGTGTGAAATGATGACAATGCAGCTCGTGCTGGAGCCAAAAGCCAGGAAATACAGCAGGTTTCCAATGATAATCTTATTGGTTGGTTTACCAAAAACAAACAAAAAAAAAAAGCTTGAAGGTGATGATTTTGTGCTGGAAAGGGAACAGAAGTTATCCTGCAGCATGCCTGACTGCCTCCTTTTACTGATTCCAGACGCCAGGCCAGGCAGGATCTGGCAATTTTCACTATCGTGTTATCACTCTGCAATATGTCAGCAAATTCTTGTACAAACATGATTATTTTCTTTAAAAAGCCACGTTCTATCACTTCTTCTTCATAATCATGACTGATAGTGAATCTAATCTGAATTGGGTTTGAAGGAGGCACAAGAACAATGAAGTGCCATTAGCAGCCGGGGGGGGGGGGGGGGTGGGGGGGGTTGGGACACCACATCCTGTGCTTTCATTTTTAAAGCCAGGGATCACTTCAGAACCAATTCTCCTCAATGCTGAAACGAGAGATAGGTTTGAGAGCAACATACACATCTCTCTGAGCACCTGAAGTTCATAGCAGATCATCTTTATAGAATCATAGAATCAATAAGGTTGGAAAAGACCTCAGAGATCATCAAGTCCAACCTATCACCAAACACCTCATGACTACTAGACCATGGCACCAAGTGCCATGTCAAGTCTCCTCTTGAACACCTCCAGGGATGACAGCTCCACCACCTCCCTGGGCAGCACATTCCAATGGCTAACAACTCTCTCAGTGAAGAACTTTCTCCTCGCTTCCAGCCTAAACGTCCCCTGGCACAGCTTGAGACTGTGTCCTCTTGTTCTGGCACTGGTTGCCTGGGAGAAGAGGCCAACCCCCTCCTGGCCACAACCTCCCTTCAGGTCGTTGTAGACAGCAATAAGGTCTCCCCTGAGCCTCCTCTTCTCCAGGCATGCAGGAAGTCAAAAAGCTGTGCTCGAGTTTTGCACAGGCATGAGCAGTCCCTTAGAACCTGCTGTGGTGTCTCATCTGAGCAGATGGCACCAAGCTGTGCAGTGTTGCACACCTGAAGGATGGGACTCATCCAGACCAGGAACATGGACAAGCTGTAGAAATGAGACTGTGTTAGCCTCATAAGGTTCAACAAGGCCAAGGCCAAGTTCCTGCACAGGTGTCTGGGCAACCCCCAGTATCGATCCAGGCTGTGGGTGAACAGCTGGAGAGCAGTCCTGTAGAAAAGGACTTAGGGGTGTTGGGGGTTGAAAAGCTGAACATGAGCTGGCAACATGCCCTCACCGTCTAGAACCAACCATGTCATAGAGTGTATCCCCAGCAGTGTGGGCAGCAGGTGGAGGAAGGGGATTCTCCCCCTCTGCTCTGCTCTCTGCTTTGCTGAGACCCCACCTGCAGTGAATGAACCTCATGCAAATGCTCAGTGGCTGCAGTGGGCTGTATGTTTCAGCAGTGATGAAGGCTTTCTCACAATCCCACAATCCCAGGATGGTGAGGGCTGCAAGTGACCTCTGGAGATCATCTGGTCCAACCACCCTGCCAAAGCAGGGCCACCCACTGCAGGCTACCCAGTATCACAATGGCCAGGGGGCTGGAATCTCTTCAGAGGAGACTCCACAGCCCCTCCAGACAGCTGGTTCCAGGGCTCCAGCACCCTCACAGCAAAGAATTTTCTCCTCATGTTCAGATCAAACATCCTGGATTTCAGTTTGTGCCTACTGCACCTTGTCCTATCACTGGGCACCACTGAAAAGAGTCTGGCCCCATCCTCTTGCCCCACAGCTCTTTTATATGTTAATCAGCATTTATCAGATCCCCTCTCAGGCTGCTATTCTCCAGGCTAAACAGCCCCAGGTCTCTCAGCCTTTCCTCCTCACACAGATTTTCCAGTCCCCTCAGCATCTCTGTAGCCCCTGCGGCATTCTCTCCAGTAGTTCCTTGTCTCTCTTGAGCTGGCGAGCTCAGACCTGGTCACAATATTCTCGACATGTCCCCACTAGGGCAGAGTGGAAGGGAAGGAGAACCTCCCTCGACCTACTAGTTGCACTCCTCTTCTTTCACTCCTCTTCTTGCAATGTTGCAGGGTAAAGGGAAGGAAAAGAAGAAATTTTGTCAAACACAAAAACCTCTCCCAGCTGTCTAGCAATATTAAACACTGTCTTAATTTTTTCAGCCTCTCCCTCAGCCCTCTGATTGGAGCAAGGTCCTTTGGAAGGGGAATAGGTTTTCTGCTGTCACAGTCAAGGAGTAACTGAGCCTTTCAAGTGGCTGATTTGATTTAATCTTTCAAACATGTGTCCAAATTGCACGAGCAAGGAAAGCTCCATCCACCCCTGCCCTCTCACCAAATGGAGCCCTTCGCCGGTGGGGGTTCTTCAGAGCAACTCCTGCATACCAGAGGTAATAACCTCCAATACCTTAAGTCAAAAAGCTGAGTAAAACTCACCAGGTAATGTGTTTGGGATTAAGTTTAAACAGGCTCCCATCACTAATAATGCATCTGCTGGCCACGGGGAGATTTTGTAGGACTAACGTCGGCGTTGAGGGATGGAGGTCTTGCACAGCTCACCAAACAAGCCCAGGAGAGGAGGCAGCACCAGGGGTGCAAGAAGAGCACCCCAACCCTACCATATACTCACTGCCCCCTTCATGACTCCCACCCTGCCTTTTCAGGAGGGCAGAAAGGGGGGGGGGGGGGGGGGATAAAAAAAATGCAAGAAGCTGGACTCAGTCCATTTTTAACTCTCTTGATGTGTCTGGGATGTAGACAGATGCTGTTTAGACAGGCTGGTTTAGTGGGTGGCCAGGAGAGGAGACCATGGCTGTACAGTTTATAGAAGGCTCCCGGCATAAATGAACTGTTGAAGACCATTGGAAGCCTCAGTGAAATCACAACATGCAGAAACATGGGGGAGGGAGGGGAGAAAGAAGAAGAAGGAGGAGGAGGAGGAGGAGGAGGAAAAAAAAAGCTCTTTCAGAAAAGGCAACAGGAGAAAGGGATGGTTTTGTTGGGCGAGTTTGTGAAAATCACAATGAGGTGAGTTTCAGTAAAGCCTGCATTCATTAGTGTCCCCCCACCCCCAATAAAGTAAACACCAATCCAGGGAGTGAAAATAAAGTGAAAATAAAACAACCAAAAAAGAAAGTTAGCAGATCTGAAGTTTCCCTGCATCGAGGATAAGGAACAGACGTGGCTTTTCCTTGCTCCTGTCTAGTCTTGCTAGGTGGAAAGCTAATATTTGAGGTCATGCTTCAGTTGGGTGCATTTGTATATTGGGGAAAAAAGGCTGTCCACACTGGTCTGCCCAGTTGCCAGCCTTCACGGGGTGAAAAAAGAAAAAGGAGCAGATTGGGAGTTTCCTGGGTAGGTTTGGAAATAAGCTGAAGATGACCTTTCACTCCCACACACCAGCTGCCTAAAAATTGAACCAGCCAATCACCGAGTCCTGTGCTCACCGAGCTCCACAGCTTAATGTGAGAAATTATTCCCAAATCCCTAAATGTTGAGACTGAAGAGATCTGGGATCATAAAGAAAGTCGCTAAGGCTGAGCTCCAGCCTATTGGTTAGCCATTGGAATGGGCTGCCCAGGGAGGTGGTGGAGGCACCATCCCTGGAGGTGTTCAAGAGGGGTTTGGACATGGCACTTGGTGCCATGGTTTAGTCATAAGGTCTGTGGTGACAGGTTGGACTTGAAGATCTTTGAGATCTTCTTCCAACCTTGGTGATTCTGTGATTCTGTGATATATTCCCCACTTGGGTCCTATCAATCTGCATAAAGCTGCTCTTTAAACCACACAGAAAACAAATGAAGTCATCATTTTGCTCCTATGTGTCAATTCTGTGTTTTAACATAATGGTTAAGACTTTAAAAGCTGCCTGGGATGTCCAAGCTCCTCTCCCCTTGCTCTTAAAGAAAAGAGGCATCACCCCAAAACCATGGCACTCAGAGGAGATCAGAGAATTTTGCAGAGATGCAAAGCATCCCTGTGAATGGAGGGCATAAAGAAGAATGTAACCAGCAGGTCAAGGGAGGTTTTCCTCCCCCTTTACTCTGTGGCGTAACAAAGCCACATCTGGAGTATTGTGTCCAGTTTTGGGCTCCCCAGTTCAAGATGGACAAGGAACTACTGGAGAGAGTCAAGCAGAGAGTCCAGCACAGGCTCCAAAGATGCCGAGGGGGCTGGAACTTCTCTGTGAGGAAGAAAGGCTGAGAGACCTGGGGCTGTTTAGCCTGGGGAAGAGCAGCCTGAAAGGGGATCTGCTCAACACTGCTCAACAGATAGAAGGAGAGGGGTAAAAGATGGGGCCAGGCTCTTGTCAGTGATAGGACAAGGCACAATGGCCACAAACTTGAACCCAGGATGTTCTGTCTGAACATGAGGAGAAACTTCCTTGCTGTAAGGGTTTTGGAGTCCTGGAGTAGGCTGCCCAGAGAGGTTGTGAAGTCTCTTTCTCTGGAGACATTCCAGACCTGCCTGGACATTGTGACCCTGGGCAAGCTGCTGCGGGTGACCCTGCTTGAGCAGGCAGATTGGACTAGATGATCCCTGGAGGTCCCTTCTAATCCCCACCATGCTGAGATTCTGGAATTCTGTGAATATTTGTCCTTTCTCCACCCAGGCTGGAGCTGGACATGAAGCTGCTGGAAATCCCACGGGATAAAAGAGAGGGGAAAAAAAAAACCACAACTAAATCTATCATTAAAATCTCTGTGTGATGAGAATCTGTCATTAAACCATTGTCCAGCCTGGAAATGAAATGTTTCCAGGCCAGAAGAGAGGAGCTAAAATTGATCTAAAAATAATTGACTATTCTGCACCAACTCATGACAAATTTATCTCTGGGGTTTGGAGGATTTCTCTTCTTTTATTACCACTTCAAGTGTGAGGATGGAAAATACAGGCATGCAAAACAAACCCTGCTGCTTTGTGCTTAAGCCCATACGCCTCTCCCTACCCTGGACTTTCTGGACCTTTGAAAGAATTCCTTCACTTCCCAAAGGTCACAGCATAAAACTGCCCAGCTCTATTCCAATTAGTGACCAAGGAAGCAATGGAAACCATTTTTCTCCCAGCTTTGGCCAAATAAAAGCGAGGTTAGAACCTTCACCAATAAAAATTCTCTTTCTTTTTGTTTGTTTGTTTTTTTTTTTTTTTCCTGTCTTTCATAGTTAAATCCAACAAAAGAAATCAGAGCATTTTTCAGCCAGTAAAGGTCAGCTTGCCTTCATTACATGTGCCACTGAGTATCAGAAACCGGAATACTAAATGACATCAGAGCCGAGGAGGTATCTTCACAACCATACATTATGCACAGAAGCAACTGTTCAAACACCATCTCATTTAATTGCTCTTAAGTTTTAAATATCTCCAGCTCCCACCTTTCTGCCCCACTTCCCCCTCCCCCCCAAAAAAAATCTCTCTGTTTCACCATCCTGGGACTGCTCCTGCTCATGGGGCGGGAGGGGGGAAGGCCATTTGCTCTGAGCTCCATTGGCTCATTTGAATTGCTCACAAGAGCAACAAACCCCACCCCCCACCCCAAGTAAATAACTAACTAAATAAAATGAGGCATCTCATCAGTGATTTTTCTTCTTGTCTCGCCCCTGCTGCTGATACGATAAGGAGAGGACTCTCCTTGCGGGCGACTCCACATTTAATTAGCTCCAGATGCAGCCTAATTAGTCAGTCTGCAGGGCCAGCATTGTTGGGTTGTCACTCGAGCCTTCCCTCACGGCGAAGTAAAAGAGATGAGATTGAACATGAAAACCAGATGCCCGCGCGTGTGTGTGTGTGTGTGCGCGCGCCTCGCTCTGGGCTGCCCATCGGATGGGCTCCCCCTCAGCTGGGGAGGGGGAAGGAGGGAGGGAGGGAGGGAGCGAAGGATAATAAATGTTGTGTTTAAAAGCCACGGGCACGGACAAAGCTTCCCATGGTTCAAGTAAGACGGTAGCATGTGCCGAGGGAAGGGGTCACAGCTTAAAACAACTGATTCCCACTAATTCTCCTTCACTGGGCATCCTCCAGCAGGACCCATGTCGGGGAGGGGGAGGGGAGGAGGGGTGTGTTTGGTACAAATTGCTTTGACATCTTGCACAGGTTTGCACGGCAGGCTTGTGGACTTTACCTTTCTTCGCCAGATTAAGCCCTTAATGCCTGGTTAACACCACGGAGATAGTTTTAATTTTAATGTAGAGTTTTTTCCTTTCATTTTCCCTAATTTAGAAGACAGAGGGTTTGCTTGCTGGATTGGCATTTCGGGTCTGGAACTAGGGATGGGGCAGGGGGAAAATTAGCAGCCTGCAGAAAAATCAGTGGGGCAGAGGGGCTTACCATAATGCCATCTGACACACTCATAAGCTTTACATGATTTGTACAAATCAGAAGTAGGAAACTCTATCAGCAGCCTTGTTTGTGCTCTTAGAGTGGAAGGATGAAGGAGGGAGGGAATTTGTGTTGATACGGTTATAAAATTTACGTTGCCTTAGAGCATCGACTGAGCAATGCTGGAAGTGGTCACTTGAATCACTGCCAGGTCAGCATGCTCTTCTCTAACTGGTTTTATCAGGTTAAAATGATGAAGAAGACTGTCCTGCTGGACCATGGGTGTTTCAGCACCAGTTTCACTCAGGACAGCCTTCTGCCAGGCTCAGCACTCCTAATGTGGCGTTAGTGCCACAGGAAAAAGCACTTTCCCCATCAGGTACAGAGACATTGGCCCTGGATGCCCAGAGAGGTGGGAGATGCCCAAACCCTGGAACCATTGGTTGTCTAGGGCTCTGAGCTACCTGCTCTACTTGCAAATGTCCCTGCTGACTGCAGAGAAGTTGGACTAGATGATCTTGAATGGTCACTTCCAACCCAAACCATTCTATGACGTTGTGGAGACACCTGCAGTATATAGTCACAGGAAGAAATAACAGTTCCAGCTCATGACCCTTAGTGGCTTTGCTCTGCCTGGTCCTGTGCCTTGCAACATGTCCATGGACAAAGGAATCAGAGTATTACATAGGAGATACAGACAAGGCAACTGACCCCGAAGTAAAAGCAGCATATTGCTGAGTTGTTAAAGTGCCTGCATGAAGGTTGCTTGAGCTCAGGAGAACAGCTATGTGGTATGTGTTGCCTGTTTATTATTATTTGGGATGAAGAACTAGCTCAGCTCTCAGTAAATTACATGAAACCTCACTTTGCTTCACCAGAAACCTCATCCAAACCTCATGACTGGGTTATCACCCCAGCTGGGGAAAAAGCTATTTCCGTAAAAGCAGTATTTAGTTTAATTGGAAGTCAAAATGACTCAGCAGACAAGTCCCATAGCTCAAGGGGGTACAGTTGCAGAATGGGATCCTTTCATTTTTTAGATGTTTTGAAAGAAGGCCAATAAAATAAATAGAAAACCTGCCAGCTCCTCTCCAACCTCTCCCATACCTACTAACCATGCAGCTGAGCTGTCTCTGCAGCTCCCCTGCTCCATTGCACCCACCACTCACATCTTCGTGCCAGCACCATCCCTGTGGGCATGATGATGATCTTAAAGGAGTTCTCACAGCTCCTCCAGGACTAATGATGAGGAGCAAAATCCAGTACATGCAATTGCTGACCCTTTTCTGTAGACCTCATGGAAATGGCTTTGCTACACCCTAAAGTTTTGGTCCCTCCTTTCTTGTTGGAAGCGGAGTTGGTGCAGGTAACTCAATCCCGAGTGATGTTTTTAAGCATGATTACAGTCCTCGCGTGCTTTCCAGATGCTGAATTATGGTGCAGCAGTGAAGTAGTCAGGCAGATGTTTCAACCTTTAACAGCTTAAATTGGCAGAAGGATCACACACTTATTTTGCAGGGAGCTGCACGAAGATCCTTACGTGCATTTGAGCACCAAAGAAATGAAGATGAGGCAGCGTGTGTTCTTCTCCTTCGTTCAGCGGTGCACAGCGACAAGACAAGGGGCAGTGGGCACAAACTGGAACCCAGGAGGTTCCATTTGAACAGGAGGACTTTTCTGTGAGCAAAGGCTGGTCAGAAAGGCTGTGGAGTCTCCTTCTCTAGAGAGATTCCAAACCCACCTGGACACTGTGATCCTCAACAACCTGCTGTGGGTGCCCCTGCTTTAGCAGGGGGGTTGGACTAAGCAACCCCAGAGGTCCCTTCTAACCCCCAGTGTGCTGGGATTCTGGGACTGTTCACACAAAGTCCATCCTGTGGCTGAGCTGAGCTTACCCAAAGGAAAAGGAAATTGCAAACACGAGAGAGTAGCTGTTTTTTTGGCTCTGGTCTTGCCAAGCACCCCAGCCTTCAAACTACAAAGTTATTTGAGCCCCAAACCTTTGTTGAAATCAATCAATGAGTTTTGGGCACCACACACACTCTGAAGCTCTGGTCCCAGATGACTTCTTTCCAATGCAACCAGAGAACTGGAAGAGATGGACTATTTAGGAGGTTCTTGGGGATGAGGATTCTTATTTAACAGCTTTGGAGAATCCTTCTGCACCTTTTTGAAGTGAAATCTTACAATGATTCATGTCTCTGACTCTGGCGAAAACTTCCCCGCTACAAAGCCACCCACTCGCAGCATAGCCATGGAGAGAGGAAGGCTGATTTTCCCATAGCTGAGGTCTGCATCCAGGTTTTCCCCACTTTTAATACATTTCCAAGTCTCTCCTCGTCAGATCCTGCAATGAAGTCACCAAAGGAAACAAAAGGAGAGCGAAACGGCTTTCATAAAGTCTGGAAAAAATAATCCATCGAACCTCTATAGCACATCAGGTTAAGGAAGAGACATCTGGCTTTTATTATGTTTTATAAGGTTGATAGCAAATAAGGGTATTAGAGTTAATTTACTTATTTAGAGAGGAACGACTCAATCACAGAAGCCGTGATTGTGACTGCATGTTACGAGAGCTCCGAAAATTCTCTCCAGTCTCCTCCGGGAGGGAAACAGTGCCAATGGTAAAGCAACGTCTGTTTTCCACAGAGGTATTCCCAAAGGAAAGCAAAGATCAGGGTAAAAGCACCGGGAGTAAGTCCTTCCCAGACAGCCTGGCTGTGTAGGAAGACATACCAAAGCATTGCTTAGTGGTGTAGGTGTAACTGGAGGCTGAGAACAAGATTCGGTTGTGGCTATGCCAACGGAGACATCCTGCTGAGGAGGCTGAGATGTTAACAGGTGAGACAGAGGAGAAAGGGGAGAGTGAGAGTTTGTCTGAAAGAATTACAGACCCAGAGATGTTGCTTGGTAGAGAGCTCTGGGCTTCTCCTGTCCAAAACCAAACAATCATCTGCATGAGGTCGCATCCGCCTCATGAGCTCGCTTGACCTGTTATGCTCCAGGGCTGCACCACCCTCCTGGTGAAGATTTAAGTCCATCCTGAAACAGTGGCCACTGTCCTTTGTGATTCTGCTATTTCCAAGCAGAGCTTGGCTCTATCATCTTCATAACTCCTTTTCAAGCCACTGCAGTCTAGTAGCAAACCTGCTAACCGCTTTCTCATGCATCTGAAGAAATCAAACATCCCAAATTCTTCTTGCAAGCCATGGAAGTTCCAAGTTCCTGGTCGTGTTGAGAGACCTGTAATGGATCCTCTGCAGGTCATCAATGTCACTTTTCAAATGGGGGCTCCAACACTGGACAAAACTTCAGTATGTTACAAGAGTAGCTTCCTATGCTGCCTTGTCTCTGGCTTCCCCTGAGAATGGAGGAGCAGGAAACAAAAAAACACTACACCAAGCATGTGTAGCAACTCCTTTCACTTGAGTCATGAAACAGATTCCTTTTCAGAGTGGGCCTGTTGTGACAGGACAAGGGGTGATGGTTTTAAACTAAAAGAGGGAGGTTTAGACTAGAGAGAAGAAAGAAATGTTTTACACTGAGGGTGGTGAGACACTGGCCCAAGCTGCCCAGAGAGGTGGGAGATGCCCCATTCCTGGAACCATTCCAGGTCAGGTTGTCTGGGGCTCTGAGCAACCTGCTTTAGTTGCAGGTGTTCCTGCTGACTGCAGAAGGGTTGAACAAGATGACCTTAAAAGGTCCCTTCCAACCCCAAATATTCTGTGATTCTATGATTCTGTCTCTCTTGCACTCTCCATCTCCAGTACGTCTCACTGGACACAGTGCTGCGCCCACCCCAGGTTTTTATGTGCTGTTCTGCTCTCTCTCTTTGGCTTTTTTGGAGCTCTGTGACCTTCAAAGGGGTTCATGGGGCACACACCTCCATCAACAACATGTCTAACCTAAACCCACATTTGGCCATCCCTGCTGGGATAAGCCCCATGCAGATCTACCACCTTGGGAGCCCAGCAGCGTGGACTTGCATTTCCCCACGGTTTAGTTATCCAAGAAAAAAAGGGTTCTTGTTCTGTCCACAGAGGAGTTTAGAGTGTTACAGGGGAGGAAGCACTGGCAAGAAGTGAGCTGCCCTGAAAATCTGGATCCCTTGGGGGTCATTACACCCTTAATGGCACCTGATAGCTCCAAGAAAGCTTTCAAGTGCCCTTTCAGCACACCTCCTCTCCATGGACGCATCCATCCCAGGGCTCTCTGTCATCAGGTCTCTCCACTGCTAGTTTAAATGTCGTGAGGAATACTCCCCCACCCCCTTGTAAAACAAAGGAAGCAATAAAGTTTTTTTTCCATCTCATTTTTGAGCAACACACCTGAGATTTCCATAGTATTGCTTTTAGTTATTATTTCGAAGGATTTTCCTATTTTTTCCCTCTCTTTTCGTTTCCACCACCCCCTTCCCCCCCCCCGGTTTACTTTGGAATAAAAATTGCTGCTGCCACCAGCTGGAGCTTCTCAGAAATAGCACTGAGAAGTTTTCGTGCATCCCCCAGGACTCATTTGCAGCCTCTTCTACCTTCATTCCTGCTTGTTGCAGTTAGCTAAACCCAAAGTTAAATCCAACTTGGAGGCAGAGAACAAAATTCCATGAGATTTGATGGGTTTTGCTTGAGTTGGATCTTTCAGTGCCAGGAACTTTGCCAGGAGTTAAATAAAACCCATGCTCAGACATAAATTTCACCGGTTAAAACAGGAGCTGTGAGCAAGGGGAAGTTTAGAGAGACAAAAGTGGGTGAGGAATTTTATATTCAAACTGCAGAAACAGGTTAAATTAAACTCAGAGTTGTCTCTTCCGTGATGAATTTGTTGATTGGGGGGGTGGGGGTGGGGGAAGAGCTGTGAATTTCAGCATGATCAGCAATGCAGCTGGGGGATGGAGGAGGCTGAAATTGCTTCTTGTGGATCTCAGCAAGAGGTTTCTGGGGGTTTTAAGCCTTGCAGCCAGTCCCTAAACCAAATCCAGGGGGGAAAAAGAATAAAAATCAAGTTCTTTCCTAGAAAGGACTTTCCTCTGAATCTCACTTGGTTTTGTACAATGGATTTACAACACCAATAACAAAGGAGCGGTGCTGGAAGAGGCAACCCAACCCCTAAAAGCCACCCCAACCTCCTGGCAAAGTGATTTATGCTGGGAGCAGCTGAGCTTTCAGATGGATGTCCTCAGCTAGTTTGCAGTAATGCCACTCACAGATAATTTTTGATTCAATCCATGCCACATGAGGCAGCAGCGGTGCTGACCCTTGGCTTTTAACCCCAAGACCTTCACTGTT
Source organism: Picus viridis (assembly GCA_033816785.1). NCBI lineage: Eukaryota > Metazoa > Chordata > Aves > Piciformes > Picidae > Picus > Picus viridis. The sequence goes on along the minus strand of CM066591.1, from coordinate 12,068,498 downwards.
CTGGCTAAAGGAACTACTGTCTGTCCCCTGATAACCCCCCTGACAGAACTCAGCTGGGTTTAATATCTCCTGCTGGGGTTTATGGATAAAGACACAGGACTGGTGGCTCATGTTGGCAGCTAGAGACCAGCACCCTGCCACCACATTTTGTCTCATACAGTTTAGATGCATTAATATAGTTCATAGCCTTTTGGCCTTGAAATCTTCCAGTTGGGGTTGTCTTTGAAAGTATTCCTCTCCCACAAATCTTTATTCCAAGCCACAAGGTGCATATATCTTTAACTCCATCCCAGTGCTGACACAGATTGGATTTTGCCAGGATGGGGTTGAAGAAAACAGCCTCTGTTAAATATGTCTCCTTTTCTGCCAGCTCAGAGCAAATTTGGCTTTGCCATCACTGCTTTCTGCACTGGGAGAGAGTTGTCAGCCATGGAATGTGCTGCCCAGGGAGGTGGTGGAGTCACCATCCCTGGAGGTGTCCAAGAGGGGATTGGACGTGGCACTTGGTGCCATGGTTTAGTCATGAGGTCTGTGGTGACAGGTTGGACTTGATGATCTTTGAGGTCTCTTCCAACCTTGGTGATTCTGTGATTAGCCAAAGCTTCATGAAACAAAGCCTTCATTTAGGTATTGGTAAGGAAGACTACAGCCCTGGTAGCCTGATTTCTAACCTCAAAAACCTTCATCAGTTTGACATCGCCTTAGGTAGGAGAGGGGAGAGAAGCACTTAAAACAAGCAGAGGAATATGTGAAACAAAAAGGGAGAAAAAAAGAAGAAAAGATAAATGAAAGAACAGGAACCTCTTGAGAAAGAGAAATAAGAAGAAAGAGGGGCAATGGTTTTGCACTAAAAGAAGGGAGCTTTAAACTGGATCTAAGGAAGGCATTTTTGACGCTGAGGGTGGTGTGACACTGGCCCAGGTTGCCTAGAGAGTTTGGAGTTGCCCCATGCCTGGAACCATCCCAGGTCAGGTTGTCTGGGGCTCTGAGCATCCTGAAAATGTCTTTGCTGCCTGGAGGGGGTTAGACTAGGTGACCTTCAAAGGCCCCTTCCAACCCAAACCGCTCTCTGACTCAATGGATACTACCTGGCAGCGGAGGCACAGGTGCTGGCAGATGCACATTCCCTGGCGAGCGTGGTGGAGATGGATTTGGGTCTCCCCTAGCCCTCGCCTCGGTGGGGTTTATCGCCTCGCGCCACGAAAGCCCAGCAGTGATGGATTCAGTGTGCTGATGGGAAAGCAGCAACGCTCCCCACCGAGGCTGGCAGCGGCCGGAGCCTGCCCAGCGCCGGGAGAGCGTGGGGGCTGGATGCGTTTGCTGATAAAGGGCTGGGGTTTATCTCCAGCAGAATTTTAAACTAATCTGGGCTTTTAAAGAGAAATGTGTCTGGGAGAAGCCTGGCTAAGCACACAGGTGGCTGTGGGGAAGGGGTGGTTCGGTGGAGGGATGCTCAGCATTTTTGGGGGAGGAGGGGCTGCCTGCTGCTGACAGGAGCCGGTGGAGGTAGGCTGGGTGTGGAGGTTGGTGTTGCCAGAGCCTGGTCGCAGGGTGGTCTTGCAGGTCACTGGGAGGGCAGCTGTGGGGATGTGGCCAGCTCTGCCATACCTGGCTTACAGATAACACCCAACACGAGGTATCTGCGAGCAGGGTTTCCCTCCTCCAAACAGGTATGCACACTCTGGAGGAGATTGGCAGGAGGGAGACATGCTGCTGACACCTTCCTGAAAGGCAGCAGAGGCAAAGCTTTCCAAAATTGTGTCTGCCCATACTCTGTGAAGAAGGGAAGAGGGAGACAAGCTGCTGACACCCTCCTAAAAGGCAGCAGAGGCAAAGCTTTCCAAAAACTGCGTTTGCCCATACCCTGTGAAGAAACACCTCTTGGAGGTGAGATGGTTTGGTGTGTTGTCTCCTCATCCCTCCCCATGTCTCTCATTCCAGCTCAGCCAGCATCTGAAGGAGGAACAGAGAGGAATGAAAGTGGTAAAAAATCGCTGTAAAATGCTTAATATCTATTAATCAGCTCTCCTGCTTCAGCACTGCCATTTGCCTTTCCCCCTGCAACGATGATGCTTAACAGCTACACAGGAAAAAAATCTTGCAATCCCAGCTGCCCTCCTTGTAATTAACAAGATCAACAATTAATTGTGGGAGAGAATAGGGGATGCTACAGTGGAAGCAGGCAAGTTAGAGGCTTTCCAGCATTAAACAACAAAATGAACCTCAGATCTGTCACAGAAGGTGATGTACTTATTTCTCTGAACCCACCACTGCAGGTATAAACGAAAACATCAGTAAAATTAGGTCAGATCCTGGATCCTCAGCACTGATAGAATAAGGAGATCTGCAGCTGACGACAGGACCTGAGTGGTGGAAGCTTTCCAACATCCAAGAAGAGCCAGCCAGGCGGCTTACGTCTTCATGTGTTGCCTGGCCATTGTGGGAACTATTGTACTGAGGTCTATAAACATCCCGGGCTTTATCTGGGGCTGTGGAGGGGAAGGTGAAGGAAGGGACTGAGGGAACCACATGCAGTAATTGCCCTTGGCAGGATGCTCGGTGCCCACAGTGAAGGAGAACGCTTGTTCCCTTTGCATACAGCCTCCTTCTGCTCTCCATGGCATTGCACAAAGTACCAAGTTAGGAGTTTGTCTCCCAACACAAATGTTGTTTCCAGAAGGAGCTTTATGCAAGCAATAAAATTGTTCAGGATGGAGCAAGTCCCCTGTTTTAGTGCTGTTTCTTCAGCCAGTTCTGGTGGCAAGGATCCACCTTACTTCCAGCTCTATGTCTAGATCTTCCCCTCCCTGGGGTACTTTTCCCTAAAGTCACAATAACCCCGTGCAATACTATAGGATTGGGCAAGAGTGGCTGGAAAGCTTCCTGGTGAAAAAGGGCATTGAGTGATGGTCAACAGCTGGATGAAGATTTGGGATCCCAGATGCTGCAGAGAGATACACAAATGCCCCAGCTAACAACAGGAACCTGAATTCTGCCACTGTGCCCAGCACTCGCTGAGTATTTATATATTAATAGGCATAAAACTAATAAGCCTTTTGCTTTTGTAAAAGCAAGAGCAGAAGAAAAATGTGAGGGAAACATTTGGAGAAACATGGTGGCCAAGTTTTGCTGCTACACTGGAGGATGCCAAGGAAAGTCAAAACAATAGCCTGGGAGGGACAGCAGCAGGGGCGGAAGGATAAGGCTGCTGCTGCTCCCCATGCCACAGGAAGGCTTTGGTTTAGCTTCAGCAGGGACCTCTTGGAGTCAAACCCATAACCCTGCTTCTGTGAAGGCCTCAGAAGCTCAAGCATCCCCCTCTGGCGTTGGTCCATGTCTCCTTACGTGGTGGGTGACGCGGTCTTTTTGACCCAAAGTCTCCCTCTATGGACCAGTTCTCGTCCCTGCACACCGCCGTGGGGGTTCAGCTTCTCGGTGGCGGTTGGGAGGATTTTGTTGTCGTTTTGGATCTTTGACAACGTGAAGTTTGTGTGTTCCTTTGCCTGTGCAAGTCTTTACTGGGGACTCATCCATCATGCTCCTAGTTAAAACAGAGCTGCTTGTCGAGAGGAAGTCATTTGTCTCTCACGAAAGAGTCACCCTCCTACCCCCTCCAACCACTCCGTGGCGGTGCAAGAGAATCCATTAGCTTCCCTGGAAAATGCATCATCCGACGCTGGGACTAAACTTTAGACTAACAAACCCCTCAAGAGGACATGAAGGAGCCATCTCTGTCACCCTGCTCAGTGGTCAGGTCAAAGCTTGACCTCTCTTTCCATTAAATCTTCGGCATCTACATTTAAGGGAAAACGCCGCAAATTGGCAGCGACTCTACATTTGGTGCCCAGTGGCAGCATCCCAATTCCCAGTCTCCCAGGCAGGTCCTGGCTCTTTTTGAAACCCATCTCTGGAGAAGCTACCTCTCTTTGCTCCCCTCTTGCTCCTCACAAGGGAAAAAGGAGAGGAAATGCCTCTTGGTGGTGAATGGCTCAAACAACCCAGAAATAAACTCTCTGAGGAGGAGAGAGCCCATGCTAGGAAACAGCCACTCATGTCTTCATGTCCGGCAGCTCTGCACCACACAGGAGCAGTGCTGAGGGCAGGGCTCCAAGGACAACGCCCCAAACCCACGTCCAAGTTCATTTTCCCCATGCTCAAACCCATCTTCTAATGTTAACACTTCTCTCATGGTCAGAGTGGAGTCAGATGCTACCTGTCCCCGAATTGCAAGCCTGGGAGGAGCACAAGAGATAACTTCTCCCACACTAGTTGGGGATATTTGCTCATCTGAACCCAGCCACAATGTTTACAAACACTTCCAACACTTTGCATTCCAGCAGGGGAGATGGAATCTCTGTGGGGCCCTTGGGGCAGAGCAAGATTGATCTGGGCTGGAATCAATCACAGAATTTCAGGGGCTGGAAGGGACCTTGAAAGATCATCCAGTCCAACCCCCTGCCAGAGCAGGATCACCTGCACCAGACTCCACAGGATGCATCTAGGAGAGTTATGAATATCTCCAGAGAGAGATGGAAAGAGTGATGGTGGCAACAATTCCTTCTAGGAGGTTTCCTCCATCCCACAAGCCTTTCATTGCTGGACCATGGTCTTCCTCAGTTGCATATTGCGAATGGAAGGAGTTACCAACCACCTGCACCTAACACAGAACCTCATGACGTGGGAAAGCACCTGGAGCACAACAGGGCTGTGCTGCATGAGTACCAACCCTCTAAAGGCTTCACTGTCAAGGCAGGAGGCGTCACTGCCAGGGTGGTGCTAGAATAGAATAGAATAGAATAGAATAGAATAGAATAGAATAGAATAGAATAGAATAGAATAGAATAGAATAGAATAGAATAGAATAGAATAGAATAGAATAGAATAGAATAGAATAGAATAGAATAACCCAGGTTCGAAGAGACCTTCAAGATCATCGAGTCCAACCCATCATCCTACACCATCTAATCAAATAAACCATGGCACCAAGCAGCCCACCAAGTCTCCGCCTAAACACCTCCAGTGATGGTGACTCTACCACCTCCCTGGGCAACACATTCCAATGGCCAATCACTCTCTCTATGAAGAATTTCTTCCTGACATCCAGTCTAAACCTCCCCTGGTGCAGCATGAGACTGTGTCCTCTTGTTCTGGTGCTGGTTGCCTGGGAGAAGAGACAAACCCCCACCTGGTCAGGTAGTTGTAGACAGCAAGAAGGTTTCCCCTGAGCCTCCCCTTCTCCAGGCTAAGCAACCCCTGCGCCCTCAGCCTCTCCTCATAGGGCTTGTGCTCCAAACCCCTCACCAACTTCGTTGCCCTTCTCTGGACTCATTCCAGCAAGTCAACATCTTTCCTAAACTGAGGGGCCCAGAACTTGCAGCAGGCCCCTTCAAGTGGAAATACCCATGGGGAGCCAGGAGAAGTTTCTTGTCAGTTTATTTCACCTGCCAAATGACAGCATTTTGAAACTGGGGTCTAGGAAGTTTTCAGTCACGTCCATTTTTTCCTACCTGTGGAACAGAAGAGCGTTTACTCCATTAACTCCCACACTGAATGATGATTTATTATGATTATCATTATTTGGGAGCTACTGTAAAACTGAACAGGCAAAGAAAGGTAAAATCACTAATAATGATAACTAAAAAAAGATCTACACACCCAGTTCTTCTCACCAAACTATGTCACTCTTTTTTCCATGTGTTGTTTTGCCCAGGCAGTAAATCCCCAAAGAAATCATTCTTATAGGTCTAAATTAAGGAGAGGAAAGAGAAACTTTTCCCCTCTGATTGGGAATTAAATGGCTTTTGGATTATAGGCACAGAAGGGGGGAAATCAAAGAATGAAAGAGAAATAAAGAAGATAAATGCAGAGCAAAGAGGCCAGGTGAAAAATAAAGGGGAAAATTAGAAAATAAAGAGGGCAAGTGAAAAATAAAGATGATGATTGGAAAACAAAGAAGATAAATGCCAACTAAACCAGGTCAGTGAATACAGAAGGCAAGGAATAAATAAGAGATAAATAAGATAAATAAAATAAACTAAAATAAACTAAAATAAAAGATAAATAAGATAAATAAAATGCGATAACTAAAATAAAAGATAAATAAGATAAATAAAATGAGATAACTAAAATAAAAGATAAATAAGATAAAATAACTAAAATAAAAGATAAATAACATAAATAAAATAACTAAAATAAAGAAGGCAAGTGATAAATAAAGTAGATCCTTGAAAAATAAAGAAGGTAAATGACAAAGAAAGTAGAAAATAAAAAGGGTAAATAAGATGAAGAAGGTGAGGGGAAAATAAAGATCACTGGAAAATACAGAAGGCAAATGGAGAATAAAGAAAGTAAGTAAGAGGGAAATAAAGAACTCCAATACATCTCAAGCCAGTGTACCATGAGGCACTTTGAAGAACTTCTACAATCCCCAGTGAAAAATGAAGCATCTTTGAAAGTTCACTCCTGGACTCTCAGGGACAGAGCTGTGAAAGCAAATAGAGCTGAACTCCAGCAAGGTGGAGACTATCCCTGCTGCCAGACAGAGGTTGTGACAGATTCAGATTTAAAGACAACGACTTTGTTTTTGCTGTGGCCTTGAGGGGATTAAGATAGGAGAGGAGTCCTGCCTTGCCACTGGAGATATAAATCCTGGAGGGTCACTTCAGAGCCATCCATCAAAAGAGAGGAAGGGAGGAGGCAGAGTCATTTTCAGTAGTAAATTTTGGGAAGAACAAGCACTAATGGCCTAAAATTAAGAAAGAAAAACATCAGGCTAAATAGTAGGAAATGCTTTATAGTGGTGAGGTCAGGCAGACAATGGAGAAACCTGCCAAGGGAGGTCAGGGGCTCTCCAATAATGGAGATGCTCCCAGGCAGACTGAGGAGCCATAGAATGAGGGCTCTGCTGAAATGCTCAGTCCTTGAGCCAATTAGACAGAGATACACCCACGGGGGTGTGTGTAACCCCCAGGGTGATGGAGTTTTTGCAGGAAAATGACCTGGACAAGTTGGAGAACAGCCAGAGTGGAACTTAATGAAGTTCAACAGGGGCAAGTGTAGAGGTCTAGAACCTGGGGAGGAATAACCCCTTGCACCCTCTGCAGGTGCGGGGGAGACAAGCTGGGAAGCAGCTCTGCAGAGAAGGACCTGGGAATGCTGCTGGATAAGTTCACCAGGAACCAGGGACACGCTCTGGTGGCCACAAGTGTTGGAGTCCTGAAGCAGGCTGCCCAGAAAGGTTGTGGAGTCTCTTTCTCTGAAGAGATTCCAAACCCACCTCAACATTACAGTCCTGGACATCCTGACCTGGGTGACCGTGCTTTAGTAGAGGAGTGGGACTAGGTGATCCCCAGAAGTCACTTCCGATTCCCACCGTGCTAGGATTCTGTGATTCTGTGAAATGCAAGCTTGCTTTCTCTCTCCCACCCAGGAGCAAGGTGCAGGGGTGGGCAGGTGGGCTTAGCCTCAGCCCAATCTCTTTGGCTCTTCCCTTTCTGAAGGCAAACAGAACTTGCTGAAGAGGTGGGATCATCTACATGGAGAAGGAAGGAAGAAGCTTTTCAGCAGAGCCCTCCTACCAGGAAACTGGGCGAGTGATGTGGCAGGACAAACCCAAGCATCCATAGTCTACACAGGTGCCAGCAAAAGCCACTTTCTCAAGGCTGTCAGGTTGATTTCCTCCTGCTTCCCTGCATGGACACCTGTGGTCTGTTACATGACACATCCTTATATTATATATATCATTATATACAATGTCCATCACCACCCCCAGGCACTCACCCCAGAGCCATGATAAATGGCACATGGGCAGTTTGTTATACACACTAAATCCTCTTCACCTGGTGGTCCAAGGGATTAACTAATGCAATTTATTCCTCTTCTGCTCAGGTTTGCATCTTGGATCTGTTTGATGCCTTGTAGCAAATGCTGAATAGATGCTAGAAAACTTCCATTGCCCCCAAAGAATTATTTCCCACCATTCCTATCATCTCCTACCCAGTTAGCACTCCACTTTTCCTGTGTTTCCAGACAATCCAACCATATTAGAAACATTAATTAGCAGAAGTGGGGGAATGCCACTCTGACAGTTCTCAGCAGAGAGCTGACAGCAACGGGAGGGGAAGGAAGGAAAGGTTGTGACAGCCAGCTGAGACCTTAGGTGACATTTAGGGAAAGCCAAAACAACTCCTCCACCTTGGAGTCTGACCATACAGAGGCCAGCACACTTGAGTTTGAAAATAGAGGTAATTAACAGCTCTGAGAAATTAAGATCCTAGCTATGGGTCTGGCCTGACAGGCAGCACAGGAACACCCATCCATGTCCTCATGTCTGCCCCCTCCTCCAAGAGTCTTTCCTGCTTTGACGTGCTGTCCAAAACACCTCCCGAAGGGGACTGTGGAGGGCGAGGGAGCGTTGCTAATGTATAAGGTGTAATTAAGTGCTTGTAACGCGTAGCAGAGGGCACAACTCAAATAAACACAAACTCCTTCCTCCAAGTGCACCCTCCAGCACCATCAGAGCAGGTTTCCACCAGCCCACTGGAGACAGCATTCCACAAACATGTCCCTCCTTGACAAGAAGTGAAGAGGAAATGTGGGTTTTTTTCACTTCACAACGCTGCTGTGACTCAGGCATTTGGAGAGGCTCTTCCTAACTTTCCCCTCCCACTGCTAGGTCCTTGCTGCCAGGGTGGTCCAGGACAAAGCCTGTGAGAAGATGCCTGGTTGTGGTTTCTTGATTGGAGAAGTCAGGGGGTACTATGGAGTACCAGGAATGCATAATCACTGCAAGAGGTCATGGGAAGCGAGCAGGGGGAATCTGAAAAGGGTTGGATGAGATGTCAGGAAGGACTTTTGCAGCTGCTTTTGGACACATCAAGAGCATGGAGAGGTTTCAGGACACCAGTGCCTTCAGCTTGGGTGTAGGCATGGAAATGGCTGAGTTTGCAGCTGAGGGGAAGGGAAAAACCAAGCAGAGAAACACATTAAGCAGGAGGCTGAGGAGAAAGGAAGGACTTCAGAAGAATGGCACAGCTTGCTGGGCTGAAAGGCAGATCTTTCCTCTCTGAGAGCCTTGTTTCTGTCTGGCTCCTGGGGGAGGAGAGTTGGCCTACAGCTACAGCAGTAACTTTGAATAACTTCTCAGGAAACAGCTTATTTAGATAGCACTGCCCATTCTTCAGAGGAGAGGATAGAGGAACGTATTGCCTGTTACTAATGAATGGCTTTTCCACAACTCATGATGTTTACAGGGATGGATGCTCCGAGGTCTCCACAGTGTTCCACTAGCAGGATGGGGGGTTGGTGCTGAGAAAGCATGTTTTTTTTCACACACACACACACACACACACACACACACCCTGAGAGGAGAGAGTTAAATATCTTCCCTGGGTTTAATGGAAGATTAAGCAGGCATGACGCATCTGTTTAGAAGACTTTTCTCTTATCTCCAGGATCGAAAAGAGAATTCCAGAGCTTGGAGACCAGAAACTGAGAGCAGTTAATTCACTTCCAGTTCGTGCAGACTGGAGGGGTTCAGGTTGAATGCAAGCTGAGGGTTGGAGTCTCTACCCACTGCAATAAATAATTTCCACTGGCTGCAGTTGGTTGGGGAGGTTGGTCTCTTCTCCCAGGAAACCAGCACCAGAACAAGAGGACACAGTCTCAAGCTGTGCCAGGGGAAGTTTAGGCTCGAGATGAGGAGAAAGTTCTTCACAGAGAGAGTTGTTAGACATTGGAATGGGTTGCCCAGGGAGGTGGTGGAGTCACCATCCCTGGAGGTGTTCAAGACGGGATTGGACGTGGCACTTGGTGCCGTGGCCTAGTAGTCATGAGGTGTTGGGTGAAATGTTGGCCTTGATGATCTTTGAGGTCTTTTCCAACCTTATTGATTCGATGAATTTGCAGTAAATAAAAGCTTCAAGAAGAATCCATTAAAGCTGTTTCATTTCCCAGGCTCTAGTCCTTCCAAAGGTTAACTCTTATAAAATTCAGTGCAGGCAAATGCTCTTTGACCGGGCAGGAGAAGGATTCAAAACATCAGATGTTCACCATAACCTTCATAGTATCATAGTATCAGTCAGGGTTGGAAGAGACCACAAGGATCATCTAGTTCCAACCCCCTGCCATGGGCAGGGACACCCTACACTAGATCAGGCTGGCCAGATGTGGGTCAAGGATCTCCCACTAATGGCATCTGTGAATTTGTCACCCACTCTGGAAAAGGCCTTTAGCAAAGCCTTCCCAGAGACAATCGAGATTTTGAAGTGAACAACAACAACAACAAAAACCCCAAACCAAGCCAAAATAGTTTCAAGAATTTTACCAAATTGTGGTGTTTGGATCCTTCTCTATTTTTGCACAACAGGAACCAATGCTCAGGTTCCCTTTGCAGCCTCCATCCACAAAGCCATGCTGGTAGGAGCTGGTTTCCCATAAACAGAGGTTTTACATCTTAACTCAGTTCCAGTCACAAACCTTGAGCTGTGAAGGACCCGAGGGCTCTTGGCTAGGCTGCTCTTCACATATGTGTGGCTACAAAGCAGAATTTAAGTCATTAAGGCTCAGCTGTCCCAGAAAATGTCCCTTTGGTAGAGGCCAGATCCACAACTGCTGCTTTTACAGAATCACAGAATCACTATGGCTGGGAAAACACCTTCAAGATCATCAAGTCCAACCATTATCTAACTTCACCAGGGCCACTACTGCACCATATCCTTGAGCACCATATCTAGACAGCTTTTAAATTCATCCAGGGATGGGGACAGAAGGAATTCAGGAACCATCTCTCTGCTCAGCATTTTAATGCTCAGCCACAGCTCCTTTTACAAGCCACAGTCTTAGAATCATAGAACTATAGAATTAAAAAATGTTTTGGTTGGAAGAGATCATTAAAGTTCGTCTAGTCAAAGTCTTCTGCAGTCAGCAAGGATATCTGCAACTACAGCAGGTTGTCAGAGCCCCAGACGACCTGGAATGGCTCCAGGGATGGGGAGCCATCTCTGGGCAACCTGAGGCAGGGTCTCACCACCCTCAGTGTAGCCAATTTCTTCCTTCCCTCTAGATTAAATCTCTCCTCTTTCAGTTTCAAACCATCACCCCATGTCCTGTCACAACAGCTCCCGCTAAAGGAAGCCTGCCCCCATCTTTCTGATTGGTCTGTTTAGGTCCTGAAAGTCCACAAGTAGGACTCCCTGGAGCCTTCTCTTCTCCAGGCCGAGCAACCTAACTCTCTCAGCCTGTCCTCACAGCAGAGGGGTTCCAGTCACTCCAAAAGAAAGCAAACAAAACTTAATAGCTACCGCCTTGAAGCTGTCGACTCCCTATTCCAAGACAGAGTAAGTCTGTGACTCCAAATTGTTGGCTCTGGGACTCTCTCATGACTGGGGTTTTTCTGCATCTGGTGGAGCAAGTTTTTCTAGTGTCATTTCTCATCAAGGTAGTTTTCAGTAACGACTTTCAGCATATTGCAGGTCAAGGTTAAGAGGGAAGGGGAAATTGCCAAGAGGAGGTGCTCCTGCTGCCGTTTGAGGTGGTGAGGGCTGCAAGAGAGAGGACTTGTGCAGAAATTAAAGGAGTTATTGTAATGCAGAGGAGCTGATATGAAGAGTGAAAAAAAAAAAGAAGAGTGAAAAGTAGCAGTTGTGACACTGTTAGCAAATTGCAACAAGGTACAGCTGCCTGGAAATGAGCAGCTTCAAAACCATCCGTGGCAAATTGATTTCCAACCATCAGCTATCTGGTCCAGCCTATCCCAGCAAAGGCTGCTTCTCCTATGAAAACCCTTTGTGCATTTGGAAAGCACTTTTAACTGAGCCTGGAAAATATCTCACAAAACCAGGACCTGTCTCCCAGCATGACTTATTCAAACCTTTTGCCTGTTCTTGGGCAGGTCGGGAGCAACCCTGCGTGTCAAATCGTAACTCAAACCACATTCTCAGCGTGACTCTGCACCCTCCTCCTTTCCAAGGGCCGGGAGAGCCACGTGAAGAAGCTGAGCTCGCAGCCACTCATCACGGAGGGGGAAGCTGAACGGGATGACACAGGCTTTGTGAAGCAAAAAGCTGCCTTTCCTCACCCACAATGATGTGGAACAAACGGATCAGCTGTCTGAGCTGAATTCCCAGGCTAAGCTGCTGTGATGCATTCGGCTGCACCAAACAGTTCTTTGCCCTGCAATCCTGCAATGCTTCATGAAACAGTCACAGAATGCTGGAGGTTGCAAGGGACCTCTGAAGATCATCTAGTCTAACACCCCTGCTGAAACAGGATCACCCACAGCAGCTTGCCCAGGATTGCAATGTCCTGGTAGGTCTGGAATCTCCCCAGAGAAGAAGACCCCACAGCCTCTCTCAGCAGCCTGCTCTGGGGCTCCAGTAGCCTCATAGCAGAGAATTTTCTCCTCCTGTTCAGATGGAACCTCTTGGGTTCCAATTTGTGCCCATTGTCCCTTGCCCTATCACTGGGTGCTACTAAAAAGAGCCCAGCCATATCCTCATGACCTCCAGCATATAAATGCTTTGGTCAGATCCCCTCTCAGGCTGCTCTTCTCCAAGCTAAACAGCCCCAGGTCTCTCAGCTTTTCCTCCTCTCAGAGATTCCCCAGTCCCCTCAGCATCTTTGTAGCTTCTGCTGGACTCTTCAGTAGTTCCCTGTCTCTTTTAAACTGAGGAGTCCAGAACTGGACCAAGGACTCCAGATGTGTCCTCAGTAGGGCAGATTAGAGAGGGAGAAGAAACTCTCTTGACCTGCTGGTCACACTCTTCTCCATGCATCCCAGGAGACCATTTGCTTTCTTGACCATGAGGGCACATTGCTGGCTCATGGTGAACTTGTCATCCATCAGCACTCTCAGGTCCTTCTCTGCATAGCTGCTTTCCAGCAGGTCAGCCTCACCCCCTGTCTTGGTGCAAGAGGCTATTCTTCTTCAGGTGCAGGGCTCTACACCTGCCCTTATTGAACTTCATAGCAACCAGCCTAAAGAAGTCAAACAGCCAGCATCTCTCTGACTCATTCTGTTGTTACAAAACATGAAGAGAAATTGCCTTTCAGAGAGGCAGAGGCAGGATCCCATTATTTCCCAGGCTTGCATCCCTCCCTCAGGCTGGAACTAGGTATTTAAAACAATCAGAAGAGGGCAAAACACTCTCTGCTTTTAGGTTCTGATTTTATTGAGTTTCTTGTTCAGGACACCCTGAACTTCATTTCTGAAGCTGCCCAGCTCCTGTAACTTATGCTGAGTTGTGATGGCTCATCACTTCAGAGCAAAATGATTCTATGGGAAGCATCTTGGGAGCATTGCCATTATCTTCAGTGAAACCAGGACAACCCTTCAGTGAAACCCTTCTAAAACTCAGCTCTTCAAACCCAGGGAACTTTAGTACTCAATATCAACAGGACAAAAATAGAACAAGGTGAAACCATGCTCAGTCAGCTCCTTTTTCTCAGAGATGTGGGATGGAAGTTGGAGCTGTGCAATTCATCCAGCAATGGGACATTTGGGCTAGTGGATATCCTTAAGGTGATTGCTTTCCTTGCCTTTGTGCTAATGACTCCACTTTTTTCCACATACAGTCTTTCCACAACCACTTTGGGATATGCTCAGTCCTAGGCAGTGAAAAGGATTTTGTTAGCCCTTCATATTTGCTGGCTCCAGGTCTGGATTCCTCAGGACAGGAGAAATATGGATCTGTTGGAGTGGGACCAGAGGAGGCCACAGCAATGGCCCAAGAGCTGGAACCCCTCTGGTGTGAGGACAGGCTGAGAGAGTTGAGGTTGTTCAGCCTGGACAAAAGAAGGCTCCAGAAAGACCTCTTTGTGGTGTTTCAGGATTTAAAGGGGTCTATAAGAAAGCTGGGGACAGACTTTATAGCAGGACCTTTTGTGACAGGACAAGGGGTGATGGGTTCAAACCTGGATAGAAGGAAGAAATTGTTTCCACTGAGACTCAGCCCCAGGTTGCTCAGGGAGAGCCAGAGATGCCCCATCCCTGGAACCATTCCAAGTCAGGTTGGTTGGGGCTCTGAGCAACCTGCTCTAGTTGCAAATGTCCCTGCTGGCTGCAGGGGAGTTGGACTAGATGACCTTTAAATCTTCCTCCCAACCCAAACCAGTCTATGATTCCATGATCCTATGATCTTATGTAGCATTCTAGCTACATAATCTATGTAGAAATGCATAATCTATAGTAATCTATACCAATTTATAACCATCTGCAATAGTATTGGTTTTACAGCTACATAAAAAATCAGAGCTTTTGAGTGGAAGAGATTTCCTTCATTTTGGGGAGTGACACCAGTCCAGACAGACCATGATGAATGAGATTGGAGTCTCCTTCTTCTGGAGACTTTCAAAACCCACCTGGACACATTCCTGGGCAACCTGCTCTGGGTAAACCTGCTACACTAAGAGGGTTGGACTAGCTGATCTCCAGAGGTCCCTTCCCATCTCCACCATACTGTGATTCTGTTGTTAAAAGAGAGAAATTCCCATTTCAGCACCCAGTGCCTTACATTTCCAACACATTGTGTCAGCACTCACAGTATCACAGTATCACAGAATCACCAAGGTTGGAAGAGACCTCAAAGATCATCGAGTCCAACCTGTCACCACAGACCTCATGACTACTAAACCATGGCACCAAGTGCCACGTCCAATCCCCTCTTGAACACCTCCAGGGATGGTGACTCCACCACCTACCTACCATGGGCAGCACATTCCAATGGTGAACAGCTCTCTCTGTGAAGAACTTCCTCCTCACCTCAAGCCTAAACTTCCCTTGGCGTAGCTTGAGACGGTGTCCCCTTGTTCTGGTGCTGGTTGCCTGGGAGAAGAGACCAACCTCTTCCTGGCTACAACCACCTTTCAGGTAGTTGTAGAGAGCAATAAGGTCTCCCTAAGCCTCCTCTTCTCCAGGCTAAACAATCCCAGCTCCCTCAGCCTCTCCTCACAGGGCTTGTGCTCAAGGCCTCTCCCCAGCCTCATTGCCCTTCTCTGGACACATTCAAGTGTCTCGATGTCCTTCCTAAACTGAGGGGCCCAGAACTGGACACAGTACTCAAGGTGTGGCCTAACCAATGCAGAGTACAGGGGCACAATGACTTCCCTGCTCCTGCTGGCCACGCTATTCCTAATGCAGGCCAGGATGCCATTGGCCTTCTTGGCCACCTGGGCACACTGCTGGCTCATGTTTAGGCAGCTCATTGCTCCCAGCTTACCGCACACTGAGATGCTAAATGCTCAGTGCCACCCTATCCCCAGACAGACCCTAACAAACCATTTGTGCCTCAGCAAGCAAGATGCCTTCCTTAATGGTCTGGTATTTGTGAAAGTGCCTTATGGTTGTAATCTTTGGGATTCTGAGATCACCTTACAACCACAATTGGATTTCAGCAGCAGGCTGCAAGAGTCTGACTCCCAGCATTATACCGAGATGTTGTCTTAGCTGGATTTTCTGTTTAGTCTGAGTTCCACATAGTTTAGGGCTTAGAAAAAAAAAGAAATATAAAGCAAAAATAAAATTAAACCAATCCTCAGGTAGTTCAAATAACCTCCAAGGCAGGGTGCTTTGAGCTTGCTTGAATTTGGAGGGATATTTGTCTCTACTGGCAGCCAGCATGGTGTTGGCAGCAGGGACTAGAAATGCTTCCCAGAGGCCACTAGTATCCTCCACCAGCAGCTCTCAAAGACTCCCAGAAGTCTTTGAGACAGGGAGGAAAGATCCCTACACAAATATGTCGTGACAGGACAAGATGCCACAGTTTTAAACTGAAAGAGGGAGTTTCAGACTGCATAGAAGGAACAAACTTTTATGCTGAGGGTGGTGAGACACTGGCCCAGATTGTTCAGAGAGATAAGAGATGCCACATCCCTGGAAACATTCCAGGTCAGGTTGTTTGGGCTCAGAGCAACCTGCTCTATTTACAGGTGTCCCTGCTGACTGCAGGGGGTGGATCAGGTGATCTTTAAATCTCCCTTCTAACCCAAACCTTTCGATGATTCTACGAAATAGCCCCCAGGGCATCCTCAGTGCCCTTTCTGTATCAAAGGTAGCTAATAGCCAGAGCACTGACCTGGCCCTGAACAATGTCCTTTGGATGCCAGATGACCCTGGGGCAACATCCCCCTCCTGCTCCATGACCCGGTTTCCCCGGGTGTAAAATGCAGAGCTGACATTTAACCTTCTGTAAAGTGCTTAGAGTTCCTCTATGGAAAATGCTGCCTCACTGCTTTAGCTCAGCCTTGCAAACCAGGGGCATGGCTGGGCATCACCTTGGTCCCTCCAGCCTTGGTCTTGCTCAGGCATGCTGCTGCCAGCCCAAAGTTAAACGGTGCTGAAAGTTTCATCATCACCTGCTGAGAAGTATTACACACATATTGCTTCCCACAACAGTTAACAAGAGGAATCAGCACAAGGAGGCACTTTAGATACCAGCTGCTTTGAATTTCATGTGTGCTTGTGGAAATACATCTTTAATAGCCTTTGCTGTCTCTTCTCTGATTTTGAACCTCAGTTTAAGAAGGACATTGAGACACTTGAACATGTCCAGAGAAGGGCAATGAGGCTGGGGAGAGGCCTCAAGCGCAGCCCTATGAGGAGAGGCTGAGGGAGCTGGGGTTGTTTAGCCTGGAGAAGAGGAGGCTCAGGGGAGACCTTATTGGTGTCTACAGCTACCTGAAGGGTGGTTGTAGCCAGGAGGGAGTTGGTCTCTTCTCCCAGGCAACCAGCACCAGAACAAGAGGACACAGTCTCAGGCTGCAACAGGGGAAGTTTAGGCTGGAGGTGAGGAGAAAGTTCTTCACAGAGAGAGTTGTTACCTCTTGGAATGTGCTGCTCAGGGAGGTCGTGGAGTCACTACCCCTGGAGGTGTTCAAGAGGGGATTGGACGTGGCCCTTGGTGCCATGGTTTAGTCATGAAGTCTGTGTTGACAGGTTGGACTTGATGATCTTTGAGGTCTCTTCCAACCTTGGTGACTCTGTGATTCTGTGAAGGGAAAAGGAAAAACAAGCCCCAAAAGAAAAATCCTCTCCAACAGCTCACAGGTGGAGGATATCCATCCAGTGAGCTGAAAGCTGCACACACAAAGAACAACATTGTCGTTTCTGTCACCAAATGACAGCCAGTGCCCCCGGGAAAGTCCCAACCCAGATCAATTAATCCATACCACAATCAGCCAAGGAAGGCATCAAGTCTTCAGGCTGCTGGGGAGTTGCCAGAAGCTGGGAATTTCGGCACCAGCTATAAAGACTAACTGGCAGGGACAGCAAAAGTTGTCAGTGTCCTTTTGAATTTTCCCTGTCAGCCCCAATGTGATTTAGGGATCACCAAAGTGCCAAGGATGAGCTCTCTCTGCTGAGCCCATGGAGGATGGGATACAGAGGACAGGGTGCTCCTTGGCAAAGGGAGCTTCTTCCCTGCCAGCATCTCCAGCTCCATCCTTACACGGGCATCTTTCACATGATGAGGTTGAGCTGGGACAGAGGGGGAGGGAAAAAAAAAGAGTTAGAAATTTAATCTGTAGTGTTTAAGTCTATTGGACAGGTTAGAGGTTGGTTTGGGGGGAAAATCAAAACCTTTTGGATTCAGATTCATCTCCTCCTGGGTCATATCTCTGTAACATGAGAGGTAGCTGTGGCTTTGGTAACGGGAGTAAATGCCGACCTGGAAAGGTGGAAAGCTTGCAACCAAGCCACTCTGGTGGATAAAAATCTTTTGTAGGCTCCCAGAGAGTCCATGAGCAGCTTCAAACCTTACCTGCACGGCCTGTGAACTTTATAGGACCTTTCTGGGCTCCCAAAAGTTCACAAAGATGCTTTCTACTTTGAAAAGCTTCCATTGATGGAAAACCCAGCTGCTGTCAGAGCAATGTACCAAAAAGGATTTGCATCCAGCTGAGGTGATGGGAAGAAAAATCACTTTTAGGAGCAGAAAAAGAGAGGGGATTCAGCTAAGAGAAGCTTGATGCAGGTGCCACCTCAGCCTACAACATTAGAGTTGGCATCACCTTGCTGGCACACACCTCTATACCTGCCAAAACAGGTTTCACAAGCTCTGTGAACCACAGCAATAAGCAGACACCTTCAGCATCCCAAACACACACCTTCCCTCTTCAAAGCAGCATCCTACAGGCCTGGGGGAAAGCCTTAAAAGCTCCTGGGAGACAGTTTGCAGGTTTGGTGATTTCAACCCATGACCCTGATTTCATGTCTCCCCATCTTCCCTTCAGCAGCTGCCTGGAGCAAACCTGTTGACAAAGTTGGGATGCTCAGAGCCTTAGCTGCGTCTCCAGCTACTTACCCACAGCCAAAGAACATCTCTGCTCCTTCTTCACAGAATCATAGAATCAATAAGGTTGGAGAAGACCTCAAGGATCATCAAGTCCAACCTGTCACCCAGCACCTCATGACCATTAATTGCTTTTATAGCTGTGTAAGATGCATGAATACCACTAGCAGGAATAATTTGATGTCAGCCTGTGCAAGGAAATGACCAGATGGGGGTGCTGGGAGGGAATCTCAGTTACAATAGGACACAACTAAATGTAGGGAGGAAATAGATTCTGTGGCTATAGCTTTATGTAGAAGTTCATAGAATCACAGAAGGGCTCAGGTTGGAAGGGACCTCAGAGATCATCTGCTTGAACCTCCCTGCCATGGTCAACAAGGACACCTCTCAACCAGACTTGGCTGCCCAAGGCCTCCCTTGCTCGCCCATCCTCCCCAATGCCCCCTGTTTTTCTCTCCCACAACCCTGAAAATGCCTTTTTGGAGTTGTTTTTAAGAGCCACCCCATTGTTTGTGGCAGGATGGGCAGAGCAGCAGGCTGCACAATGCAAGTGCCCTTTTCTCAGGATGTACGTTGGTCATCCCAGGGCAGGAAAATGCTTACGATGGGGCTTCCTCAGCAAGCTGCCTTCAGCTCTTCACTTTCCTTCCCCCTTCCCAGCAGATTCTCACACTCACCCTGGCTGTCTGACCACCATCCATTCTCGGTAGCAACTCACCCCAGGCAACCAAAATGCTGCGCATAACGCACAGCTTCACGCAAGACCCCGTGAGCGTTCAACACCCACCAAGCTCTACTATTCTCCCTAGGTAAATTCACCTTCATCCTACCCTATCCTTCATCCTGTCCAGCACTAGAAGAGTAACCCCACCACATCAAGAGGGTCATGCCCATCTCATCTGATGACAGCAGCCTCCATCCTCACTGACGTAATGTGTGGAGACGCCGGTGCAGTAAACCAGGGCAGGAGTCCTTTCATCGCCTGCCAGCCTTTGTCCTTGGACACGCATGAAACTCCTGGGCATCCTGAGCCTGGGGCCAGACTTGGTCCCCATCTGCTTGGCAGACCGTGGAACAAAGGGCTCCCTGGATGTGCAACCCCACACCCACACTGGGCTCTGCAAATGACATTAAGTGGACTCATATAATTAGTGATGGGTCGGAACAGAGTGTACCACTGCAGAGCACAGCATCAGCCTCATGTCATAGACATCCTCCCCAGGGGTTTGTACAATGTGAGGCATTCACCCTCATCCTCCTCCCAGACATCAGTGCTCCTCATAAACCCACATCTGAAGAGGTTGTTTGCATCTGAGTTCACATCTTCAAATAGCTTGTGGTACCCATAGTCACAATACCGAAGCCCAGCCTAGACTTCATGGTGGGCTTCTGCCATCACCATCTTGTGTGAGTCCCAGACATTGAGTTTCTACTAACCAGAGCAAATCCTGCACCCAAAGCAGCTCAGGGTATAATGCAGGCCATGGTTTCTCAGGATAGCCAATTTTGTTTCAAAGCTAAGGACCTCTTCAAGAACTAGCTGTCAATACATCAGATCAGCCTCAAGGCTGAGAGTATCCTGATGGCCAGAACACAGCCCATGTGCTGCAATGAATGGTGCTGTTGGGTAGTAACATGAATTGTGAGATCACACAGCTTGGCTGCAAGCACCAGGACTGAGTCCTTCATAACCAGTACACTGCACTGGTTAGGCCACACCTTGAGTCCTGAGTCCAGTTCTGGGCCCCTCAGTTTAGGAAAGATGTTGAGTTGCTGGAATGTGTCCAGAGAAGGGCAACAAAGCTGGGGAGGGGTTTGGAGCACAAGCCCTGTGAGGAGAGGCTGAAGGAGCTGGGGTTGCTTAGCCTGGAGAAGAGAAGGCTCAGGGGAGACCTTATTGCTCTCTACAACTATCTGAAGAGAGGTTGTAGCCAGGTGGGCGTTGGTCTCTTCTCCCAGGCAACCAGCACCAGAACAAGAGGACACAGTCTCAAGCTGTGCCAGGGGAAATTAAGGCTCGAGGTGAGGAGAAAGTTCTTTACAGAGAGAGCTGTTAGCCATTGGAATATGCTGCCCAGGGAGGTGGTGGAGTCACCACCCCTGGAGGTGTTCAAGAGGGGATTGGACGTGGCACTTGGTGCCATGGTTTAGTAGTCATGAGGTGTTGGGTGACAGGTTGGACTTGATGATCTCTGAGGTCTTTTCCAGCCTTATTGATTCTATGATTCTATGATTCTAAGGACTCAATCCTTCTTCCCTTCAACTACATATCTTTTGTTCATGACTCACCCTCATCTCGGCTTTGCTGCTGCTGCTGCTGAACACATGAATGTCCTGTGGGAAGCCCATGAGATGATCAAGACTGGATCCCTGTTTGAGGTGGGGAATTCAAGCACAGGTGAGACCACAATTCCCAGAAGGTCTCATTGTCATGCAATCAGGTAACTTCTGTGGGTCTTTGCAGAGACTTTCCTTCATTTCCTGTGAGGAGCAGCTGAGGGAACAGGGGTTGTTCAGTCTATAGAAAAGTAGGTTCAGGGAAGACCACCTCAGTCTCTACAACTTCCTGAAAAAAGGCTGCAGTGAGGTGGGTGTTGGTCCTTTTTTCTGATTAGCAGGTGACAGGATGAGGAGAAATGGCCTCAGGTTGCACCAGGGAAGGTTTATGTTAGACATTAGGAAAACTTTCCTCGTTGAAAGGGCAAGAGCAGTGGTAGAAACCCCATCCCTGGAGGGATTTGAAAGACATGTAGATGTGGTGCTGAGGGACATGGATAGCAGTGGATTTGATAGTGTTAGGTTAATGGTTGGACTCAATGATCTTACAGGTCATTTCCAGCCTAAACAATTCTATGAAGCTATGATTCATGTGGGGTTTACAGACCAGAAGACCTACAGGGATGATGTCTCAGCAGAACATCTACCCTACCCCCACTGCCAGGAAAAGAATTGGTTAAAAATACCGAAGTGATTCGAATCCTTTTTCCTCTGAGGCTTGAATGAGGCTTGGAGAGGAAAGTGCTTCTCAGCGTCCTGCCGTCTGACTGTGCTGTTGAGGAAGAGGTGTGTACCACATAGGCAGTAACTCATTTGGGCTTGAAGGCTACAAGTGGCATTTTGAATGACAATTTGCTCTTGGAGTCCATAAATACATGACATGATTTATCAGGTTGTGGTCAACATGGGAAACAGCCCAAGAAATGGATTTTGTAATTGTGGCTTTGCATTCCCTGCTTAATGCATGTTCTGTCCAGTTCCTAAGCCTGAGGAAGAGGAGATTCTAGGTGAGGGCTGGTGGCTTGGCCCAGCAGTGAAATCAAGATAAGTTTTTGAGTGCAGTTAGCAACTTAACTTGCTGTCTGAGGCCATTTTTATTTGATTAAGTGAATGCAGCTGCATGGTGGACTTCCTGGATTTTGGGGAGGAAGAGATATTGGAGAGATGGGAAAAAGAAACAGGGGAAATTATTCATTATCTGAAGTGTGTCCAAAGTCTAAAGGAACCTGGAGAAGGTCTGTTTCACTGGGTGGTGCAGGAGGCCAGCAGACATGCTGCTGAGGAGGTGCATCTCACAGAGGATGGCATTTTCTCTCTCAGCAGTATTCAAGATGCTCCTCATATTTCTGGCATAAAATTGCTTTGAAAGCAGAAAATAACCACTCAGAAGAAATAAGTCATAACAAGTGTCGGTGGAAACCTCTAAGCCAGGTCCAAAACCCAGGGGAGGTCCTCCAGTAGTGTCTGTGCACTAGCTTGGACAAGGTGGAGAGATCTCCTTCCACGCAGAAGAGTAGGAACTTGCCAGTAACTCCTACTTTTCATCAGGCCCTTGAACCAACAAAACACAAACACCCTGCTAACAAAGCTCCCAAAACCAAAATATCCAAAAAATCATATCATATATCATCATACAGATTGGGTGGGAAGGGAGCTTTAAAGGTCATCCTGTCCTAAAGTTGCAGTTTGTCCATTTAACTTTCCAAAATCCCCTCACTTCAAAGAATAGAATAGAATAGAATAGAATAGAATAGAATAGAATAGAATAGAATAGAATAGAATAGAATAGAATAGAATAGAATAGAATAGAATAGAATAGACCAGGTTGGAAGAGACCTTTGAGATCATCAAGCCCAACCTATCACCCAAACCCATCTAATCAACTAAACCATGGCACCAAGCACCCCATCCAGTCTCTTCCTAAACACCTCCAGTGATGGTGACTCCACCACCACCCTGGGCAGCACATTCCAATGGGCAATCACTCTTTCTATGAAGAACTTCTTCCTAACATCCAGCCTAAACCTTCCCTGGCACAGCTTGAGGCTGTGTCCTCTTGTTCTGGTGCTTGTTGCCTGGGAGAAGAGACCAACCCCCACCTGGCTACAACCTCCCTTCTTCATGATTTTGAGTGTGCAGAGCAGAATGGCTGCAAGAAGACATAGCAAAGAGGTTGTCTTGGAGGCTTCCCCAGGTTCTTCTGTCACTGAGAAGGGATTAGATACATGGACATCCTTTGTGGGGTCTCAGATGAGAGCTGCAGTTGCTGGACCTTGGCTAAGCCAAAGAAGGCAACAGCTTTGCAGGGATCCTGTCCAAGTTTGGTGTTTTTTTCCCTCCAAGTAAAATAAGAATATTTTCTGGAAGCATCAAAGACTTTTGAAAGGAGAAATAGAAGTTTCCAAGTTGTGTTTGGTCAGAGCCAAACCTGCGTCCTGAAGCAGTGGGGCTGGTGAGGGACAAGGGTCAGAAGGGAAACGCGCTTGGCTCTGGAGGAAGGCAAGCCTCAGGCAGAGGAGAAATCAAAGAGCTACCCACAGAAATAATAAAACCCCAAAAGGAAGTTTCAGGTCCCTGCTCATGACTCATGCCTGCAGCATTATTCACCAGAAATTAGTCTCCCCTGGCCAGCTCCACTCTTTCCTACCTCTGGAATTCCTGCCCATTCTGCCCAACAAAGTGGCCATGGCACCTCAATCCCCCCCAAGCACCCAGCTGGCTTCTGCCTCCTCTACACCATCAGTCCCTCCAAAACCAAAATAACCCAGACAAATCCCCTCGCTGCCAGCTCCAGAAGGAGAAAAACAGGGCACCCTTGTTTGCAGTTATCTATTCAGCTGCTTTAAAGAGCAGGAAACTTGGGCCATTTGCTTTAACCATTGTATCTTCTGTTATTCATCAATTTTGGAAAACAGCCTCTAAAATTGTTTCCGCCTCCCCCCACCCCCCACCCCCCTTTCTTTTTTCCCATGTAAATCACTCCAAGGTTTTGTGTTTTTGTTAAAAAAAGAGGGGGGAGGGGGAAAGCCCGAACATTCTGTTGTTCACAGCAAGATTTTTTCACTTCATTCTAATTTAGCAGCTCCGCTGAGCTCCCCTTTCCCTAAAAGCCTGCGAACAGAGGAAGCAGTTCCTGCCTGCGGCTGCACGCAACCACCGAATGCCACAGCTGAAGGGCTTTTTCCTGTCCCCTTGCAGTGCTCAGTCAGCTCCCTCCAGGAGCGAAGGGACGTTGGTCGCTTCAAGGAATAACCCAGGGAATAAACCCCCTCTCCTGGAGAGTTTTCCAAGTGCTGGCTCCACTCGAGTGCTGTGTCTGGTTCTGGGGCCCTCAATTTAAGAAGGACATTGAGACTCTTGAATGTGTCCAGAGAAGGGCAACGAGGCTGGGGAGAGGCCTCGAGCACAGCCCTAGGAGGAGAGGCTGAGGGATCTGGGGTTGTTTAGCCTGGAGAAGAGGAGGCTCAGGGGAGACCTCATTGCTCTCTACAACTACCTGAAAGGAGGTTGTAGCCAGGAGGGGGTTGGTCTCTTCTCCCAGGCAACTAGCACCAGAACAAGAGGACACAGTCTCAAGCTGCACCAGGGGAAGTTTAGGCTGGAGGTGAGGAGAAAGTTCTTCACAGAGAGAGTTGCTAGCCATTGGAATGTGCTGCCCAGGGAGGTGGTGGAGTCACCATCCCTGGAGGTGTTCAAGAGGGGATTGGACGTGGCACTTGGTGCCATGGTTTAGTAGTCATAAGGTCTTGGGTGACAGGTTGGACTCAATGATCCTTGAGGTCTTTTCCAGCCTTATTGATTCTATGATTCTATGATTCAATCATAATCATTGTGGTTGGAAAAGGTCTTTAAGATCGAGTCAAACCATTCTCTACTACATCCCTCAGCACCACGTCTCTGGGGCTTTTAAACACTAGGGAGCAGAGACCAACTCCCACCTGGCTCCAACCTCCTTTCAGGTAGTTGTAAAGAGCCAGAAGGTCTCCCTCAGCCTGGTTTTCTCCAGGCTGAACAACTTCACTTCCCTCAGCTGCTCCTTACAAGACTTGTGCTCCACACCCTTCACCAGCTTCATCACCCTTCTTTGGACTTTTTCGAGCACCTCAATGTCTTTTTTGGAGTGAGGTCCCCAAAACTGAACCCAGTGTTCAAGGTGTGGCCTCACCACTGCCAAGTACAGGGGAACAATCACTTCCCTGGTCCTGCTGGTCACACTATTGCTGATCCAGGGTAGGACACTGTTGGCTTTCTGGGACACCTGGGAACATGCTGGCTCATCTTCAGCCAGCTGTTGATCAACAACCCCAGGTCTTCCTCTGCTGGACAGCTTTCCAGCTACTCTGTTCCAAGCTTCAGACCCTTGGATGATAGAAAATGTTCTTTGCAGTCAGCATGCGAATTGTACTTTGGAAACTGCGAGGCAGGTTCAACTCCAATGTTCAGGCTCAGTTTTGGGAAGGAAAACTGGACTTTTTTGTACTTTTTCCCCCAAACTCAAAGAACTTGGTTGGTTTTGAGGGGAAATGTGAAGTGGCAAATAAAATTGGGATGTGGCCACTCCTGAGAGTGTGATGTGCTCCTGAGACCCTGTTTCGGGTGCTTGTCAGGGAGATGAGTCAAGGTTGGTCTAGATGAGGTTTAATGGAGAATTCCTTCACATTTACACCAGGGCCCTGTCCTGGGATCTGCTCAGAGCATGTAGATATTTCTGTAGATTGTTTTTCAGAAGAGACCTTTAAGATCCAGCCATTAACCCAGGACTGCCAGGTCACCACTAAACCACGTCCATCAGCGCCACATTTCCACGGCATTTAAATCCCTCCAGGGACTTGAAATTTCCCTTGGAGTCCTAACTTCAAGAGCCATCTGAAAATACCAGAAAATATGCTCAGGGGTTGGTTGGGTTTTTTTTTTTTTTTTTTGAGCTCTATTTAACTCCACACCTATTGAGTCTCCTCCATTTCCCTTACTGAGGTGTAAGCCAACATCATCTACATCCCCGAGGAGCGTGGACCTCCTCTAACCTTTCCCAGCAGGAGCAGAAGGAAGCTGGAATATCTCAGCTGAGTGCTGCCAGGCTGTGCAAAAAAGCAGGCCAGGAGGTTTTCAAAGAGTTCACACACACACACACACAAGGAAAAATAATAAAAAATAGCTTAAAAAAAAAAAAAAAAAAAAAAAAAAAAAGAAACCACCAACCAAAAATAAAACAAAGCAAAAAGAGAGACCTTTACGTTGCAGCTTTTGCTTCTGGAAATCCCCTCTTTGTTCCTGAGTGAGTCAGCCAAAACAGTGACCTTGGAAGCACGATGGGAATGTCGTCGGACGTAAAAGGAGCATGGAGCAGCCCAGCTGCAGCAGGGAGCAGTGTGGTGAGCCAGGAGCTGATGAGCACAAGGGTCTGACCACGCTGCAGATGCAGCATCAGTGGTTCCAGTGGGAGAGAACAGCTGCTTTCCAGCAGAAAGGGGCAGCCAAGGAAAATAATTCCTCGGTGGCTGCAACCTGCATGGAAGGGGTCTAGAGCAGAAGTCTTGGGAGGAGCAGCTGAGGGAACTGGGGTTGTTCGGCCTGGAAAAAAAAAAAAAGAAAGGGAGGCTGAGGGGAGACCTTCTGGCTGTCTACAGCTCCCTGAAAGGAGATTGAAGCCAGGTGGGTATCAGTCTCTTCTCCCAAGGAACAAGCAACAGAACAAGAAGAAACAGCCTCTAGTTGAACCAGGGGAGGTTTAGGTTGGACAGGAGGAAAAATTCCCCCAGAAGGTTTGTCAAGCCATGGAATATAGGATGATAGAGTTGTCTAGGTTGGAAGAGACCTTTAAGATCATCAAGTACAAAAATTAACCCAAGGCCACCATCAAACCATGTCACTCAGCACCACATCTACCTGACTTTAAAATCCCTCCAGGGATGGGGATGGCATCATTTGCCTGAGCAGCCTGTTCCAGGGCCTGACAACCCTTTAAGTGAAGAAATCTTTCCTAATATCCAACATAAACCTCCTAGAGCACAACGTGAAGCCATTTCCTCTTGTCCTATCACTTGTTATATGGGAGAAGAAACAGCCCCTTACCTCACCCCAGCCTCCTTTTAGGGAGTTGTAGAGAGCCAGAAGCTCTTCCCTCAGCCTCCTTATCTCCAGGCTGAACTACCCCAGTACCCTCACACACACCTCTTAAGGCTTCTGCACCAGCTCCCTTTACAGTGTAGAGGTAACCCTGAAGTTATCAGCAGCCCATCTGATGTTCATCAGTTCAGTAACCACACGATGGAGCTGGACTCAAACCCCACTGACTACAGTGATGCTGGGAGAAGGCATCAAGTACCTTCAGGGCTTGGAGTGAGAAATGAGACCTGTCTCCAGCTGAGGATGCAGCCAAGCATGCTGCTGCAAGGAAACATTCATATCAGCACATTTATCCCAGTATTTCAATGCACATTTTTTAATTCAACTCCTGATTTTCCAGGAAAGCAGAGGCTGGGCTGCATACTTTAGAGAGATAAGGGCAGGAAGGAGTCCCTATAATCTCCTGCTGACCTCAGCAAAAGTGCCCCACTTTTACCTTGTCTTTAAAGGCCATGTGCCTGTTGCAAGTGGCCGTGTGGTCTGCCCCCTACCGCCTCCACTCCTACTCTGTGTTCCTTAAGAGCAGGAGCGGGAGATAAGTGCTTAATGAATTAGCAGAGCACATAGTTTCCCTGCAAGAAGCATCATCTCTGGGCTCCTGCCAGATGCTGAGGCTCTCCCCCCTCACAGACCGCCCTCAGAGCCAGCCCTGGGATTTCAGAGACTTCCCAGCACGGCACCAGCTGTGCAGAGAAGGAACCTGCGACTTCTTCACGTCCCAAATGCAAGTGCTGCTTCTCACCCCTATTTGCGAGGAGAAGGGATGGTGGTTTGGGAGGAAAAGCCCAGCTGTAGACCCAGACCTTGCAGAAAAAGAAGAGTCTCCATTGAGCTTAAGGTTAAATGAAAGGCTGAGTTCATTAATGCTTTGAGCAGAGGAAGGCATCGGCCTGGATTTTTTAGGTCACAGCGACAGCAGAGGAAGTCTGGCAGGGCCACGATGTGGGATGGAGATTGCTCTCCAGGGTGACTCCAAAGGGCAATAAAAAAAAGACAATAAGGAGAAAGATAATAAAACCCTCTGGCTTTTTCTTTTCTCCCTGCTTTCCAGGAAGGGCTAATGCTTGCCTACAGATTTACTGCCCTCCAGGCGCAGGGTGCAAAGGGACAGCAGCTGTTACTTGGCAGCTCCCACGAAGGGCTGCGTAGCTGTGACCAACCCACTTGCTGGCAGTGAGGACCAGCTAAGGTGTCTACCAGCAAGCTGATGGAAAATAGGCTGCTGGAATGAAACAAGGTTAGAAGTGCCCTCTCCCTGAAGGGCCCTAAGAGAGGATCAGCTTGCACAGCACCTTAAATCGGGTTTATTCCTGCAGGAGGCTGGTTTTGGTCCCTACAACAAACACCAGCTTGTTCTGCTGGGAATATGAAGGGCTCTGGATAAACCATGTCACAATCACAAGTCAGCCAGCTGGTAAATCACTGAGGATCCTTGGGATGATGAAAGCTGATGCTGGTTTCCCCAGGCGTCAAGAGTGCCTCCAGCTGTTCTCCTTGGCCTCACCCATATCAGAGCCTCCATGCATTCATGCACCTACCACCCAGACCTCAGCTCTGTCCTGTGAGCTGACACTGAGCACACACAGAGGGCAGAAAGCCTGAATCCCAAGCCAGCACAGGGAAGCCTGGCTGGCACACTCTGCTTAGTGACCATTACTCCTTAGAATTACCATGAGGATCTCATTAGCTGGAAGCCAGGAAAACAGGACCTAATATTTCAGGGCTGCTCCACAACAAATGCCTGTGGAGGAAGCACCCTTAAGCACACTATGCCACACTGACATCTAGCATGGAGGTCACAGCCCCATCAAGGAACCATGGTAACCACTCCAGCAGCTTCTCAGTCAGCATGTTGAATTAATACTGTTTGAACCAGCCCTGGTTATTCCATCTCCTGGCAGGACCTGTGAGAGTTGTAATTTATTCTTTCTGTTTCATGCTCATTTGTATTCCCAAGCAGCCTAGGGGAGCAATTTCTCAATGGTTGGACAGCTGCTGGGAGAGAGGAGCAGATCTGGGAGCCTAGGATCAGGGAAGTGGACAAGGGGACACCTGTGGCAGGAACCATGGACATGAAGAATCCCCAGGGGACCCAGGAGCATCATGAGACAAGGAGGTATGGAGCAACTAGATTTTCAGTGGTGACATCCACCCAGTTGCTTGAAGCTCTGCCTCTCTACCAGGGTCACCTGGCTTTTATGGGGCTGAAGCTGGACTGGGTGAGATAACAAGTCTGTCAAGCCTGGACACCAGTGCTGCACCAGTGAAAGGAATTTCTCTCATCTTTCCAAGCCCAGGTTGTGCAAACCTAGGTGCTGCCTAGGGATGCCATTGGAGGAGAATCAAGCTTGTGGGTCCAGCCCACTCCAAGGCCAGCAACACAAAGGGATGAGCTGAGATATGGGCTGTGGAAAGGAAAAAAAGGTGTTTTCTGAGGGGAGCTTCTGCATTTGGTTTTCACCCAGAGACAGCCTGAAAAGTTGGAACTTCGTTTTCATCTCATTTTCCTCTTAGAACAAGAATGCCTAGCTATGTATATTTGGACCTAGTGAAATGCTCTGTTGCAGGGTGATTGAAATATTATGCTGATATTAGAGGTACCATGTGATTACAGAATTACATGAAGGCCAGTATGAAAGGAGGAGGCTCAGATGAGTCCTTTCTACATCCTTCTCTCAATGGTTTTTTTCAGTGAAATGAAGGCATTTCCTGAAGAGGATTTGATTGCAGCAAAGCTGTTTCCAAAGGAGAGCTGCCCTGCAGGGATTAGGGGGATGATGGCCAACATCACGACTGCTGGTGAAAACATGGCACATGGACTGTCCAAGCTAAAACCAAAAGTGAACATCATGGAAAAGAGAATAACTCCTAATTATATTCTCTCTTATTATTTCGTTGGGGGAAGTTGGTTTATGGGGTGGTTTTTTTTGGTGGTCATCTCCAGTCAATGTCTATGTAACTAGAAAGGCAAAATCCCTCTCCACCTCTCTTCAAAGCACAGACACATGAGACACCTTGCCCATGTTTGATGTACATCCCACAGCAAGGTCACAGAATCATAGAATCAGTCAGGGTTGGAAGGGACCACAAGGATCATCTAGTTCCAACCCCCCTGCCATGGGCAGGAACACCTCACACTAGAGCAGGCTGGCCAGAGCCTCATCCAGCCTGCTCTTAAAGACCTCCAGGGATGGGGCCTCAACCACCTAATTACAGAATTACAGTATCACAGAATCCCAGCATGGTGAGTGTTGGAAGGCACCTCTGGTGATCACCCAGCCCAACCCTCCTGCTAAAGCAGGGTCACCCACAGAAGGTTGCCCAGGAAGGATCACAGTGTCCAGGTGGGTTTGGGAGCTCTCCAGGGAAGATGACTCCACAACCTCTTTGGGCAGCCTTGTCCAGGGCACCAACACCCTCACAGAAGTTTCTCCTCATGTTAAGATGGAACCTTCTAGGTTCTGGTTTGTGCTTAGTCCCTCATCCTATCATTGAGCACCAGTGAAAAGAACCTGGCTCCATCCTTGTGGACTCCACCCTTTTGATATTTATATGCATTGAGCAGATCCCCTCTCAGGCTGCTCTTCTCCAGACTAAACAGCCCCAGGTCTCTTAGCCTTTCCTCCTCACAGAGATGCTCCAGTCCCCTCAGCACCTTCATAGCCTCCAGACTCTCTCCAGCAGTTCCTTGTCTCTGGACACCTGTATTGCAGGTGAATACAGAGCAGAGGAGAGGAGATGAACCTCCCTTTACCTGCTGACCACACTCCTCTTAATGCACCTCAGGATCCCATCAACCTTCTTGGTCATGAGTTCACATTGCTGTCTCATGGCGGACTTGTTCACCAGCACTCCCACATCCTTCTCTGCGAAGCTGCTTTCCAGAAGGTCAGCCCCTCACCTGTATTGGTGGTGGGGGCTATTCCTCCCCAGGTGCAAGAGCCTACCTGAAATGATGTCAGTAACACCAGAAACATTTTAGAACGCTAAATACTGAGAAACTGGGAAAAGACACCCAAGAGTAAACAACAATCCATCCTTTTTAGCTTTAGGCTCCTGGCCACTGTTGAAAAACACATTAATCTTGCAGAACATGGCCAGCAGACAGGAGCCAAAAGGTTGACACTGGGGTGTGGTGAAGGGGAGACATATTTCCATGCTATTGCTCAGCAGGTCACAGCAACAGGATGCTGATAACATCCGGCAAACTTCCTCCCTCAGCTGGGGTGGGGAGAAAGAAAGAAAAGAAAGAGAAGAAAAGAGAGAGAGAAAGAAAGAGAGAAAGAAAGAGAGGAAGCGAGAAAAGAGAGAGAGAAAGAAAGAGAGAGAGAGAGAGAGAAAGAAAGAAAGAAAGAAAGAAAGAAAGAAAGAAAGAAAGAAAGAAAGAAAGAAAGAAAGAAAGAAAGAAAGAAAGAAAGAAAGAAAGAAAGAAAGAAAGAAAGAAAGAAGAAAGAGAGAAAGAAAAGAGAGAGAAAGAAAGAGAGAGAGAAAGAGAGAGAGAAAGAGAGAGAGAAAGAGAAGAGAAAGGAAGAAAGGAAGAAAGGAAGAAAGAAAGGAAGAAAGGAAGAAAAAGAAAGGAAGAAAGGAAGAAAGAAAGAAAGAAAGAAAGAAAGAAAGAAAGAAAGAAAGAAAGAAAGAAAGAAAGAAAGAAAGAAAGAAAGAAAGAAAGAAAGAAAGAAAGAAAGAAAGAAAGAAAGAAAGAAAGAGAGAAAGAGAGAAAGAGAGAGAGAGAGAGAGAGAGAGAGAGAGAAAGAGAGAGAGAAAGAGAGAAAGAAAGAGAGAAAGAGAGAAAGAGAGAGAGAGAGAGAGAGGGAAGGAAGGAAGGAAGGAAGGAAGGAAGGAAGGAAGGAAGGAAGGAAGGAAGGAAGGAAGGAAGGAAGGAAGGAAGGAAGGAAGGAAGGAAGGAAGGAAGGAAGGAAGGAAGGAAGGAAGGAAGGAAGGAAGGAAGGAAGGAAGGAAGGAAGGAAGGAAGGAAGGAAGGAAGGAAGGAAGGAAGGAAGGAAGGAGGGAGGAGGGAGGGAGGGAGGGAGGGAGGGAGGGAGGGAGGGAGGGAGGGAGGGAGGGAGGGAGGGAGGGAGGGAGGGAGGGAGGGAGGGAGAAATGAAGAGCATTCAGAAATTCACCTCTGGGAAGCTTGCATTTCAGAGCAGACTGGCAAGCACATCACTTTTTTTCTGGTTATAAAGAAGAGGAGTTGAAAGCAAGGAAAACAGGGCAGCGGCAGCAGCCTGCAGCACGATGGGGTGAAGGCTCAGCGAGCGTGGTGCTGGCACTGATGCTCCTTTTATTGTTCCAGATGGATTTTAAATTGACCAGCTCTAGCAGAGAGGGGGTTTTAATAGCCGGGTTTACACGCTTCCCTTGTCCTCCAGACAATGGAGTTCAAAGAGGTTCAGAGCCACATTATGCTCTCAATGACACTGATATAAATCCAGATGAAGTCAAAGCAACAGGCTGAGCAGAAGCACTGTGAGCTTCCATGAAAGGCGGGGAAAGGAGCAGGTCCTCACCAACATCTTTAAAATCAACTGAAAATAATTTCATTTAGATCTTTTGACAGGAGCTGTGCAGGATCTCTGCAGTGCCCAGGGTGGGAAAATTGTTTGCCAGCGTCCCAGGGGGGATTTTTGCCTCCCTTTCCAGATGAAAACACAAAGCCATGCTCGGAAGGAGAAACCAAACCTGCCTGCAAAGAGAAATGGCTGGGAATAAATATCTAAATCTCTCTTGTTATGAGCAAAAAAATAATTTCCTCTGATCAAATGAACTAAATCAATCCAACCATGGCCCTTGCTTGGTTTTCAAACCAAGGGAGGACGTAACAAAGATCTGCAAGAGATGCCAGGGGCAGTCGCAGACCCATGGAAGGAGCTTTTGCCTCCGGCGTGACTCATTTCCCCCAGAGCGTGCTCAGCCCATTGCCCAGCATTTCTCTGTGTATTTAACTCTCCCCTCACTCCCCCCTCCCCAGAAAAAATCCTAAATATCAGTTACAAGAAATCTCCAGTTCCAAGAGCTCATGCTTAAATAAATAATTTGTCTTCTGGGTGGGTAGGAAACCAGAGACAGGACCGTACATGTCTTGGTCATGCTCCTGCCCAGTTTAATCATCAAGGGCTGCTCTTCAACCCTCAGCTCTGCTGAGCAGGTCTGATTACACCCACTCCAGGGGCTCTGCTTGCATTTATTTGCTCTGATCTAGTTAAAAGTTGTCCCTGCTACTGCAGAGGGGCTGACCTTTTAAAGGTGACCTTTGAATGTCCCTTCCAATCCAATGCATTCTAGGATTCCGTGGTGATATGATTATGGAGGGGAGATGGGGTGGCAATGGTAAGCTGGTGGGACCATCACCCTGTGAAATGTGAAGGCTGGGAAGGAGACAGGAGGCTGCATCCTGTGCACAGTGCTGCACAATCTTGCAGCCTTTCAGTCGGGGTTGGTCTCTCACCAAGTGCCACGTCCAATCCCCTCTTGAACACCTCCAGGGAGGGTGACTCCACCACCTCCCTGGGCAGCACATTCCAATGGCCACCGACTCTCTCTGTGAAGAACTTCCTCCTCACCTCGAGCCTAAACTTTCCCTGGCACAGTTTGAGACTGTGCAGCACCAGAACAAGAGGACAGTGTGCTGCCCAGGGAGGTGGTGGAATCACCATCCCTGGAGGTGCTCAAGAGGAGACTGGACATGGCACTTGGTGCCATGGTTTTAGTAGCCATGAGGTGTTGGGTGACAGGTTGGACTTGATGATCTTTGAGGTCTTTTCCAACCTTATTGATTCTATGATTCTTCTCACATGCAACAAGTGACAGAACAAGAGGAAACAGCCTCAAGCTGTGCCAGGAAGGTTCAGGCTGGATATTAGGAAACATTTCTTAACAGGAAGGGTTATCAAGCATTGGAATAGGCTGCCCAGGGAGGTGGTGGTGTCACCATCCCTGGAGGGATTGGTTTAGTGGTAGTGGCTTAGAAGCAGTGGTGGGATTGTGAGCTGCAGGTGAGCAGTTGGACTTGATGATCTCAAAGGTCTCTTCCAGCGTCAACAGTTGTATGACATCCCTCAGCAGTGCAGGTAGAAGACTTAACACAGCCCAAGCCTGCACAAGGAGCAGCATTCCACAGGCATCTGTGGCAACAACAGAGACATTTCTGAGCTTCAGCTCCTGCATCTTCACTGAGCCTCATCAAACTTCCACTCCCCAAGGCAACATCCAAGCTCGTCAACAAATACACATTCTTGGAGGCTCATTCTCAGTTCTGGTTTGTTTTGCCCAGTTCTGGAGAAATGAAACATAACCACACCTCACTGGTGTGCTCACAGACACCCAGAGCACACACACATCCCTGTGCACAGCTTTCCTTTCAGCAGTAAAGCTGCATTTTGGAGCCTATCCAGGAGGCTGTCCCCAGCCCCCACATTTTTGGAGGGGGTGCTTGCAGCCCCGCAGTATCTCACAAAGCCAGCTCTGTCGTTTTCTCTCTCCTCCCCAGAGAACGCTTCCGTGAAAGTGAGACCTGCCCTGCAGCAAGTCTACCTTCTGCTTGGCCACTCAAGAAGACATTTTTCTCCTTGTAGGAGCAAGGACATTTATCTTGGCAGGGTCTCCATCACCAGCCCGGCACGCAACCTCTGCAAAATGAAACCTCACTTAAAGCACCCACCCACACAGGTAGTGGGGCCAGTTCACACATGGAGGGTTTCCAGCTCCACCTACGTGCCTGTGTTGATCACAGCACAGCCCCTGGATGCTTCTGGTGGAGGGGCTGTGGAATAAATAAATAAAGATAAGCTGAGGCTTGCAAGAAGAGGGGATTCTCACCGAGCTGGGGAAATCGGGTGGTGGTGCTGAACTTTTATTTGCCTCTGCAGCATCTTTTGTGTCCTCACGTATCAGTCCTGGGGTTTGGCCAGCAGTTCAGCAATGATGACTCTGGAAAAGATCTCTAAGACCATCAAGTCCAACTCTTTACCCAGCACTGCCAGGTCACCACTAAACCATGTCCCTCAGCACCACACCTACACACTTGGAAACCCTTCTAGGGATGGGGACTCGGGAGCCCTGTCAGGGCTTGATGACCCTTTTGGGTGAAGAAATTTCTCCTTGTGTTCAATCTAAATCTCCCCTAACACAACTTGAAGTCATTTCCTCTAGTCCTGTTGCTTGCTTGTTCATTGGGAAAAGAGACCAGCCCCAACCTGGATCTAATCTTCTTTCAGGGAGTTGTAGAGAGCCAGAATGTCTCCTCTCAGCCTCCTTTTCATCCAGGATGACCAATCTCAGCTCCTTTAGCCGCTGTCCCACATCTTCTTCCTCCTACCCATCAGTCCGTGTTGAGAACGTCTCCCTTTGAGCTCATCACAGAAAATTAAGGAAATAATTAGGCTAATATTATCTTCTGGGGGGTCACCTGCTCACTTGGTTTCTCTCCACTCAACTAAAACTGGGATCACAGCATGCCCAGGTGGGTGCTGACAAGCTGGGCCTCACTGCCTCTTGGGCTGGCTCCATTTCCTGGCTGAAGTCCCAAGTGACACCATGATTTATCCTGTTTCTTCTTCATTCCTGGAGCAAGAACAGGGAAGAAGAGCCACAGGGAAGCCCGGCTGACTCATGCAGACTCAAGCAGGAGCTGTGGGTCACCCCACACACGGGACCAACATGACATCCCAGGCTGCCACCCCCAGCAGCTCCTCATCCCCATCACCAGCTCAAGATGCAAACCTACTGAAGAGGAATTTCATGCAAGGTGAAAAAAAAAGCTTTCTGCAGATCTGCTTCAGATTTTACTGTGTTTCTGGTCATCAGCTTCCAGCCACAGGTGTTTTGGAAGGACTTGTGTCCTGGATTCCTGTTCTCTAAAGGCCAGATCCTTCTCAGCGCTGTATGCAATAAGCTGGGAGCATCCAGCAGCAGCAGCATGATGGAGAATGTTTCTTGTTGTGAAAACTGGATTTAATAAAAATAAATGGCTTTGGCAGCTCAAACATTCCCCCACTTGCTGCTTTAGTGCCAAAGGAGGTGACATAAACAGTAATTTCATCTGCCTCCTTTCCCCCTACACACACATACCCAGACTAAAAGCAGCCAGAGAAGCAAAAAATCTCATCCTGGAGAAACAAGCTCAGATCAAAAAATCAACTTTCCTTCTGATTTGACCAAAAGGGCAAAAAACAAAAACCAGAAGAACAGCAAGGTCTCAGTGGAAAGGGGGACTGCCTCCTCCTCCTCCCAGTTTTGAAATGACCAAGAAAGGTCTGTGCTGAGAGGTGAGTCAATAGGTCCATGCTCAGGAGCTCAGCTGTGCTGGGTGGTCCCAGCACCCCAGGGAGGAACAGGGTGGGGACCTTCCCCTGACAGCCCCTATGGTTACAGGGATAAAACATCCCTAGCAATGCACAGAAGCTCTCTTGCAGCTAGTGAGGGGTTTGGAGCACAAGCCCTGTGAGGAGAGGCTGAGGGACCTGGGGTTGCTTAGCCTGGAGAAGAGGAGGCTCAGGGGAGACCTTCTTGCTGTCTACAACTACCTGAAGGGAGGTTGTAGGCAGGTGGGGGTTGGTCTCTTCTCCCAGGCAACCA
Source organism: Picus viridis (assembly GCA_033816785.1). Taxonomy (NCBI): domain Eukaryota; kingdom Metazoa; phylum Chordata; class Aves; order Piciformes; family Picidae; genus Picus; species Picus viridis. Next base: position 12,032,235 of record CM066591.1, on the reverse strand, counting down.
GCACCAGAACAAGAGGACACAGTCTCAAACTGTGCCAGGAGAGGTTTAGGTTGGATATTAGGAGGAAGTTCTTCATAGAAAGAGAGATTGGCCATTGGAATGGGCTGCCCAGGGAGGTGGTGGAGTCACCATCACTGGAGGTATCTAGGAAGAGACTGGGGTGCTTGGTGCCATGGTTTAGTTGATTAGATGGTGTTGGATGATAGGTTGGACTTGGTGATCTCAAAGATCTCTTCCAACCTGGTCTGGTCTATTCTATTCTATTCTATTCTATTCTATTCTATTCTATTCTATTCTATTCTATTCTATTCTATTCTATTCCATTCTATCAAGAGCTCCCCACTGTGAGCTGGGTGCCTGCCTTCACACTTTCTCCATGGGAAAGTGACTCCTGGGGTCCTCCAGCTCTGGTTTCACTCTACACAGTGGTTGCTTTCCAGGCAGGATTAGGGCATGGATATCTCTGTCATGCTGGGAAAATTACTTCTAAGAAAGGGATTTTTCAGATGCTTGATGGTTATGGATATAGAATCATAGATTCATTTTGGAGCCTAAATATATGTGGTCATTCCAATAGTAAAAGTAAAACACCTACAGCACAGCTCTCCCTTGAGCACAGTGTTTACAAGAGCAGCCAGGGAGAAGGAGAAGCTGGAGCCTTGAAGGAGGGAAGTGCCATAGAAACTGATTTGTGGACATGAAAATGAGAGTTAAAGGAGAACACAACAAAAAGGGAAGGTGGAATAAAAGGAGAAGCTTCTTCACCGCTGTCCTGTTTCCTTCCCCACCCAAGCCCGTGTCCTTTTTCCCCTGTATCCAAACTCACAAGGTAGAACCCAAAGGTGCTCTTAAGTGTTGGTGGAGGTCGCAGGAGCAGAGCAAGATCTGAAGAGAAAACAGACCTCAGGCAGGACACAGACATCTGTGGGGTCCCATGAGGCACACAGGAAACCCAGCTTCACCTAGGCACATCCAACACGTCACTGCAGCAAGGAAAAGTGCAGCAACATGGGCTGGCTTCTCCTCTGGATGAAGCAGGGCTGGCTGGTCCTGCCTGTCCCACACATCCTTCTTCCTGTACCTGAAGGGGGCTACGGGAAAGCTGGAGAGGGATTTTTTTACAAGGGCATGTGGTGAGAGGACAAAGGGCAATGGTTTTAAACTAGAGCAGGGTAGATTTAGACTAGACATTAAGAAGTTCTTTACTGTGAGGGTGGTGAGACACTGGAACAGGTTGCCAAGTGAAGTTGTGGGTGCCTCATACTTATAAGTGTTTAAGACCAGGTCGGATGAGGCTTTGAGAAACCTGATCTAGTATCTAGTGGGAAGTGTCCCTGCCCATGGCAGGAGGGGTTGGAGCCCCTTCCAGCTCAAGCCATTCTATGATCTCTGATGTCTCGCTCTGAGAAAGGCCCTGGGAAGAGCCAATTCCATCCACCTCCACTTATCCTCTGCCGGCTGGCAGCAGATCCAGGCTGCTCAGCTCAAGTGGGGTTAAACCCCTCCTGATTAGCAAAACAATAACAACAACTTGCAGGGCAACGCAGTGCACCAGCCCCTTCGTGCACTGAGGGCGTTGGGTCTTTGGCGGGGGGTGAACTTCAAACCCCAGGAATGTGATTGTCACCAAAAGGGGAAGCGGCCGGGGCCAGCGTCCCGATCGCTATCTGGCCGCCCTAATTAACGCCTTTGAGCGGCCGCCAGCCGCTCGCTGGCAAGTGAACTTTCCTCTGAACTCCATTCCCCGCGCAAGAGGGAGCTTGTCAGCCCCTGCCCCGCGTCCCTGCACCCCTTATCTCCCCCAGAGCTTTCCTGTTTACATGTCCCATTAGATGACTGTAATTAATGCAATAACAGCAGATACTGCTTTGGGAATGTGGCTGGCTACCACTGGCTGGAGGAGGGCTGCGGCGCTGCTCCTGCAACGCAGCTAAGCAGCTCTACAGCCACCCGGAGCTGCTCCCTGAGCTGTGACAGTGGAGCTTGGACCACGGGAAGTTGGGGTGACAGCCTCCTACAAAGACGATCAAGGGTTTGTTTGAAGATACGTTTGCAGTGAGAAGCAAGCAAGCAGCTCTGGTGAATACCAGCTCAAGCTGGGAGACAAGAAGTTCATCATGAGCCAGCAATGTGCTCTCACGGCCAAGGACAATGGTCTCCTGAGGTGCATAAAGAAAATTGTGGTCAGCAGGTCAAGGGAGACTCTCCTCCTGCTCTGCACCGCCCTAGTGCAACCACATCTGGAGTCCTGGGTCCAGTTCTGGGCTCTCCAGTTCAAGAGAGACAAGGAACTACTGAACAAAGTCCAGCAGATGCTAAGAAGGTGGTGAGGGGACTGGAGGATCTCTGTGAAGAGGAAAGGCCTGGGGCTGTTGAGCCTGGAGAAAAGCACCTGAGAGGGAATCTACTCAATGCTCAGCATGAGCTAAAGGGTGGAAGACAAGAAGATGGGACCAGACTCTTTCCAGCAATGTCCAGTGATAGGGCAAGGGGCAAGAGGAACAGACTGGATCCCAGGAAGTTCCATCTGAACATGAGAAGAAATCTCTTTGCTGTGAGGGTGCTGGAGCCCCAGAGTCTAACCATCAACCAAATGCTACCAAGTTCACTGCTACACCAGGTTCCTACCGAGGAGAAACATGATCTGATTTCCCCCATTTTCACCAGTCCAGGAGAAGACCACGTTACTCTGTATGGCTGCTGCAGGTCCTGATAACAGCTGAATCCTTCTGATGGCAACGGGTAATCGTCTGGGGGAAACCAGTCATAAACTCCATCCCTCACCCTTAATTGAAGGCAAGCCCTGTGCAGATCACTATCAGAATCAAAGTCCTCCAGCTGATGTATGGGCTGGGTTGTATGTCAGGGACCCTTTGGTGGAAACAGGCCCCTTGCTGTTATATGGCACCCAGAGGAACTGTAGCTATCAGCTTTCCAGACCTCTCAGTTCCTGGGGGATTTAGTAGGGGAGGCCAAAGGGAAGCTGGAAGCTGCAGCACATCTGTGCTCCCCCTCATCGACACATAGGTAGCTAATAGGTGCTATATAAAAACCCAAGAGCAGGGAGCATGGAGATATGGATCTTCAAGGAGAGAGGAAATTCAGCAGGAGGGTGAAGTAAAACAAGAAAAAAGGGGAGGGAGAAAAAAGGGGAGGGGGAAAAAAGGGGAGGGGGAGGAGGCCAAAAAAGCAGCAGGCTTTGAAATCAAAGCCCTGGTTGATTCTGTCTCAGAACTGGGAGGTGGTCTGGGGAGCAGATGAATGGGGAGAGGTGAGCTGGGAGGGGAAGCCTGCCCCCGGGTTGTGGATGTAGTTGGTATTAATGCATCCTTTTGGTGGGGCACACCCAGAAATCAAAGCGGATTGGCTTCTGTGCCCTGGTAGAGCCAAAAGTGTCTCTGCCGGTGACTTCCAAGCAAGTCTCCTTAAAGAAAATCAATTTGGCCTCAGCGCCTGTGAGCTCTTCTGCTTAACTGGTAGCCCCCAAAGCATCAATATTCAGCCTTTATCAACGTAGTGCAGAAGCAAAACAGACATAGGCTCAAATCTGGAGGGAAGGGGAGAACATTTCAAGCTTCAAAACGCAGAAAAGAGCAAAGCTCCATGCTGGCGTTGTCCCACAATATTGATTCTCTCACTAACTGGCCAAATTCCACGCATCCAACCCTGCAACATCACTGCTTGGCATGAACTTCTCTCCAGGCTCCATTTTTCTAGCACATTCAGCTCATTTATTTTTTGCCTTCCTCACGATAAACCCTGCTCATTCTCTATGTGTGATCAAAACAGACACCACCGTCTGCTGCTGCTCCCCAGATTTCTTGCCTGTGGGTGATCTCTCCCTCCTCTATCACTTGGGGACCTTTTGCAGCTGCCACCCGCTGCCAGGCTTCATCCCCAACACAAACCTTTCACTCCAGGCATCCAAAACGACATTTGCCTTTAGAGACACACACACACACACCCTCCTCTCATCAGCTGCTGAGGCAGAAGAAGGGCTTGGAAATAAACCCCTCATGTTGCTTTTTTGTGCTTGCATATGTTCCCCAGCTGGAAGATTTGCAGCTGCGTGTCAGCAGCACTGAGCCTGCTGCAGCTCCCCCCGCGCCCCGACCTCCCCCTCCTGCCTCCCGCCGTCATTGCCTATGTGATTTGCAGCACAATGCGGGCCCGAGGGTCGCTGGATGGGTGGGAAGAGAATTAACCTATCTGCAAGAGAATTGCTGATTTTGTTTTCCTCCTCTCTGCAAGCAACCTGCCTTCCCGAGAGCTCTGCAGCAGCCATCTCTGGCTGGAAAAAAACATGAACCGTGAGCCTTGCAATGAATATCCACCCCCTCCCCCATCCACACAGCAGGGTCAAGAGCCCGCAGGTCAGCCCAGATGAGCTGAGGATGCTCGCAGCTTGTTGCCCTGCTTGTCTCCCAGCCCTGCAGCTCACAGCATTTCTCCTGCACGTCCTGATTTAGGATGGTATCCAAATCCTTTGGAGCCGACAGCTATGTCTGTGCCAGAAGCAGAGGTTCTGCCTGGAGCAAGGGAGAGGGCAAGGACCAGGAATGTGACATGGCCCAGGAAGTGGTGGAGTCCCCATCCCTGGAGGGGTTTCAAAGCTGTGTAGTTGTGGTGCTGGGGGAACATGGTTTAGTGATGGGTTAATGGCTGGACATGACAATTTTAAAAGTCTCTTCCAACCAGACTGATTCCATGATTCTTTACTCACAAGGTGTCATGCTGGGGAGAAGCTCCTGGGATAAGAAGTTGCCTTTAGTGGTGCAGCTCCATTTTGCCTGCACTGGTTGCTAAGGGCAGCCCGGAGGATCTGAGCTGCAGGCATGCCCCTGAGGATGTGGGGAAATGATACAGCTGGTTTGATGAAATCATACCCTTGCTGGCAAAGGAAAATTGCAGCAGCACAACAAATCCTGCCTGGGGGCTCGAGGACGAGATTAAACCCAAGGCAGCCACTTGAGGCAAAGCACTGATGCGGTGTCAGCTCAGGCTGCTGGTTCACAGCTGCCTCTTCATCTGGGCACTTGCAGATCCTGTGCCAGAGCAGGAACTGTCTGTACCACTTCTGGCTCAGGCATCACTGCTGCTCCCTGGGCAGCATCCTACAGTGTTCAGCTCAGGGGCTCTGGTTAATATAGTGCTCACGATGTGCTCAGCACTCAAGGCCTCTGCCACAGCCAAGACATGCACCCAGGACACAAACACAGCACCTGGGATGTGTGCAGCACCACATCTGAGATATCCACAGCACCCAAAGCACACTCAGCACCAAAGAGACACACAGCACCCTTAACACATGGTGCAATACCCTTAACAGTTGCAGCACATCAGCCAAGGGACAGATGCACAGCACCCAAGATATGTGCAGCACTCCTGACGTGTGCAGCACCCTCATCACAGCACCCTAGCCACATGCAACACAGCATTCAAGACATATACAGCACCCTCAATGAGTGTACCACAGTACCCATGACACACACAGCACCCTCAGTGCTTGCAGCACAGCATCTGAGACATGCACAGCACCCAGGATGTATGCAGCACCCTCAGTGTATCACAGCACCCTGGATGCATGTCAACATCCTCAATGCATGCAGCCCAGCATCTGAGACAAGCACAGAACCCAAGATGCATGTACCACAGTACCTTTAACGTACACAGCACCCCAGATGCATGCAGCACAGCACCCATAACAAGCACAGCACCCTCGATGCTCGCAGCACAGCACCCAAGACATATACAGCATCCCTTGATGTGTGCAGCCCTCTCGATGCATGCAGCCCAGCACCCAGAGGAAAGCTGAAGCCTGGAGTGTGGCTCACTCTTGCTCTCACTAGAGGGAAGCAGTCTCCAAGAGAAGACAGATGAGAATCTCCCTGGGCAGTCGCAGCTTTGCAGGCCATATGGACACGAAGCTGCTTTGGAGGGGTCTGTGCTTCCATCCCTGTGCAAGGCATTTTCCTTGCAGCAGCCTCGAATCAGTCCAGATCTGAATCTCACCGGGAGAAAGCCTTTGGTGTAAGCTGTGCAGAACCTAAGGGGAACTGAATTTGGTGTGGCACTCATTTGGGTGGCTGTGCTCAGTTGCTCTTGCCTCCCCAAATTTCCCTAGGTCCCCTAATCCCTCCCATCCCCAAAGACTAGTGTGTGCCAGCATCACTCACCCACAGACCTTTCTCTGGCTGCTGCAGACCCTCTGTGGAGGGATTTGGGTTTACTTGAATCCAGATTTAGCTGAGTCCCATCTTGGTCCCATCTCATACCACTGTTTCTTTCCATTCCTTATTGCTTGGAGAAGAGTCCCTGTTAAGCAGTCCTGCATGGATTAAAGCAGGAATGGGAAGTCCTTTGAGATCTGGGTCACACTGAGCATTGCTCAGATGTGGTTTATATCAGCATGGAAAATAACAGCTCTCCTAAATTTATTACAACCCAGGCATAAAGCTGCATGATAGCAAGGCAGGGCAGGCAGGGATGGAGGAATGGCATTGATAAATGCATCTTCATGCTGCATCAGGACTTCCTGTAGGAAAAAAATAACCATGGAGCAGCTGAGAAGTGTGCAACCTACCTTTTAAAGAGGGTAGCACAGGCAAAGTGAAGAATTCAGGCTTCTGCCTTTGTTTCTTCTCCAAAGCAATTTCATTTGGGATAGGGTTTAGGTGGGACATTAATGTTTTAAAAGCTTGGGGTTGGACTAGGTGATCCCTTCTATCCTGTCCTATCCTATCCTATCCTATCCTATCCTATCCTATCCTATCTATCCTATCCTATCCTGTCCTATCCTATTCTGTTCTAGAGTAATATTATTCATACTCATGAGATAGATGTGAAGATTCTGCATTGAGGCATGAATATACAACATTCAGTGTAGTTATGTCCAGAAATTAAATATAAATACCCCAGTTTTAAAGGGGTTTTCAAGAGCAAAGGAATAATGTTCCAAAGCCAGCATAATTGCTGTGCCTGGAAAAACACCTGCTGGGCTGGGCCACTTGTCATATAATGAGGTATTGAATGAGGTTGTAGACCAGGTAGATAGAGGAGTCTCATGGTATCAACAGACTGGTTTGGTTTGGAAGGAACCTTTAAAGGTCATCTAGGCCACCCCCTGCAGTCAGCAGGGACCTCTGTGACCAGAGCAGCTGGCTCAGAGCCCTAAACAACCTGAACAAGAATGGTTCCAGGGATGGGGCATCTCCCATCTCTCTGGGCAACCTGGGGCAGGGTCTCACCACCCTCAGTGTAAAAAATTTCTTCCTTCTATCCAGTCTAAATCTCCTTCTTTTAGTTTAAACCATCACCCCTTGTTCTGTCACAACAGGCCCTGCTAAAAAGTCTGTTCCCATCTATCTCATCAGCCCCTTTAAGTGCTGAAAGGCCACAAGAAGGTCTCCCTGGAGCCTTCTCTTCTCTAGGCTGAACAACCCCAAGTCCCTCAGCCTGTCCTCAGAGCAGAGGGCTTCCAGCCCTTACACCATTGTTGTTGCCTCCTCTGGTTCCACTCCAAGAGGTCCATGCCTCTCCTGTGCTTCAGATCTGGACCCAGCACTGCAGGGAGGGTCACAGCAGAGTGGAGAAGGGCAGAATCCCCCTTCCTCCACCTGCTGCCCCCTGGGTAGAGCACAAGAAGTTGCACAGATCTGAAGCAAAAGCCCTTTCTTAAACATTCAGCTTCACCTCCAAACTCTGCATTCCTTTTAAGCTTTGTGAAATAGCCTGCAATAAAACCCAAGACTTTAAAAGAAAGAGCCCAGTGAAGAAATAAGTTCAAATTTTACGGAAGTTTGAGCAAAGGTTTGATTTTGAAACCCCACAGTGCTTTCTCCAGGCTGATTTAGGGGAAAAAGCCGAGTTTCTGCTTTCTCTTTAGCACTCAGGATGACTTTTTTACCGCTGAGCTGCCAAGGCAGCGTCTCCTCCAGCTGAGATCCAGGCAAAATCCCTCTCAGCATGGTTACTTACTATGTGCTGCTAATTTGGGTAGCCCATTTGTGAAGCTCAGTGCCTTGGGATAGGCCGCCCAGGCAGGTGATGGAGTCACCATCCCTAGAGGTGTTAAAACCCCGTGCAGACATGGCACTTCAGGACACGGTTTAGTGGGCACGACGGTGTTGGCTTGGTGGTTGGACTTGATGGTCTTAAAGGTCTGTTCCAACCTTAATGCTTCTATGATTCAAACAGCTCCTGATGCGCTCCATGTGCTTTGGTGGCTGTGTTTTGCTCAAGAACTGAGAAGCTAAAATCCACTGGGCACCACTCTCCCAAACAAGTTCAGAAATAGCTGAGTGAGCACAGCCCTGAGAGAAGTCCTTCAAACCTGATCTTCTTGCCTGACAGCTATTTATCTGATGAGACAGGAGATCACCCAAAGCCTCACTCCAGCCAAACAGCACAGCAGAGCTCCTCTGGCCTTGCTGCTCCTTCCCACAGACTCGGCGGCTGACAAAAAGTAGCACTTTGGTGCATATTTAGCATCCTAAAGATCATGCTGCTAATCAGCGACAATAAATGGGGGAAATATGATTTAATCTCGGCGAGGAACTCCCACAGAAACTGTGTTTTCTGCTTCCCAAGGCATTCTAGTGCAACATCCACCTAAATCACCGTGTTCAAGCATCCATCTCTTACAAGCCCTGCTTAATAGAAACAGATCAGAAGACTCAAAGGAGGATTCAGACTCAAAGTCTCCTGGCTGTGAAGGGATTTATCTCTCTGAACAAAGGGTCAGTATAATCTGGGGTCTAAAAGCAGGAGATTTGTTCCAGGAGGAATTCAAGCAGGTCACACAAAGCAGGGCTTGCTCTATCCCTGCCTCCTGCCTTCCCATATAAAGGTAATTGGTCTCTATCCAGCTCTAAGTTATGAATGTAGAAGAGGTTTTTGGAGCAAAACTCAGTGAAAGAGGAAAGCTGGCTTCCCCAAATGCAGTTGGCAGTTTAAGACATTTCAGTTGAATTTGGGATGAAAGAACCCTCCTGCAGCGTGTTCCCACCCTGTGCCTGCTCCAAGCCACCCTGGGGAGTTAATCAAGCCAAAACAATAGTCAGTCTTTTTGGAAAGATTATTTTTGTCTCCTTGAACCAAGTGGTGTCTCAGCCCCTGGAGCACCAGAGTCTGCAGGAGCTGTGCCCCCAGGGAGAAAGGATAGGCCAGGACTTCAGATGCAAACCCATGGCCACAGTCGCCTATGGGTTTCCACCCTCCACAGCGACACTTTGGCTTCCAGCACTGCAAGTATTTATAGAAGCCCCAGGCTATTATATAACCAAAAGGCTGATTTCACACACCACCACCCCTAAACTCAGCCCCAAGGAGATGCAGGGTCAGAGTTTTGTCAAACCTCACAAGCTGTGTTTGTCTCCTGGCTCAGCAGCACGTCTCGCAGAAAGAGGAAATGGTTTGGAGGCTGCTACTTGATTTTTATTTGTTTTTATTATTTTTCTTTAAGATGAACCAAGTGTGAACTAAATGCTGACATGAAGGAGCAAGAGGGAAGAAGTTTTGCACCGAGAGAAAGTTTAGCAGTGGCCAAGCAGTTCCCACAAATGCTCTTGTGCAGGAGGAGATCGGTTCTGCTGCAGGAGATGGGCTTCGTGCATGAAGTATCTCTGCAGTGTGCATGAAATACCTCCTCAGGTGCCCAAGCAGCTTCAGAGCCAGCCTGCAACTAGTGCTAGAACCACCAGCACTGGGATTAGGCTGCAATTAGTGCTGGAACGCTTTCTTGTGTATTTGAGGTGTGGCCTCACCAATGCCCAGTACAGGGGTTGGTCCCTGCCCGGCTCCTGCTGGCCTTGGTATTGCTGATCCAAGCCACTCCATCTGCAAAGAGGAGAGGCAGAACAAGAGCAGCTGAAGCCTCTCAGCACTTCCAATATCCCTGCCAGCCACTGCCTCAGCTCACCAGAAGTGCTTCTGAAGCAAATACTCATCTCCCTGCAGCTTTGGGATGGGGTAATTTATGCTCACTAGCAAGCCTTGAAGAAAATGTGCTCACAGCCATTAGCTCTGGTGCAGCTCTCCCCAGGCTCAGCCACCTATAGCTTAGGAACAACCTACTCAAATCACTTCCAAGGGATGCAGCATGCATCTAAAATGACTTCAGGGGATTTAGTGGTCTAACAGCTCCAGCATTAGCTGTAAAAGAAAAGGAAGAGCAAAGGCACTCAGCTATTTCTCCTCCCCTAAGCGTACATGTACACCCTGAGCACACAGGTCACACAGCCTACAAGGTACATGACCTTCTCCAACCACTGAAGCATCAAAGAAACCCCAACAGTGCAAAGGGCAAAAGCCCTTGCCCTGCTCTCAGTTAGCCACATCAGGGTGCACCTCATTGAGTGTAAAGGGGCTGTGGTCGTATCAGCGTGTCAGGGGAGGTAGATATATAAAGGTGAGGCTTGTTTGTTGTTTAAGTCATGGAAATAGGGTTAAGAATGCTCATTTTGGGGATAGAATGAACTCTGCTGTAGGCAGCAGCATTCATTCTCTTTATTGGCTGTGCCTTCCTAGGTAATGTTAATGCAGAAATACAAAATGTAGCTGGAAGTGATCCCTAGGAGAGCTCAAGCAGAGGAATGAGATTCACAGAAACACAGAATGGTGGGGGATTGGAAGGGACCTCTAGAGATCTTCTAGTTCAATCCCCTCCTTTCCCCCCACTCATGCAGGTACAGACTCCACAACTTCTCTGAGCAGCCTGCTCCAGTGATCTGTCACCCTCAAATTAAGGAGTATTTCCCTTAAGATCAAATGAAACCTCCTGTGATTGCTGGGCGGGGGGGGGGGGGAGAGAGAGAGAGTGTACTGTTTAGGTAGAAAGCAGAAGAAAAGATCTCTGGAGATGTGAAGATATGAAAGACATGAGCATGTTTCTCCCTGGACCCTGCTGTGCTGTAGGTGAGGGCTTTGAGGATGGGGTCTCCCACCCTAGGGTAGTGCCTTGGTAAGGGTATGATCAAGGCATCTGAGCAATGCCCTCTTGTTCTCAGCAGCCTGGATTGGGGTTAGGACTGAAGGTGCAGCAGAAAGGTCTTTTCAGAGCTGCAAAGTTTCCTTGAGTACCAGCTGCAGTGGCTTGCACTTGAAAATAAAGCTGGTTTCTCTCACCCATACACAGTCCAACCACGTTGGTGATGAAAGAGGAGCTCCCAGAGCACAGCACGAGGTGTTGCAGGCTGCACCATCACAAGGCAACAGCTGCAGGAGGATGCAGGTTTGCAGAAGCCACACTTGGTTTTCAGGGCAGCGCAGTGCGTGCAGCCACTGGGTGGCAATCGCCATCAGGTTGTGCTCCCAGCCAGCACCCCCGGGACCTGCTCAGCCTCCTCCCCTTCGCCCCACATGCAAATGAAGGAACATCTGGTAGCAAGGGCTTGTAAAGATAGCCCTCAGCTAAGCAAATGCAGCGACGGGGGCTCAGCTGAGCTGTCACAGAGTTAAAGCTCTTTCTTTCTTTTTCTATTCTTTTTTCTCAGTCCTCATTTGCCTGTTGTGGTTCATCCCCCCGCCCAGCTTTATCTCCTGGCCACAGGCACTGCACAGCGTGTGGCCTGGCATGGTGGTAGTGTCCTCACCCTGCTGGGTGGGACTTTGATAAGGGATACAGCCCTTTGAAGGGGCTGAATTATTCTTAAACTCTTCTGGTTTACTCTTCCCTGGCTGCTTTGAGCAGGAGTGGGATTGGCCCTTGCACAGGATCTGGGCTGTGCTCATGGCTGGGGCTTGCCAGCACATCGCAGGGGGTGGCATCCAGTCAGTGCTGGAGGGGGTTCCTCTGAACTGCAACCAGAGCATTTGAGCAATTCCCTCTTGCTCTCTGCAGCCTGGATTTGGGGTTAGGGCTGAAGGGCTGGAAAGGAAACCTGTGGTCTGAGAGACTGAAGCCTGCTTAGGGCAGGAGCCGGAAGTGGATTCACTGCACTTCTGCCACAGGCTTCCTTTGCAGCCTTCCACATTCCCTGGCCTCCGTTTGCTGTCAGCAATGGGGATATCAGCACAGCTCTGGCCCAAGGAGGTGTTATGAGGACAAGGGTATAGCTGAAACACCCAGAGTCCTGCAGCTGTACTTGAGGCACCTTTTTTCACATGTATTGCAGAACAACACCATTTAGACCCCAAAACCCGCCGACTCAAGACTACGTATGGAAATGCATCAAGCAGCCAACCACTGCATAGACCTTTGGTTTGGTTGGCCCTATCCAGGTCCCCAGTGCAGTCTGCAGTGATGCTTTACTACCACTGTTACCCTGAACCACACTGATAACAAACCTTCAATCCCTGCCTCGCAAAAGAGGTTTTAGCCAGACCTTGGCTCTTGCAGCTGGTTTTGGAGACCCCCAAGACATTGGGTTGATGGCCGTGAAGGAGACCGACCACCCAAAGCAGGTACTATACCCCAATATGGGCACAGCCACCTCTTCCTCCTCTCCCCAAACCATTGCCCACTGGGAAGGAGGTGATGGGATAGCATCACTCTGGTGCCAATGAGTAAGACACTGTGGTTCCCCTCTGGTTTTGTAGGGCCAAACACCACGGCTTGCAACGCTGTGATAGGTCCCAGGGCTCACCGCTGCGGTCACCAATGAAGAAATGGCTGCAGCAGTAACAGGGAGAGGAATTATAGCTGGTGGTGGAGCCAGGATAATCAAGGAGCTACTAACATGGGAGAACAAAAGGTACCTAGGACTAGGGCAAGAGCAGAGGAAGGGGCCTGATGGAGAAGGAGAGGTGGGATGATGGGGAAGGACCTTCTCTAGCATTGCTGGTGCTCATCCAAAGTGGGGGAAAAGGATGATTGGGAGGGAAGTGTGGGTGCAAGGAGGAATGGGGAGATTGCTGCTTAGTGGCATGGTTTAGCAGGAGACTTTGTCGTGTTAGGTCAATGGTCTTAAAAGCAATTTCCAGCCTAAACAAATCTGTGATTCTATGGAAGCTGAAGAAATGGGTGAAAAAAAAAGCAGGCTGTGAGGTCTGTCCAGCCGCCTACAAGGTGCATCTCTTCTGGATTTGGATGGACTCATTGAAGGAGCTGGTAGTCAGCCTGATGCTGCCAGGAATGGCTGGTGAGAGGAAGACCAACACCTCATTTCAGCCTGAGGAGGGAGGCTGCCACAGTCACTTCTTCTGGGAGGTGATTAACACAAACATCCTCCAGCATGGTGGCCATGCTGCTGTCTCATTCTGCTGGCGATTTGGTTCGCCCTCCAGGAGAGACACTCCCCTTTTCTGACGGCCCAGTTGCCACCCTGAGCACACAAAGCAAGACAGAAGATTCAGAGGCCAACTCCAAGAACATCATGAATTATGAAACCATCTTCTTCTCATTGGGTGAAGGTGAGGAGCAAAGAATTCACACAGGTGTGGCTTTCCCAGAAGGGGTGAAGCTGATACCTCAGCTCTCCATGCTCCTGAGCATAACCACCCTAATTTAGCTATCAGATTTCTCAGGCTAATCATTAAACAGGAAGATGCCTTTACAGCTCAGAAGGACTTTGCTTGCTGCCAACATCTGCTCCCAACACAAGGCTGCCAAAGTTTCCAGGAAACCCTCTCAGCCTTTTTTATTGTATTTATTAAGCATTCTAACTCAGTGTTGGGGGCGTACATTTTAGGTGAGTGTCTCAGAAGATCGAAGCCCTGGGTCTAACCATGCCAATGGGCTAAGAAAGTTTGGGTGGAAGAGATACTGAGGCATGAAAGGACTTTGTTCTGCTCATCAATATAGGAAGGACATGGACCTGATGGAGCGGGTCCAGAAGAGTGCCACGAAAATGATCAGGGGGTTGGAGCACCTCTGCTACAAGGACAGACTGAGGGAGCTGGGGTTGTTCAGCCTGGAGAAGAGGAAGCTCTGAGGAGACCTAATAGCAGCCTTCCAGTACCTGAGGGGGCCTACAGGAAGGATGGGGAGACACTGTTTACAAGGGTCTGCAGTGACAGGATGAGGGACAATGGCTTCAAACTAGAGAAGGGTAGATTTAGATTGGATATCAGGAAGAAGTTCTTCACTATGAGAGTGGTAGAACACTGCAACAGGTTGCCCAGGGAGGCGGTTGAGGCTTCTCCCTGGTGATATTAAAGGTGAGGCTCGATGAGGCCCTGGGCAACCTGATGTAGTTGAAGATGTCCCTGCTGACCATGGGGAGGTCAGACTAGATGACCTTTGGAGGTCCCTTCCAGCTTGCACAATTCTGTGATTCTATGATTCTGTGATTTGCAGGCATCGATACACGGATCCTCAACCAAGCTGGGGGCAGGTGTTGATCTGTTAAAGGCTAGAAGAGCTCTGCAGAAGGACCTTGACAGGCTGGGCAGATGGGCAGAGTCCAATGGGCATGAGATTTAACACATCTAAGCGCTGAGTTCTGCGCATTGGCCACAACAACCCCATGCAGTGCTACAGGCTGGGGTCAGAGTGGCTGGAGAGTGGCCAGGTGGAGAGGGGGACCTGGGGGCACTGGTTGATAGTTGGTTGAACATGAGCCAGCAGTGTGCCCAGGCATCCTGGCCTGTATCAGGAACAGTGTGGCCAGCAGGAGCAGGGAGGTCATTCTGCCCCTGTACACCGCACTGGTTAGGCCACACCTTGAGTACTGTGTCCAGTTCTGGGCCCCTCACTTTAGGAAAGACGTTGAGTTGCTGGAACGTGTCCAGAGAAGAGCAACAAAGCTGGGGAGGGGGTTGGAGCACAGCCCTGTGAGGAGAGGCTGAGGGAGCTGGGGTTGTTTAGCCTGGAGAAGAGAAGGCTCAGGGAGACCTTCTTGCTGTCTACAACTACCTGAAGGGAGGTTGTAGCCAGGTGGGGGTTGGTCTCTTCTCCCAGGCAACCAACACGAGAACAAGAGGACACAGTCTCAAGCTGTGCCAGAGGAGGTTTAGACTGGATGTTAGGAAGAAATTCTTCATAGAAAGAGAGATTGGAATGTGCTGTCCAGGGAGGTGGTGGAGTCACCATCACTGGAGATGTTTAGGAGGAGACTTGATGGGGTGCTTGATGCCATGGTTTAGTTGATTAGATGGTGTTGGATGATAGGTTGGACTTGATGATCTCAAAGGTCTCTTCCTACCTGGTCTATTCTATTCTATTCTATTCTATTCTATTCTATTCTATTCTATTCTATTCTATTCTATTCTATTCTATTCTATTCTATTCTATTCTATCATATCCTATCCTATTCTATTCTATTCTATTCTATTCTATTCTATTCTATTCTATTCTATTCCATTCCATTCCATTCCATTCCATTCCATTCCAACCACAAGAAGCTGCTTCTTGGGCTCTCCCACCTCTGAAAGCCACCAGGTTGCCAAGAGGTGGTTGCAGGTCTTGTTCTCAGCCAACGTGGCCACCAGATCCTTCCAGTTCACCTCCAGAAGACATTCTCCTGGTTGAGATCAGCTGGTGGTGGCTGCAGAGATGTTTTATGGGAAGCAGGAGCTCTGTGTGGCTGAGCCACTGTGCCCACGTGGAAGTGAAGGCCCTGCTGCAGTTTCGCACAGGTGGAACCAAGAACAGCAGGAGGCACCGGCACCGAAAGTCCTGCCTTGGTTTCAATGGTGAACCACATGGGTTTGTTGCCTTGTTTTTATTCTCAGCCCAAAAAAATGACTCCAACCTGGTTATTTCCCCCGAAACCATCGCCGGGCTGTGCTCAGCCAATCGGAGCAGGGCTCCTGGACCGATATTCCATCCTTCCCTTTTATGGTCAAAATCTGGCCCCTCCGAGGAGAAAAAAGGAGGTGAGGACAGACCACATCAAGATGCCGTGGGTTGGTTCCACATGACAGGTTGTCCCGTGACCTGGTGTGGTGGTTTGAGCCTGAACTGGGATTGAAGAGCTCAGATGGGGGCCAAGGCTGAGAATCCCTCCCCGCTCCCTCCCCCTCTTTCCCGATCAAGAGGGGGAAAAAAGAAAAGGGAAGGAGCAGAGAATAATTTGCTTGAAATTATTTGGAGTTGGTTTGGAAGTAGAGAGGCAAAAATTTTCTTTAAATAATACATGTAATATGGTGAGAGGCCTTGAGCACAAGCCCTATCAGGAGAGGCTGAGGGAGCTGGGGCTGTTTAGCCTGGAGAGGAGGAGGCTCAGGGGAAACCTCATTGCTCTCTACAACTACCTGAAGGGTGGTTGTAGCCAGGAAGGGGTTGGTCTCTTCTCTGTAGCAACCAGCACCAGAACAAGAGAACACAGTCTCAAGCTGCACCAAGGGAAGTTTAGGCTTGAGGTGAGGAGGAAGTTCTCGGTCACTGAGAGAGTCATTTGTCATTGGAATGGGCTGCCAGGGAGGTGGTGGAGTCACCGTCCCTGGAGGCGTTCAAGAAGGGACTGGACGTGGCACTTGGTGCCCTGGTCTAGTCATGAGGTCTGTGGTAACAGGTTGGACTTGATGATCTTTGAGGTCTCTTCCAACCTTGGCAATACCGTGATACAAAATATATATTATAGATATATAATATAGAAGGACATATAGATGTCCTTCTCTGAACAGTATTTTTAGTTCAGAAGCAGCATCTCTGCTTATTTCTTCCTCCTTTCCTATAAATTTAAACAAAGGAAATTCCTGGAATCTCAGCTCCTGGTTCTTTTAAATGACTTGCTGGAAGAAGTGTTGAAACACACAAGCCACTTCTGCCTTGCAAGTGGCCATGGGCTGCAGTTTTAAACCTCGTCATGTGCTGAGTTAATTTTCTTTAAACAATATATATATAGTATATATATATAATATATATATACATATATAAAAAACAGTAACAGGAAGGGTTCACAAGGGTAAGGAACAAGGATGGATGGGGGAAATAAGTATATAAAACCAGTCTTTTGGAGTCCTTTGGAGAGGCATGGATGTAGCAGGGAGGAGGAGGACCAGGCCTGACCACATGGCAGAGAAGCAGGAAGCCAGCAGCAGTCCTCATCCAGGCAAGGCAGAAGCCAAAAGAGAGCTAATGGTTACAGTGTCCTCCTTTTGGAAGGAAGCCTTCATAGGCTTGCTGGACAGGGAGGGTGGGGTGGAACAGACTAACTCAGTTTCCCAGGGGCAAAACCCCCTCCAGGGAGGGCAATGCTCTCACAAGCCCCTCCCCCTCCCTGCTTTCAGGATGGACGTAACCCATCACACCTGGTCCTCACAACACACTGCAGGACCAGAAAAGGGGGGGGGGGAGGGAACGTCAGGCAGAAGGTGAACAAAGCTTTTGGGCTCAAACGGAGTCCCAGCAGGCATCTGAGATGGTGAAGCATGGAGAGCATCAGTGGATGTGCTGTCAGACATCCTGACCATCTGTGCTAATGAAAATCACCTAACCGGGACCCAGGAAAACACTATTGGACACCAGGAGTGATACTGGTGGTGCTTCTGGGAAGACTTCCAAGGCTTGGCCTTGAGCTGGGCCCATGTTGCTCTCGTTCAACTGACATAGGAGAAAAATGCTATGGGACCTCAGTCCAGTTGAGGAAAGGTCTTCCTTCTCTCACCCATAATCATGGGAGCACGTAGACACTGATTTCTGTTCATGAGTAGCAGATGACATTCACAGACCTCAGCCTCAAAGCCCCTGAGACTCAAGCCAACATCCATTGATTCATGATGGAACCCTGAACTGAAATTCATTTGCAAATTCACACTGGATGTCCTGACTGACAGACAACAGAGGTTAAACCACACCACCAGGTGCCAAACCTTCACAGAATAGAAGATGTTCCTATCTTCAGATGCTTTTTCTGAGCAAATCCCGGTTCCCAACCAATGAGTCTTTGCTCATCCCACCCTGCACTCAAGAGGAGAGAGGTAAGGCAGACAACTAATAAGCCATAAAGGAAACTGTATCTGTTGGAGGGGGTCTAGAGGAGGGCCAAAGATATGATCAGAGGGCTGGAGCACCTCTCCTATGAGGACAGGCTGAGGCAGTTGGGTCTGTCTACTCAGCCACGAGAAGAGAGCACTCTGAGGAGAGCTTATAATGAACTTCCAGTACCTGAAGAGGACTGTAGAGGGACTTTGTATGAGGGCATGTGGTGATAGGACAAGGGGCAATTCTTTTAAACTAAAGCAGGGCAGATTTATATTGGACATTAGGAAGAAGTTCTTTACAGTGAGGCTGGTGAGACACTGGAAAGGGTTGCTCAGAGAAATTGTGGATTGTGGGCATCTCATCCCTGAAAGCATTTAATACCAGGCTGGATGGGGCTTTGAGCAACCTGGTCCAGTAGGAGTTGTCCTTTGTCCATGGCAGGGGGGTTGAAACTAGATGATCTTTAAGGTTCTTTCCAACTCAAGCCATTCTATGATTGTATGAAACTACTTTCCCCACTCTGACCTCTGTCCCTCCTGGGGGACCTTTCACGGGGATTTGTTCTCACCAGTGACAGGATTTGTAATTACAGGATCTTTTCAAGTGGGATGAGCTCACAGAAGCAGTGGTGAAGAATCACAGAATCAACCAGGGTGGAAAAGACCTCAGAGATCACCAAGTCCAACCTCTTACCTAATAACTAACACCTCAGAACAACTAAACCATGGCTTCAAGTGCCACATCCAATCCCCTCTTGAACACCTCCAGGGGTGGTGACTCCACCACCTACCTGGGCAGCACATTCCAATAGCAAATTACTGTTTCTGTGAAGAACTTTCTCCCCACCTCAAGCCTAAACTTCCCCTGGCACAGCTTGAGACTGTGTCCTCTTGTTCTGGTGCTGGTTGCCTGGGAGAAGAGACCAACCCCCTCCTGGCTACAACCTCCCTGCAGGGAGTTGTAGACAGCAATGAGGTCTCCCCTGAGCCTCCTCTTCTCCAGAGGAGAAACAACCCCAGCTCCCTCAGCCTCTCCTCATAGGGCTTGTGCTCAAGACATCTCCCCAGCCTCGTTGCCCTTCTCTGGACAAATTCAAGTATCTCAATGTCCTTCTTAAATTGAGGAACCCAGAAAGAAGCAGGGACCCAAACCCTGATGTCTGACCTGTGCAGCTCCACCAGATCCTGATGTGGTCAATTACATCTCCACCACCCACCAGCACTTAACCATGCAGCTGCATGCTCCTACCCTTCAGTAAATGCCAAATATTTCACAAGCAGAATCTCTTGTTGTAATTTGTGACTCTTTTAATTCCACTCTCAGACAGAAAGAGACACAAATTACTGGAAGGGGGTGGGGAATAAAAAGGGTTGCTTGAAGCTATCTGAGAGCAACTTTTGGTTCCCATCTCACCCAATCCTCTCTCTGGGAAGACACATAAGCTCCCAGGAAACATGTTTATTCTCAACACCCCAGTGTATTTCCTCCAGCTGATCATATTTAAGCCTCCTCTCCTGACATGAGCATGTTAAGGTATTTAATCCTAGGCTGAAGAAGGAGAAAAGAGAGGTGCTGGCATATAAGAGGATTTAATGAATGTCATGTTGGGCCCAAGACAAGTCTTTGTCACATAAAACCCCTGGAGCCAAGGTAGAAAATTCGTTATTAATGAGGCAAGGGAACAAGCCTCTGAGTTTCATCACCCCTTCTAAGGCAACACAATCACCCCAAAGCTGTGGAGGAGATCTCGTTTCTCTCCTGCGCTGCTTCTGACAGCCCCATCATGTAAAATTAGAACACGGGAAGTTTCAGGAGCAAATTCTCAAACGTGCTTCAGTTGCAAGAAGAAGAAGAAGAAGAAGAAGAAATTAGTACCATGGGGAAAATTTCCTCCCAGGCTGAAACTCTTGTCTTGACAAATGGAGAAAGAAAAGCCCTACAGAGTCAGAGGGAGTGTACAGTGTGGGGAAAGGTGGAGGAGACCAAGCATTTAGTCTCTTGACCCAGACTTTGATGACTCCTTATACCAAAAACCCAGAGCAAGCTGCTTGTGCAATTTCACCTTCCTCAGTTTTGTGCAGCATTAACAGGATGCAGTGACAGGAGAGGTAGGAACAGAAGGAGCATTTCTGGGCATCCAAAGCAGCCCCACGACTCGTCTGAAAAGCCTGCGTAATGTCGCTGTATAAATTCATGAGCCTCTTCCCCTGGGGAGCTCTGCTTTAGTGCCAAAAGAGATTGCAGAATTACAGCGATCAGAAAACAATAAAGAACTGGGGAGAAGGGAGGGGCGGGGGCGGGGGGGGGGTGGCGGTGAGGAGGAAAGCTGATGAGAGAAACTGGAAAAATTAGGGTAGTTAGAAAGACAAATGAGAAGGAATCAAATCCAGGTATTAAATAATTGGAGGGAGGCAGGAGGTAGATTAAAAGCTGTTTTCGTGGCTTGTACTCCAAGCACGAGGAGTCATTAGACGAAAGGAAGAGATGGGGAATTAAAGGAATAGCTGGGAAATTAAACCCCCCTCCAAGGGCAGTGCTTTCACTTGGCAGAGGTAATTAGAGCGGGGAGCTTGCTGCCACCCGCCCCTTCAGCTGAAGCCACCATCTGAAGAGGTTCACATGCGCGACAAGAACACCATGTGCTAGCCCATTAGCAGGCATAAAAGCAGCGCTGAATGGGCTTTCAGAACCCCGGCCTTCCCCTCCTCCTCCTGCTTTTGTCCTTTAAACATCTGGAGGGAAGCAGCCGCTGCACCACAAGACCGGAGCAAGAAGTCTGATGAAGTCTTGATGTTAGCCATGACCTCAGCCGTGCCAGAGGCTGCTGACACCCACATGAGTGGGTGTCACCTCCAAGCCTTGGCCCACCAGATCCCAGTGATATTTAAAACCAGCCACATCATTCATCCCCAGGGATGACCTTGGATCAAAAGATTTATGGGAATCCAGCATCGTGATGGCTCATTTCCAGGTTCAGCGGTTGCTGCTATCAGTGCACAGTGGAAGTGAGCTCTGATAAGACACTTGTTACTTGCTGCTGTAGGGGTTAAATAACCAGAGGTTAACTAAGCAGGGCTTATGACCTGATTTGGCAACTCCTCGTCCCTGGCAGATATAGTCCCATAAAACAAATCACATTCAAGGTGGTACCCCGTGGTAGAGCTAGTTTAGCAAGACTGGAAGGAAGCACAGGTGGTTTCTTACCATTTTATCACAGACTGCCACAATCCCAGCATGGTGGGGCTGGAAGGGACCTCTAGAGGTCATCCAGTCCAACCCCCTTGCTAAAGCAGGACCACCCACAGCAGGTTGCCCAAGGATCACAATGTCCAGGTGGGTTTGGAATCTCTCCAGAGGGAGACTCCACAGCCTCTCTGGGCAGCCTGCTCCAGGGCTCTTTCACCCTCACAGCAAAGAATTTTCTCCTCCTGTTCAGATGGAACCTCCTGGGTTCCAGTTTGTGCCCGTTGTCCCTTGTCCTATCACTGGGCGCCGACAAGAGTCTGACCCCAAGTGGGTTTATGGTGAGTTGTACAATACTTGTTATTTTTCTCCCCCTAAATCTCCAGCTCCTGGAGTCCTGCCATGACATCAGAATCATCCTTCCTTTTTTTGAAAAACAAGAACTTCAGAGACTCTCAGAACGGAGAGAGAAAGGCACAAAAGGGTCTTTCTGCAAAGACTGTGACTTTTAGCACAAGTTTCCTGGGTCCCTCTGGGGTCTGACCGTGTGGCATTTGGGAACAGTTTGATTTTGGGGCGTAATTATTAACCCTAGCAAAGGCAAGATGACGTGGTGGCCAGCAAGATAAAATCACTGGGAGGATTAAACCTGCCTCTTTAATTCTGCTGAGCTTTTTCAGCTGCTTGACCTCTGGCAGGCAGGAGCTCGAAAGTGAAAATAAAAGACAAGACAAAGGTCACTTATTTGATGCTGGGGGTGGGGGTAGGAGGAGAGGAGGGTGGAATGTTCTTGGCTTTCACAAATCCTCTCTCAGAAATTTTATGAATGGCTTTTCTCAGTATTCCCCATGTCTCCAAGAGGTCTCCAGCAGCTGGAAGTGGTCTCCAAGAGGTCTCCAGTAGCTGGAAATGGTCCAGATCCATCGCCTGGGTGATCGCAAACTGGAAAGAGCAGCTCAGGGATGTCCTCATCTCTGCACCACAGGTTGACAATGAGAATTCCTTTCCATTTCATTGCATCCTCTCCAAGTGAACAAGTACTTCTAAGAGAAGAAGGGGTGGCTGCAATTTTTCAGTTTGCTTTCCAATCTTCTTACCTCTCCCAGTGCTGGGAGGAGACATCTGAAGGAGAACAGCCCAAACACTGAGGACCTTGACATCTGAAGCTGCACTGCAGATGTCCTTCTCAAAACAGTATTTTTAGTTCAGAAGCAGCATCTCTGCTTATTTCTTCCTCCTTTCCTATAAGTTTAAACAAAGGAAATTCCTGGAATCTCAGCTCCTGGTTCTTTTAAGTGACTTGCTGGAAGAAGTGTTGAAACACGTAAGCCACTTCTGCCTTGCAAGTGGCCATGGGCTGCAGTTTTAAACCTCATCATGTCCTGAGTTTTCCTCCTCACTGATCTCATCAGTTTGCCTTAAAGACCAATTCCCCAACACCCAGAAAGACTTAGAACTGAAGATCACATTTTCCCCTCTGTTTTTCCCCCTCTCCCCAATCAGCAAAATGTTTTTCTCTAGGCTAGGAGAAAACATCACACTGTGCCTGGTTTCCATCACAGCCTTGCAGGCATGGTGGCCAAAGGATACTTTCTCCACATGGGTTGATATTTTCTCTTAGCTTGCAACCCATTACAAAACCCACAAGCATCTGTAGATGCACCTGATGATAGTCACAGCATCCAACCCAGCTACTAGAGTTTGCCACCAGGTCTGGCTTGGAGCTTGTGTGCAAGATGTGCTGCTATATTGGCTGTTCCAGAGAGGGGCCACCTGAAAAATCTTTGCCTTTGTCTTCAGTGGGTCTTTTTTCTGCTGCTTTGGAAGGTTTCAGACAGAGCTAGTGTTTTCTCAAGCCAAAAGTAGGCTTTAAGATGTCCATGTCTAAATGTTGTGTGCAGAAGGCTGCTGCCAAAGCTGGAGTGCACCAGGGACATGTCCTACCCAGTCTGCCTTGGGTCAGCAATAAATCCAGGGAAAAAGGAGTTGATGGGAGTGGGATCCCATAACTGTCATGTACTTTGGTGTAGCTGTGCTTAGTGAGAGAATATCTGGCAAGATGCTTAAAATCTGGTTGAGTCTGAATTAACTCAATTCAGTTGAACCTGTCTGAGCACCTCTTTTGAGCTGTGTGATCATCCTTGGATAGGAAGCAGAGATATTCCTTACAATTCCCTTCCCTCATGCTTTTTAATGGGATTCAGGGTGGTTTGTGGTTTTGGGTTTTTTTTCCACAGAATCACACAACCATAGAATCATTAAGGTTGGAAAAGACCTCTATGATCATCAAGTTCATCTGTCAACCCAACACCAGCATGCCCACTAAACCATGTCCCAAAGAGCTATGTCTACATGCTTTTCAAATACCTCCATGGACAGTGCCTCCACCTCTTCCCTGAACAGCCCATTCCAATGCCTGACCACTCTTTCACAGAATCACAGAACAGTAGGGGTAGGAAAGGATCTTTGGGGATCATCTAGTCCAACCCCTGTGCCAAAGAATCATAGAATCAATAAGGTTGGAGAAGACCTCAAAAAGCATCAAGTCCAACCTGTCACCCAACACCTCATGACTGCTAAGCCATGGCTTCAAGTGCCACATCCAATTCCCTCTTGAACACCTCCAGGGAGGGTCACTCCACCACCTCCCTGGGCAGCACATTCCAATGGCTAACAACTCTCTCTGTGAAGAACTTTCTCCTCACCTTGAGCCTAGACTTCCCCTGGCACAGCTTGAGACTGTGTCCTCTTGTTCTGGTGCTGGTTGCCTGGGAGAAGAGACCAACCCCCACCTGGCTACAACCTCCCTTCAGGTAGTTGTAGACAGCAAGAAGGTCTCCCTGAGCCTCCTCTTCTCCAGGCTAAACAATCCCAGCTGCCTAGCCAGGGCAGGCAGGTTGCACAGGAACATTTCCAGGCAGGTTCTGATAGTCTACATAGGAGACTCCACAACCTCTCTGGGCATCCTGTTGCAGGGCTTCAGCACCCTCACAGCTTTTCCTCATGTTGAGAGGGAACTTTCTGTGTATCCATTTTTGTGTCCATTTGGCCCTCATCCTACTGCAGGGCACCAGTGAAAAGAGACTGGCTCCCTCTTCTTGCCACCCACCCTTAGAATATTTGTAAATATTGATCACTTTCCTCCCAGCTTTCTCGTCTCCAGGCTAAACAGCCCCAGGATTCTCAGCCTTTCTTCCTAAGAGAGATACTCTGTCCAGTAGTTCCCTGTCTCTCTTAAACTGGGGAGCCCAGAACTGGACACAATACTTTAGATGTGGCCTCACTAGGGCAGAGTAGACGGGGAGGAAGAATATATCTCAGCCTTGCTGATCACACTCTTCTTAGCACACCCCAAGCTTTTTTTTTTTCCCCCTAATATCCCTCCCAGGGTGCAGCCTGAGGCCATTTCTGCAGGCTCAGACTTCATGGGAGCATCACCCAGCTGAAGCCCCTGAGCAAGACAGAGACTGAACGGAGCCGTTTGGACTCTTGCAAAGGACCTTCATGCCTCGGTGGGGTTGTGTTTCCTTTTCTGGGAGGGCAGGCGAGCAGCAGGGGAGAGCCGATGCCAAAGGCACACAAAGGGTGTTGCACAACGCCGGGACAGCGCCGGCTTCCAACCGTCAGGGCCGCAAGGCAGCAGCGGCAGGAGAGGACGTGCAAGTTGATGCCTTTTGTGGCCCCCGGGGTCTTTTTATACTTTTAGAGAAGTTAGGCTCATCCTAAGTTCCTCTCCCACAGATTGTTCCTGTTGTTGTTGCTTCTCCAACCCCACAGATCATGTGGCTTGGTGTGACCTGGACGCAGCAAAACTGGGTGCTGGAAACCCTGGGTGGCTTCCAGCACAGTGAGGGACAGCAGGGACAGTGGGGACAGACGTCCTCTGGCTCCAGCAGCTGGGTGCTCTTACCTATCTGCCAGTCTTCTCACACTTGGTTCATCTCTTTAGGGAACTCAGTTTCCCTTTAACTTCCTAAATATGAAGCACTCTCTGTTCCTCTACCAGCTACCTTGGCAGCTGTGCCAGGGAGCGAGTCCAGCTCCAGGAGCCCAAAAGTTTTGCATGGGCACTAAAAAAAAAGGGATCTGCTTTCTAGTGGGAATCCCTTGAACATGCTTGGCATGAAGGGCAGGGCCAGAGAATCACAGAGTCATAGAATTGTTTTGGTTGGAAGACACTTTTAAGATTATCAAGTCCAAACATTAACCCAGCACTGCCAGGGCACCACTAAACCATGTCCCTCAGCACCACACCTACACAGCTCTGAAACCCCTCCAGGGGTGGGGACTCCACCACTGCCCTGGGCAGCCTCACAATCCTCAAAGGCAATAAATTGTTTCTCGTGTCCCACCTAAACCTCCCCTGGTGCAACTTGAGGCCATTTCCTCTTGTCCCATCACTTGTTACTAGGGAGAAGAGACTAACACCTCCAGTCTCCTTTCAGGGAGTTGTAGAGAGTCAGAAGGTTTCCTCTCAGCCTCCTTTTCTCCAGGCTGAACAGCCCCAAGGACCCTCACCTTCTCCTCAGCAGACTTGTGCTCTAGACCCTTAACCAGCTTTGATGCCCTTCTCTGGACATGCTGCAGCACCTCAATGTCCTTCTCGAGTGCAGCCTCACCAGTACCCAGTACAGGGGACAATCACTTCCCTAGTCCTGCTGGCCATGTATAAAGATGAAGCTTTTCCAACCAGCTGCTGGGTCTGCTTCAGCTTTTATCTGCTGCATCATGGCTTCAATCCAAACTCTCTGTCATTTGGATGCAATGAACCATAATTTATTCATGGGAGCAGGTTTTCTCAAGGGCTTGGCCAGGAAAGCAAGCTGCAGCCCTGCTTTAGCTCATGCCTAGACCTGGTCATGGTCTTTTGGCCAAGGCTGTCCACTCTTGGCCCCAGGGATTGCAGGGTGGGCACTTAGCTACTGCGGGGGACACCACATTGGGGGCAAAAGGAATGGTATCCATGTCTCCTTCTCTCTGCTCACAGTAGCTTACACAGAGCCAGGCTGGCACAGAGAGCTTCAAACCCCAGTGCCAGGACACTCAGAGGCATCACTGTAAAACAGCTCATTAAACACTCAATTAGGCGGCTCATTGGGAAGGGTCTGTGGCAGCAGCTCCCTGTGGTGCTCTGTTCATAGCTGCTGAGCTCAGATGTGTGCTCAGATGCTTTCTCTGAGGCTGCTGGTGCTAGTGGGTAGTGAAGGGTCCTGTTCTCCTTGCCCCTCCTGCCAGCTCCCAGGATTTTAGTATACACACAAAAAAAAAAGGTTGAATTTTAGTACAGAATCCCAGAGTCCCAGCATGGTGGGAACTGGAAGGGACCTCTGGAGATCATCTAATCCAACCACGCTGCTAAAGCAGGGTCACCCACAGCAGGTTGCCCAAGGATCACATTATCCAGGTGGGTTTGGAATCTCTCCAGAGAAGGAGACTTCACAGCCTCTCTGGACAGCCTGCTCCAGGGCTCCAACAGCCTCACAGCAAAGAAGTTTCTCCTCATATTCAGATGGAACCTCCAGGGTTCCAGTTTGTACCCATTGCCCCTTGTCCTGTCACTAAGCGCCACTAAGAAGAGTCTGGTCCCATCCTCCTGCCGTCCAACCTTTATCCCTTGCTGAGCATTGAGAAGATCTCCTCTCAATCTGCCCTTCTCCAGGCTAAACAGCCCCAGGTCTCTCAGCCTTTCCTCCTCACAGAGATTTTCCAGGCCCCTCGGCATCTTCATAGCCTCTGCTGGACTCGCTCCAGTAGTTCCCTCTCTCCTGAACTGGGGAGCCCAGAACTGGACACGGTGCTCCAGAAGTGGCCTCCCTAGGGCATAGTATATGGGGGAAAAACATCCCTTGACCTGCTGGCCACACTCTGCACCACAGGAGAGGGTTGGCCTTCTTGGTCACAAAGTCACATTGCTGGCACATGGGTAATTTGTTGCCCACCAGGACTCCCAGATCCTTCTCCTCGGAACTGCTTTCTAGCAGGTACAAAACTCTTGTTTTCAAAGGGAAAAGCTTCCAAGTGAGAAGCATCCACTGGGCAGTGCAAAGCAAGCCAACCACAGTGAACAGACCTGAGGCTATGCCCTACAGACACAGGCACAAACCAGCCCACTCCAGAAGATGTTCTGAATTGTTTGTACTGCTGGCTAGTTTCTGAATTAACTGCATTGATTCACTGCATGATTCCTGCTGCAAACTCTGTGTGGAGGGAGCAGCTGGTGAGTGAAAAGAGCAAACAGCTCTTGTTTGCTCTTCTGGAAGAAGGAGGGTGGTGAATAATAGCAAGACTCCAACTGTGCCATCTCACTGATGGCTGGAGCACATGGGGAAGAGGATCAAGGTGTGCAGGGAAGGACAGAACTATACCAGCCACCAACCATGCAAAAAGAACTGGAGGGGGAAGGGGAGGATGGTTGAGGGAAGGGGGAATGCTGCTCTCTCCATCTTCCAGTCCCAAAATGAGCCAAAGGAGATGGTGATGAAGATGGTCTTGCACAGTGCATGTTCCATCTCTGCCTCCATTGCTGAAGAAGAGAGCAGCCACTGCAAGCCCCAGCCAGGATCGCATCTGTCTCACTAGCAAGGTTGTTAAGGACACAGGAATTTATCACAGCAAAAAAACCTGCATGAAAGAGCCCTAAATCATTATCTTCAGGGTTTGGATCAAGGGGCAGGGAGATGGATCAGAGAATCCAGCCCATCCTCACAGTGTGGGGCTTGCTCTGAGCCCTTGAGGCTCTACATCCTATGAGTATGCTGAAAGCAACCCCAACAGCTGAGCAGAGCTGCACCCCAGGCTGGTGAGAGCCTTTCTTCTCCAGTCTTTGTCTCTGCTTTCTCCCAGTTCCCCACCCAATAACACATGATGTGCCTGTTTTCTGCAGGGCTTCAGCCCTTGCCATGGTGAAAGAGCAGCAGTGGGTTTAGGGAAGTGTTTTTTCTCAGAAGAGAGGAGCACCCTGAGGTAGGGCTCTGTCTGTCCCCCCATGCACCACTGGTAGGGCTGGGTCTGACCAGTGGAACTGGAGTGGAGGAGAAGGGCTTCTAAATTCCCTGGTTTCCACCTTCTGAGACCATGAGCTCCATGGGTAGCTTCTCCATCCATGTTTTTGTCCTCACATCCCAGGCAGGGATGAGAGCTCTTGCTCACTCCCACCCTGGAGAACATCCACCACCACTCTCCCAGGCAACACCATCCCCCTTAATGGGGGCTGATGCCTAGTACTGGGTTTCTCCACCACTCAGGCCCATGGAAAATCCCACCTGCTAATATAGATAGCTTTTTTTTTTCCCTCTAATGACTTAGCACGTGGCTTTCACAGTGACTCAGAGCAGGCTTTGAGTAGCCCCTCAGCAGACCCAGGCTCAGGTTGGACTCTGGTTTTAGTCAATCAGCCCTAATTAACACCGACTCTGATGGTTCTTGGTGGCTGTGGAGTCTTCCTATTCATGCATAAGAATATTTCCACTGCTCTCTTTCCAGGCTGCAGTTATTTTTAGTGAGATTCCCTCCCATTCCCCTTCCCCCTTCCCCCACCTCATGATCCTCACGTGTGTTTTCCAGAAGGATTTGAAACTCAGACTTTCAGGAATTCGTTTGCTTGCTTAATTACAAACAGCAACACCATCCTCTTCAATGGTACTTACTAAGAATAAGCCCCTAAAATGCCCCCTTTTCTTGAACTCTTAAATGACATTCACACTCAACAAACCTCTTTTATCTTTGGTTTGTGGTTTGGGTTTTGTTTTTGTTTTGTTTTGTTTTCTCTTTGATTTTTTTCCCCTAACATTGGGATTAGGATATTTGAATTTTGATAAGACATGAGAAAGATTTGAGGCAGTAAACCAGCTCCCAGGCTCCCTGGTACAAGCAATCACACTTTCAATGATACAGAGAGGGGGGGTGGGGGGGTGGAATTTAAAAGAATCCACAAAGAGAAATGTTTTGAGCCCCTTGAAGTGCAGAGGAAATAGTGAGCATAAGCAGAGGGACTGGCTTGGTTGGGGAAGTGCGTGCCAAGATTCATGGCCAGCATAAAGAAATGCCCAGTGGATTGTCCCAGTGCCTTAATGGTGCCTATAAATAGATGGAACTCTGCTGGATTTGTTATTGGTGAGCTTAATCTTGTCTCAAGGAGCTTCTGGTGTCTATGGAGGGCTTATGTCTACTCCTTATTAGTGAACAAATGATTTAACAAGCTCATCATAACCTAGAGAGGGGTTATTATATCCTTGATACTGGTGTGCTGTTGGTGGATTTATGGCCTCGGTGCACAGCACTTCGGGTCCCATTGCAAGACCGAGAGACAGATGGTGGTGGTGATGGTCCACTTCAGGGCATGGGTTAGTGGGCATGGTGGTGGTGGATTGACTGTTGGACTTGATGATCTTAGAGGTTTTTTTCCAGCCTTGTCAGATCTGATGATCTTAAAGGTCTTTTCTTAGGGATCTGTGGTCTGTGAAATGACCATTGCTGAGTGAGCAGCATGATGGTCAGTCTCAAATCTTCATGGGTCTACCAGAACTGTGGGTGGAGGAGATAGAGCAGTATCCACCTTTGGCTCTGGGGTGCTTCTGCTGGGGCCTGCTCTGGACAGATAAACCATTGAGCTTTGTACTTGATTCTCTTAGAGGTCTTTTCCAAACTCAATTATTCTGTGGACATTCTGTCAGTTACCCCCCACCATCCTTGAGATTTGCACCCAACTGCAGCTCCACATCAGGGACTAGCACACCTCCTGGTAGTCCTCTGGTTCTATTTCCCCTCCACTGTACTCTCACACCAAGGCAAAAAGCACAGCAAAGCAAACCCAGATCACAGCCCAGCAGCACTTGGCACTCGAGAACCCTACACCCACACCACTGCCTGCCCCTGAACCACTCCTTGCCTGAGTCCCAGCCAGGAAACTGGTCAGAAAATGAAAATTAAGTTTCCCTAACCAGTAAAAAATACTGCAGTGAGGTTATTAATGTAGGTGAGAGCTCCAGCCAAGCAGAACCAGGATTGGACTGTCCCCGCCTTCAAGTGGCACCCACAGTTCTCTCACCTCGCTCTAGTGTGTTTCCTGCCATCACCCAGCACCAGGGATTGGGTCACCATGACCCCATGAATGCTCCAGGATTGGGGAAGAATGGCTGGAAAACTGCCTGTCAGAAAAGGACCTGGAGGTGCTGGTCATTGAATGCTGGGTTCCCTCACTCCGAGAAAGGCATTGAAGTGCTGGAGAAAGTTCAAAGAAGGGCTGCAAAGCTGCTGAAGGGTCTGGAGCTCAGGTCTTGTGAGGAGCAGCTGGGGAAACTGGGGTTGTTCAGCCTGCAGAAGAGGAGGGTGAGGGGAGAGCTTCTGGCTCTCTACAACTCCCTGAAAGGAGATTGGAGCCCGGTGGATGTTGGTCTCTTTTCCCCAGTAGCAAGTAGGACAAGAAGAAAGAGCCTCAGGTTGTGCCAGGGGTTGAACATGAACAGTTTCTCCCAGTTGAGGGCTGTCAAGGCCTGGTCCAGCCCGGATCAGTGGTGGAATATCCATCCCTGGAGGAGTTTCAAAACTGTGTAGATGTGGTGCTGAGGGACATGGTTTAGTGGTGACCTGGCAGTGTTGGCTTAATGTTTGGACTTGATGATCTTAAGGATCACTTCCAACTAATATGATTCTGCAATGCTATGATTTCTAGGATGATGTTTGCAATTCATCCCTAGCTGGGATGACACCGTGCCCCAGCTCCCCATCAGCACCCACCAGGGAGGATGGGGGTGCTCAGCCCAAGACTGCATGCAAGCATAGCTAGAAAAGGGCTTTATTTTCTTACATGCTCCATCATTTCCACCCAAAGCTTTTCTTTCCCCCAGCTGTGGCTTCTTACATGCAAGAAGCTGCGGCAAAGCCCTTTCTCAGGAAAGCCGCCACTCTGGGGGGATTTTGGAGGGCTGGTGGCTGGTGCTGAGCTCTCTCCACAGAGGGGGAGAATGGGGAAATGCTCTTGAGATGCTGCAGCAAAAAGTTGAGCTCTGTTTTTTTCTTTTTTTCTTCTCAGTTTTGCATTACCTTGTGTCTTTCTGGGAACTCGTGGGAGTCCTTCAGTGTGGAGAGTTTCCATTAAAGGACAAGACTCCTGTTCTCTTGCAGCTCTTCCTCATCACCAAAACCCAAAGGGAAGAAAGGAACTATCAGCCAGGAGACAGCAAAAGCAGGTCTTCCTAAATAAGTGTTTCTCAGCTTGCTGCTCCTTGCAAAGGCTGCAAACAGCAGGGGCAAACTCCTGGGCCCTTTGCAGAAAGGGTGAGGTGAAGGCTGGGATCACAGAATCACAGAATCACCAAGGCTGGAAGAGACCTCAAAGACCATCAAGTCCAAACCATCACCACAGACCTCATGACTAAACCATGGCACCAAATGCCACGTCCAATCCCCTCTTGAACACCTCCAGGGATGGTGACTCCAACACCTCCCTGGGCAGCACATACTAACGGCTAACAACTCTCTCTGTGAAGATCTTTCTCCTCACCTCCAGCCTATACTTCCCCTGGCACAGCTTGAGACTGTGTCCTCTTGTTCTGGCGCTGGTTGCCTGGGAGAAGAGACCAACCCCCCTCCTGGCCACAACCTCCCTTCAGGTAGTTGTAGAGAGCAATAAGGTCTCCCCTGAGCCTCCTCTTCTCCAGGCTAAACAACCCCAGCTCCCTCAGCCTCTCCTCACAGGGCTGTGCTCAAGACCTCTTCCCAGCCCCATTACCCTTCTCTGGACACGCTCAAGAGTCTCAATGTCCTTCTGAAATTGAGGGGCCCAGAACTGGACACAGGACTCAAGGTGATGCTCCACTCCCAGAGCCCAGTTGGACTCTGCTGCTTAAAAGAGCATTTGCAGCTCCGAGCCCCCCAAAATGAGGAGAGAATGGCCACAATCTGTGTAAAGCAGCCCTGCAACACACTTCTTCACATTTCCTAATTGGTTTGGGGTTGGTTTTTGGTTGGCTTTGGGGTTTGTTGGGGGTTTTTTTTTGTGTGTTGTTGTTGTTTTGCAGAGGTTATTCTTGAGTAATGCCTGTTTGGTTGAAGAATTGCACCATAAACAGCCAACGGGGAAGGAAATAAATAATTGCTAATAAATGTCAAAGTAGATTAGCAAACCAGAAGGGCCAAGAAAGAACAACTTTCCTTTTTCTTTTTTCCCTTTTTGTTTTGTTTCCTTGGCTTGGAAAATAACTGCAGGGTTCTTGCAAAGATTCTATTTAATGAAAACTCTTCCAGTACCTTGCAGGGGAGTTAATGCTTTGTCATTTCCTCAGCCTGGGTTAAAATGCTGTCTGACTCCTCTGCTGTCTGCAAGCAAGCCTGGAAAATAGCTTTTTTTTTTTCCCCTTCTGCAAGACAAGGATAAGTAGTCAAAAAAAACCCAAGCAGCTTCCTTCTGAGCACATCAGGAGCTCGGAGTCCTGCATTCAAAAGGCTCTTCCAGCCTCTGGTGTTGGGAAATTTGGGAAATGTGAGGGGTGTATTAGCTCCCCAGAGCCTGAAATTACACAAGATAACGTGCATCTCACTGAGGTTGAGCATCAAATAAGCTTCCAGGTCCTTTCAAAACAAGACAAGGGAAAAGAAGCATTGAAAGCCTTAAATGGAGTCCAGAAACTTATACAGATATAGATCAAAATAAGAAAAAAAACCCAGGCAAATAATGAAGATGAAAAAATGCTGCTGCTGCTGCATAGACAGTTGGTGTTTGGGGGTTTCTGATGCTCTGGGTTGTGCATTCCCAGCCCAGCCCTTTCTGGAAGCAGATGAAAGGTGTGTGATTTGGCCATCAGACCCCTTCAGCTGCCCCTTTGATTTAAAGACTCATTAACATCGGTGCAAAGCTGCGCTCCCAGAGCAGCTGCTGACAGCTGTAAAAGTGACTTACGGAGGAGGGGAGAGGGGAAGAAGAGAGGAGAAACCCCACTCAGCTCCTCACGGACCCACCAGCACAACCCTGATCTTCCCAGGGTGTTACCCTTGCTGAGAAAGGGCTGGTACCTTCAGCTTCTGCAGTGACCCTGGATTCCAAAGTTCAGAGAGCTGCTTGTTTTTATCTGCAGGCAACGAAATGACCCAACACAAGCCACTTCAGCACAAACCTCTGGCAATTTCCCCCCTTTTCATTTTCTCCTCTTTGCTCAGCAGAAACCCATCTTTCCTTGCTTCTTGTGTAGAAGAAATAAAAACCTCAAGAGCATAGAGGATGCAGAAATTAATAGCTAACCCTTCTCTTACTCCTCGTGGCTCCCCTAACTCCTGCCAGCTCAACTTGTGGTTGAGATTACAGCGATAAATCACAAGCTGCTCTTTGAAATAACAGCTCTGATTTCACCCAGCGCAAGGAAGGAGAAGGACCAGCAAGGTTGTGCAAGGCTGAGGTGGAACAGGGTTGCAGTGGGCTCCTCTGAGCTTGGTGGTGGGTTGAGGAGACCCAGACAAGACCACACACCTTCAGGCATGGCTCTAGCTCATGGTTCATGGCTGGAAACGTCAGAGGTTTTTCCTCCTGCCCCAGCTGCCATCCTTATAAAAGG
Source organism: Picus viridis (assembly GCA_033816785.1). Taxonomy (NCBI): domain Eukaryota; kingdom Metazoa; phylum Chordata; class Aves; order Piciformes; family Picidae; genus Picus; species Picus viridis. Next base: position 11,998,701 of record CM066591.1, on the reverse strand, counting down.
CTGGAGAGGCTGAGCATCCTTTTGGGCAGGATGAGGCTCAGTCAGCTTGCACGGATGCTGTCAGAGGTGCGTGCAGCTGCAGGGCAATCATGGAATCACGGTATGGTTTGGGTTGGAAGGGACCTTTCAAGGTCATCTAGTCCAACCCCTCTGCAGTCAGCAGAGGCATCTGCAACTAGAGCAGGCTGCTCAGAGCCCCGTGCAACTTGAGCTGGAATGTTTCCAGGGATGGGGTAACCTGTGCCAGTATGCTGGACAAAGTGAAGGGGACAAATCCTGGGGGGTTCATCCCCAGAAGAAACCTTGTGGGTGTGGCATGGCTTTAGCACCTCTAGTCCTCAGGCATCATAGAATCCTAGGATTGTTTCAGGTGGAAGAAACCTTTAAGACCATCGAGTCCAACCACTCTCTAACTCTACTAAGTCTGGTGTTAAACTATGTCCCTCAGCACCACATCTCTGCATTTTTTAAACACCTCCAGGGATGATGACTCAACCAGCTCCCTGGGGAGCCTATTCCATCCTTTGAAGGTGGTCTCTTGCCTGGCTGGTGACCCCGAGGAACAATGACAGGTGATGTATGGAGGTGATGGCGATGCCCCACTGACGCCACACACAAGAGCTGCCACATTGCTCCTGCTGAGCCTCCCTGAGCAGAAATTAGCCTTTTGACACGCTCGGGTCTTCCGTTAACCCAAAGCCAGTTTCACCTTACGCTTCAGGATCTTCTGAAACTTGCTCCACACCCCTATTTTTAGCCCACCCTCTCGGTCCCAGCTGCTCTGGCCGCAAGACCCTTGCAGGACGCCTGTGGCCAGGAGGTACTCTGAGGTATTTTTAGCCATGTCCATCTGCCACAGACCAGGCTGGGTGAAGGCGCGTGTGGTTTGAGCATCTGCAAGTGAGACCGGCTCCAGGGCTCTTTGGCAGTGGCCAGGGGGGTGTAAATGTGGAAGTGGCTCCTCCATCCTGGGATCAGGGAGGGTTAAATAAAGAAAAGAGCCGCTATGGCCAGTGTGTCTTTTTGGGTGCAGCTGAAACCAAGACCACTGGTGGGATGCAGCCCCGCAGGAGGATGATTGATGGAGCAAGTTCATGATCAAACCTATCTATGCAAAGCCCTAATGGTGCAGACGGCCAGGATAAGAAGAGGCTTCTCCTCTTCGGTGTCACCTCAGTGTCTCCTGCACCTTCCAGCTTTGCCACAGAAACCTCCCCATTGATGTTGCCTTGCCCAAAACCTGCTGCAAGCCAGGCTGCTGTGGCTCACCCACCATCTTTGCTCTCCTGAGGGGCACCCATGGGAGATGCACAACCCCACAGATCTGATGGCCCCAGCGCTTCCCTTTTCTCAGAATAAAGGCTGATGTTCCTCCAAAAACAACAGCAACAACAACACAAAACAAACCCAAAGCACTGGAACTTCTACTTGTTTTGATCCTTTTTAGGTGAGTTTTGCCTTTTTTTTTTTTTTTTTTTTTTTTTTTTTTGAGGAGGGTGGGATTTAGGAAGTTGCCACAGGTTTGGTAGCTTTCAACTTCATGTTTTCACTTTTTACTGTGCTGCAGTGACTAAGATGTGCCTGCCCCTACCACACTACCTTACACTGGAAATACCCAGAAAATAAAAAGGACATCATCAAAGGAGTCTCTGATTTCTCTCAAGGTCTCACCAGGTCTCTAGGAGTTTGTGAGGGCTGGGAGACTACAGAGTGGGTGCAAGACAGCCCTTGCCCTGTATATGATGCTGGCAGAGACCTGAGCATCTTCTCCAGAGATGATGGCCAAGGCTGGTAGTAATGCTTTCAAGCATGAACATAGACAGTGTCCACTCAGCCTCAATGATGTGGCTTCCCCATCACCCAAACCTCCATGGGGACATGGAGTCACCTGGGAATTCAGCCCTCACCCGGAATTGTGGGTTGCAGCCTGGTATCACCTTCACCATCATTGACTCAGGGGATGCCCATGAGGGTCTTCGATGGAGTCTCCACCTCAACACTGGTCACCTAGTGCCACCCAGCCTGGTATTTGCACCATCCTTGCTGGCCATTATCCCATGGACATTACTTCAGCATCCAAGCCTGTCATGATGCCTTGTCCCTGTAAGTGTTGAAGGACAGGTTCGACAAAGCTTTGAGCAGCCTGGTCCAGTGGATGATCGTAGAATCACTAAGGTTGGAAAATACCTCAAAGATCATCAAGTCCAACCTATCACCCAACACCTCATGACTAACCAAACCATGGCACCAAGTGTCATGTCCAATCCCCTCTTGAACACCTCCAGGGATGGTGACTCCAACACCTCCCTGGGCAGCACATTCCAACGGCTAACAACTCTCTCAGTGAAGAACTTTCTCCTCACCTTGAGCCTAAACTTCCCCTGGTGCAGCTTGAGACTGTGTCCTCTTGTTCTGGTGCTGGTTGCCTGGGAGAAGAGACCAACCCCACCTGGCTACAACCTCCCTTCAGGAAGCTGTAGAGAGCAATAAGGTCTCCCCCGAGCCTCCTCTTCTCCAGGCTAAACAATCCCAGCTCCCTCAGCCTCCCCCTACCCACGGTAAGAGTGTTGGACTAGATGGTCTTTAAGGTCCCTTCCAACCTAACTGTTCTGTGACCCTGTGAAGATTCTCTGCCCTCGCCACGCACGCTGGAGCTGGGCTTTTGTACAGCCGCTCCGCGCCGCGACATCTGCTCTTCCCCTTGCCCTCTCCTGTGCACTTCCTAGCCCAACGCGAGTATGTGCTTGTCTTCAAAGCTCAGGATATATAAATAAAAGAAAGAAAAGAGGTCTTTCTTCTGTTCCAAATTAGCCCTGTGCAGACAATGTGAGCGTAGCAAGAGACTCGGTTTCCTGTCTGTTTGCCGAGGCTCTGAACGAGCTTCCTCTGCATAACAAACCCGGCCCGAGGGCGGAAAGGGTAAGGACCGAACTGAAACGTCTGGGGGGGGAGGTGGAATTGCACAACATCCCTGGTCACCAGCGCTCTCCAGGGCTTGTAATCATGGAATGGTTTGGGTTGGAAAGGACCTTTAAGGGTCATTTAGTCCAAGCCCCCTGCTTTCAGCAAGGACATCTTCAACTAGAGCAGGCTGTTCAGAGCCCCAGACAACCTGCCCTGGAATGGTTCCAGAGATGGGGCTTTTACCACCTCTCTGGACGAGCTGGGCCAGCGTTTCACCACCCTCAGTATCAAAAATGCCTGCCTTCTATCTAGTCTAAATCTCCCTTTTTTTTATGTGCTGCAGTATTTGAATCCATCTATAGTATAAATGCAGACTTGTCTAAGGTAATCATAAGGTCTAGGGGTTTTCTCTTTAGGATGTGGAGGTTTGCACACAGGGGGCCCATAGGGGGACTCAGAAGTGTAATGCTCCCTTCTGCACCCACCTCCCATGGGGGGTTTGAGATGGCCAGCGAGCTGTCGGCTGCAAGCAGCAGCATGGGACTGCAGCAGGGAGATGCACGCTGGGTCCCGAAATAGCTCTCCAGATCCACAAATGAGTCATTTGATTTCTTGACCAAAAATATCTTCCTTTGCAGCTCATGGGTCTTAATAGGAAGAGCCAGACTCTGTCTGTGCCGGGCGCCGTTTGGTGCTGCCACCCTTGGAGCCGCAGCCAGAGCTGGAGAATCCGTAGCCTGGAGGGTGTTTGGAAGGATAATCCCTCCTGGGAGAGTGGGAAGAGCAAAGCCAGCGCTGAGAATGATGACACAGCGTTGTTCTTGTGGTATTTCTGGCTCAGCCAGAAGTGGGAAGTGTCAGAAATCTCATGAGACGCAGCGAGGCCTTGTGAGATTTCCAGCCAGTTTGCAAACCCTCCCGAGGTCTGGATTCCTCTCTAGCCTGGTTTTCTCCCTCTTTTTACTGCTTATGCCTCTCAAACGCCCCCTTTTGCCCTAAAGGAATGCTGACTTGCATGCCCATCTCTTTCTCACCACCACTGTGCAAAGGGGAGGCAGGAGCATGCAGCATCCCACCCTACAACCTCCTGCACCAAAAAATGGTGAGGACAACAAAAGGACAAGGAGTCCAATGGCATTGATAATACCAGGAGGAAAAAAGGAAGTATCTCCCTCATATTGATGTACTCAATATGGCAAAAAAAAAAACCTCCTCCTCAGCCCTGCAGCTTGTTAGCACATTATGGATGGAATAAGCAAGGTGTGGATGCAAGAGAAGTTCCTTCGTTAACTGCAGAGCTTGAAAACTGCAGAACTGAGGAGAAATCAGAGGAGAAATTTGTCTTCTCTTCTTATTCTGGATTTCTAATAGATGAAATAGTGTAGCCAGTAGGACCAGGGCAGGGATTGTCCCCCCTGTACTCAGCACTGATGAGCTCACACTTCAAATATTGGATTCACTTTAGGGCTCCACACTCCAAGAAGGACATTGAGGTGCTGGAGTGTGTCCAGAAAAGGAAAATGAAGCTGGAGCACAAGTCTTGTGGGGAGCAGATGAGAGAACTGGGGTTATTCAGCCTGGAGAAAAGGAGGCTGAGAGGAAACTTTCTGGCTCTCTACAACTCTCAGAAAGGAGGTTGGAGACAGGTGGAAGTTGGTCTCTTTTCCACAGTAACAAATGATAGGACAAGAGGAAATGACATCAAGTTTTACCAGAGGAGGTTTGGGTTGGACTTGAGGAACAATTTCTTCCACTTGAGTGTTGTCAACACCTGGCCCAAGCTGCACAGGGCAGTAGTGGATTCCCCATCCTTGGAGGGGTTTCAAAGCTGTGTAGATGTGGTGCTGAGGGACATGGCTCAGTGGTGACCTGGCAGTGTTGGGTTAACTGTTGGACTCGATGATCTTAAGCATCCCTTGCAACCCAAACCTTCCTATGATTCTATGACGCTCTAACTACCCTTGGACGACAGGGATCTGCAGCAGGACAATCACAACAGCAGTGCAGCTTGGCACAGCCAATGCATTGCACCAATCCAAATGAGCAGGGGCAATTTGTCCATCCAGTCCTGGAGAGGTTTAGAGAACCCTTAGGGGTTCCAGGGCTGCCTTTGTCATTGCCAGTGGCTACTACAAGTGAAGGGGGAGCTGCTGCTGGAGGTACCTGAAAACCAGGCAGCCTCACAGGAGTAGAGAGATCTCTGGGTGGCATGCAAGGCTGGGCAAGCAAGGTGGGAGTCCATTTGGGGTCCCCTGTATGGAAGTGGCAGCACACCGGGGCCACAGGATGCTGTTAGCTTCCTGAACAGAGGGCTTGCAGGTGCTTCCTCTTCATTACACCAACAACAGCAGCAGAGCCTCTTGAAGCTCAGGGTGTCTTGGTGGCCAGAAATCAGGGGAGGACAGGTACGTGCTGTGAGTACTGGTGTTGGGCTGGGGGATAGGACGCTGGGGAAAGCAGGAGGAGTGGTCTCTGCACAGCCAGCCATGGGGGGCTGCAGACCCATTTCCCAAGGTGGGGAACATGTGTGATGGCATCTATGCATCTGCCTTTGCTCTACCTGACTTCAGCAGCCTCAAAACTGCCTAATTCCTGAAAACTTCCTAGAAATAGGAAGTGATGTGTTGGCTCCCTCCAAATGACTCCTGGTGGTTTGGAGATGAATAAAGAGATGGTGGTGCAAGCTGTGCCAGGTGATAACTGGTGTGAGTAGCCCCTGCAGTCATCATTTCCAGCATCTCTATCCTTTCTCACTTTAAAAAAGAAGCTGCTAGAAACCATCTCCATTTCATAAAAAATTAAGGTGAAATCCTCATTTTTCCACTCTACTGCTTAAATGTTTAAACTACTGAAGAGCCAAAGTTAGGCAGGAGGACCAGAAAAGACACAGATGCCCACGAGTGATGAATACAACAACCTCCTTCCCTCCAGCACCTCTAGCTGATGTTGTCACTTCACTAGAAACATGAAATAGTTTCTGAACTAGGCAAAACCGAGGCAAGGGTTTGCTTTCATGTTCCTGCTTTCATGTCCATGGCTGCAATCTGCAGCATTAGACCCCTGCAGTGAAAGGCAAGAAGAGCTCCAGGCTAGGATGGGCACCATCAAACCGACCCAGACAGATGCCCACCTGCCTGCCTGCTGCTCAAAACCCTCCAGCAACATCATCTCTTGGCTTTGTGTCTCATCCATGGGGTGAGAAGAAGCTTCATCCAGAAAGGCTGATGGGGAAAAAAAGGAGATGGGTCTTCCATTCACAGCCACCCTGGAGCACGTCTCCCAGTTTTTTCCTGAATGCTCCAAACCACTGACCTCCTGGAAAACCAGTTTCCCCTGAGCCATCACTACTACCGGAGGACACAGCCATCAGAAAGGCTCCAGAGCCAGAGAAAGGGGCTTTTAAGGGGTGACTGGTGGCAAACCCAGAGGGCTCCCACCAATCCTGTCTTGCTCCATGTCATGGCTTAGCTGGGGCTTGGTGTTTCTCCTGGGGGAATTGCACACCGTGACTTTGACTGCCCAGCACAGTAACCAGTAAAGCCCCTTGGTTTCTCACAACCCACGATGAGCCTATAATTACACCAGAATTTCCAGTCTCTTGTGAAGACTGAGAGTTTCCCACATCCACCCCAAGGGCAGAGCCATACAGGCTGGGCATAACAGGTTCATTTTCACCACCATGCTTGGCCTCCTGCCTCCTCTCGACCCCACGAAATGAGATTCAACATCATCACTTGCTGCAGCCAAGAAAGAGAAACCAAGGCAGTGTCATGCACCAGAGATGCTCTCATGCTCGTTAGGAAGAACCCAGAAGATTCTTCCTTTTTCAGGAGCCATACCTTGTCTGATAGGGATAATCCTTTCCATTTCCCTTTTCCTTGCCGTTTCCTATCCTTTCCCTTCCTTTCTTTTGTTAAGGACATTAAAGACATCCATAAAGAAGAGCTGCTCTGGGGTCTATGACCCACAACCCTTGGTCCAGGCTGCCCCTCAGCCACTGATTTTTGGGTTCAGCACACAAAGATTCGTTTGCTTGCTTCTTCCTCTCCCAGACACCTCTTGATTGGTGTTGAGTGTAGCACCTGGACTGTGTGAATATTTGGCAGGCCTAGGGATGGCAAATGTTCAGATGTTCACCCTTCTGTGTTGATTTCTTTCCACCAACTCTTCCTTTGCTGCATCCATGATGAATCTCTCTGTCCACCCATCCTCATCACTCGCTTTCCCCAGCTTTTCAATCTCCTGCTCAGTGGCGAACACCACAGCCCACCTTCCCAACCACAAAACTCCTTCCTCCAGGTTCTCTTTGCCCTTAGTGGTGACACCACAAGGAAATAATTTTCCACTGCCTTTCCTTTCAGCCAAGTCATCCCTTCCCTTCTCCACCTGAAAACTCAGTGCCCCAGGAGACAGGGCTGTGAAGTTTTACCCATTCCTTTGTGGAGCAGGTCTCTTCCAGTTCTCAGTGCCACCCCAGGGAAGGGCAGGAGGTGAGCACTTAAGAGCAGAGAAAATCCCAGAGCAGGAACTAGGGCACAAACAGCAAAGCAAACCAGTAAATTCCAAATATTCAGGACTTGTATCAGAGAGGTGCCCAGACCCTCCTCCAAACTAATAATGGATGTATTTCTTTTTACTGTGGCAGAGGTGTAAGAACATCCTCTCTGTTTTCTAGCCATGCTCTATGGGAAGACCAACCTGCAGATGCGCTGTGAACATGCCCATGAGCCCAATTTATCTTGGGGAGAAGTGGTTACTTTTCAAGAGAAATACAGAACAGAAAGATCCAGGCGAGGGAATAACTTGTTTTGAACCACTCTCTGCTTCCACATACCTCAGTCCCCCCCACCCCATCCCCGGGGGCTGCAGTACCCAGTTGATGGGAACCTTCTCTGCTGTTGTTGGGGGGGGGTGGGGGTGGAAATGAGGAAACACTGATTTTGGTAGGAACATCTCCAGGAGCCTCGAGAAGTTTCAGGTTCCAGGGTGGATTCACATGACTTTGTTCTAAGGTGCAAGGTTAGGCAGAGAATGGGGCTGCTAGGCGTGGGAGGAGACCATGGTGGGTTGGAGAAGGGCATCCTTCAGTTAACCAGTGGAGGTAACTTTGGTGGCATGGAGAGAAGGGCATCCTTCAGTTAACCAGTGGAGGTAACTTTGGTGGCATGGAGAGACCAAGGTGATGAGGTGAGGAGAAAGTTCTTTCCAGAGAGAGTTGTTAGCCATTGGAACGGACTGCCCAGGGAGGTGGTGGAGTCACTGTCCCTGGGGGTGTTTAAGAGAGGACTGGACGTGACACTTGGTGCCATGGTTTAGCAGTCAGGAGGTCTTGGGTGACAGGTTGGACTTGATGATCTTTGAGGTCTTTTCCAACCTTATTGATTCTATGATGCAGTGTGCCATGGATGGAGAACTGGCTCCAGTGCACTACAGCATCTGATTTCAAGGAAGTGTGTGTTTCCTTTATGGCCTCATTAAGCAAACAGGTCATCACTGAATTACAGCTCCAGTTTGTGAGCACAAAGCTGAGAGGCAGACACAATCCCTGATGGCAGCCAGATCCAAGTACACATCAGTTGGAGACTGCCTGGCGACTGTTTACAGGACATCACTGACCTCAGCCTCCAGCTGGGTGATAGAAAGTGCTCCACGCCCCTCTCTCTGTCCAAATACAACAACCCTGCAAAACATCTGCACATCAGAGGGTGAGGGCAAACAGGAGAAATCCCATCCACAAGCTTTGCTCTCTGGTGCAACAGAAACTCACTGCCATCTGCTCTCCCTCAGCCTTGAGTTACCACACACAGGCTCCAGGGGCTTTTCTATGGCAGGTGAGCTCGTGGCTCAGCTCGACAATACCCAGCCTTGCAGGAGAACACAACAGACATGTGAATGCAGTGCAGGATTCAGAACAGCAGCAGCTCCCTCATCCACGCAAAGTCCTCCAGCACCTCTGTCCTTAGCTCATTGCAGCAGAGATGCAGGAGTTTAATTGGGCCAAAACTCCAGATCAAGCCCATCAGGAGAAGCAGCAGGAAATCCACACCTACTTGCTCCGAAACTCAAGATCACATTATCATTTGTGGTTCTCCCCTAAAACATCCAGCACAAGTAAGGAAGCTGTGTGGATCATACTCTCAGGAAAAGCCAGAGCAACTCTTCTGGGCATCCAGCTCTCACACACTGGGGGGGAAGAAGAAAGGGAATGTTGCTCCAGCTTGGAACATGTTTTGAATTGCCACATTACAAAGACCTCCTTGTGAAACAGCCTGAAATGCCCTTTGGCTTCTACCCATTTTCATGAGTGTTTTAAGGGCTGAGTCAAAGTTCTTCCATCTTACTCTTCCAAAGAGCAAGAGAGGTCCAGGTTAGCTGGTATCTGGCTGGGGTATAGCTCACAGTAAAAAACACTCTGACTCTTTTATGGCTCCAGACACTTCAATGCATCAGGGTGTTTGTGTTGCTGTAATCAAATCACACGCACTAAGAATAGGCTCAGAGCAGGACACAACATCATGGCTCATGCAAACTCGGAGAAGGAGGGGGTTTCAGCCTGGACCTCGGTTTCAGAGCCTTGGTCTCATCAAAACCCCAAGGATCTGACAAAACTACACAAGCATTGCTGCATTTCTCCTCATCCCTGAGTACTTTTTTGCAGTATCACCCTGTTTCTTCTCATCTCTCTTTATTTTTGCAGTTGTGGCTTGGGTGGAGCCTGCTTGCACGACCTTGTATCTGGTGTTACAGCAAAGACTTGCAGGAAGAAGAGGTCATCTCTCAAAAATGTTCAGAAAAATAAGTGGCTGTCATACTTGCTGGAGTTTGGGATCTCCTTTCCTCTCTGTGAGACCTTTCTGCAGCCGAGTCTAGCTTGAGGAAGCCAACAGGCTGGTTGCCTCCCCAGACTCAGACCCTACCTCAGCCTCCTCACCCTTGGCTCTTCCAAACACCTCCTCTTTGTTCTTCACTTCCAGACCCGAGGGAGTTGAGATGCCCAGAGCTGACCTTTGGACCATACCTCCCTCCCTGTAGCCTGAACAGGTGTGACATTAAGAGAGCTGTGGTTTGACACATAAACCAAGTCCCACCAGCCATGTAGCATGACTATCCAAAGCAAGCTTGAACTGGGAGGACCACATAATGCCATTCTGAGCACTGAGCAGTCACATAATGGTGTAAATCCTTTGGGGTCCACCAAAGACAACTCCAGGAAGGTTGTCACAGAACAGAACCCTAGAATTAGTTTGGTTGGAGGAGACCTTTCAGACCATCAAGTCCAACCATTCCTCCACAAGGCATCACTGAGGTGTCCTTGGCAATAAGACTACCCAAGTGAGTACAAACCCCTTGAAGAGGGAGGTACAGGCCCTCATGCAGCTCTCCTGCATTCCTGAGGGCAGGGAGATGTCCTGCTGCTGGTGACCATGCAAAGGAGGCTGCTTCCCATATTACAACATGCTGGCAGGAAGAGCCCAGAGATGCCCATCGTGGACAGGCTGCTGTGCTGAAATGGGGCATTGAGCAATGAAACCAGTTGGAAACCCTGGTGTCTAGAAATAAAAAGTGACTGTTTGTTTTCTAACGCCTGGAGGGGCTGGTGGGGCCCATGCCAAGCTGCAGCAGGTCAGAGGAAGCAGCTGTAGCTGGGTTATGTTGTGTTTCTGAGCAGCTCAACTGTGAGCTGGGACCTGCAACTCAGTTGTGGTCGTCTGCATAGAGTGTTTGGTCTCCAGAGATGGAAAAGCTCTGCAGCCATCTCCATCCTCTTTCTCCAGGCAGAGATGAGCAAAATCTCAGGAGCTTTAAGTGAACCAATGCTCACCTTCCTTCTCCCCAGTCCAGCCAGCCTGTTCTTTGTGCGGGAGATTTGTCACCAGGTGACTCCTCACAGTGTATTGCAGTCAGGTAGAAGGAATGGGTGGCAACTGGTTGTCCTCACAGACGCTGATTTCTGCTCCTGAAGCCCTGTAACACCTGGAGTCAGTGAGCAGAACATCAGGTGAGGACTGCAGTGTTTATCAAGTCCTCTGTGGTCCAGTGTACACCATGGACTAGATGCCTTTATGTTAGAAGACCTTAGAGAAGAGGTTGATAGAAAATTCCTACACATTGTCTGCCCTGGTTCACCCTTCTCTGCTGGCTGATAGGAGGATTGGGTAAGCACATTGTTGCTTACCAAACACACTTGAGGAGAACCATTTATCTCCTGCAAGCAAAGGTGAATCTTCCTCCATGGAAACCAAGCTCCTCTCTCCTGCCCATGTGAAACCTTCACTCTTCTCTTCTGCTCCTGAAGGCAGGACTGTAGCACCTTCCCAGGTCTACAGGGATTGCAGCTCTCTCAGAGGAGCAGCACAACCTGGTACCTGGGTTGGCTTTCCCAGGAAGCAAGGAAATACCTCCACACCAGGCAGAAGTTTGATGGTATTACTGCTCCAACTGAAACACATGCTGAGGGTGTAGGAAACCACATTTGGATGATCAGCAAGCATTTCAGGGAGGACAGCCTTTGAGCTTCCCATTCCTGCTATGATTCTGCCACACCTGGGAGGATTGTTCAGTGGAGAACATGCAGCCTGTGCCATGGATGCTTACATGCAGTGGCCGAGGACCCTCAGTTGAAACTTGTGCTTGGACTGACTTACTGATCTAATGCTTGGACTTACCAACAGAGGAGATACTGATGGAGAAGAGCCAACACCAGGTGCCAAGGTTTCACTTCAGTGAAGCCATGGAGAACCCAAGTGAACAGAAACCAATGAAAGTATTTGAGTCCTCAGTCACCCAAAACCACTAAGACCTGCTGCAGCTGCGCAAAGCAGCTCCCCAGAGCTGCTGGGAGTCAGGCAAGGTGCAGGGATGGTGGGTGCCTGGCATGGAGGTGCTACCTTGAGGTCAGGGAGCTCCTAGACACCACCAGCACCAGCTCTCCAGATGGGGTTTGAGGGAGAAGGATGAGATGTGCAGAAATTCCTCCGGGCTTTTGCAAAGCCCACCACAAGTCTGGGCCAGAACATCCCTTAGTACAGTGTGGAGCACTTACCTCAAATCCTGCTTCCACCTGCTGGTTTTGTCCATGAGTCAACAATTAGCCTCAGAGGCTTCTCTGGTGTTGGATTTCAGGATGCACAAGTCCAGCTTGGGCCAAGCATTAAGCACAAACCCAACACTACTGTGAGCCCCACCTGAGACCCGAGCAAAAAAGGGATCCCACAGCATCATCCTTCTTACATCCTACCTCTACCACAAGACCCTCTCCTGAGGTTTCTTTCCAAGCTACTCCACTCCCACCACTTGTCTGTTCTTGAGCAGGGCTTGGAAACCATTCAGGACAGGAACTACTTTGGAGCACAAGCCCTATGAGGAGAGGCTGAGGGAGCTGGGGTTGCTTGGCCTGGAGAGGAGTATGCTCAGGGGAGACCTTCTTGCTGTCTACAGTTACCTGAAGGGAGGTTGTAGGCAGGTGGGGGTTGGTCTCTTCTCCCAGGCAACCAGCACCAGAACAAGAGGACATAGTCTCAAGCTGTGCCAGAGCAGGTTTAGGCTGGATGGTAGGAAGAAGCTCTTCACTGAAAGAGTGATTGCCCATTGGAATGTGCTGCCCAGGGAGGTGGTGGAGTCACCATCACTGGAGGTGTTTAGGAAGAGACTGGATGGGGTGCTTGGTGCCATGGTTTAGTTGATTAGATGGTGTTGGATGATAGGTTGGACTTGATGATCTCAAAGGTCTCTTCCAACCTGGTTAATTCTATTCTATTCTATTCTGCTCTGTTGTTTTTATGGAACAAGGGGCAGCATGGTCCCAAACCAAGCTCTGGGCTCTAAGGCACCATGGTAACACTAAAAATAAACCCAAGTGCCCAACAAAAGCTACCTCTGCTCCCCACTGCTCTTCTGCGGTCTTGGAGTGGAAATTGAAAGAGCCCTGAATGCGTAGCAGGTGGCACAAGATGATGGTTTCTGAGGAAGGACTTGGCCCAGGACAGCTGGGGAAACCGCAAGCGGTGTTTCTGGTGTCCCAGCCTGCTGCCCACCACGTGTTTCACAAGTGGGCACGTGTTGTTCCAGCCCAGACCGCACCTCCTCCCCACCAGGAACCTCACCCACGGGCAGGTGAGTCTCCTTCATGCCCTGAGGGAGCACCAGAGACTAGAAGAGGATTCAGCCCTGAAGGGGACACCATCATGGCCCTCAGAAGGGGCAAGGAAGGGCTAGATGTGAATGCCAACGGCACACCTGCAAGGTGCAATCCCCACCTCCACAGCCAAGCATCTCGTAAGAGAGTGCAGGAGTTGGGGACCTCATTGCACTTGGGATCCTGGAGCATCTTCAGAAATCTTGGTCTGCAGCCACCTCCACTCCCAAGCACCAAAGCCATGCACAGTAATGCCTGCCAGGGACATACACAAGGGTGCAGACAGGACTATGACGCCCACCCAACTTAATGGAGGTAAGGAGAACAACTTAGCTATAGTGGGGTGCTCAGAGCATACATAGCATGCAAGGCCTCCACAAAGTGCCAGCTGAGTCTCCCATTTCAGAGCACTTTTTAGGTGCTCTAAGCTGTATGTTGCCCACTGTGTACCTACAGCTCTTTAGGACAGAGGCTGCAGCTGCTTACCTTGGAGGGACACAGCAGGGACAGCTTCAAGTCCCATGAGAGCTGAACATATACAGCTGTTTTGGAGAGACATGTTGGGGAAGGCTGAGTTGCTCAGGATGACAGTAGGTCTTAGATCAGGACCATAACTAACTACTCTTCATCCCACAACCTTGGAGTACCACAGCCCAAATCAGAGAGCTAATGGCACCCAGGCCAGTGCAGTGGCAGACAGGCAGGAACCCATGTTCATGCTTCCTTGAATTAAGGACCAACAAGCAAGCCTTTGCCTCCCTCCATCAGGTTACATCAGCCTGGCTTGTGTCTCTCCTGCCCCAAAAATGAAGCTGAGCAGTTATGGAGCAGAAGGGAGGTGACAGCATGACAGCAGAGGCTTAAGAGACCCCACCACAGGGAATCTTAGAACAGTTTGCATTGGCAGGGACCTTTTAAGGTCATCTAGTCCACCTCCCCCTACCCCACAGTCAGCAGGGCCACCTTCAACTAGATCAGAGTGCTTAGAGCCTCATCCAACTTGAAGATCATAGAATCACAGAATCAGTAAGGTTGGAAAAGACCTCAGAGATCATCAAGTCCAACCTGTCACCCAAGACCTCATGATTAACCAAACCATGGCTTCAAGTGCCATGTCCAATCCCCTCTTGAACACCTCCAGGGACGGTGACTCCACCACCTCCCTGGGCAGCACATTCCAATGGCCAATAACTCTTTTCTGTGAAGAACTTTCTCCTCACCCCAAGCCTAAACTTCCCCTGGTGCAGCTTGAGACTGTGTCCTCTTGCTCTGGTGCTGGTTGCCTGGGAGAAGAGACCAACCCCCACCTGGCTACAACCAAGTCAGAGATCCCCAGGCTCTGCCCACCAGAGGTATGACCCACACACACACACACACACTCGCGGCAACCAAAAACCACGTGGCAAGAGAAATACAAAATATAGCACTTTTAATCAGGAGAAGATTAAAATTTATAACAAAAAAAATGCCAAAAAGAGAATTAATAAACCTTCAGACATAATAAATAGGCAGCTTAGTGAGAGACACAGATGTGCAGTTGTGGGTTGTGTCAGCTGCGAGGCACCAGCCCCATGTCCAAGTAGCTCCGGATTCACACATGGCTGCTGCTGCCTTGGTCATGCTTGGGAGACACCAAGATGTGCATTTGGGAGGGTGAAGCCAACCTATTGACACTATGCTTTAAAAATTACAGATCTTCTAGGCTGATAGAACCTTCTATTTCTGACTGGGGGCAGGGAGGCGGGGTGGAAATTAAGATCCTAGAGTTCTTCTTATTCACCATTTCCCCTCTGTAATTCTCTGCGTTGGTTTCCTGTCTTATTTGGGTAGCACAGATAAACATAGAGACCTCACAGGCAAAATAAAGAGGAATCTGAGGAGGTTCTCCTCAGAAGACCCCCACCTTCTGGTATCAGGACTCTCTGGGGGTGGGGGTGGGGGGTGGGAGGGAAGTTGATTATTTTTTTAAAAGAATTCCCTACATTTGAGCATTTTAAGGCTTTTCCAGGAGCTACCTCCTAGCAAGTCAGCGTTCTCAGCAAGGCCTGAGCTGCAGACTGCAAGGGCAGGTCCTGAGAACTTGTTTGGTTTGGGTTCTGCTTGACCAGACTTCAGCAAAGGCAATGCAAAGCCAAGCCAGCCCTGATCTTCCCTCTCTCCTTCCCCTTCCATCAGCTGTAGACAACAACACTGGGACTACCCTCCTGCCATGAGCTGTATACAACAGCAGCAGGACTACCCTGCTTGATACAAGAGTCATTTGTATCAGTGAAGTGTCCACAGGCCGGATGCTGAGCATCCAACCTATTTCCTCACAGCAATTTCTACTGCTGTGTTGATACAGACTCTGGCCTGGAAACAGCAAAGAACCAAACCCAACTTTCCAAAAGAAGGAATTTAGGCACTAAGGGGACCAAACCGGGTCTAGGTCCACTCAAACCACCACATTAGGTCTGGAGAAGGAGGCTCAGACGGCAATTTGTTGGTTTTCTCTGAAGAGTGGCCGCTGTGTGGTGCAGATGTCCTGGAAGATTCTGTACACCTGCTCATGCTGTGTCTCATCAGATATGGGGACCATGGGGTTGCTGCTGCAGGTCTTCCCAGCCTCTTCCACCACCTGCCTGACATACAGCTGCTCCACCTACACAAAAAGAAGTCATTCAGTGTCCATATGAAGAGGAACCTTTCCAGGCATCTCCCACTGCTGTCATTCACCCCCAGTAGCCCAGACAGCAGGGCATGGGATGGGAGAGACACAAAGCAGTCATGCCCAGTGGCCTGGTCCAGTCAGGCCAGCATGTCCAAATTCACAAGCAACCTTGGCACAACCACCTCAAGGAGAAAACAAGCAGTCATGAGAGCTTCCCTCCCAGCAGAGCTACAGGAATGTGAAGACAGGCTGGGGGATGTCCCAAAACAACCAGAGTGATCCTTTGGTGCAGATACCCAAGGCTAGGAGAGGTGACCAGGTCAGAAAGTTGTGCAGGGAGACATGGGACCAGTCTTCCCAACTTGTAAAAATCAGCACCAGGACCTCACAGATTTGTTAGGTCTCTGCTTGCTCAATCACGGCTGAAACATCCTCCCTGTGCCCCCCATGCTACGTCCCTGCTGCCACAGCCTTGCTGGCTCCAGGGAATCCCACAGTGGGTGCAGGCTTCACAAAAACCCTAATGCATTGACCCAAGGTTTTGAGATCCCAGAACTGCTTCAGCTTCTCCAGGGAGAAGTTTCTGGCCAGAGCCACAGAGACTGTCCTGCTCATCCCATCCCCTTCTCCACCCTCCTGAAGGTTTCCCAGCCCCACTGCTGTCACTCGTCCCATATCTGCCACCCCACCAATTCAAGCACCTGTAGCTCAGAGGGATGAAGCTAGAGCCCTGCTTATGAAGGGGATTGGGGGAAAGGACTAAATGGTCCAGACAAAGCAGGGGAAATCCTGCAGCAGAGCCCCAAAGGGCAGCCCTCTATACCTGGACTAGGATGAGCTTGCAGCGCAGCGGCACCGTGTCTGGGAACTCCTCTCCAAAGCACAGCATGACTCTGCTGTCCGGGAAGCGGCCCTGGTTGTTGTAGAACTGCTGCAGCTCTGCAAGGAGAGGAGAACAGTTTGGAAGCTGCCTCCTGCAAGCTCTCAGCCTTTGCTACACAGCTTTGAGACCATGGAAGGAAACCATGGGCTCAAGCCAGTTTTGTTGTGCCTCCAACTGGGAAGAAAGTGCCAAGTGACACAAGTAACCAGGCTATGCCTTCCTAGATCTGGTAGCATAAGCTACTCATCCAGAGCACTCCATCAGCAATGGACAGTGATGATTCCAAAGTACTTCAATGCCAAGGCCTCTACCCTTTCAAACCCCCCCAAGTAGAAGAAAAGAAAGAAGAAAATGCTCCTACAAACCTCTGAAGAACAAGTTGGTGTCAAATATCTTCACCACCTCATCCCGGTCCAATTTGTTGGGCTTGTCCTTGTAGGCCATGGTGTTCCCACTCCAGAAGACCCTGCCCTGGCACAGCCTCTTGATGAAGATGCCCTGTTTGTTGCTGTGCAGCAGGACACCCCTCTCCAGATGCCCAAAGAGCTTCTTGGTGACCTGCTTCTGGCGGTCGTTCTGGATGGTGTCGGCCGAGGGGAACCGCACGTGCTCCAGGGCGTCCGGCGCGTAGAGCTTCTCGCCGTGGCTGGAGGGCTGGCTGAGGGAGAGCCGGCAGCCCTCGGGGTACGAGGTGGTGACGTGCCCCACCAGCCTCCCACCGTAGAAGAAGCTGAGCACCATCTGGGAGTAGCCTAAGGAAGGGATGGACACATGTATGGCCCAGAAGGAGAAGACAAACCCTGTCTGCTCCTGACGGCAGCGCCCAAACGCCGTGACAGCAGCAAGACTTCCAAAGAGCAAGTCTCACTTGATGGTGAGAACACCTACATGCTAGGTGACATCTCCTTCAGCACTCAACCTGGTAGAAGCAAGCAAGATCAGCATCTCCTGAGGCTGAACCCTTTCCTCCTGCCTTTGCTCCCTATGTCCTTTGCTGTGGGCAGATCTCCCTGCACCCAAAGGCATGGCTGATCCCAGCATCCCAGGGCAGCCCACCACGCCAGGGCCACGGCCACCAGGCAGGATGCATCCCTGCTCAGCAGGCAAATTGTGGATCCTCAGGATGGTGCAGCACCTCCCAAACCCAGGAGGAAAGCCTCACTCAAGGCAAGGAGCAGAGTCAGAGCTGCCTTCTGCCACCACACACACAAGGCCAAGCCCCAGAGGAACTTTAGATGGCCACAGCCCAAGCCAAGCAGGGGAGCTGCCTTACCTGAATGCTGCTGCTCATAGCTGGGGTATCCATTCACCAGGGGCAGGGCTGTGGGCAGAGAAAAAGCAGAGCTGAGCCTACATGCCCAGCTCCCAAATCCCAATGCTCTCCACCAGCCCCCAGTTCTCTCCTAGGCACACCAGGCTTCACAGTTCCCACACAAAGATCCCAGAAAATACTCCCAGGTGGATTTAACCCTATACAATACACACTTTAGGAGGCCTGGTACCAACCACACCATCCATAGAGTCACAGAGTCATTTCAGTTGGAAAAGACTTTTACAAGTCCAACCGCTACCTAACTGTACCAAGTCTGGTGCTGAACCATGCCCCTCAGCACATCTTTGCATCTTTTAAACACCACCAGGAATGGAGATTCAACCACCTGTCAGGGAAACCTGTTCCAGTGTTTGAGAACCCTTTCAGTGAAGAAGTTTCTTCTAAGGTCCAACCTAAACCTTTCCTGGTGCAACTTGAGGCCACTTTTTTCCTGCCCTATCACTTGTTACTAGGGAGAAGACACCAACCCCTGCCTGGCTCCAGCCACCTTTCAGGGAGTTGTAGAGAGCCACAAAGTCTCCCCTCAGCCACCTTTTCTCAAGGCTGAGCAACCCCCAGCTCCCTCAGCTGCTCCTCACAAGACCTGTTCTCCAAACCCTTCACCAGCTTCACCTTCATTTTCTCTGGACACATTCCAGCATCTCAGTATCTTTCTTGTAGTGAGGACCCCAAAACTGAACCCAGTACTGAAGGTGTGACCTCACCAATACCCAGTATGAGGGGAGAAACCAGTGTTCAAGCATTTTGAATAAGGAAGACAAAATATAAGCAAGGTCCATCATCCACAGCTGTACAGAAAGGTTTTTTTCTGTCCCAAATAAAAGCCTTGGTCCCATCAAAACACCACACACTACATACCAGGGCTGGGCTCCTGCACCCACCAGTCAGGTATTGGGGGTTTCTGCAGGTCTCCTGGGGTGGTGAGGGGCTTCTCTTGATGATCCCCAAGTACTCATCTACACAGGGAGGCTGTGCAAGAACAGACACAGAGATCAGACCAAATTTGAGCAGAGACCCTTGCAGTGCTTGGATACAATCTAAATGGTAATGCCAACGAGGTTTGGGGGTTAGAAAGAGCAAGTTTGGCAATAACACCCTAGAGAGCTACCAAGCAGCAGCAGCCCAAGATGATGCCACCAAGAAAGTGAACAGAGCAGCAGAACAACTTCCACCCTTCAAAGGTCTCACCCACCCAGATGCACATCAAGAGAGTAAGACATTCCTCACCACCACATCCCAACAGTGGATCACAGGAAAGAGCTGCAAGCCCCGACGCTGCTCACCAGGCTGATCTCCAAAGCCTTAGAGGTGGAACTTTAGGGAGGCAGCTCAACACCACCACTCCATCTACAGTGACTCACTCCATCCACAGTGAGGGCTTACCTCTTTAATGAGGTTATCAATTGCAGAGGAACTGCAGTCCATCTCTGTGACATCGTTCAGGCTGCTTCCATTGGCAATGCCAGCTTTGCCTGGAAGGAGAGGCCAGGATGCAGTGAGGACACACACACACACCCCTCCCAGCCAGGACTTGTCACAGTGCTGAGTTTTAGAAACCCTTCACCCCATGGGCTCCCCAGTTGAAGACAGACAAACTGCTGGAGAGAGTCCAGTGACAACTATGAAGATGCTGAGGGGACTGGAGCATATCTGTGAGGAGGAAAGGCTGAGAGCCCTGGGGCTGTTTAGCCTGGAGAAGAGCAGCCTGAGAGAGAATCTGCTCAATGCTCAGCACTAGTTAAAAGGTGGGGGGCAAGAGGATGGGGCCAGACACTGGGCACCACTGAGCAGAGACAGGACAAGGGGCAAACAGGCACAAATTGCAACCCAGGAAGTTCCACCTGAACACAAAGAGAAACTTCTTCGCTGTGAAGGTTCTGGAGCCCTGGAACAGGCTGCCCAGAGAGGTTGTGAAGCCTCCTTCTCTGGAGACATTCCAAATCTGCCTGGACATGGTGATCCTGGGCAAGCTGCTGTGGGTGACCCTACTTTAGCAGCATGGTTGCATTAGATGATGCCCTGAAGTCACTTCTAACACATTGGGTGATTCTGTGAAAGTTATGAAACTGAGAACCACAGCACCTCAGGAGGTCTCACAGCCCCTTCCAGCTCCACCCAGAGCTGCTTTTCACAACCCACTGCTCCAGTGCATGGCAACCAGCAGCAAGGCAAATCACAACTCTGGCCACTAGCAGACAGAGATAGAGCAGAGGGGAAGGGTTTTGTTTTCCTGAGCACCCCAGAGACTGGGGTTGCTGCTACTGCTTCTCCTTTTTTCACCAGCCACACCAAGGCTCAGCAGTGCTTGCTGGTGGGAACCTGCAGTACCATTTTAATAGCAGCAGCAAGCCCCTGGGTGAATCTAGCTGGAGGAGACTGAGATGCTAAAGGCAGATTTCTTGGCAGCAAGGTTTGCTTTCTTCTGCAAGCTTTCTGACTTAAAAAAAGGAAAAGGCACACAAACCTAACCACAAGCAGTGATATACTTAGCATGACTGGACATCACAGCAGCAACTGCTCTCTGCAAACTTAACTGCTGCCTCAATCACTGCTGCCAAGAGAGGAGGGATTTATTGCAGCTCCCTGCCCAGGAAAGGCATTGGTAGGACAACAAGTTGGGATTTAGACGGCCCCCAAGTAGAACTGATTCTGGATTCACCCTTACAACATCCTTATAGAAGCTTACACCATGTTGTAGTTCTCCCTCATCTGCTAAGCAGCTGTTTAATGGGGTAGAAAACAGCCTGTACTTCCTTCTCCCCTCCCTGCCACCACAGTGACACAGGGGACATCGTTTGCAAAGCAGGACAAGCAACTTGTCACAGCACAAGAGCAGAGCCTGGCCAGGAAGCTCTGCTCAGATGTAGGTCAGCAGCACAGGCCTGTGGTTACTCACAGACAGGCCTGCACCAGTGGTCAGTCCCTTAACTAGGACACTCACATTTCTGTTCTTCCTCTGGCACAATCCTGTAGACCTTGTAGGGCTCAGAGATGTCCAGCTGAGACCTTTCTGTCACCTCCTGAAAGTCAGGGCTCTTGTTCAAAGCACAGCGCAGTCGCGTCTTCCACGTAGCCGGCTCTGCTTTGTCACCTTCTTTGAACTTGCCTTTGAAAACAGCCCAGGCCTAAACCAAGCAACACAAAGACACAATCATCCTCCACGTGAGCTCTGCAAAGGCCCTCAACCCCAGGGCTGAAGGAGCTGGGGCTGCAAAGAGCACACGGCACCTTGTTCTCACTCTCTGCATCATACACCCCCTCAGCCATTCATTTGACTCCTACAGACGTGTTCATGGCCACCACACATGGGGACAGGTGCCAAAACCACCACCTGACCCAGCAATGCACCCAGGAAGGCTGCAGAACCCAGGCAGAAGTCAAGGATACAAGGTGTGGTTTCACCTCTGTACCAACAGAGCAAGAGATGCTGGGGATGAGTCACTCCTGAAGCAGTGGGGTTCCTAACAACTGGTAACACCTCAATTAGAAGCCCAAACAAACCTCATTTTCCATCTCCTGACTAATAAATGAAAAGCTGGTTTCTTCTTGAGATCAGAATGACATCTGTGCTGCAGAGGGAGAATGTTTTAGCACTAAAGGGGGCTGCAAAACATGCATTATTCTTTAAATGCAGGTATTTATTTTATAGGTATTTATGTGACTGCAGATGGCTGAATTCAATTTCATCTTCATAACCCACTGCCTTCAAACCAGCAGTCACTGCCCCCAAAAGTGACTTCATTCACACAGAGAAGGGAATTCCTGGGCAAGAGCCAAACCCTTTGCAGGATGGAATTCTCCCCAGAACTGGAATTCCCCCTTTGTGAAAGACAAAAATTCCTTCCCTCCTGCAAAGTCTTTTTGGCACATCCAGCCTTTTCTCAAGAACAGCCTCAAACAACACAGAGCAGGGCAAGAGGAGCACATCCAGCTCCTTCTCACGTCAGACCAGGATTGAAACGTGATGAATTGTACCAACATCTGGCAAGAAGGAACAAACATCCTCAAAACAGACCAATTGTTGGGTGAAGCACCTCCTGCAGAGGGGAAAGATGCAAAGCCCACTGAGAATGTGGGCATCTCCCACGAGCGAGATGGTCAGCAAGGGATAAACAGCACCAGAGAGCCCAGGAGCCATCAGGAAAAAAGCCTTTAACAACCTGGCCTTACCTTGAAGATAGAAGCATCCACCTCCTGGTTGTAGTCCTGCTTGCCAGCATGCTTCCAGGGGATGCGGAACATGTTCTTCTCCTCGTTCTCCCAGATGAGCCCAGGGTAGAGCTCGCTGTCGATCTGCTCGATCAGCCACTGCCGGAGCCGCCGCCCGCCACTGCGGTCACACATCCTGCACGGAGCAAGACATCCAAGCCCTGCTACCTCCTCCAGCACACTCCCACCACTGCCAAAGTGACACTGGGGTAGGTCATGCCGGGGCAGACACCCATCAGCGTCTGCAAGAGATGGGAGCCAAGTGCTGTCCCCGGCTGGTCTTGGCACCAGGGTCTGCCTCAGGGGAGCCAGGAGCCCCTCTCACTGGGAACGATCTATTTGGGATGCAGGTGCTGGTTCCAGGCAGCACCCAGAGTCACCATAGGGATGGAGACCACACAATCTACCCTCTCAAACAGAGGGCCATTGTGTGGAATGAACAGGGTGAAGTCAAGCCATTCTTGGGTCATTTTTAGCCAAAATCACTTGGCAAACTTCATGAAGGATCCATGAGAAAGCTTCTCCCACCCAGACGGAAGCAAAATGCCAACTCTCCTGGTGTTCCTTGTCACCTCCATGGCAAGATCCCTAAGGTACTTCAGGAGTTGGTGGCCTGGCAAAAGTGACTGGCAGCCCCAGGACTAGCCCTCCAGATCTTTGGGGCCCACAGCTCTCCTCTAGATTTTATGGAGCTGCCTCATTCCTTTTTAATTTTCTGCCCCATGGGAAGGTTTTGTGGAGAAGATGAGGATGATCCCAGCACAACCTGAGAGACCTGGCAGTCCCTGTTTTGCCATGGACTCACATCAGCTCAGTGCCACCAAGTTCTGCCCCCTTTCCATTGACTTTCTGCTGCACAGTAGAGCACATGGACCTCCCCACCCATCTGCAGCACAGTCTCCATTTTTAGGGATTGTGATAACCTACACCACGAGACAAAATACTACCAAGAGCACAGCTCTGGACCCCACCTGCCCATCTAGAGCTGGATGCCCCAAAGCATGTACCACAGCTCATCCTCAGAGGGACAGGGGCACACACAGCCTCTCTGACAGTTCCCACGCTGAACACCTTGCACCTAAGTTCATAGAATCGTGAAATGGTTTAATTTGGAAGGGACCTTAAGGATCATCTAGTTCCAACCCCACGCCATGGGCAGGGACATCACCAACAAGACCAGCTTGCTCAAAGTCCCACCCAACCTGATCTTGAACACTTCCAGGGAGAAGACATCCAAAAGTTCTCTGGGCAAGTTATGCCCCAATGAAGAGCCTCAGAAACACTTGCTGAAATGGGGGTCTGCTCTAAACAAGCCTATTCTCCAAGAAGCTTATTCCCATCACTGGCAGAGGCCAGAGCTCTGTTTCCCTTCCACAGAAAGCTGGGCACACCACCAGCAAAACAGAGTCACAGAATCATGGAATTGTTTGAGTTGGAGAAGCGCTCTAAAATCATTGATTCCAATCATCATGAGCCAGCATACCCAGAACATGGCCAAGGAGTTCCTCCCCAGGCAGCAAGCCCTGCATCAACCTCATGCTGGGAGGGACAAGCAGCCAGAAAAGTTTGCCGGTCGAGTCAGCACCACGTCACAGCCCATCACCAACTCCAGCTTCCAGCCACCACCATCAAGCTCTCCCAACCCAGCCACCGACCAGAAGCAACGCTGGCAGCACCTCCCGCGACCCCGGCCGTGGGCAGCATGTTAGGTCCATGCTACATCCCCAGAACCCCTTGATCCTTCACCCCAGGATCTTGCACCCACCTGCCAGGATCTCCTCCGCTCTGCGCCGAGGACCGGGACGGCCCCCCTGGATCTGCCTTTTAAAGCCGCCCGAGGGGCGGGCCCGGCAGCGCCCGCGGGCCCGGCAGCGCCCACGCCCCCGCGACGCCCCGCCAATAGCTCGCTGCGGATCCTGCACGCCCCGCCCAATGGGGATACGTCACTGTCTTCGGCTGCCGAATGAGAAGGCGCCGAGCGGGGCGCGCGGGGCCGGGGCCGCTTTCTGTGAAGGGCGTGCGTTTCCCAGAAATCAGCTGACCGGCAGGGGGCGAGGCCTGAGGGGGAGGGGGTGGGGCCAGAGCGGGGAGTGGGCGGAGAAGGGGAGTGGCCGGTTGGAAACCGCCCAGGCGCCCCCGGGCCCAGCGTAGTTGTTCGGTTCCGGTGCTCTGCTGCTTTCGGGGGCTCGTGCTCTGTCCGCCGCCGTCCGTGGGTCAGGTTGCGGGTTGAGCTCAGCCTCGCCGAGATCGTTCTCTCCGCAGTCCCGGGCCAGTCTGCCCAGTCCCGGACTTACTCACTCACAGTCCCCCTGGTCTCTGTAGGTCCGAAACAATCTCCTTAGTCCCTGACTGGTGCTGCCCAGTCCTACACCAGTCTTCCTAGGCTGAGAACAATGCATCCCCAGTCCCAAAGCAGCCTCCCTCATCCCGTATTGGTTCTTTCCCAGTGCCAGATTACTCTGTCCCCAGTCCCAGATCAGTCCATCCCTAGACTCCCATCAGTCTCCCATATCCCAGACAGATCCATCCCCCATCCAGCCAGTCTCTCCAGTCCCAGAGCAGTCTCCCCAGTTCCAGACCAGCCCATCCCAGGACAGTTCCTAGTACCCTCTTAGATCTAGCCCAGATCCTGGATCAGCCCCTCCTTCACTGCCCTTGGCCATTCCCGCTGTCCCCCGGCTGGGATCAGTGCCCTGGCCATGGCCAGCAGCCCCAGCCCAGCCAGCCCCAGCTGTGGCCACTGCTCATAGCAGAGGGCACAAGCCCATCTGCAGCCTGCCTTGGGGATGGGAGGTTTCTGGGCTTACCCGACTGCACACACATCTCTTGGAAGAAAACCATGACGACTCCCTTGTGGGTAATGTGGAGAAACAGGAAATGTATGGAGCTGCACAGATGGTGGAATAAACCTCTCAAGCTAAGGTGCACAACCTCGGCTGTCACATCCCATAAACATCGGCTGGAACAAACCTTGTTTTGAAACACTCTGCTGATCCCAATCAGATCTCCCTCACGAGATTCCAGGAAGAGCCAAAACCATCAGATGTGGTTAGAAGGGTTATTTCTAGCTTTTAAGGAGAAATGAGTGAAGCTTTGCAGGATGGGGTCTTGCATCATCATCCCTCTGTGGCACTGCTCCTACCTTTCTGCACCACCCCAGTAAAAAAAATGGTTCTTCAGTAAAAGTTATGAAAATCTGAGCTATTTTTAAGAGGCTTCATGTAATGGAGCTCCCCTCTGGAGCCCAGTGAGCTGGAGATTAATCGAGATCCTACTTCTATCACCTCCAGCTGCATTTTGGCTCCTCATGGACATGCTGGAAAGACAAATTCCCAGTTCCCTGGGGGACCAGATCCCAGTGGGTGGAGGATAAAATAATAATAACTCCCTTAAAAGGGGAGTTTCAGCCTCTCATGGTGCCAAATCACACAGAATCACAGAATGTTGGGGGTTGGAAGGGATCTCAAAAGATCATATAGTCAAACCTACCTGCTAGAGTAGAACCACCTAGAGCAGGTCACACAGGAACACATCCCAATGGGTTTTGAATGTCTCCAGTGAAGGAGACTCCACAACATCTCTGGAGAGCCTGTTCCAGTGCTGTCACCAAACACAGAGAGAAGCTCCACAGCCCTGCCAGGGACTGGCAAGGGAAAAATGCAACACACTCTGGGGCA
The DNA here is from genome assembly GCA_033816785.1 of Picus viridis. Lineage (NCBI taxonomy): Eukaryota > Metazoa > Chordata > Aves > Piciformes > Picidae > Picus > Picus viridis. The sequence continues at coordinate 11,972,910 of CM066591.1, read as the reverse complement.
GGCAGCAGGGATGGGAATTTCTTGCAAACCAGTTCCCTGTGCAAGAGCAACACCCTGGGAAATTCACTCACTCTTGAACAGAGAGATTTTCCCTTGTGCTGCAGGCACTGGGCTGTTGAGAGAGCTGATGTGGTGTGGACAAGCTGAGCAGTGAAGCATGTGGAGCTCTTCTGATGAAGAAAGAAGGTGAAATCAGACCAGTTTTTACCTGCTTCAGGGATTGTCTTCACATACCCAAAAGTCCTAAAGCCACCGCAGGTCCCACTGGTGTACAACAGAGCAGAAAAATGAATGTATTCACCTGGGACATGCCTCGAATTTGGGAGGGATTTGGCTTAGGAAGTGTTATTTGGGCAATGGTTGTTGTGATGCCAGGCATGGGTGATGCTGCAGATTATAAAGAACATTCCTTCTGATTCCCCAGATCAAGTGTGTCTGGGGGGGGGTGGGTGTTTGATTTTGTTTGTTTGTTTTTTCCAGGGATAAGAGTTGCTTTGGCTCCTTGGGGAATATTTGAGTCCTGGGGTGAGCATTTTGAGGGATGGGAAGGGACATGGCCACCTGTGCTGGTGCAGGGGATGGGATGGCAGCACTCCACGGAGGTTGTCACACCTACTGCACCTCTAATCTCTGCTTATCACAGATCTCCAATGACTTCCTATTAACACCAGAAACCAACTTTCTTCTCTTTTTTTTCCCTCCTGTACACAAGTTCCATTGTTCTGCTTCCTAAACCGATAATGGAGGTATTAAATCCCAGTATTGACCCAGTTTGCTCCACTTCCCTCCAGCCCAGTCCACCAACAGTATTTACAGTCTTTGATCCCTTTATTTGCTCAGGGCAAAGGGTGCTGCAGGCACCAACTGTGCAGAAACAGCCAAGACATGGTGAAAACTTCATTGTTATTTTTTTTCCCCACAAGGAATCCTATACATTCTGGCCAAGCTTTGAGTCTCTCAAACTTTTCTGGTGTTTCTCATCCACAAAACAGGAAACAGGACCTGGAAGCAGAGCAATCAGGTCAGTCCACCCCTCCATTCCCACCAGGAATTCCACAAATCAGGACCAGCCATCCTCCTGGGTTTAATCACTCTCCTTTTTATTAGGAGCTGGGTGAATCACCCCAAGCACTGTCACCCTCCCAGTACCCAAAAGAGTTCACGAAGGGAATTCCTGGAAGTACTTAAAGTGCATTTTTGGGTATTTCTCAGGGGGATATTTGAGAGAAGTCAAGAAAGATGTTGATGGTGAAAAGCCAAGTTAGAGTGGAAGGGCTGAAGGTTTAAATGGTGAAGTGTCACACTGATGGGTTGGGACCTACCTTGTAGGATGGATGCTGGAACTCCTAGCAAAGAAAGGAGGTGAAATCACACTTCTGAAACAGAGTGTATCAGCTTGATGGGGCTCTAAGCAACCTGATCTAGTTGGGGATGTCCCTGCTGAGTGCAGGGGAGCTGGACTAGATGACCTTTAAAAGGTCTCTTCAAACCCAGTGCATTCTATGACTTTGGGATGAAAAAAAAAAGGGAACATGGTTGTGTTCTTTCAGTATTAGAAAGGAGAGGAACAGTGTTAAACTGGTCTGTGGGTCAACCAAGTCCAGTCAAGCAATTGGCTTCTTCTGCAACCAGGACAGCAGGGGAAACCCAAAACTGCTCTGCTTTCAGGGATGGAGGTGGTGGAGATGGACAGGCTCTGGCCTTGCTGGATTTCCCCCTCCCTGGGTGGGGGTGGGTTAAGAAAATCACCAAACAGACTTCTATCCAGGACAGGCTGGATCAGGAAAGTCCAAGCATGAAGGACATCTGAAGTCCCCATCCCATAGGGTGATATTGGGACTCAGCAGCACCCCCACAACCTCAAGACCTATCCCTCCCTCTTGGGGCAGACTGCATCAGCCTCTAGCTTCACTGCCAATCTGGCCTCTTCCCATCTTAAACTGCTTTGGCTTTCCAAGGTCTTCCTTGTCATTCCCATGTCCTGCCAGAGGAGCACCCAGGTATTGTGCTGTTGGAGAGAGTGATGGGCTCACTGCTGCTTTATGTGGTGGAAAAGTGCCCATGACCCACTGCAGAATGGAGAAACAGGACAGAGGACAGGACACTCTCATCTATTAACCATCTTGCCCAGAGTTACACACAGAGCTAGAAGCCAAGAGGAGGGTCTGCAAGCCCTCATCCCCTTGTTCCAACCCTCGAGCTCCCAGCCAAGGCTGGCACTGGCTGTTTGCTGCCCCAAACATCACCCCCAGGGGCAGTTGGCAAAGGGAAGGTTGAGCTTTCCAAGCCCCAGGGCCAACGGCCGCCTGCGAGAAGGCAGCTGCTTATCTGTTCATCCATCTGCTGCTGGTGGTGCCACCTGCGTGGTAGGGGAGAGGGTAGGTGGGAGCTGGGGAGTCGTGCCAGGAGCAATCTCTGCTCCCCAGCTGCTGCTCCTTCTGCCTCTGCTCCTGTCCAGCCAGCAAGCACTGCAGCTCCTCCTGGTCCTTGAATGGGTTCCTGCCATAGTCACGGCGGATCCAGGCACGGTACTGCCAGGACGAAGCCAAAAGAGGTTGTTGGGGTCACCAGGAGCTGAGACACCTCCAGCTTTGGTGTAAAGCAGTGAGTTGAGCGAGGGCAATGCCTGCTGCCTCACAGTCACAGCCAGCAAGCACAAAGGTCACAGTTTCACCGGAGCTCACATGCAACATGAGAGATGTGACAGTTGCCTGCCTCGACCAAGCCCTCCCCACACCTCCATCCCGTTCCGGATGGACCCAGAGGGCTGGCAGCATGCTCAGCCTCTCACACTGGCTGCAGCTACCACTGGCAGCTTTATTTACTTGTCATTGCCAAGAAGCTGCTGCTGTTCCTTGTGTGCCCCAATTCCCATCAGAAAAGCTTCCCTGCACTTTCCCCTCGCTGTGGCAGTGTGGGGACAGGCTGCACTCACTGCCGCAAGTCAGATCTTGCATGTTGCCGGAGGCTAGCTTGCAGAACTTCTTGTGGTTGGGTGGGGATCCTCTCATCCCCCTCCATCACTGTAGCCAGATGCAAAGGATGCTTCAGTGCCAGGAGCGTGTTGGTGGCCAGGGGCCAGCTGGCAGCTGGCTGAGGTCTGGAGATGTCTGGGAAGCAAGAGATGATCCATAGAAATGCTTTCCGTTACTGCTGGGATGAGAAATGACCAGGCTGCAGACTGCAACACACAACAGCTTGGGCAAGAACGGGCAGCTTAGCCAGGACCTGCTGTGCCAGTTGCCCAGTGCTCCTGGGGAGCGGGCAGGGATTTGCCATCTTCCTAACTATAGAATCACAGACTGGTCTGGGTTAGAAGGGGCCTTTAAAGGTCACCTAGTCCAACCCCAATGCAGTCAGCAGGGATGTCTGCAACTAGAGCAGGTTGCTCAGAGCCCCAAACAACCCAATTTGGAAAGATTCCAAGAACAGGGCATCTACCTCCTCTCTGGGCAGCCTGTAAGTAACTGCAAACCAGCTGCTCCAGAAAGCAGAGTTTATTGGGATGAGTGGTAGGAGCACACCCAGCAATACCAAATACCTTACAAAAAGGTGGGGGGCACTTGCTCGTGCAAAGGATCCAGACAGGGACCAATCATCAGAGCCTTGGCATGGGGCAGCACTGAAACAGGTGTGGAGAGCAGCTGTGGAAACCAGAGGGAGATGGTGAGACACCCCTGCAACAACTCCAGCCTCCCGAGGATGCCATGGCAGCACCCCATGCCTGGGAGGCACCAAGCTCATGGCAAGGCAGCAGGAGGCAGGACAGTGGGATGGGCAGCTTGGCCCCATTGTGCTGGGGCTGCTGCAGGCACAGGGACCTGCAAGAGGGGAATGTCTGAGAGTGACCCCAGCAGCATCCCTCTCTCCTGCAACAGGGGAAAGTCAGCTCTGGCAGAGGGGGTTTCCAGTGGGAATGTTTGGATTTCCTGAATCCCCACTTTCAGGCAGTGGGACTCACCGTGGCTGCTGTGTGCTTGCTGCCTGCACCCCTCATTTGGAGCGCACCCTGAAAGTCCAGTCTGATTTTCTTGCTAGAAAATAATCCCTGGGAAATGAGTCACAAAGGATTTGGGACAGAATCTGGGAGAGGATTTGAGGCAAACATCCATGCCAGCTGTTCCTGGGGAAAGCATGCCTCCCATGAGATGAGAGATGAAGCTTCCTGAGGAGATCAGCCTGGCCAACAACACCCACCAAGGCTTGACATCCACTGAAGTTCAGCGCCCAGTGCCCAGCCTTGGGCCTGGCTCCCACCATCCAGCAAAGGAAGAAAGGAGCTGGCAGTAGCCCAAGGGAAGCACCCAGCTGCTGCTGCCAGGCATTTCCCTTTAAAGCCAGAGCAAGAAGTGGTTACAACCCATTTCCTCCAGTGCTGACCACTAACCCATTGCCCGCCTCCTCCTTTTTCATGGGGCCAGGAGCATCCATCCCATCTGGAATGGCACTGGGAAGGGGAAGGCAGCCTGGCTGTGGTGTGCCAGCACCATGGGGTGACATATCCATCACCTGAATGCCCATCTGTGGGCTCTCATCCCTGAAAGTGTTTAAGAACAGGCTGGACGAGGCATTGAGCAACCTGGTCTAGTAGGAGGTGTCCCTACCCATGGCAGGAGGATTAGAAACAGATGATATTTAAGGTACCTTCCAACACAAGCCATTCTATGATTCTGTGATGACTTGCTGTCAGAGCAAGCCCAGCTGGATCCAAGCATGCCCAGACATCCAGAGACCTCTCCTAAAAGCTTTCCTCCTTTTCCTCTCCCACTTTTCACCTCCAGATCCCACTGCATTCCTGGGAGCCATCCTAACGCCCTCCCTGAGGCTTCTGGAGCACCTACTACTCACTCAGCCCTCCTGCTGTGTCCTAACTGAGCTCTGGAGTAAAGTGCTGGGGCTTTAAACAGCTTTTTTAAGAGCAGCCTCAGAATGTCCAGGCCCTTCTCTTTTTTTCTTCTTTTCTTCTGTTTTTTTAACTATTTGTTTGGGGGGGGTGGTGGTGGTTTTTGGCATGCAAACCCCCAAAATCCCCAGGCAATAAATAGCCTGCACAAGGCCACCTCAGGCAAGCAGCTGGTCCCTGCAGAGAGCTGCATGCAAAAGAGCCGTGCATGCTTGCAAACATGCAAACACCCCTACCAAACACCACCACCACCACACACACTTCTCTAAGGGTATGTCTGCATGGGATGTACCTCCTGCAGCAAGGTCACCTCATACTCCTGCAGCTGCTGCTGGAAGCCGAAGTTGGGGCTGACATAGGAGCGCACAGCCTTGGTGGCAGCCAGGCAGCTCTCCCAGCTGAGGTCGGTCACCGTCATGAGGTAAGCCACCAGGATGGTGGTGCTGCGTGAGACCCCAGCCAGGCTGGCACGAGGGAAAGAGCAGTCTCAGGGACAGATGTCCCTACTGTGGGGGCTGGTGAGACCACACAGCAAGGGACACCCCTGGGATGCATCTAATGAGGAGTGGCTGAGGGAACTGGGGTTATTCAGCCTGAAGAAAAGGAGGCTGAGGGGAGACCTTTTGGCTCGCTACAACTCCCTGAAAGGAGGTTGGAGCCAGGTAGGGGTCAATCTTTTCTTCCAAGGAACAAGTGATAGGACAAGAGGAAACAGACTTAAGTTGTGCCTGGAGTGGTTTAGATAGGATGTGAGGAACAATTTTTCTTCCTCAGGAGAGTTGTCAGACACTGGCCCAGGCTGCCCAGGGCAGTGGTGTGGTCTCCATCCCTGGGGAGATTGAAAAAACTTGGAGATGTGGCGCTGAGGAACATGGTTTAGTGGGGACCTGGCAGCGCTGGGTGAATGGTTGGACCTGATGATCTTAAAGGTCTCCTCCAACCCAAACAATTCTATGATTCTGTGGTTCCACAGACACTCCCTCTCACCCAGGTTCTAGTGGGATTCACCAGCCATGGACTGGCAGGGCATAAGGAGTTGCATGGCCATGGGTCACCACCAGGAGCCCCAGGCAGGTGGCTTTTCCTTGTCCCCTCCTCTTGCCTGTCCCTGGATGTTCCAGGTTTTCAGTGCACAGACCACCCATTCCCATGGACCTTGGCAGTGTCAAGGACACTTTTTTGGAGCCAATCCCCACATTGCAGAGGGGAACCAGAGACACAGGGTGGTGACAGCAGCTCCTACCAGTGGACGAGGCAGCCTCCCCCACTGAGCCGGCACTCATGGATGAACTTGATGCACTCCTTGAAATGCTGCAGCCTGCAAGGAGAGAGGCAGGGAGGTGAGAATGGGCACCTGGCCACACCAGCAACACTTGTGTCCCCCTCTAAGGACTTCCCACCACCCTGGAGCCACCAGTGTGGAATGAGAGCACAGATCCTTCCTCTGTCAGGAGAAGGCAGAAGGGCTGGTCTTCATCTGCCAGGAAGGACATGACCCCCAGGGACCTTCCAAGGGATTTCCTGTTTCCCAAGGGATCAGGAAAGGGGTGATGACATCAACCAAACCAGCTCAGGGAGGAGACCATGGGGACAGCATCCAGGGCAAGGTGTCACCATGCGCCACATTCTCACTTCAAAAGCTCTCCTGAGCCATCAGCTCAGCCCTAATTCCCAAGCAATGCCAAAACCACTCAGTTCCCTCAAAGGGAGAGATGCTGGTTGGGGGGGGGAAGTGGGGACAAAGTCCAAAAAATGGTGCAATTGTCTTCCCCTCCTCATCTCCAGCAGCCTCTCCAGTCCCTTCCCACCCCAGGGAGGGCATAGCAAGATGCCTGTGTCAAAGAGGTAGGACTGCCAGGAGCAACACAGGCTGTCCTGCATTCTTCAAAGCGTAACCAGCAAGGCAGAGAGAACATACTAATCATAAACTAGTGAGTTTTGCAGCAAAGTGGGGCAGGGCAAGGAGTCAGAGCTTTCTGGAAGCTCAGCTGCAACACACTATAGTGCTTCTCCTCTTCTGACCTGGATGCTCAGTGCTGTGAGTAGCACCCACCTCTTTGAAGGAATGGAGACCTAGAAACCAGGATAAATAACTCCATATGTGCTGAGAAGATAGATGGTGGGAGGGTTGTGCAGGCTCTGGTGAGACCCATCCCTCCCTCTCATCACTCCACAAGAAGCTGAAAGCTGCAGCTGATCCCTCCTGAAGATAGCAGGCATCTCCAAGAGCCCACACTGAGCCAGATATTCATGTCCTCAGCCTGGGTTTGCAATAGGCATTGCCCATCCCTGCTCGTCCTTGCAGTCCCACCAAGCCTTGGGACAGTTCTGAGGCAGAAAAGTTGATGCTGGATAACCTGGGCTTCTGGTGGACTCCCTGACCACACAGTCCTCAGCTTTTTTTGGGGGGAGGAGGAGTCCCTTTGGCACAGCTGATCCAGAGCTGCCCAGAAGCCAGTGCAAGAGCCAGCATCACCTCTGCCCCAGCACTGGTGTCCAACTTCCCCTGCCTTCACGTGATGGGGGGGATGTGCATCTGAACAACCTTCCTTCTTTCTCAGAAGCTCGGCTATGAGCCATAAGCTACTACAGAGCTATTCCTCTCATCCAGGGCTCGCTTCCAGCTGGCTTCTCTGCAGGAACAGGGCAGAATCCTCCCAAACCTGACTTTGCCCATCCTTAGAATGAGGATGGAAGGGGATGCTGCTCATCATCCTTCCTTGGAATGGCAGAACTCAGGTGCCTTCCAAGGCACCAATTAAGGATGAATTCAGAAAAAGCAGAGGACTCTGCTTCCTAGGAAGAGAAGTGGAGGAGTTGTTGAAGATGTGATCATACTAAGAACATTGAATCTCTCAGCCCTGGAAGGAGCTAGAATCTTAACGTTCTTTTCTAACTGAAATGATTCTAAGATCATTGAGTCCAACCATTCTCTAACTCTGCCAGGTCAGGTGCTAAATCTTGTCCCTCAGCACCACATCTCTGCTGCTTCTATACCTCCAAGGATGGGGATTCAGCCACCTCCCCAGGGTGGTTGTGAGTCCACCACTCCTCATAGGCTACAAATGTGCCTCCTTGTGGCAGCCTAAACTGCCACACTCCTCAACCATCATAACAAACAGAACATCACTTTGAGGGGAGGGGCTTTCCCTCCCTAAAGTCTTTCCCTGGGGATTTCTCCTCATCCTCCTTACCTTCACAAAGCAGGCAGTATCTCCCAGGGCCTGCACATGTTGCCTACACAGGATCAAGCTCTCCACATCTCCGTCCACTTGAGCCCCTTGGCTGGGACCGGCAAGGAAACACTTTGCTTGCAAGAGCATGATGCTCTCGCATCTAGGTCCCTTGGCACGCTTCACACCAGCCTCTAGCCCACACAGCACTGCTCTTCCCAGCCCATCCTGGAATGAGGTGAGCATTTTGGCCTCTTCATCCACCCTCACACACTTCATGGTTGGGTTTTTCCCCGCCCAGCAGCCAACCAGAGGAAAGGTTTCCCTGTGATGTTTTCCAGCCAGGAAGCGTGGGATAGAGGCATGGAGCCCGGTAATGCTGAGAGCCACTGAGGTCCTGAGTCACAAGCATCTCCCCAGCAGCACAAGGAGCTCATGAGGATTGTGAAATCCAAGGCAAAAACTGACAAGCAGAAAACAGTTTCCCTGAACACATCTTCCTTCCGACCGCCAGCCTTATCTTTCCCTGCTCCACCACCACCACCCCCTTCTTTTTCTTTTTCTTCCTTTCCCTTTTGACAGAAATGTCACAAATGCAAAGAACTGAGAGAAGAGAGAAGAGAAGAAGAGAAGAGAAGAGAAGAGAAGAGAAGAAGAGAAGAGAAGAGAAGAGAAGAGAAGAGAAGAGAAGAGAAGAGAAGAGAAGAGAAGAGAAGAGAAGAGAAGAGAAGAGAAGAGAAGAGAAGAGAAGAGAAGAGAAGAGAAGAGAAAAAAGAGCAAAAAAAAAAAAACACCCCAGCTCTTGCTGAGGCAGGGCTTTCTCGTAAAGCTGCTCTTTCCGCTCAGCGGGAGCATGAGCAAGCAGAATCACGCCCCCGGGCAGGGCTGCTCCCGGGGATGCTGGAAAACCTCCGCAGGGCTCAGGCCGGCCACTGCGTGGGAAGTTTCGATCCTTTCTAGGGTTTGATGGGTGAGAAAAATCCCAGCGTGCTGGGGTTGGCAGGGGCCCCTGCAGGTCACCTGGACCAACTGCCCTGCTAAAGCAGGGTCACCCGCTGCAGCTTGCCCAGGATCAAAACATCCAGGCACGTTTGGAACCCCTCCAGAGGAGCAGACTTCACAACCTCTCTGAGCAGCCTGCTCCAGGGCTCCAGCACCATCACAGCAAAGCAGTTTCTCTTAGTGTTCAGATGGAACTTCCTGGGTTCCAGTTTGTGCCCATTGCCCCTTGCCCTATCACTGGGCAACACTGGAAAGAGTCTGGCCCCATCTTCTTGCCCTTCACCCTTTATCTTTTGCTGAGCATTAAGAAGATCCCCTCTCAGGCTGCTCTTCTCCAGGCTAAACAGCCCCAGGGACCTCATCCTTTCCTCCTCACAGAGATGCTCCAGGCCCCTCAGCATCTTCAGAGCCTCTACTGGGCACTCTCCAGTATCTCTTGAACTGGAAAGCCCAGAACTGGACACAGTTCTCCAGATGTGGCCTCACTAGGACACAACCTCCCTTAAACTGTTGACCACACTCTTCCTCATGCACCCTGTTGCTGCAAACAAGCTTGTTTTGTCCCAGGCACCTGAAAGTCAAAGGGAGCTGAACAATGCTGAGTCCTGATTTACTCCCTACACCTTTTCCCTGGATGCTCCTGAGCCCCATCATGCTCCCCAAGTGGCACAAGGGACCACCAAGGCACAAAAGCAGGACCCAGGAGTCTGAGCTGGCTCAGAGAAGGCTCTGCACTTACCAACACTGAGGTCATCTAGCTGGAAGATACCATCAGAGACTCCTGAGTTCTTCAGGCTGTTTGCATGAGCCAGGGTAGCCTGGAGGCAGGGCAGGCTGGAGGGCTCAACATGGAGTTACCTCAGCCACCCTTTATCTGGTTGCAATGGATGGTTGGATGGCTTATGGAGTCCCATCACCCAAAGCAGCAGCAGGGTGCTGTAATCCCACCACCAGCACCCCCAACCCACCCTGTGACAGCAGTGCCTGCACCCATCACACCCCAGCACCACATCCCATTGAAGCCTGGGGCTTCCTTGCAGCACCTCTCACCACCATCTCAAGAACATCCTTAAAGGACTTAAAAGTATCTAAGCTTTTTGTGGGGGGGGAGGGGGAAATAACATTGATTTTTAACAAATGTTTTATTCCTTTTTCCAAGGAGAACATCTGGAAGACCAACACAATGTGTTGCCTTTTCTAACCCACCTAAAAATGGACCAATTTTCAACCCTGCCCAGTAGCATAATTCTGAATCTGATGGAAAAGGAAATCTACTGAGCACAAACACACAGCTTTTAAGCCCTACAAATGCCATTTGTGAGGTGAGAATGAGCCACAGCTTCTCCCAAGCCTCTCAATGACCTGAAGTTTTCACAGCATGGATGGCCTGAAGCTTCATCCTGCAGAACCTAAGCTTGTATTGACCAATGACTGCCAGCACAAGGTGCTGGGACACCAAAGGATGGCAAATGACTTACAGGTTTTGACTTGATGAATCTGAGGCTGAGATACAGAGATAGGTCATGTCCTGCAAGACAAGGATGGTCACAGTGATAAGATACCTCCATGAAACACAAAATCCCCCATTTCTCTATTTTCCCTCTCCCCAGCTGACCCTTTGGCAAGGTAAAAGCCACAATCCACTGCTGAATACCATGCTGGGTCACATCCATCCCACCTTGGGTTATTTTCCCCTTAATTCCCAGTGTAGAGGCCAGGCTATTGGGAACAATGCTCAGAACCTCCCCAAAAATTAGCCTCCCCTTTCCTAGGGCCCCAAGCAGCAAGTCCTGGCAGGAAGATGTGTGACAACAGACACTGATGAAGTCACTCTCATCAATGAGTTATTTCCTCCTGGTCCTTTTAATACACAATAAATCATCCTGCTGCATGTTGGCATAGGCCAGGTTACTTTCCTTTCTCTAAAACATTGCTTCCTTGATCCTCCCTGTTCTGAGCTAAAATTAGATCCTCTTCATTTAATTTTTTTCTTTGGGCTTTGTTTGTTTGTTTGGTTGGTTTTTTCCTCAGTGAAATGGGTGGAAATCCTGCCAACCAGAGTTGAGGTCCAGCACCGGGGACTGCCCCATCTCCACCAGCTCCCCTGTGGCATCACTGCTGTTAAATGTCCCCCCTGGACTGATGAAGCCCAAACCCATGGTCCCCCTTTTTGCTCTCCAGCTCAGGGGGAAACCAGGAGGCTGGGAAAAGTCCATTATTTAGGAAGGGAATGGGCAGAGTGGGATGGCCACAGGGATATTCCCGTGCTGGAAAGACCCACATTGTGTGGATGAGTGCAGATGGGCTTTCCCATGCATCACCTCTCCATCCCATCCATCCTCCCCAGTCCCTCCTTGCCATCCTGCAGCCTCTCATGGGATGGGGACAAGGTGCTACAGACATTGGCACTTGCCAGCTCCCCGTGGCGTGCCAGCCAGCTGCTCTCTGCCCGGAGAAGCTGCTGGAAAGGCAGGGGCAGAGGAGGAAATAGAGCCAGCAGGTTCCTCATCCACATAACCAACCAAACCACGGCTCCCTGACACGCAGGGGATGGTTGAAGGGGACTTTGCACCAGGCAAGGGCACTGTGACCAGTAAACAAACGCCAGCAGGTTTGTGGGAGGAGCCACGATGGGCTGTGGCTTCCCAAAATCTGGCTGCACCTTGTTGTGCCTGCTAACAGCTCGACCTCCCCGTGGCAAGGAGAAGCAGCATGCCAGCAAAGCCACCGTGTCAACCAGGGGAGCAGCCAAAGTCACCTCACTCCTCCCCAAGCCCTTACTTACACCCTGATCCAGGATTAACTGCCAGGCTCCCAGCAGCTTCCTCTTCCCCACGGACCCGGGTGCCCCCATCCCAGCTCGGGGGAGCTGCGCCACGCATGGGAACGGTGCTGGGGTTTGTGGTTCCCAAGGCAGGGCTGTGATTGACACATTGCTCAACCCCCCCATGCCTTTCCTGTTCCCCTTTCCACCAGCCCAGAGGCTTGCTCCGTGTTGTAAGCTCGCTGTGTGGTTTGCTACCCGTCTGGCTGTGCCCCAAATCATTCCAGCCCCAGCTGCCGCCCCTTCTCCAGCCACCAGCCGTTTCTCTGCACCAGTTCTCTGCAGCCTCCTTCCTTCTCCACGTTACTCAACACCTTAGTGGGGAAGAGGCTCAGTTGTAATAACCATGACCATCACAGAACCAAAGGATGGGGGGGCTGAGCAGCCCCCTTCACCTGTCAACTTCAGTAGAAAAAAAGAATAGAATTAACCAGGTTGGAAGAGACCTTTGAGATCTAACCTATCATCCAATACTATCTAATCAACTAAACCATGGCACCAAGCACCCATCCAGTCTCTTCCTAAACACCTCCAGTGATGGGGACACCACCACTTCCCTGGGCAGCACATTCCAATGGCCAATCACTCTTTCTATGAAGAACTTCTTCCTAACATCCAGCCTAAACCTCTGCTGGCACACCTTGAGACTGTGTCCTCTTGTTCTGGTGCTGGTTGCCTGGGAGAAGAGACCAACCCCCACCTGGCTACAACCTCCCTTCAGGGAGTTGGAGAGAGCAAGAAGGTCTCCCTGAGCCTCCTCCAGGCTAAGCAACTCCAGCTCCCTCAACCTCTCCTCAACCTCCTGCAGCATCCTGGGATTTGGGAGCTGGGAGTGGACCCAGTGCCAGGATGAAATGCAAGCTGCAGGTGGCTGTTGGCTGCCAGATGGGCAGCATGATCTGGGTCTGCTCTTCACTGGGTTAAGAACTGCCTGGATGCCCCAAAAGTTATGTGAATAGGGTTAACTCCAATTGGTGACCAGTCACAATTGGGGTTCCCCTGGGCTCAGTACTGGGGCCTGTCCTCTTTGATATCTGGATGAGGGTGATTGAGGCACCCGCAGAGAATTTGCAGTTGACAGCAAGTTTGGCAGGAATATTGATCTGCTAGAGAGCAGAGAGGATTTACACAGGGATCTGGGCAAGCTGGGTGGAAGGGCCAAGGTCAGTGGGATGAGGTTCAACAAGGCCAAGTCCCAGGTCCTGCAAGTGGGTCACAACAACGCCATGCAATGCTCCGGGCTTGGGGCAGAGCAGCTGGAAAGTGCCAGGTGGAAAAGGACCTGGGGGTGTTTGTCAACAGCAGCTGAAAATGCCCAGGTGGCCAAGAAGGCCAACAGTAACCTGGCTTGGAACAGCAATAGTGTCACCAGCAGGACTAGGGCAGTGATTGTCCTGGGCTGCTCACCCCAAGAGAGGCATTCAGGTGCTGGACCGTGTCCAAAGAAGGGCAAGGAAGCTGGTGAAGGGTCTGGAGAACAAGTCTTGTGAGGGGCAGCTGAGGGAGCTGGGGTTGTTCAGCCTGGAGAAAAGGAGGCTGAGGGGAGACCTTCTGGCTCTCAACAACTGCCTGAGAGGAGGTTGCAGCCAGGTGGGGGTTGGTCTCTTCTCCCAGGGACAAAGAGACAAAACAAGAGGAAACAGCCTTGTGTTGCACCAGCAGAGGTTTAGGTGGGACACGAGGAACAATTTCATACCTGAAAGGGTTGTCAAAGCCTGGACCAGGCTGCAGAGAGCAATAGTGGAATCCCCATCCCTGGAAGGGTTTCAAAGCCACGGAGATGTGGTGCTGAGGGACATGGTTTGGTGGTGACCTGGCAGTGCTGGGCTAACTGTTGGACCCAAGGATATTAAAGGTCTTTTCCAATCAAAATGATTCCATCATTCCATGGTTCTGTCCACATTCTGGGAATCTCCCTCCTGTTGCAGACTCCCCAAGAGTCCACACAGGCAGGATTTGTGCCCAAAAGTCCTGACCAGCACCTTTGCCATCACTCCACCTGGCATCTCTCTCCTGCCTCAGTTTCCCCACCCACAGCAGATGGGTTTGCAGGCAGGGGTAGGACAGGGCAGGCAGAGCCAGGGTGGGCTGGGAATCCTGTTCTGCAGCTGGGGGCTTGCTCCGGGACCCTCTGAGCCCTGACCCCGGTGCCCGTCAGGGCTGGATGTGGCCCTGGCACTACCATCCGCGGGGCACCGCCGCCCTCTCGTGGTTCTCCCCGCAGCAGCACCGGGCACCCCACCGGGTCCCGGCCCCGGCAGCGCTGTGGTTGCTTCACCCTGAAAACCAGCCGAGGAGGTGGTCGTGACCCTCTCAAACCCCACTGCCCTCTCTGCCATAAGCCAGAGCTGAGCACCTTTGGGTGCGTGGTGCAAACTGGGGCAAATCGGGGCAAATCTGGCGTCATCATGGAATCAGACTGGTTTGGGTTGGAAGGCACCTTTCAAGGTCATCTAGTCCAGCCCCCTGCAGTCAGCAGGGATATCTGCAACTAGAGCAGGTTGCTCAGAGCTCTAAACAACCTGGCCTGGGATGGTTCCAGGGACAAGGCAATCTTACCACCTCTCTGAGCAACCTGGGTCGGGGTCTCACCACCCTTCTTTCTGCTGAAGAACTCCAACTCTCAGCCTGTCCTCATAGCAGAGGGGTTCCAGCCCCTTTACTGTTGCTGTGGCACCCTCTGGACTTGCTCCAACAGGTCCATGTCCCTCCTGCACTGAGGATTCAGAAGCTGGACCCAGCACTGTAGGTGCTCCAGCATTGCTTCTCCCCTCTCTGCATCACAAAAGGAGAAGACTATGTGTGTTCTATCTTCATCTTCACAGCTCCAGTTCTTCCAGGGGGTCCTCCAGCCCCTCTCTACTCGGACACTCACCTCCAGCACTGGCTTGGCACTGTTGTGGACCGAGAGGATGTGAGTCACCCCATTCTTGAGCAGGTTATCCCGGTCCTCAGAGTCTGGAACCAGAAGCAGCATGTATAATCACCTGCTCTCCTGGGAGCTCTGCTCAGCCAAGCACTCATCAGCAACCCACATTCATTGCCAACCAGCCCCTGGACCCCACTGCCAACCCCTTCCCACTGCATGTCACCCTACACAATGCAGGAAGGAGGACCGTGCTTGGCAATGGCAGTCTCTTCTCCCAAGTGACATGACAAGAGGAAACAGCCTCAAATCGCACCAGGGGAGGTTTAGGTTGGACATGAGGGAAAATGTCTTTCCCTTGAGGGCTGTCAAGGCCTGGATCAGGCTGCCCAGGGCAATGGTGGAGTCCCCATCCCTGAAGGGACTGGAAAGTAGTGTAGATGTGATGCTGAGGGACGTGGCTTGGAGGTGGCCTGGCAGTGCTGAATTAATGGTTGGACTTGATCTTGGAGGTCTTTTCCAACCAAAACAATTCTATGATTCTGTGATGCATCTGCCTCAAAGCCAAATCCTCCTGAAAACACCCCCAAATCAGAAATGAAACTGCTAACTTGGCAAAGGTTGTTGTGTCCTTGCTGTTGGGTGAAACCCAAGCTTCTCACAGGCTCAGAGGTCCCAGTGTGAAAGCCAGGCATTGGCCTGCTCTAAATATTTTCTCAACAAACACAGGGGAGGTTTCCAGCCATGCCAGGGGTTGGAGCTCCAGCATGGCTGCTGATAGTCCCCATGGATGTCCTTTTCCTGGGCTAGAGCTACACTGGGTAACTTGAGGATGGGGCTTTGGACCTCCAGAAGATGCTAAGGTGCACAGGTGGGAGGAGGCAGAAGGTCCTCTCAAGGAGAGGGGCTGCCCAGGGATTCCACAACCATGTGGAGGTGAAGCAGGGAAAGAACTCACCACTGATATTCCCAAGGTAGAGGCCTTTCACAACCTGGGAGAGGACAAAAATGAGAGAGATTTCAGACAGCACCAGGCACCATGTGCATCCAACACGGCAGCAGCACCAAGCAGTGTGGTGCTCCCGGCCTCTGCCACCAAACTCCCCAAGCACTGATAAAGCAGGCACCCAATTAACAAGCCCATAAATGAAAGAGAGTTCTGTTTGCTCCCACTGCTCGATGAAAGGCACCGCTGGGAGGTGGATTGCCCAAAGAGCTCAGCCCACCCCAGCCTCTTCCTTCAAGGGAAGGCTTCAACGGGGACCTCTCCACCTCCTGGAGGCAGATCAACCCCGCTGCAGCTTGGGTTTGTTTTGCTGTTCTATAGCAACCAGCTCCAGCAAACAGTTTCAAAGGTTGCCTCTGCCAGCAGCAGAGCAATGGGCAGAGGCACCAGGCTATTTATAAGCCTTTTCTGGCCAGGATATTGCAGTAAGTACCATCAGATATGCAAATTCAGTCTCCAACTCACTTCTGCGGGATTAGGAAGGAGAAAAAGAGGCAGCTCAGAGGATTTATGGGCTGTAAGAGCCCAGCAGAGCTCTTTCCAGGGGCGCAGAAAGGAAGAGCTGATTATCAGTTGGACTTGCTTGCACCCATCTGGCAGAAGACACCTGGTTTGAGAGGCCCTAGGAGGGGTTTCAACAGCACTGAATCACATCCAGCCCACCTTTATCACTCAGCTGAACCCCAGCCTGCTCCTGGGGTGCAAACACCTGAATTCAACAAACATCTGTGCCCAGCACAAGCTGTTACCACTAAAAGAGTGGTGTCTCATCGAGTCAAAGCTGGATCCTACACCACAAATGCATTTGCACCGACCCAGTCCCTACCAAAGGGCTCCCCAAGAGCGTTTGGTGGCTCTGAGGAGGCTGTAAAAGCCACTTTGAAGACTGGGGTGTTATCTGCAGGGGTGAAACCTCAGTGTTACATCACACCAGAGCCATGCAGAGAAAGTTTGCTCTGCTCTGATCTCTCTGTTGTTGTCCCAGAGTCTAATTTTAAGCTGGAGGACGCAAATACCGAGCGGTGACTTAAGGACAGAGCAGAAATCGATCCCCTCTGGCAGCCCTGGAGTTCAGCTGAGCACAGAGCAGCAGCAAAACCTCACATCCCCCCTTCACAAGACACAGACATATCCCAAGGGTGGCAAGAGGAGGACATTTCCCTGCAGAGAACCCCATCAGCCCTGAGGACACAGACTTAACCACCCCAAGGGGTGAGTATCTAAAGCCAGTTGTCACCTTTCTGACATCTGCAGGCACTCAGCTCATTGCCTCAGATATAAACCCAGGGATCACTGCCCTCTCTCAGTTCCTTTCTTTGAAGTTTCAAAGAGGAATGAGAAAAGGGAGATGCAAATGGTTGCATGCAGGACATTGTGGTGGCTTGGGAATCAGGATCCCCCTGGGCTGCAGGAGACAGGTCCAGCCCAGAGAGGACATACCGACCACCATCCCCCAGTACCTTGCTCATTCCAGTCCCCATGGTATTTTTCTTCCCCCCAGGATGAGGATTAAGGTGGCTTCTCAGTATCCAAGGCTATCTGCAAATAAACACCCAAAAATCCCAGACAGGATGGTGAGACCTGGTGACCCTCCAAGCACACATCCCTCTGCCAAGAGCAGGACAAAGAAGGAAAATGTGCCAGCAGGGGAGCATGCAGAGCCCCAGCAAACTCAGCTCACTTACCGGCCGTAGGCTGCTCTGGCTGGTCTCTGTCAGGGGAAAGGGATCAAGGAGAGTGGCTGCTGCTGGGCAGAGAAAGATGAAATGAGGATCAGGGCCATGGTGAGGCTCAGGTTTCTCTCCCAGGCTCCCTGGGACTTTTTGGGGAGGGTGATGGAAAGGACGTTTCTGGGAGGAATGACTCTCTTGTCCCAGTGATGCTCACCAAGCTTCATCCCAGGTTGCTACAGGCTGGTCCAAGCCCTGCACTCCACAGGATTTCTCTCTTGACCTTGTTAACTCCTCCCAGTCCGAGGGAGGAGAGTGGAATTCAGAGCAAGGCACTTACCTCGGACACCAGAGCATACCAGGAGCAGTGTGCAGCTAATGGAGCATAGAGAATAAACCCATTTCCTTCTCCCTCCAGGGAGGCAAGAGGAGCTGTAAAACAGCTCTGTGATTCCAGCACATGCTTCCAACCATCAGTTTTCAAAGCAGATAGATCCAGCAGCTCACCACTCCCCTCTCAGCTCAGTCCCATCAGCCTGCCAGAGGCAGGAGCTGTACAAAGAGCAGAGAACAACAAACCAAGAGTGTAGTGGAAGCCCCCTCAGCCTGTGATCCCATCATCCTTCTTAACACCCTTCTCATTTTACCTAAGGGATCTTGCAGGAAGGAGAGCTCATCCCTTAATTCCCACCAGATCACCTCACCCTAAAAACCTCCCCTGGATTTCTCTGACTGGAAGGGAATGGCTGGCTCAGGCCCCAGCACAGCAGCTGTCAGGACTAGCTGAGGCCCTTCCATGGCTGCTAAACACAGGTGTGGATTTAAAACCCTAACAGTCCTGTACTGAGGAAAAGAGCAAACTGAAGCTGAAGCTTGTTTTAGTCTGGTAGCTTTCTTTAAACCAAAGGCAAAAGTCTGCCTGCAGAAAGCCAAGGTGACACAAATCAGATTAGCTGTAGGGAGAAATTTGGCAGTGTCACAGCAAAGGCACCAGCTTCTGTAGCTCAGGCTCTGAAGATGTTAAGCCATAACCAGAACATGCAGAATCATGGCATCACTTGGGTTAGAAGCAACATTTAAGATCATCAGGTTCAACTGTTACACCAGCACTGCCAGGTGACCACCAGACTATGTCCCTCAGCACATCTCCATGGCTTTTCAATCCCTCCAGGGATGAAGATTCCACCATTGCTCTCTGCAGCCTGGCTCAGGACTTGACAACCATCAAGTGAAAGAAATTGTTCACATCCAACCTAAACCTCTGCTGGTGCAGCTCGAGGCTGTCTCCTCTCGTTCTTTTCCTTGGGAGAAGAGACCAACCCCCACCTGGCTCCAACCTCCTTTCAGGGAATTGTAGGTAGCCAGGTCTTCCCTCAGCCTCCTTTTTTCCCAGGCTGAACAACCCCATTCCCTCAGCTGCTCCTCACAAGACCTGTTCTCCAGACCCCTGCACTTCATAAAAGCTCTAAGTGCAGCACTTTTTCCTTACCCCAGCTGCAGTGATCTCCTCCAAACACTATCACCAAAGGCACAAAAAAATGTCTCAGGGTTTCATCCAAACCTGTTCTTGGTTGAATTGGATCTAATAATTCTCTTTCCACACTTTCAGATCTGCACAGGATACTGGAGTGAGGTCTGCAGCCTGCCTGTGCTGCTGAGGACACATCCCCTTCATGAGGACAGGCAGATCTCTGCCTTGACCTGTGTGGTTTCACTCACTGCTGTCTGGAGCACTGACTTGCTATTTTTGGAGTGGTTGTGGGACACAGAGCCTCAGCAGGAG
The DNA here is from genome assembly GCA_033816785.1 of Picus viridis. Lineage (NCBI taxonomy): Eukaryota > Metazoa > Chordata > Aves > Piciformes > Picidae > Picus > Picus viridis. Next base: position 11,953,683 of record CM066591.1, on the reverse strand, counting down.
CTGGGATCTGATTAGCTTGCACATAGCTCAGACCTCTGCAGAGCAGCACTGCTGGCTGTGCCCCAAACATTGCCTTTAACAAATGACACATCAAGCACACCACCAATAAAAGGAACCCTTCAAGTCAACCAGACATTTATTAGCATCTATGTAGATGGAGAGGTTGTTCCAGTACATGAGCAACGAGGTCACACACAGGTGATGGAATCATTTCATGTTTCAAGCAGAGCAGGTTCCACTGAGTTGCTTCATTTCTTCCATTCATTCTTCTCATAATCCCACTGAGAAGAGATGCCCTCCACAGGATTAATCCTCATGTCCAGCATCCTCTTAGTCTGCGCTGACAGCCACTCGTCGGAGAAGGTGTGTGGGACTGGGCCATACACTGCAATGAACAGGGCTGCAATCACCTCAGGGTACAGAGCCAGCAAGCAGGGAGCTGAGGGTTCACTAATCAAAAGCTTTTCCTCCTCCCCCAAGGCCATCAGTGCTGATCACACACCATCAGCTACTCAAACCCACCCTCCTACAGCCAGTTTCAGAAACGTCCAGCCCGGACCCAACTGATTCTCCAGCTGTTTCATCCATCACTAAAGGCTCATACCAAGACTTCAAACAGCCTTCTCCTCCGTTCACCACACACAGGATGAAGGCTCAAGACAGAGCACAGCTCGTGGAACTGCCTGCTCTGCCTCACGGCAGCTGGAGGGCTCCCTTGGGGTTGGATCATTAGCTGGGAAGGGAGCCAAACATGGCAGAAACCCAAACATGTACTGCCAAGGTGGCAATAGGCTTTTGTGACAGCAGGCTTCACAGAGAGAAGCAGCTCTCAGACTGTTAGTGTTATCACCACTCTTTCCCCTTCCTCTCCTCCTCTCCCCATTCCCAAAGCTCTCTTCACCACCTTCACCCTTCTACAAACCCCCTCCCCAAATATTCACACCATGTACCTGCCAATCTCTGTGAAGTTTCCAGCTCCACAACTGACTTTTCAGAGCCTAACAAAGAGCAACAACTGCCCTGAGGTTCCCCAGAACGGCTATTTGAGGCACAGTTCCGACCCCCTCCCCACGGAACTATTCATGGACAATTCCCTCATTTTCCATCAGGTACCAGCTGGTCTGGCTCTTAATTTAAGAGCTGACTTACTGAAATGTTTCTGCCAGATGAGGATGAGGCCAGTTAACCCAAGGAAGAAGAGCACCCCCCGATGACAGTCTTCCACTCGTTTGTTCCTTTGTTCATCTCCGCGTAGGTCTCGTTAAATTTGATGCGATACACTGCAGAACAGAACCCCCCCCAAAAAACTCAACAAGTTAAAACCATCAAATCCTTCCTTTCACTTTCCCTGTCACTTGCAGGCAACACAGTGCTCTCCAGAGCCCAAAGCACTGGTTAGGCCACATCTTGAGTCCTGTGTCCAGTTCTGGGCCCCTCCGTTTAGGAAAGATGTTGAGTTCAGTTCAGAGAACTGCAACGAAGCTGGGGAGGGGTTTGGAGCACAGCCCTGTGAGGAGAGGCTGAGGGAGCTGGGGTTGCTTAGCCTGGAGAAGAGGAGGCTCAGGGAGACTTTATTGCTGTCTACAACTCCCTGAAGGGAGGTTGTAGCCAGGTGGGGGTTGGTCTCTTCTCCCAGGCAACCAGCACCAGAACAAGAGGACACAGTCTCAAGCTGCGCCAGGGGAGGTTTAGGCTGGATGTTAGGAAGAAGTTCTTCACAGGAAGAGTGATTGGCCACTGGAATGTGCTGCCCAGGGAGGTGGTGGAGTCACCATCACTGGAGGTGCTTAGGAAGAGACTGCATGAGGCACTTAGTGCCATGGTTGAGGCGATTAAATGGTGTTGGATGATAGGTTGGACTCGATGATCTCAAAGATCTTTTCCAACTTGGTTAATTCTATTCTAAAAAAAGTCTGGTAGGAGGAGGAACAGAGCTCTCCTTCCTTCTTTCCTGCCAGTTCCTGTGAATTGTTTGTATTTCTCCACTTTCTCTGCTCAAAATCTGCAGCTAACTTTTCAAGGCATAGCCTGAAACCGCCACACCAGTGTGGTTATTGAGCACAAAGCTTCCAAGCACAAGTAGTTTCCAAGGGACTGCTGGAACTCAAAAGCCTTCTCCCAGTTTTGCCACTAAGGCCTGCTGTAAAATCTTGAAGTTTGGAGCAGCACTGGGTGTGGAGAGTGATTATGAATGTTTGAGCAGCTGCTGTTGAGAGTCTGACACCTTCTCACTGCACCACAGCACTGTTCACAGGTCAGGTCATCCCTTGCAGACCACGATGGCAGGTGGTGTGGTTTTATTTGCAGGGCAGACACTTGCTTAGCATTTATAATTACCTGAAATTTGCTAACCCTAAGGGCAGTGGTCATCAGCATTCAGGTACACAGGGCTCCCTTCACTCAGCTGGACTAGTAACTGCTGAATACAGAGGTGCAATCACTGCTCTACTCCTGCTGGCTACACTACTGAGGATGTAAGGTCAACAGCATTGTGCCTGTACCAGCACTGGTGTCCCCAGCAGGATCAGGGCAGGGATTGTCCCCCTGTACCCAGAACTGGTGAGGCTACACCTTGAGTATTGGGTTCAGTTTTGGGCCCCTCACTACAAGAAAGACTCTGAGGTGCTGGACCATGTCCAGAGAAGGGTAGCAAAGGTGGTGAAGGCTCCAGAGCACAAGTCCTGCAAAGAGCAGCTAAGGGAACTGGAGTTGTTCGGCCTGGAGAAAAGGAGGCTGAGGGGAGACCCTCTGGCTCTCTAGAACAACCTGAAAGGAGACTGGAGCCTGGTGGAAGTGAATCTCTTCTCCCACTGATAAACAGGTCAAGAGTAAAAGGCCTCAAGTTGTACCAGGGGAGGTTTAGGTTGGACATGAGGAACAATTTCTTCCCTAAAAGGGTTGTCAAGCCCTGCACCAGGCTGCCCAGTGCAGTGATAGAATCCCCATCCCTGGAGGGATTGAAAAGCCATGGAGATGTGGTGCTAAGGGACACAGTTTAGTGGTGACCTGGCAGTTCTGGGTTAACAGTTGGACCTAATGTTTTGGTTGGAACCAAAAGGCCTCTAAATCAATTCTGTGATTCTACAAAACCACTTCTCTTCTATTCTATGAGTGCTGTGACATTTTTAGTGTGGCCTGTTGAGAGCAGACGGGCACCAATAAATAAATATCATCATTTGTTTTCTGAAAGGAATTGCTGAACTTGACCTCAGGCACCTAGCAGACACCACAGCAGGTATTTTAAACCTCCGGAGACAGCACTAAGCATCCCAGGAGCACAAGCCACTGACCTCCACACACACAAAGAGCTCCATCATAACTAACTGACTGCTCCTTCAAGGCTCATGAGTCATTTGGAAGAACAGGGTCCAGCAGCTGCCCTAGCAGGCACCGTCTGTGGTGGGTTTTCTACTTTAAGTTGTCACAAATGAAAGCACAACAGCTCTGATGGTGTTGTTGCCAGCTGTGAGGTTACCTAAAGCCCCCAGTACTTACATTCAACTTTCTCATCGACAGACAGAGCAGTCCAAGATGCCTTTTCCTTCTCTTTCAGTGCCTTCTGCTGAGCAGAGAGGTCCTTCACAAAGGCCACTTCAGGCAGGGGAAGATCACGACGGTCAACATAAGCTGGGAGGCTGAAATCCTCTGCTTTGACAACACCAGCTGCACATGGGAACAGAAGAGACACCCAGTCAAGCACACACATCACTTACTGGTTACAACACAAAAATCCAACAGCTCAGTCAAAACACTGATGGCAGCTAAGGAATCCAGGAAGGAAAGAAAGTCTTCCAGACGAAGCGTTTATCTGGGAGGGGAAGGAAACAAAAAGAGCTGTTCAAGTGGGTTCTCTCTAACATAAAAGCATGAGAACAAAGTAGAAGTGGGATCTACATAAAACATAATATCCAAAATCACTTCATAAACATCTCAGCCATCTCCATTTCCGGCTGTCACGCTCCTCACCTCCCCTACCAAACATGCAGAAACCCTCCACACCTTTTCCACCCCAGTTTCTCCCTGGCCCTCAACTCCTTCTGCACCTCGGCAATGCCACCTGCTGGCACAGCCTGCTCAGATCTCCTGCCACCAGTAAAGCACCAGCCTTGACAGTTTACCCAAACCCTTAATAGCAGCTTTTCTATGTTCTTCTTCTGAAGTGCTTCTTTTATTATCTTTACTATAAGCATTTACCACCTACCATGTCCATGTGCTCTCAGGCAGATGGAGGTGGAAAGGGCTCTCTTCCCGACAAGGCTGAATGCTCTTGAAGCCAACATCCTGTGGGACCAAAAGCAAGTAAGTCAGTGTCAGGTGAAGACATGGAATGTACATACATGAAGTAACATCATTTTTTCACTTGTCTATAAAAAAGAAAAGCCAGCCTAGAGGCTTCCAATCCCTTCTCCCAAGGCTGGCACATCACACCAAACCACTCCTTGCTTTTCAGGGACATTTACCTCCTAAAGGAACTTGGATGAATCTTTCTCTCCCTCCTTTTTTTTTTAAACATAGCCTCCTGTATATGAGCCCAAATGCATTCTCATTTTCAAGTTTGCTTTCCAGAATGTTTTCACTTGGCCACAAACCGTTACTGGGTGCTAGCCAGCAGCCTCAGGCAAGTCTAAATGCATCTTGCATCCACTGCAGAACACTCCAGCTCCAAATAATGCTGACATGTCTGAGGGCAGGGCAGACGCGCAGCTAACGGTTTCTTCCACAGTCCTGCTCACATCCACTCCACGATACAGGTTTCTCACAGACCTCTGATCTCAGCTAACCCCCGCCAGGACCCCACCGTGAGCTGAGCGCCAAGCCCGCGGCCCACGCCTGACCTTGGGAGTGGACCACACGGCAGAGATACACCCCACCATGCAGTGCCACTGAACATCTCAGGCCCAACCGACGTGACAGCGGCGATATGACACCGCTCCGCAGCCCCTCTTCAAGGGGAAGAGAAGGCCGCAGCCCTTCCCCCTATTTCCCCCCAACCCAAGCCAAGCTGTCCTGGCCGCCCACCATCCCCCGGGGCGGATGGACGTGGTGAGAGTGGCACACTCAACCACTACCGGTAATCGAACGACCCCTGCACCCGACCCCCTGCCTCGCCACCCGCCGCGGCCCGACGACCTGGCGACCGTCCTCTACGCCGGGCTGCTACCGGAAGGAGCCGCTGGCCGGAAGCGCAGTGCACGCCGGGAGGCGGCGGGCGAGCGAGAGAGCGAGAAGCCGCAAAGGAGGGGCCCCTGCCCGCAGTGGCTGACGGGATACGGGCATGCCGCCCGTCGACTTTTACGACAGCGGCGGCGCCGCGCTTGCCGGCGTTTAGCGACGCTTGGCGGCCTGAGGCGGGGCGGCGGGGCCGAGACCGAGACCGGGAGTGCCGGCGGTGCGCCGTGGTTGCGGGGCCGTTTGCCGTGGCAGAATGAAGCTGACCACGCAGGCCTACTGCAAAATGGTGCTGCACGGCGCCAAGTACCCGCACTGCGCCGTAAACGGGCTGCTGGTGGCCGAGCGGCCGTCGGGAGCCCCGCGCCGCGACCAGGCCGGTCCCCCTCGCTCTTCGTCGACTGTATCCCGCTCTTCCACGGTACCCTGGCCCTGGCGCCCATGCTGGAGGTGGCCCTCACCCTGGTAAGGCCTTAGGCCTGGGAGCGAGGGCATGCCGTGTTGGGGGCTGGGGAGTCGTCTCCTGGTCCTGGCAGAGCCCAGGGAGGGTGGCTGGGGCGAGGACGGATTGGTGCTGCGGGGACTTGGGCTGCTGGGTTGGCTCTCCCAGCATTGTGCTACCGGTACCTAAGTCTGTGGTGCGAGTGGGGTGTTTCTAAAGTAGAATCACAGAATGATTTTGGTTGGAGGGGACCTTCAAAATTCATCTAGTCCAGCCCCCTGCAGTCAGCAGGGACACCTGCAACCAGAGCAGGTTGCTCAGAGCCCCATTCAGCTTCACCTGGAATGGTTCCAGGGATGGGGCATCTGCCACTTCTCTGGACAACCTGAGCCAGTGTCTCACTACACCTCCCCCTCCTAAGTCCATCTGCTGTACCACTTTCTGCTGAGGAAGCAGCAGAAAACTACAGAGTCTGGTAGTTTTGTCTAATTTCTTTTTCAGTGCAAGAAAACTATTTCTGTCAGTGCCATTATCCCTGAATAACTCCCAGAGGGAATGTCCTTATTCTGCAGCAGAAAACACTTTTCCCAGCTTACCTTTAAGGCACTTCAAAGCAGTACCAGCTAATTGGAAAAGGGCTTGTCTCCAAGTGAGAGTGTACAGATGCAGATAAACATACATTTCTTAATTCATTTTGCTGCACTTTCCCCATTTGTGGAAGCCATTAGCCTAAATGGGGGGGGGGAGGAAATTGATGTCTCTTCATACTGCAACTCTGGCTTGGGTTTGAAATCTCAGTTGGTATATTGAGAGCTCACTGTTGGTTCATTAACCAGGGGATAGCCAGGGGCAGGCAGGCATTCCCCATTATGATATCTCATACCTCATCATGCTGCTGTAAGTCCTCGTGGGATAATCCATTTTCTCTCCTGCCATCAGACGGTGTAGGAGAACGATGTCAGGACCACAGAGATGATGCTTCCCAATCTCAGCTCTGGATATCTGTTGTGCCTGGCATTGGAGAGAGTTCCTTTGTCAAAGCCAAGGATGGAGAGAGTGAAACACAGATTTTTATTGTCGTAGGAAGTCAAGGTGGGCTGCAGCAAATCTGGGGGCAAAGAAGTGTTTTGGGACCTTTGCTGTAGGTATAGCCACTACTAAAGGGAAATCTGGGTGTGATTTGAGCTCCAGATTTCCTATCCATTTTCAGACTTGTCATATTAGCAGGGGAGATTCCAACCCTTTTCAGTGTCTGCAGGCATAACCTAATTTCTCAATCTTGGCCTAAATGTTCCATTTCATTTTTCCTCAGAAAACATTGATTTGTAAATAAATCCTTTTTTCTCCCCTCCCCTAGTTAATATGACACCATTGGAGTGTTGAGATCTTTCTGAAGCCTGGGTGTGATGAAATGCAGCCACAGGCACAGGAGCAGGGCCTGGGCCTGAGTTCTGCCAGTTGAGGTTTGCCACACTCCCATGAAGCACAGGAAAATTTGTCAGGCTGAAGTATTTTTACATCAGTCTAAGAGTGTAGGAGGAACACAGGGATGTGTGCTGGTAGTACAATCATTTTCTGCTTAGGATTTTCCTTGTGTTACTGCTTGGGAAAATGTACTAATACAGTTTGGAATTGCTGTCTAGTGTGGGCAGGGCTTGGGTTTTAGCTTTTTTGAATGGCAGTCATTTGGTTTTCCTCTGGAAATGGGTAAGTGGAAGTTGTAGTGAAGCACAGGATAGCATACTGTCAAAGGCTGGGGCTGGGGTGGCTGCTGAACAAGTGACAGAGGCTCTCTATGAACCCTCTCCCTTGCCAAAAGGAACAGAAAGAGAATAAAGGAGAGAGGCTGGTGGCTTGGGAACGAAATTAAACTAGCTTTAATGGAAATAAGAACAATGAAATTAAATAGATGCAAACCAATATTGACACACAGCCCCTGATGGCAATGACATCACTATCACCACTGCTGCTGTGGCAGGAGTTCCAGGCTGGACTCAGCAGCATATGGGAACTGAATTCAGGAGCTGTGTTCTGGAACTGGATTCAGGAACACACAGTTCAGGATCAGAGGCAGAATGAACAGAGTCCTCCTTGGACACCAGCCTCTGAAAAAGAGGTTTGAACATGGTGGTCCCTCAGCTTTATCTGAAGATGCTGTCCATGGTGTGGAATCTCTTGATGGTCAGTTCAGGCTCACCTGTCCAGTCTGCTCCCCCCTGCTGTTGCCACCTCTGACTTACTGCACCCCAGTGTGGGGCACAGGATTTAGCAGTGGCTTTGATCTGCACAGGAGCAAGTCTAATCCAGAGCCTTTCTGCTCCCTAGCCCTTGGCAGTAACTCCACCCATCAGCATTCTCACTGAACCCTGTTCCCCTCTAGTTCTGAGTCCAGTCTGGGACCTCCCTAGTGCCTGCCCCCAGCATCAGTGGTGACAGTGATGTTATTGCCATCAGGAGCTGAATTTAGTATTGGTTTGTGTCTATTTCTATCTGTTTCATTTAATTGTTCTTATTTCCATTCCAGATGGGTTAGTTTCTTTCCCAACCCATCAGTCTTTCTCCCTTACTCCTCTCTGTTCCCATCAGGAAGGCAGAGGGGTGCATGGAGAGTCTCTGTCACTGTTTTAGTGGCTGGTCCAGCCCTGACCCTTGGCAGCCAGCTACAAGCAACCAGTAAAACCAGATTTTTATTAACCACACAGGAGTGCCTGAAGGTTTGTGGCTCTGGAGGAGAGAGCAGAAGTGTGTGCTTGGTTTACACTTTGGCCTGTGTGTTTGAAATCCCTTTTGAAACAGAGTCATTAAAGGAAAAGTGAATCAGGTTTCACATGGAGGGGGTTTTTGGTACTTTTTTGCATTTCTCAGCTAATTTGATGTGGTTTTGCAGCCACACCTCAGCTCAAAACTCCCAAGTATCACTTCCCTCTGATGTACCTTGCCAGCTCCCCACTGCTTGGGACAGCAGGATGGCAGCAGGTCACAGCCTGCCCCCTCTCCGGGCTCTGCCAATGCCCTGTCACCCGCCCTGGGGGCCACAGTGGATCAAAGAACAACCATTCCTGTTTTTTCAGGGAGAGAGTCACAACTTAGCCCCTGTTGGCTTGTGCTCTTGGAGGCTGGACATGACTCAAAGTGCCAGGGGCTGGCTGATGGTAAGGCTGTCTTTGGTGACAGCACTGGAGAAGTTTGGAAACTGCAGGTAGAAACAGTTTTTATCCCTCAAAATAATTTCCTCCCCCCCCCCCCCTTCTTTTTTAATATGGAAGCAGTGCTTAATTCCCACTTGGGGAAGAGAAAACTTAAAAATCATCCTCTCATTTCTTTTTTTTTTTTTTTTTTTTTTAATACAACCATTTTCAGTATGCAACAAAAATGGATTTAGAACTAAGGTTTTTAGTGTTTTCAAAAGGAAATTAATTTCAGTGTCTGGCCTTCTGGCTTTAATGCCAAGCTTTCCAGCCACCATCAATTAAAACCTCAGTCCTAAGCCCTCCAAAGGGGTTTGTAATTGAAGCAGCAGTTGGCCCTCAGCTAGAGCAGGGCTCCACAGCTTTGGGGTTTTATCAGGTAAATCCATGTCCAGCCCTTGTGGAGGAGGGATTATTCACATGGCTTCCTTGGTTTGGTTGTTTATGCAGCCTAATTCTTGCTAAGATTGAGATGGATTGGACGTGCAGGATGTGATAGGTCAGCCTCAGGTATATTTTTGGACTCCCATTTTGCTGTAGTTTATTTGCTTTGTAGTGCTTGCTCTCCAGGGACTGCAAAGGCAAATTTGAGCTGCTTCCTCCACATCTGCCTTTCAGGGCTCTGTGTTATGCTGACTGGATCTCCTCAGCTCTGAGGACAAACATATTTGTCTGTAATTTCAAAGCAAGGCAGACACAGCAGGAGGAAATCAGATCCAGCATAAAGCTGGGAGATAACAGCAGTGTGTGCACTGAGACTGCACTGAAAAACCCATCAAAACAACAAAACTACATCAACTTTGGTACTTGTGTAACTCAAAAGTTGTGCAAATTGTATGCCAAAAAAAAAAAAAAAAGGCAAATGTTTTCCACATGGATGTTAACTACGGAGGAGCTGCCTGGGCTGACCATGACTGTAACAGAGATGAGAGAATTTATGCCCATGGATCTTTGACCGAGGTCTGATCTTGTGGCTGACACAGAGAATTGTTTGGGTTTGGCTGAAAGGTTTTCAAGAGTGGAGAGCCCACCCATGGGGTTTGAAAAGCTGCTCCAGTGGTTGCTTACCCTTGGAGGTGAACTCTCAAAGAAAAGCAGTTCTATCACAAAAGCCTTTTCCTAAGAGAGCAGGATGTAAAAATGGCCAATAAATGGGACAAACACCTTCAGCCTCACCTTTACCTTTCAGTTGAGTTTATTTACTAACTAAGGTTAAAAATGCTTATGCTTTGAGCTAGAAATACTGCATTAGAAAGAAAACCAAACAGCTCTTCTTGAAATGGCAGCACAGTCACACTCCATGTCAAGGACTAGGGCTGGGCTGGTCACTAAGCAAATGACAGAGGCTGCTGTGAACCCTCTCCCTTTGCAATGGGAAGAGGAAGGGAAGAAGGGAGAGAGGCTGATGGGTTGGGAAAGAAACTAACCCATATGGAATGGAAATAAGAACAATGAAATAGATACAAACCAATATCAAACCCAGCCCCTGATGGTAATGACATCACTGCCACCACTGATGCTGGGGGCAGGCACTGGGGAGGTCCCAGACTGGACTCAGCAGCAGACGGGAGCAGGACTCAGGGGCTGAATTTTGGAACTGGGACACTGGCCATTGAAGAAGTGGCTTGACCCTGGTGATCCCTCAGCTGTATTCCAAAGATGCTGTCCATGGGATGGAATCCCTTGTTGATCAGTTTAGGATCACCCATCCTGTCCACTGTTGCCTGCAATTGCCACCTCTGACTTACTGCAGCCCAGTGGAGGACACAAGATGTCGCAGCACCCTTGCTCTGCACAGGAGCAAGTCTGAGCAAGAGCCTTTCTGCTGCCCAACCCTTGGCAGTAACTCTCCCTGTCAGCACTCTCACTGCTAGAAGCAGTCACTGTGCAAACATGCCCTGAACTTCAGAAAGTGCTGTCACTGAGCTGAGCCTGAGCTGAGAAGTCAAATCACTGACCACAATTAGTTCTGTTCTAGCTCAAACCAGGAAAATCTACGTGGTGAACATTTGCTAAAGTCTGTTACACCCACAGAAAGAGCCACAGAGGGTCATAGGTAAGACCTGGCCTCCTACTAGGCAGCAGTGTTGAAGCTCTTTACTATTCCTGTCCTCCTGATGGAGCAGGTCCAGAGGATGGCCATGAAAATGATCAGGGGGCTGGAGCACCTCTGCTATGAGGACAGGCTGAGGGAGCTGGGGTTCTTCAGCCTGGAAAAGAGAAGGCTCCAGGGAGGCCCTAATCACCACCTTCCAGTATCTGAAGGGGTTCACAGGAAGGCTGGAGAGGAACTCTTTACAAAGGCCTGCAGTGATAGGATGAGAGGCAATGGTTTGAAATTAGTGAAGAGTAGATTTAGATTGGATGTTAGGAACAAGCTTTTTACAGTGAGGGTGGTTGAGCACTGGAACAGCTTGCCCAGAGAGGTGGTTGAGGCCCCATCCTTGGAGATATTCAAGGTGAGGCTCGATGGGGCTCTGGGCAACCTGCTCTAGTTGATCATGCCCCTACTCCCTGCAGCAGAGCTGGACTGGATGGCTTTTAGAGGTCCCTTCCAACTCAAGTGATTGTGTGATTTAAGCCAGGCTTTGACTGGGGGAACTTCATGCTCTCTGCTGTTGGGAGAATGATGGAAAACATTAACCCAGTGTTAAATTAGCCGAGCTCTGTGTGTGAGTGTGCACATAAATCTCTATCAATGCATTTAGCTCTAAAGAAGCAGTTGGCGCAGACACCATCCTGCTCCAAGCCCTCTTTTATTTGCAGGACAGACAGGAGATTTCCTTAGTTAGAACAGAATAGAAATTATATGCATTAGAATAGAATTAACCAGCTTGGAAGAGACCTTTGAGATCTAACCTATCATCCAATACTCTCTAATCTACTAAACCATGGCACCAAGCACCCATCCAGTCTCTTCCTAAACACCTCCAGTGATGGGGACTCCACCACCTCCCTGGGCAGCACATTCCAATGGCCAATCACTCTTTCTATGAAGAACTTCTTCCTAACATCCAGCCTAAACCTCTGCTGGCACAGCTTGAGACTGTGTCCTCTTGTTCTGGTGCTGGTTGCCTGGGAGAAGAGACCAACCCCCACCTGGCTACAACCTCCCTTCAGGGAGTTGTAGACAGCAGTAAGGTCTGCCCTGAGCCTCCTCTTCTCCAGGCTAAGCAACCCCAGCTCCCTCAGCCTCTCCTCATAGGGCTGTGCTCCAAACCCCTCCCCAGCTTTGTTGCCCTTCTCTGGACACGTTCCAGCAACTCAACATCTTTCCTAAACTGAGGGGCCCAGAACTGGACACAGGACTCAAGGTGTGGCCTAACCAGTGCTGAGTACAGGGGTACAATGACTTCCCTGCTCCTGCTGGCCACACTGTTCCTGATACAGGCCAGGATGCCATTGGCCTTCTTTGCCACCTGGGCACACTGCTGGCTCTTGTTCAGCCTACTGTCAACCAGCACTCCTAGGTCCCATTCTGCCTGGCTGCTCTCCAGCCGCTCTGACCCCAGCCAGTTCTAGGGGATGGGATGGGGTGGGGAGGGAGGTTTCTTTGGGGATTGTTTTGCTTTGGTTTGTGTGGGTTTTTTTCCTCTGGATTCAATTGTTCCAATTCCTTTTTCAGATTGACTCTTGGTGCAAAGAGAATAGCTACGTGATAGCTGGCTATTACCAGGCCAACGAACGCGTGAAAGACGCCAGGTGTGTTGGGGCAATAATTCCTTCTGTTTGCTCTCTCCCCTCGGCCTTTGGACTCTGCCAACAAAAATCAGCGCCTCGATTAACTCTTGACGACTGTCATCTGCTTTCTCATTGTCTTTGTGGTGCTGGTGGATGTGGCCTTTGTTCAGGTGCAGAAACAACACACCCCACCCCCTCCCATATCTTCCCGGAATCTCCCTCTCTGCAGTGGGGGACTCTTAAAAGGCAGGGATTTGAACGGCTGCCAACCGCTTTAATTACAGTTGTCAGGGATGTAGCCAAAACTCGCCCGGCGCGTTTGCTCCTCTGCTTGCATATCGTGTCAACTCCAGCGGGTCTGAGGGGATTTGGGAAAGTCTCCTGAAAGAAAGGAGCTTGTGGGGAGCTAGGTGTTGGCTTCCTCTCACAATCTCACAACCGACAGGACAAAAGGGAATGGCAGCAAGTGATGCCAAAGGAGGTTCACATTAGACGTTAGGAAGAACTTCTGTACCAAAAGGGTTATCAGAGACTGGCACAGGCTGCCCAGGGAAGTGGTTGAATCACTATCCCTGGAGGTCTTTAAAAGCCATCTAGATGTGGTGCCTAAGGATATGGCATAGTAGAGGCCCTGGTAGGGTTACATAATGGGTGGACTTGATGATCAGCCTGAAGAAGAGAAGACTCCAGGGAGACATAATAGCAGCCTTCCAGTACCTGAAGGAGGCCTACAAGAAGGCTGGAAAGGGACTGCTTACACAGGCCTGTAGGGATAGGACAAGGGACAATGGTTTGAAATTAGAGTACATTAAAGTTGGACATTGGGAACAAGTTCTTTACTCTGAGGATAGCAGAACACTGGAACAGGTTGCCCAGGGAGGTAGTTGAGGCCCCATCCTTGGAGATATTCAAGGTCAGGCTGAACAGGATGCTGGGCAGCCTGATCTAATGGAGGATGTCCCTGCTCACTGCAGGGGGTTTAGACTAGATAAGCTTTGGAGGTCCCTTCCAACCCAAACTGTTCTCTGATTCTATGATCTTAAAGGTCTTTTCCAAATGTAGTGATTCTGTGATTTCAGAAGTGACCTAATTCTTCCTAAAGTACTTAATTCTCTCTGAGCTGTGTTGAAGCATTTTCTTATGTGGCAGAGGGGCACTCTTGAAATGGAAGATGATATCAGTCAAGCAGAGATATCACTTCTCATTTATTCTCCCCAGGATTAGGTTGGTTTTTTTCTGTCTCTGCTATCTGACTCAAATTACTTAATAAGCCATAAAAGGGCCTTCCAGTGAAGCCACAATACATTTTTTAGATCACAGAATCATTAAGGTTGGAAAATACCTCCAAGGTCATTGAGTCCCAACCATTAACCTAACACTGCCAGGTCACTACTAAACCATTTCTGTCATTGCTACGTCTTAGAGGGTAGGAGAGCTCTGCAGAGGGGGCTGGACAGATGGGCAGAGTCCAAGGGCATGAGATTTAACACATCTAAGTGCCAGGTTCTACACATTGGCCACAACAACCCCATGCAGTGCTACAGGCTGGGGTCAGAGTGGCTGGAGAGCAGCCAGGCAGGGAGTGACCTGGGGGTGCTGGTTGATGGTAGGCTGAACATGAGCCAGCAGTGTGCCCAGGCAGCCAAGAAGGCCAATGGCATCCTGGGCTGTAGCAGGAACAGTGTGGCTATTCTGTCCCTGTACTCAGCACTAGTAAGGCCACACCTCGAGTCCTGTGTCCAGTTCTGGGCCCCTCAGTTTAGGAAAGATGTTGAGTTGCTGGAAAGTGTCCAGAGGAGGGCAACAAAGCTTGTGTGGGGTTTGGAGCACAAGCCCTGTGAGGAGAGGCTGAGGGAGCTGGGGTTGCTTAGCCTGGAGAAGAGGAGGCTCAGGGCAGACCTTACTGCTGTCTACAACTCCCTGAAGGGAGGTTGTAGCCAGGTGGGGGTTGGTCTCTTCTCCCAGGCACCCAGCACCAGAACAAGAGGACACAGTCTCAAGCTGTGCCAGGGGAGGTTTAGGTTGGATGTTAGGAGGAAGTTCTTCATAGAAAGAGTGATTGGCCATTGGAATGTGCTACCCAGGGAGGTGGTGGAGTCCCCATCACTGGAGGTGTTTAGGAAGAGACTGGATGGGTGCTTGGTGCCATGCTTTAGTTCTGGCCAGTTCTTCTTGTTCTATTGCTTGTTCCTTGGGGAAAGAGACCAACCTCCACCTGGCTCCAAGCTCCTTTCAGGAAGTTGTGCAGACCCAAAAGGTTTCACCTCAGCCTCTTTTTCTCCAGGCTGAACAACTCCAGGTGCCTGAGCAGCTCCTCACAAGACTTGTTGTCCAGACCCTTCACCAGCTGCTTTGTCCTCTGGAACCACTCCAGCACCTCAGTGTCCTTCTTGGAGTGAGGGGCCCAAAACTGGACCCAATATTCAAGATGCAGCCTCACCAGTGCCCAGTACAGGGGAAAATCCCTGCCCTGATCCTGCTGGCCACACTATTGCTAGTCCAAGCCAGGATGCTATTGGCCTTCTGGGCACAGGCTGACACATCTTCAGCCACTGTCAACTAGTACCCCAGGTTCTTTTCCGCCTGGCAGTTTCCAGCCTCTCTTCCCCCATCCTGGAGCATTCATGGGGTGGTTGTGACCCAGGTGCAAGACCCCACACTTGGCCCTGTTGAACCTCATCCCATTGGCCTTGGCCTGTGTATCCAGCCTATCCACATCCCTCTGTAGAGCCTTTCTACCCCCAAGCAGATCAACACTTCCACCTGACTTAGTGTTATCAGAGGGCACCCTCCATCCCCTCATCCAGATCCTTGATATTAAAGAGAACTGCCTCCAGTACTGAGCCTTGAGAAATACCACTTGTGGCTGGCCACCAACTGGGTCAAACTTTGTTCACCATAACTCTCTGAGCTTTCCCCTCAGTCTATGGGACAAATCCAGTATCAGGACTAATGGGAGTACATCATACTTGCATTTAAAGTAAAATGAACAGGTTGTGGAAGGTGTTACTGTTTAAAGTGTTCCAGCTGGTTTGTTCCTGTACATCCTGCAGTCACAAGTATGGGTTTTTAAGTAACCCCTTTGACTCTGGATGTATCCAAGAGAGATAAGGGATGTTATTTGTTCTTCCCTTACAAGGGAAATTAAGCTGCTGGGGACATTCTTAAGGAGAAGATAGAGCTTGTTCTGTCTGAGGTCTGAAAGGATATCATAATCTTGGGGGGGGGTAAACACCAGTTTCATTTCTGAAGATAAGTGGGTTGGGTAGAGATTGTCCCCTTTGAAAGGTAGTAAGAAATGTTCTGATGTTGGTGGAGAAGCTGGGCAGTGAGTGGGCTCAAATGCAAACTGGGGAGCAAACTCAGTTTCTTTTTCAAGTGCCTGCCTGGGTGGATGTTGCTGCAGTCTTTGGTCTGGTACAGGAGGGTAGAAGTCCACAAAACTTAGATCCCACAAAGTCTGCAGCCAGCCTTTTGCCACTCAAAAACCTACTGCCTGAGCACAGGCAAGATCCAGACCATGTGCTGAGGAGTTGGGGGTTTCTTGGCCCCCTGACTTCATCAGCTCAATTTCATGTCATTTTCACATCTCTTTAGTGTATTTCCTGCTGCTTTCAGCCAGTGTCCTGGGTTGCTTTAACACCATTATTTTTCCCTTCTGCTGCAGTCCAAACCAGGTTGCGGAGAAGGTGGCCTCCAGAATCGCAGAGAGCTTTAACGACACAGCACTCATAATGGTAAATCACTTCGGTTTCACCCCATCCTCTTTCTGTACTCTTAATGTTATGGGTGTGGTGTTGGACTGGTCATTCTCTGCATCCTTTAATAGGGAAGTAACTCATTTTCCTCCTTCCAAATGCCCTGGGGAAGAGATGAAGTGACCTGTAGCCGGTGAAGCTCTTAGCCTACAGACTACGGTTAGCTCTCTGCCATCTCAGAGGATGTGGAGGCCTTCTCCGCTTGTGAGGCTTGAGTGAAGGCAATGTGTCCTTGACTCTCTGACTTGAACTCTTGTCTTTTATGAAACGAGGAACGCTTTGCCTCCTTGCTGCAGTCACAAAGAATGGTGGCAGTTAAAACACGTGACATCAGAGCTAGAACAGTGGATGGGTTAGAGCAGGGTGCCCTATCTGTTAAAACTGGCTGGGTTTTACTTCATCTGTTTACTTGGGATCTCGAGGAGGAGACTGAGGTGGTGTTTTCCTCTTGCACACCAGGTTGATAACACCAGGTTCACGATGGAGTGTGTAGAACCTGCCATTCATGTGTACGAGCTTCACGAGAACAAGTGGAGGTGCAAGGACCCACACATGTGAGTAGTCTTCTGAGGTTGTGTGCTTGGGTAGTAAGGAAAAGCAGCTGGCTGGTTACAAGGACAAGATTTTGACTGTAGCTGAATAACTATAAGGGTGGTGGCTGGAGCTAGCAGTGCTTCTAAAGCTGTTTTTTGCTATAGTGAGAAATAACAGCCAGTATCTGCATCCAGGTGGTGGTAGGACCACCAAGACCATATTGCAGAGGGTGCAGCTTAAGTTCCAGAGTGGAGATGGTGGTGGAGATATTCTTTGTGGTCACTATTGTTATTTGAAGGCCATTAAAAATTATCTGAGAGCTGGAATGCCTCTGCTCTCGGGACAGGCTGAGAGAGTTGAGGGTGTTCAGCCTACAGAAGAGAAGGCTCCAGGGAGACTTGAAGGGGCCAAGCAGAAAGATGGGGGCAGACTTTTCAGCAGCACCTGTTGTGATAGGACAGGGGGGATGGTTTGAGCTCAAAGAGGGAGATTAAGACTGGAGAGAAGGGAGAAATGTTTGACACTGAGGGTGGTGAGAGCCTGGCCCAGGTTGCCCAGAGAAGTGGGAGATGCCCCATTCCTGGAACCATTACAGGTCAGGTTGCTTGGGGCTCTGAGCAACCTTGCTGTAGTTGGCAGTGTCCCTGCTGACTGCAGGGGCTGGACTAGAATAAAATCCAGAAAGCGCTACCTACTTTCTTGCTGCTTGCATCAGCTTTAAAACAACTAATATCTGTTCTGGTTCAACAGCAAAGCTAAGTACTTTCTGCTTCCCATTCTAGCTGTAGGCTTACTATTTCATTATGAGTCAGGTTTCCTGATCAGGTTACAAATTCAACCAGAACTCCAAAACTTTAGTTGATTAGATAGTGTTGGGTGATAGGTTGGACTCAATGATCTCAAAGGTCTTTTCCAGCCTGGTTAATTCTATTCTGTTCTATTCTAAACTATTACTGCAAGGTCACTTAAAAACACCCAAAACAACAACACAAAAAATCCTGTAAGCAGGGTAGCTCACACAAAAGCACTCCTCTCAATTTTACACTGCAGTCATGGGGACACAGCTCCCTCTGTGGCGGCACAGGACCACGGGGAACAAAGGATATGGCCACGGGGTGGAGACAAATGGGGCAACACTGCAGCTGGGGTGGCATGGCTGGGGACACTGCAATGGGGACACTGGCATGGGGAGGTGGCTGTGGCCCATGGGGTCACCTCAGCAGACTGGCTGGACTAGAGGACTTTGAAAGTTGCCTTCCAACCTGAAGCATCGTGTGACTCTGTTCCTTGCTGGTTGTCTACAACTCCCTGAAGGGAGATTGTAGGCAGGTGGGGGTTGGTCTCTTCTCCCAGGCAACCAGCACCAGAACAAGAGGACACAGTCTCAAGCTGTGCCAGGGAGGTTTAGGCTGGATGTTAGGAGGAAGTTCTTCATAGAAAGAGAGATTGGCCATTGGAATGTGCTGCCCAGGGAGGTGGTGGAGTCCCCATCACTGGAGGTGCCTAGGAAGAGACTGGATGGGGCTCTTGGTGCCATGGTTTAGTTGATTAGATGGTGTTGGGTGATAGGTTGGACTCGGTGATCTCAAAGGTGTTTTCCAACCTGGTTAATCCTATCCCGCTCTGCCCCGTCCCCCGCTCTGCCCCGTCCCCCGCTCTGCCCCGTCCCCCGCTCTGCCCCGTCCCCCGCTCTGCCCCGTCCCCCGCTCTGCCCCGTCCCCCCGCCCCCCGGCCCCGCCCCTCCCCCGCTCCGCTCTGTCCCGCTCTGTTCTACATCCTAGTGATTTCTGTGAAGACTGGGCGGAGGCGCAGCGCATCGCCGCATCTCTCTTGGACAGCAAGTCCTACGAGACCCTCGTAGACTTCGATAACCACCTGGACGATATCCGCAACGACTGGACAAACCCAGAGATCAACAAAGCTGTCCTCCACTTGTGTTAGAAGGCTTCCCAGTGACTGATGGGTTGGTT
Organism: Picus viridis; assembly: GCA_033816785.1. NCBI lineage: Eukaryota > Metazoa > Chordata > Aves > Piciformes > Picidae > Picus > Picus viridis. The sequence continues at coordinate 11,934,941 of CM066591.1, read as the reverse complement.
AGTCGGCATCCTCACTCTGTACTGAAGAGAGGAAAATGCTATTTTGGAATGTAAATAGAATTGCCATTCATTCAGTACCTTGTGTGGAGACCTGGCTGATTAAAAGGAGTGGCGTGTCACACTGGGGAGTGATGTGTCCCTAAGCCATTACATCTTTCTTTTTTTGGTGACATTCCTTGGAAGAGCTGCAAATCATAGAGGTTGGAAAAGACCTCAGAGATCATCAAGTCCAAACTATCACCCAACACCTCCTGACTAACTAAACCATGGCTTCAAGTGCCACGTCCAATCCCTTTTTGAACACCTCCAGGGATGGTGACTCCAACACCTCCCTGGGCAGCACATTCCAACGGCTAACAACTCTCTCAGTGAAGAACTCTCTCCTCACCTCAAGCCTAAACTTCCCCTGGGGCAGCTTGAGACTGTGTCCTCTTGTTCTGGTGCTGGTTGCCTGGGAGAAGAGACCAACCCCCACCTGGCTACAAACTCCCTTCAGGGAGTTGTAGAGAGCAATAAGGTCTCCCCTGAGCCTCCTCTTCTCCAGGCTAAACAACCCCAGCTCCCTCAGCCTCTCCTTATAGGGCTTGTGCTCAGATCTCTCCCCAGCCTCACTGCCTTTCTCTGGACACATTCAAATGTCTCAATATCCTTCTTAAACTGAGGGGCCCAGAACTGGACACAGTACTCAAGGTGTGGCCTAACCAGTGCTGAGTACAGGGGCAAACTGTTAGTCACAGCTGTCCTTGTGGGTGTCTGCCCAGTCATAGGGAACATTACCGTTCCTTTAAAACCAGAACTACTTCTGCTCATCCCTACTGTCTGTATTAGAAGGTTTTAACCAAGTGTTTTCTAGTCTTCAGAGAGGTTACTTTTTAACCATTGATGGAAATCCCTTGGGGAAAAAATTGTCTTGTCCTCAGCTGAGAAATTTTAAGGTCAAATGCATAAAATATAAGGTAAACTGTTTGTTTCGGTCTAGTTTGGAGATGTCATTCTGCACAGTACTGGAATGATGATGATGTACCACACTCATGTGTCACCTGTCCTGCAGTGTGACACAAAAGATACGCTGGAGCCCTGTTCTCAAAGGCAATTCCTGCTCTCTATGGGCATGCAAGCCAGTTATTGCTTGGAAATGCTAAACCCAAGCTAAACCCCAATGATTTGGAAAAGGGAAGGTTGAATGACAGGTCTAAAACAGTTTGAGTCTGCACAAGAAAGAGTCAAATACCTTATTAATTTCATGCAGTCTTTTGGGGTTTATAAACTTATCTTATTTTCAGCTGGTTCATGGCACTCTCCATTTAAGTAGGTCTAAAATGTTTCCCTTCAAGTTGAAAGCAAACGATCTGCGTACATCAAATCAAGGAGCCTGGATGTTGTCCAGTTCAGCTTCTCTCTGTCCTTCTAATTAATGTTTCAAACAATAAGCTTGCTGGACAGTGAAGCTCTATGTCAGACTAGTACAGCTCTTTGTGAGTCTTGTTGCCTTACTCCTCGTGGTTGTTGTTACTCAAGCTCTAGTTGAACGTTGCTTCAACCTGCTTCCTGCCCTTCCTCCCCCTGAAATGTTTTTATGAGGAAGATCCAAATGATCTGCCTCTCTCCAACTTCCTCCCTCCTTCTTTTCCCTCAGTGATCTTGTTTTACAACATGGAGGGTGATGGGATTGTCAAAACCTCTTAAGTCTACTTCTGCTTAAATAAGCACAAGGTTCACTTGTGGTTGTAGCAAGAGAAGGGGTGAGGCTAAAATCCCATTGCAGAACCAGAATGCCTCCAGTCGGGTCCCACTGTGGAGTTTCCACAGAGCCAGGAGGTGAGAGGTCTGAGGTTCAGCTCTAAGGAGGAGGTAAAGGTTTGAACTGAAAGGTTCAGTTTGTCTCCCTGTTATCCAGGGAGACAACCCTGTTATGTTGGCATTTAGTCAATAGCCTTTCTTAAGCATGACTCAGGCTTGCAGGAAAGGAAAACGTTTTCACTTGTTGAATGAAAACATGGATCTAGCTCACAAGCAGCGAGATAAACGTGTTCCAGAGGCTGTTTTACTGCATAGCCATGTCTGCATGAAGAGATATCCTGGAAACAGCAATGCTCTGGCAACGTGTGTTCAGGGGAGGCTCTGCAAATGGCACACACCGCAGGAAGAAAGGGCTGTTGCCTGACTTTGTACAAACACCTCAGGAAATCTAACCCGTTGTTCCAGAGGCAGATGTTATCTTAGCAAGTTGTGTGAGATTGTCAGCCAAGGCTGCTGTGTAAGCTGGTTTGTCTCCTCAGCCACAGGAAATGTGGGGGTTATTCTTTGTAATGAGGTGTCATAATCCAGCTTTGATCCTATGCATGCTCCTAACAGCCTGATCTTGCAGTACTCCCCTCTCACCCTTATAAGACAAAGCAAAATGTCTGTAACCTGATGGAAACTCTCCCTGTGACTAACCCTTGAGACATGGAGTAGCTTCTAGTGCTTTTGTCTTCCCCTCTTTTTACCTTCTGTTTGCTTTTAGATGAGGTCATTTGAGCATTGTGCCACCAGTAGAGAAGCCCAGACTGGCTTGAAGCAAAAAGGACAAACGCTGTGGTGCTCAGATCTTATCTCACCTGTCCTGTTTGCATTGAAGGCTGGACAAAAAGGCAGCAATTTCCTAAAGCCAGGCAGCATGCAGCCACGGTGGCTCTTGTGAAAGAATGAGGAAGCTGCTGGGCTCAGAAGGGGCTGTGTTCCCCTTTCCTGCTGATGTGCCAGACTTACCTGCAGGAGCAAATGCTGCTTTCCTGCCCAGTCAGTTGGATTCATTGGAGGAATTTGAGGTAACACCTTTTAAAACTTCAAGGGGAAGAAATCTTGGGGAAGGCATCTGTGTCTCTGTTTCTGGAGCCCTGGGAAGATGGCACCAGGAACAGGTGTCCTACTCTTCTGTCTTGTTAGAAATTAACGATACACTGGAAACGTTCTATTTTGTTTTCCCTATTCACCAAGATATGGAGATTTGCCTGCACAGGTGCTTCACTCCCAGCTCTACCTCGTCCACGGGACCTCAAGTACTTGGAAATGCAAAATTACTCCCATGTGGGATTATTCTTTTTCTCAACTATCAATCCTGGTATTTCAAAAGAGTGATAAACAGACTACAAGTGTCTGAAAATACCAGTGCTACATGCTTGGGCTCCCGAGCAGGAGGACATACACACCTCTTGGCTGAGCCCCTTAATCTTTTGGTCACAAGGGGAGAAGGAAGAGCCTGGAGCATGTGTTGCTCCAAGCATCCATTCAATATGAAACTAAGGATCAGAACGACCTGAGAGCCAGAAAGCCACAGGTGTGTACCCAGATCTGCCACCAACTGATGGCTCTGGACGCTCCTTGGTCAGAAACTCCCATCTTGAGAAACACAGAAGGGAGTAGAGAGTTTGGGGAGCCCATGGGTGTTAACTTTCACCAAGCAATGAGGCTGCCTTAAAATTGCTCAGAGAATCAGTGGCCAGTTGGGGCTAGATTCATTTGGGGAATGATCTCTGCTCCCCCTGACTTGTGTGGCATTGTGAGTGGGTGGTGGACAGGTGGCAAGAGCCAAGGGGTGTCTTTGATCAGACATACAAGTGAGATACCTGTTCCTGGGGAACGGACATGGCTGTATTCTCTCTCAGCTCGTTGCTCTCTGTGGTTTTGTGTGCTTTGGGGCTTTTTAAATCGTTCAGCAGGCTGCTGCTGGAGTTTTTCCCCCTTTCCCCCCTCCCATCTGCCGACTGAGCAGCTCGTGGGATGTTCCCTACCCGGTGTCAGCCTGCAAAGGAGCAAAGCCCCACGGTGTAACCTGCTTCAGCTCATTAGAGCTGACGTGGGCGTGGGAAGCAGCTGAGCAGTTCAGCTGGCAGGAGGAAGGGGATGCCGCCACTTCACCTTGGCACAGCTGGAGCTGGGGGCAGACAGATGTGTGGAGAAATGCACCATGAGAGGCGTCCTCCTTGCCCCCAAGAACTCCTTACCTAAGCGGCAGAGCTGCACACCGCGGAGAGGTGACAGTGACAGATGCAGGAATCCAAGCCAGGTCTCTCTGCCTCCCTGGCTTGAGGCCTAATCACTGCACTCTGCTGCTCTTTGGGAGGCGTCTGGAGATGCTGGGGCGGAGGGCATTACCCATACGGAAAGAGCAGGCCAGCGCTAATGGAGGAGGCTGTTAGCAGGGTGGACTTGCGGTTGACTGCAGCTTGGAAAATGGCCTCGAGGGGAAATGTGCTCAGCGTGCATTTGTGAGCCAGGCTTCAGCTGTGTTTTAAGCTGGAGCCAAGCTGGGTCGCCCACCCTTGTAGGAGCTGTAGTGAGTTGGTCAGTATCAGGCAGAGTGGGCTGAGCAAGCTGCTTCCTTCTCATCCGACCCAGGCTTCCTTACTCCAGTTAACCATCCCAGCGTCCTCCAGCACTGCAGACTCCTCAGTTGCTTTACCCAGTACCCTGCACCCAGCCCTCCTGCAGCAGGCAGCGGTTTCACTCTGGCCAAGTAGCCACTGAGGACTTCATTGATTTATTTCCCCTTTTTTTTTTTTTCTCCCTGTCACTTTTAGACCACATTTTCACCCAACCTTCCCATCCCCAGCTGTGTATCCTCCTTTTGGCTTTTCAGCCCTGGCCCCATGAAAGGTGGCAGAGGCGGACTCACAGAGGACGGAAGCAGGTTGCTGGCTGGGGCTTTGCTTTTGGTACCACACGAAAGGTGCCGGTGGTCCATACTCCTTCGTGGCTGTGCGGTCAGCTTGGTGCTTTTGCAGCTTGTGATGAGGCAAACGGGGAGCTCTGCTCTTAAAACCACCCGGTAGGTGGGCTGGGGGTGATGGGTAACTCCTTGAGTGCTTCCAGGCAGCGCTGCAGCACTTTGGCTGGATGCGGGCAGGATCGGTGCCAGGCATGTCCCGCTCTGCGCAGCATCAGCCCATGAGGGGCCAAGAGAAACGGCACAGCCCTTCCTAGAAATGCGCTCGGGAGCTTAAAAGAATGGACCTAATTGGAAAAAAAAAAAACACACCGGGGTTGTACCAGGGGATAAAAGGGAAAGCTGGGCTGAGATTAACCTGGAGCTCAGCGAGCCGAGACGCGCGGCGGCCGTGGCCAGGTCCCTAAGCCAGTGCCCAGCCTCGACCTCCCGCTGAATCCATGCCCGGCAGGAAGGAGGTTTGCTCTGGATGCAGGTCTGGCGGGAGAGCCCGGCACGCTCTGGGGTTGTGCTTCAGGTACGTGCTCGCGTTCCCCTTTGCTTCCTACCCCCTGCCACAGCATCTCCCGAGAGCTGCTGCCACGGCCCGGTGCGTTCTCCTCGGGGCTGTTTTCAGCCTGCAGGGTTCCTGTTGGTTGGTCTCGGTCCGCTGGCCCTGCCAAAAGCCTGTGCTTGGGGAATGCTGGAGCTGCTCCAGTTTCCCTGGAGCCTGCATCTTCAGCTGCTTCTTTGTGACATCCTCCTCCCTCCCCATGCCTCGCAGACCCTCTGGGTACCACTGACCTGCTCTGGGGCTCTGGGAGGGGGTTTCTTCTCCCCTCCCAGCACCCCCTCTTTCAACAAATCCCATTCAGTGGCCCTGCAGCCCCCTTTTGGGGCTATTTTCTGAGTGGGGCTAGGACCAGCCCTTTCCCCTACACAGGCCCAGGAGAGACCAGGGCTGAAGTGGGGAGCAGGCAGCTTCATGCTTTGTTCACACTGAGCCAGGGTGACGTGTCACCTGCGTTAGCAGACCCTGGGACTCCGTGACCCAGAAAGCTGCTTCCCTTCCCTCCCTCCTTCCCTCTCTCTCCCTCCCTCTCTTCTAAAACAAGCCCAGCTGGTGTTTGCAGGAGCAGCTCCTTTGAAGGGAGCCGGCAGAGCAGCTCCACCATGGGCTCTGCTCCACCAGACACTCCAGCCGAAGCTTTTCTTGTGGCTGCTGTTTGCAAAACACATCTCCCTTCCTGTGGTTCCTCCGGCGTCTCAGAAGCCATAAGCTCAGTCTGCCCTTCCCCTTCCAGCTAAGTTAGGAGGCTGCCCTCTGTCCTCACCTCCTTTTTGGTGCTTTAGCCCCCTCCACCCTCTTTGCATCAGAGGATGGAGCCAGTGGGTTAAGGAGCATTGAGCCCCGGGAGAGGAGCAGCCCAGCTGCCAAAGGGCTGTGGCCAGAACTGGAAATCAGTCACCAACCACATCAGCAGACCGCCCAGGGTGGTTGCCTGCACTGGAGGAGCAAGCTTTACCCCAGAGAGGTCAGCTAGCTCCATACTGACCCACCAAGGAAGCTCTGTGGACCCTTCTTCCCCTACTCTGCTGACTCTTGGTGGTATTTGGCCAGTTGCCCTGAATCCGATGCTCAGCATGTCACAGCTCTGGCCCTGTGACAGCCAGCAGGAACTCCTGGGAGGGACCTGGAGCAGAGGCAAGGCTGTGTGAGTTGAAAATGAGTGTCTGGCCTGGGAGGCTGCTCCTGTGCCTACCACTTGGATCTGCCTAATCTGCTTGTTGTCTGGTAACGACCAGGGCTCCATGCTGGAGGGTCTCCAGGTCATACCCCAGCACCCCTGATGAACTTCCTCAAGGTTGTCTTTGTTTGCCAGCGCGTGGGGAGGAGATGAAGGGCTGTGTGCTGCTGTGCTTGTGCCTCTCAGGTGTCCCCACACCAGCTGGAGCCGTGCTGCAGCCCGCAGAGCTAACCACAGTTATTTTAGCAGGGCTGATGTTTGTGTTTACCTCCGGGCCGCGGCAAGCCCTTGCTTTCAGTTGCTCACCATTTTAGCAACAACTGCTGCTCCAGGGCCAGGCTAATTCCAGCCCCCTTGGCTTTGGGGCCATTTCTTCTCATGCAACAGCAGCAAATGGGTAATTTTGGAGAGAAGGTATCAAAATAGCTGGTGTGGAGGAGGGATTTTGGCTGCTCAGCCTGGGTTTGTGCTGCAGGGACTGGGGTGCTGGTGAATGGTCCCTGGCCCCACGGGATGCTGTACGCTCTGAGGTTGGGATGGGATCCGGACAAACCCAGCTTGCCAGTCTCTGGCTCAGACCTTGTCCTTAAGCTCTTTGCCTTTGCAGCTGAGCAGGCAAACCCCCCTCCACGAACCAGTTAATTTGTCTTTTTCCTGGGGCAAAACCAGAGCCATGGGTTGCAAATCTCTCTGCCCTGGCCTCTGTGCCCAGGACCGGTGGCTGCCATGGGGCTGCAGCCTTTCCCTGTGCCATCTGCCCAGCTCTTGAGCTCGCAGCTTTGCAGTAACTCAGTGATTTGATTAAATCAGAGAAGCCAGAGAGGGAAGGAAATCAGATCTTTTCATGCCTGTGATTGTCACCAAACGTGGCAGGACCATGCCAGTAGAAACTGGAGCAAACCCACCCATTTCCCCTCCCTGCTCCCTTTTATGCCTGTCCCAGGGGGCTTTGTCTCGTTTGTGGGGCTTTGAGACCTCTTCCAGGCTCCTGGGATCAGTTCACTCTGATCTGCAGGGAAAGTTCAAAGCTTTCCCTTCGTTCCCGCCTGCAGCCACAGGGTGTTTAATGTGCGGCCGGCGTTCCCTGCACGCCGGCGCCCTGCCTGTGAACCGCTGCCTTCAGCTCTGTCTGAAAAGCAGCCGTCTTGGGGCCTCGCCTCTTAATTGTGGAGGAGGTGAACATGAAAAAGCCTCTGGCTGCTTTTAACGCTGGCAAAGGCAGCTGCTCTGGAGGCAGAGCCTTCATCCAGCCATCCTCACAGCGGGGTTGTACCAGACCCGGAGCTCTCATCCTAGGGATGGTGAGAAAACCTCAGCCTGTTGCTGTTCTTACTGCTGGGCTGGGGTTGGGGGGAAGCTGCCAGACCCAAAAAAGGAGGGGGAAAGACTGCTTTTTGAAATCTGGAGAAGGTGAAGCTGTTCCCAGAGGCTGGCTGGCTAGACATTGGGACCTCAGGGTTGCTGATGAGTTCTGCCAGAGCTGAGTGTGGGGTCCTCACACCAAACTGGTACCTACCTTTCTAAGCACATGGTAGCCCCTCTGTCTGCTTGTAGGGATGCTCAGGTCCAGAAGCTTTGGCTATAGACCAGGGTCACTCCTCCTCCTCTCTGTGTCAGCACCAGGCTGGATTGTGCAGCAGGCTGAGAGTAAAGCAGCATTTCCCCATCACCCAAGGACTTTGCTGAGCTTGGATGGGGCTTGAAGGACGGATGGATGGGAGGAGTTGGGATTCTGCTAACCTCGTGAACCAGGTTAGAAACCAACCTTGCAAAAATCTGAACCCTTCCACTGCAACCATCTCCTGCCCTCCCAAGGCTCAGCTGGTCAGGGTCAGAACCCCCTACCCAGCCTCATGTCCCAGCTCCTCTTCTGCATCCAGGAGCAGCCAGGGAGGTGGGATGGGTTGGCAGGCACCATGCCTCCAGCTCCTGGGACCAGGAAAGAGTCAGCCTCTTGGAGCACCACAGCCAGCTTCTGCCCTGCTCCTCTTCCTCCATGCACCCCAGCCCCATGTGCCAACCGAGCATCCCCCCACTTTCAGCACAGGTCTAGTGATGCTTGCAATGAGTGTCTGGGGAGTTTGGGAGCATGAACTCATCAGGAATGCAAATACTCCTTGGCCTGATGTCAGCACAGGAGCAAAGTTGATGCCCAAGCACCATGCCTCTCTGGTGGCATGTGCTGAAGCACTACTGGTGGGGGGATTTCTCTGCCCAAGCATCAATCCTGGTACTGCAATCGAGGGGTGCTAGTGTTTGGGCACGGTGAGGATGCAGGGCAAAGAGTGGCCGTGGGGAGGGGCTGCTGTGTCTTACAAGAGCTTGGCAATAGGTGTCTGGTCCCAGAGGAGACCTCTCCTGCATCTTGGAGCTGTGCCTCCCTGACATAAACTGGCTGGTGGTGTGGGCCACCGGCAGGTCCAAAACCCAGAGAACTCACCTTAAACCAGGTGTTTTGATAATAAGAAGCTGCTGTGATAGCTGCAAACTGGGGGGGCTCTGGAGTGTGTGTGTGGGGGTGTCTACTTTCAGCCCTGGCACAGGTCCTGGCCAAGGGGGTGTCATGACTCAGTGTCTGTGGGGAGCTGATAAAAAATGCAGAATTAAAACCAGTGGTGGCAAGTTCCTGCTTCCTCTTGTTGGCTGCTGCTGGCCTGTGTCAGGGCCTCCTGGAAAGGTGAAGTAAAGCCATGGTGAAGATTGGGCAGGGGGAGAGGGCTGTTTGCTGCAGCCCTGAGGGCTTGAAGGAGCCAAAATGACTCACTGGCCCTCATCCCAATAAGCTTTTCCCAGCAGCTGTGTGCCAGAGCGATGCAAATTTCCCACCTAAAAAGATTTTTGCCCAGAATAAATTTCAGCTGATTAAAAAAAGCCACATCCCACAATGGCAATCATCCATCTTAAGGCTTCTGAGGTATCACGGATGCCCAAACAGAGCAGGGCCGTGTGCTCACCAGCTGCTCTAGCTCAGCCCCAAGGGAAGCAGCCCCAGTGCAATGCTGCAGCGGAGCATCCCTCTAGTTCCTGCGTGGGGGCTTAGGGTTTTCTGCACAAGCACCGGCTGCCTTCACAAATGATGACTTCATTCCTCCTGTTCCTCACCTTCTCACCTGCAAACATTCACAGCATCAGTCCTGAGAGTGGAGAGGCTGGGATGTGACCCTCCACCTGACCACAGGCTCCTTGTCCGCCCTCCCAGAAAGTTCCTCCTGACACTTGAGTCACTAAAGCCCGTGACCTCACCAGCGGTTTCTGCTACCAAGCAGCCGTGCTTCCTGTTGTGCCCAGGCCCTTGGCCTCCTGTAGATAGATGCATTTGTGCACATAGGTGCGTGCTTGTAGCTCTTCTTCCTCCCAGCATTGTTTCCTGCAGCTCTTGACTCTCTTTTTGCAGCACCAGAGGTGAAGACTGGCGGCAGGGCTGGAAAACTGGATCCCGCTAAGAGGATGAAAACATGGGACTCAAGTTATCCTGCCTGAAAGGTAGGTTTGGGGTGGGTGAAGGTGCTCCATGAAGGCATCTGGGGGATGGTTCTAGATGGAGGAGCTTGAGATATTTCTACTATGGGCAGGACTGGTGTGATTTTGCATCCTGGTGGCATTAGACCACGTCTTATGGGTGACCTGTTGCTCATGGATCACCCCAGAGCTGCTTTCCCCATCTCCCACCCAGAGCTATAAAGATAGAAAGGTACCACCCTGCTCTTGCTCCTGCATCCTCTGGGCTGATGGCATTCCTCAGGGCGGAGGTTGCTGTAAAAGTGAGATGCTATGGGATGCATGGATGGGATGCCCTTAGCTCCTGGCCTCCAAGCTGACCTCCACCCTTTGCTGCTCCAGGAATATCCCAACCCAGGTCCCTCTAAGATGCGGACCTGCTGCTTCTCCGGCTTTTCTTAAGCCCAAATCCTACATGCGATGCTGGCTGTGACAGACAGAGTTTTGGGTGCACCACCCAAAAATGAGCTCTCTGCCCCCCTCCCCTGTGCCATGGATGTTGTGAGTGTAGGGTCTGGGGGTGTTTGGTGATCCCACAGCCCACTTCCAGCCCATCTCAGGGACCTGGGATGACAGAGAAGGAAATAGGCAGCCAAGGAGTCCTCATCCTGCACTAAATCCAGAGCAGAGCCCCACAGTATGCCCCCCACACCCCCAGACCCTTCCAACAAGCTTGGAGTCTGCAATAAAATAAAATCCCCCACCTCTTTTCCAGCTCCCTTATGTGAGGCTGAGCTTTATCCTTAATTAAAAAGAGATTTAAAATATCAGTGTCTGTGCCCTCCGGGCGTTTTCCCATTCTGGAGGAGCTGCAACCTCCCTGGCTGCTGCCTGTGCCACATGGGGCTTTTCTCCTGGTTGAAAAAAGAAACCAAAACCAGGCAGATTACAGCAATCTGCTCCCCCAGGGAGGGTGGGCAGGTTGTTGTCTGGGGGGGTGGGGAGGCTGTGATATATCTCAGACCCCCCAAAATCCAGCGTGGGGAAGAGCTGTGAGGCTGCTGAGAGCATTTGTGGGTTCCCCTGGTGGCGGGCAAGGCGACGAGATGTGCACGGAGGAGGACGAGGAGGTGGGGGTGCTGCAGCCCCGTGCTTCATCTTGTGTGTTCCCTCCCTCCCCGTTTTTGCAGGCTTGAAGATGTGCGTGAGCAGCGGGAACAGCAGCGACAGGACTTCAGGGACGTCCCAGAGTGACAAGCACCTGCCCGTGCCTGCCATCATCGTCACACCGCCCACGCCGACGGGGACCATGCTGGCCCGTGAGGCTCGGCGGGTCGGGGGCCCACCGCCGTGCAGCCAGTGCTGAGCATGGGGACCGGGGGGACGCCAGCCCCACCCCAGGATCTGTCCCCCCTCCATCACGATGGAGCCACAGCTGCCGGGATGCGAACTGGCTGGATCCAGCACCCAGGGACACGCAGGGCATCCAGCACCCCAATGGGTTTGGACATTGGTGACTGGTTTTTTCTCTCATTTCCTAAAAGCACTGGGGAGGGGTCGGCACCACACGGTGAATAAACCCTCCTTGGGGGTCACTTTGGCACCCATCACCTCCCCTGGTCTGGTGTCAGCAGAGTGATGCGGGGTGGGGCTGTCCCTCCAAAAACCACCATCACCACCACCCTGGAGCTGACCTTGTGCTTGACCAAAAAAGTGGGGTGGCCAAAAGCTGAGGTTTGAAGGAGCTGGTTCCAAACAACACTGGAAAACGGAAGCCAGCGTCGCCTGCAAATCACCCTCACGGCCCTGCTGCCTCGGCCCCATCCCGGGAAGGGGAGCGGGGGCGATGCTTCCCCGGGAGCGGCGGCACCGGGAGAGGCGGGAGTGTGAAAGCAGATGGAAATGGAATTTTTTAATGACAGCAGCAGATGGCAGAAGACACGCCAGTGGAGTCGCAGCGTGGCGGAGCCATTTATAGAGCACCCGGTGGAGCTGCGGCAGCACCACAGGGGCTGCTTGGTTAATGGGACCCTTCTCTTGCAGCCCTCGGTGAGGGGTGGTCAAGGGTGTCCTCAAGGCTTGGACAAAGGGCCTAGGAGAACGCCTGCAGCGAGCCTCACCTAAAGCTTGGGGTTGATCCCATAAGTGTCCCGGGGCTGAGCCCAGGGTGGTTGGGGGAGGAGGAAAATTGTGGGGAGCTAGCATCATCTAGGGACTTTCTGTTTGCATGGTGACCCACAAGCTGGGGTGCACCCCCTCAACTTGTCCTCAGTGGTGGGTATGGGGGTTGCAGCTGCTCAGCTGGGCTGGACATGAGTGGGTGGAGGGAGGTATGAATACATATATGGAAATAGGGATGGATGAGGGCAGGATGGAAGGGAGGATGGAGGGATTGTTTAGACAATGTGGTGCATGGACAGACAGCATTAGGAAGGCTGGTGGCTGCTCTAAGGCAGGGCATGGATGGATGGATGCTTGCATAGAGGGATGCATGGATGGACAGACAAGCTAATGAATGGAGGGAAGGGTTGGATAGGTGATGGCAGGTGACTCTGCACAGCTGGCTGCAAAGGGACAACTGGACTGACTGCCATCCAGTTGCCGCTGGTCCACACACAGGAGGGAAGGTGCCCAGGCAGGGTGAGGGAGCCCAGACTCCTCCAGAAGGGGGTCCTCTGGCGTGACCCCTGCAGGACCTGCTTCACCCGGCCGCAAGGGGCAGCTAACTGCAGATGCCAAGCGCATGCGCACAGGGTGAAGGTGGGGTTGAGGGCCCCATGGAGCCCTGGCAACAAGTGCTGAGCTCTGATTGGCCGAGAGTTCGCGGGTGGGGTTCCGCGATTGGTCCTTTTGCGACCGACCCAGACCTCCCCCAGAGATGGTGGCAGCCGGAGCACGGCGCGAGTTGGTACAGCCAATCAGAAGGGGTGCGCCATCATAACCAATGGCAGACTAGCGTCCCCCTTGATAAACCTATCAGCGTGCTCCGCCTTGAGTCAGTCCCCGCCCCCAAAGGCGGAGACAGTGAAAAGGCGCGCAGCGGCGGGAAACAGGGCTCTGTGGGCGGGGCCATGTCGCCGCGCAGCCAATGGTGAGGGTGGGCGCGTGGGGGGTCCGGTGCCGTCCCGGTCCCCACCCCGGTCCGGGTGCCCGGGTTGCGGCCGCTGCTATGGAGCCGGCCGAGGCCGAGTTCCTGGCCGAGAAGGAGATGGTGACGATCGTGCCCAACTTCAGTCTCGACCGGATCCACCTGATCGGGGTCGGCGGGGCCGGGGGTGGAGGGCAGGGACTGGGACCTTGGGGAGGGCGCCTGATGATCAGGGGAGGGCTTGGAGGCAGGAACTGGGAGACAGGGATTGCGGGACAGTGGCCGGAGACTTGGCGGACAGAGCTGAGGGGACGGCTTGAGGGCAGGGTTTGGAGACACGGTTTAGAGGTTAAAGCCTGGGTGGGGGCTTGGGGACAAGACCTGGGGGTCAGGGGCTGGGAGGGGGATTAGGGACACAACCTGGGGCTCAGGGGCTGGAAGCTTGTGGGACAGCCTGAGGACATTGAGGACAGGGCTTGGGGGGTTTAGCCTTGGGGACTAGGAAAAGAAGAGAGTCTGGGAGACTGGAATCTAGGGGCAGGATTTGAAGAGACTGGGGGACGGGGGCTGATGGGATTGGGAAGGAGTTGGGAAACTGGGGAACAGGAAGAGGAGATGGGTGGCATGGGGGAAGGATCTGGAGGGTTTAGGGGATGGGGATAAGAGGACAGGGGCAAAGACGAGGAGAAGCAGGCTGAGAGCAGGGCAGGGCAGTCTCCCAGGAGGTTTGGGAGGTGGCAGAGCTGTCACCCCCACCATCTCTGGTGCTTTCACAGTGAGCGATGCAGCCCCTGAGCCTTGGCCAAGGACTGGGGTGGGATGCCAGGCTCCTCCCTGCTGCTGCTGTGAGCTGTGCCCCGCTGCCACCCAGAGTGCCTTGGCCTGAGCCTGGGGGGCTGCGTTTCCAGCATGGGTGTCACTTCTGGCTATAGCTTCTGTGAAGCTCTTTGAAATAGAAAGTGCACTGGAAAGGTTAGTTATTGCTCCTCAAGGGAGAGAGGGGAAGAGTTTGAGAATGAGGATTAGGGAAGCAAGAGGAGGAAACTCAGATGCTATTGATTTGAGCTTTTCAAAGTCCCCTGGAAAATCAACTGTAGGGGTGGCTAAGGCCAAATTAACAAAGTTCTGCAGTGTCCCACCCCTCACCATTGTCTTCCATTTGTCTTCTAGGGGGATTTGGGTCCCTTCAATCCTGGCTTGCCAGTGGAAGTGCCTGTCTGGTTGGCCATTAGTCTGAAGCAGAGGCAGAAGTGTCGGCTGATTCCTCCGGAGTGGATGGATGTTGGTGAGGATGGGGGTCACTGGTCTTTCTGAGCAGCACTTGCATCTCTCACGAGCCTTCCTCAGAAACAGCTCTGGGAACTGGGGATGATTGTGAGAAGGGACACCTTGGAGAGGTGTTAATCACTCTATGAAACCATTTTCCTTGGGGGTATCAGAAATGGGAGGTTGTTTCACTCTCTAAAAAGTGAGAATTGTGGCACCTCCTGTTTGTTGTCTCAAAGGAAATGGAGAAAGAGTTAAGGCTAATGGAGCTGCAGTAAGAGGAAGATCTACACCAAGCGTTTATTCAAGAGCACAGACACTAATTAACCCAAATGCTCTGTGGGTGAAGGGACCGTCTCCTGAGGCTCAGGGATCAAGCTGGTGTTGATCCAACCTTCTGGCATGGTGTCCCTGTCACCATCCTTGTGTGCTTCATTGTAGGAACCTTTTTCAGCCCACACATTGATTCAGTCTTGGAATTAGAGTTGATCCTACAGAAATAATAATCTGGGTTTTCCTGGATGAGGGTTAAAATGTGCTTGGAGTGGGGAGGGTTTGATGATGCCTGACCATTCAAAGAAGCACAGTGTGGTAGGGGTTAGAAGGGGCTTCTGGAGATGATTTAGTCTATCCCCTCTGCCAGCACTGCTTCACCCAGAATAGGTTGCCCAGAATGGTGTCCAGGTGGATTTGGAATGACTCCAGAGATGGAGACCCCACAACCTGTCTGGGCAGCCTGCTCCAAGGTTCAAACCACCTTCAAAGAAGTTCTTCTTATGTGTGGGTGGAACTTGCTGTGTTCAAGTTCGTGTCCATTACCTCTTGTCCTGAAGCACTGAGAAAACATTGTCCCTATCCTCCTGACACCCACCCTATAAGCGCTGATAAGATCCCTTCTCAGTCTTCTCTTCTCCAGGCTAAAAATCCCCATGTCTCTCAGCTTTTCTTCCTAAGAGAGATGTTGTGGTCCCCTCATCATCTTCATAGCCCTTTGATGTACCCTCTCAACAGTTCCCTGTCCTTGAACTGGGGAGCCCAGAACTGCACCTAGTACTCCAGATAAGGCCTTGTCAGTGCAGAGCAGAAGGGTAGAAGAACCTCCCTCAGCCTGCTGGCCGCACTCTTCTTGATGCATCCCAGGATCCCATTGGCCTTCTTGGTCAATTCCTGCTTGTGTTGCAGAGAAACTGGAGGAAATCCGGGATCAGGAACGTAAAGAGAACACCTTCACTCCAATGCCCAGTCCCTATTACATGGAACTCACCAAGCTGCTGTTAAACTAGTAAGTAGGAAGTGTTCTTGCACCGCTTTCCACCCCAGCACATGCTTGTGGAGACAATTTTTCAAGCTTTGGTTGGCAGCAGCCCCAGAGGGCGGGGGGAAAGTGAGAGTTAATGGAGGTTGATTTCACAGCCTGCCAAGATCTCGTTGCAGCCGTTTTCTCATGGTAACTTTTGCATTTCAGTGACTTGGGGAATTGCTTCTTCTGCGGCCTGATAATTGGGGCTGTGCCGCTTTATTGAGCGGCAGCTGAGCGGAGAGAGGCCTTGAGGAAAGGCAGCACGTTCCGTGCCTGCAATCTGTTCAGCAGCCTAAACCCTCCAGGCTCCTTCCTTGGCTTTCCTTCAGGAGGAAAGCTCTTCCCTCAGCCTAAAGAAGCAGGAGACCAGGGATATTCCGAGCCTTGAACTCCTGCCTGCTGTGAGGCATTTCACTTGTGAAATGTGCTGGCTGGTATTTTGCCCGGTGCGGGCTCTCCTGACTTTTAAGCCCTCGATTACGGCAGGGTGGTCATTTAAGCACTGGGGTTTTGGTGGTGGTTTTCCCCCTCTGGAGATGCCACTCTTGGCGTGCAGCTCCTTCCCTCACGCTACAATAACCCTGACAGCTCTGTCCCCGCGAATTGAGCTGATCTCTCGAGGTCCTTATGGCAGCTCTGAATCGCCTTAATAGGAGGATGAGGCACAATTCCTGCGGTGCTTTCAACTTAATACTCCCTGATAGAGCCACGAGAGCGCCGAGCCGGGGCTCTAATCGTGGCCGAGCCCTTTCAATTCCCTGGCTGCTTGTGACTTTGGCCGGGTTATTGGCCCTCTGTGTACCTCATACCAGCTGGGCAATTAAAGAGCAGAAGGATTTCTAGTGAGAACCAGATGCTGCATCCGAGCTGAGCATTCCCGGGTAAATAAACCATCCCAGAAATCCCAGCAGCAGAAGTACCAGCCTGGATTTTAATGTGGAGCTGCAGGTTGGGGTTTTGTTGGTTTTATTCCTTTCCCCCTCTCTGTAGCGAACTGCTCTGCTTATGCCTCAGAGGGCTGAAGAGCTGCCAACATCACTTACACCGCTGACATAACGTACGAGTCCCTCGCAGCTTGTTCTGATCCTTGCCGTCTCTCCTTATCCCTCCCCTCCTCTTCAGTGCCTCAGACAATATCCCCAAAGCCGATGAGATCCGCACGCTGGTGAAGGAGACGTGGGACACCCGGCTCGCCAAGCTGCGGCTGTCTGCGGACAGCTTCGTCAGGCAGCAGGAGGCTCACGCCAAGGTGCGGCGGGGGAAGAGGCTTTTGCCAGCTCTTCTGCTTGGGAGGATTCCAGATGCTGTGTGATTGTGTGTGGGCTTGTGACTGATGAGAGTTGCTCCTGAAAAATGCTGGTTGGGGCATGCTGTTTTTTTTCCCCCTTTCCTGGGTTGTGGGTACATAAGCTGAGAGCTAAAGCCATATGCTGAAAGCTTGCTTTGTGCAGCCGTAGAGCTGTTGAGGTTGGAAGGGACCTTTGAGATCATCAAGTCCCACCTCTTGCCCAGAGCTTTCAGTCCCACCACTGCTGCTAAGCCACTGCCATTAAATCACATCCCTCAGCACCACATCTACACAGCTTTACAATCCCTCCCTCAGCACCACATCTACACAGCTTTACAATCCCTCCAGGGATGGGGACTCTGACACCTCTCTGGGCAGCCTGTCCCAATGCTTGAAAACCCTTTCTGTGGAGAAATGTTTCCTAATGTCCAACCTGAACCTCCCTTGGCACAGTTTGAGGCAGTTTCGTATCATCCTGTCACTTGTTGCATGTGAGAGCAGACTGACCCCCACCTTGCTCCAACCTCTGAGCTAGTTGTAGAGAGTGATGAGGTCCCCTCTCGGCCTCTTCTTCTGAAGACTGAATTACCCCAGTTCCCTCAGCCATTCCTCATAAGGCTTTTGTTCAAAGCCCTTCACCAGCTTAGCTGCTCTTTGGACACATTCCAACACCTCTTGTAGGAAGGGGCCCAAAACAGAAGCCAATACTCAGGGTCTGAGGGCTGGCTGCAGCTTCTGATGTCTGATGGACATGGTGCTCTTGTTGCTTGTGTGCTTCTCTTGACTGGGGCTTGTCCCTTGGGTTGTCACCAAAGGTAAAACATGGGCTGCAGAGCTGCTTTCTGAGCTCCTCGCCCTCCCTGCAACAGGACTGTTATTCTCTCTTTTAGCTGGATAACTTAACCCTGATGGAGATCAACACGACAGGGACGTTCCTTACCCAAGCCTTGGATCACATGTACAAGCTCCGGACTAATCTTCAGCCTGGTGAGAGTTCCCAATCCCAGGATTTTTGAGGTGCTAGCCAGCCCTCAAACCTCCCAGGAGAAGGCAGTGGGAGGGAGCAGGCTCTGCTCCTCACTCCTGGACCTTCATCTGGCTGCCCTCCACAGACCTCCTTAAGCCATCAGAGCTTCATGCCCCTTCAGCTGTCTGCAACAACCTCCTCCTCAGCAGCCACTGCAGGCCGGCAGAGGAGGGAGCAGGCAGCTTCCTGGCTGGATGGGAATTGCTCCAGAGCTGCTGATGGCCTGGGAGAACCCCTGCACACTCCCTCTTTGCAGAGGTGGGCCTCTCCCTGGGCTTCAGGGGTCTCCTTGGCGCAGGTGATGGCTTGCCAGGCTGCTGGTTAATGATGTCAAGCGATTCTCTCCGCCCTGGAGAGCCGTGGGTGTACTTCATAGAGGGAACTTCTGAGGGCAGCACAGGCCACACACACTGGTTTGAAAGCAATAAAATTCCTGGGCGGTGCTTCTCCAAGGCTTGGAGAGAGAAAAAAAAAGGGGGTGGGGGGGGGGGGGGGGGGGGAAAGATGTGCGGGCAGTGAGAGGTGTCTGCTGCTCTGCTGGGGAGATCAGCTGGGAAGCAGATCCATCTGCTCTGCGGAGAAGGACAAAAGAAAACGGGGCGGGGGGCGGAGTGGGAGGGTGGTTTTCCCCTCTGCAAAGCCTGGCTGTCTTGTAGTATCATACATCTGACTTCTTTTTAATTGGGAACTGTATTAAGAAAAATAATAATAAACCGCTAATTGCAGCTGAGCAAAATTGCATCAGAGTCCCCGCGCTGTGCGCGCCGAGCGTCCAGGGGTTAAAAGCCTGCCTGGAAAAAGCCGCAGCTCTCCTTTGGCTCCGGCCCCGTTCCCCTGCGGCACAGCGACAGGCGAGGGCAGGATCCTCGATGGCAGATGGATTTATTACGGGCAAAGGGAGGGGGTGTGTGTGTGGAAGGAGGGAGGGGGAAATGCCATCTCGAACCCTGCCTGCCATCTGTGCCCTGCCTTCCCCTGGCACCACGGGCAGGGCTGGGACACGGGGAGGGTGGCAGGAGCTGGGGGGACGCTGGAAGCGGGAGACAAAACCCTTTTGGCGTCATTGTGGAAGAGTTTATTATTATTCTTGTTGTTGTTATTATTTGTCTTCTTTTGGATGTTTTCAGAAATTACAGCCATATATTCATAAATACCTAATTACTACAGTCAACAAATCATATATTACATTACAATTAATTCAAACAAGTACACTTAGAACATGGGGTTTTTGGGGGGGGGATTTCTCCTTTTTGGGGGGTTTTGTTTTGCTTTCACAGCATCTAAACTGCTTCCCCCCTTCTCCCCCGCCTCCTTCCCTCAGGCTCTGCTTTCCTTTCCCTCCTTGCAGCCCTCCCAGGCTCTGCTGCAGCTGCTCGAGTGATTCAGCACCGGAGGGAGGGGTGGGGGACACACACGTACAGCCACTCACCACGGCCCCCGGGTGGGGAGGGGGAATAATTCTGAGAAATTGGTCCAAAAACCCGTGATTATGAGCTGCTGAAGGGGGAACCCTCAATACTGGAGCCTCTATGAGGAGGCTACATCCCAGCCAGGCTCCTGCCCGCAGCTTCCTTGCAGCGAAGGGATAAATGGATGATTTTCCATCGCTGGCTTCTTCCCCCCGCGCACCCCCCCCCCCATCCTCTCCACCCTGTTCCCTCCCCACCACCACCACCTCCAGCACAGGGGAAGGAAAAAGAGAGCAGAGCAGCCAAAAAAAAAAAAAGAAGAGCGAATTTTGTGGTGTTTAAATTGATTGTGGAGCCCGGAGCTGGCAGCGGCTGGGCCAGAGGCTGGCGATGCAATTGGGGATTTAAAAAAGATTAAACTAATTTCTGTCACAAGGGCATTTTGCTTTTTAATCTAGCACCAGCTCCTTCTTTCTTTCTTTCTTTCTTTCTTTCTTTCTTTTTTTAAGGGTGAAGCCAATGGGAGAGCAGGGAGTGGGGAATTGGTGGTGGTAGTGGTAGTGGTGGTGGTGGGGGGGGGAAGGGGGTTTAATGCTTTCTTTGCGAGTGCAACGAGGGAATTGAAAGCAGAAGGCAAGAGGTCACCTTTTCCCCTAGGTGTGAGCTTGTCTCCTGGTGACTTAAAAAAAGAAATTAATAAATAATTTTAAAATAATAATAATAATTAACAAAACAAAAAGCCTTCCTGGGGGAGTTGGGGCACGTGATGATAGAAAAATAATTGGCTAAAACAACAGAGCGGCCCCGCGTGGGGTGCCAGTCCTGAACCTCCCCTCCCAGCCTGGCACTGCCAGGGTCTGGGCAGGAACAGCTTGATCCAGCTTGTCCCCGTGGTGCCACCAAGCCCCTGTTCCCGCGGGCAAACCCCAGCTCCTTCCCAAATTCTGATTGTCTTGGTATTTT
Organism: Picus viridis; assembly: GCA_033816785.1. Taxonomy (NCBI): domain Eukaryota; kingdom Metazoa; phylum Chordata; class Aves; order Piciformes; family Picidae; genus Picus; species Picus viridis. The sequence goes on along the minus strand of CM066591.1, from coordinate 11,914,727 downwards.
GGGGAGGGGGATAGGGACACCCCAGGAGGATAAGGACATCCCACCCGTCCCCAAGCCGTCACCACGCGTTGCTTTGTGGCTTTTAAGTTGAGGGGTGGAACCCCTGCAAGGCAGAGAAACCACCCAGCACTTCAACACCCAAACCTGCCCTGTTGGAGCAGGGGGACAAAAAAAAAAACAGACTAAAAATGAGGGAGAGGGTTAAAAAAAGACCCAGAAATCAAAGGAAAAGGGTTAAAAATGATGAGGGAGAGGGCTAAAAATGAGGGAGAGGGTTAAAAATGAGGGAGAGGGCTGAGGGAGAAAAAATGAGGGAGAGGGCTAAAAATGAGGGAGAGGGCTAAAAAATGAGGGAGAGGGCTAAAAATGAGGGAGAGGGCTAAAAATGAGGGAGAGGGCAATGGAAGGGCTCAGCTCTGGGCTCCCAAGGGATTGGTGGTGGGACAGCACCTGCCCTGCTGGAAAAGGGGATTGCTTTATCCTGGTTTCTAAGTTCTTTTAAAACACTTCAATATCTTTTCTGGCCTGACCAGCAGCAGTATAAACACTTAAAAGCGAGTTAATCCTTTCAGCCAAAAAAAAAAAACCCACCAAGAAGGGGGGGATAAAAAAACAAACAAACAAACAAACAAAAACACATGAAAAAAAAAAAAAGGGAGAAAGAAAACAAAAAAAGGGGAGGAGGGAGAAAAGGGGAAAATGGGGGAGGGGCAAAAAAAAAAAAAAAAGCAGAAACATCATTAAAAAAAGGCAAGCTTTTTATAACAATAATTAAAGTAATAAAAACATACAAAACTTTTTCTTTCTTTAATATATATACACAGTACAAGGCTGAAGCACCTTTTTTCTTTGTTTTTGTCTTTTTTTGTTGTTGTTGTTGTTGTTGTTTGGACTTTGTGGTCGGTTGTTGGGTTGTTTTTTTTTCCTCAATCACCAAAGGCCGGGGCTGGGGGAGGGGGTGGGGGGTGTGGGGGAAGAGGGCGTCTGGCTCTGACCCCTGCCGGGCCCCACCACCACCACCGCCGCCGCCGCATCTCTGTGCCCCTTCCCCACCAAACAGGAACCAAAAAGGGCCAAAAAAAAAAAAAAAAAAGGGGACCTTCAACCAGTTTATTGACTTTTATTGGTTTATAGCGAAGTGCATTTCCAGTGGAAAGCCCCGGGGTGGGGTTAGGGGGGTGTGGGAAGGCTCCTGGGGATTGCGGGGGGGGGGTTTGATTTGGGTTTTGTTTTCCCTCGGGGGGAGGGGTTAGGGGGCTCGGTTGGCTGCTGGCCGGCCCATCCCACACCCAGCCCCGCGGGGGCTCCTCCGGCTTTAGTAGTGTTGGTGGTGGAGATTTAATTGTAATTAAAAAACAAAACAAACAAAAACGCAACGAAAAAAATGAGCTCTATATAAAGTGTGGTGAAGAGGGGCGGGGTGGGGGGTGGGGACGACACACACCACCCTGTGTACCCCCCACCCCCCACCAAGGAGGGTCTGGCTGGCCGTCAGAGGTGGGCTCCCGTGCTCCTTTGCTTCATGCATGGCACATTCTCCATTTGTATTATTGTCATGGGATTTATTTTTTTGTGGTTGGTTTCTTTCTTTCCTTTTGTTTGGTTGTTTTGGGGGGGGGGTGGGGTTTGTGTGTATGTGTGTGTGTGTTTTTCTTTTTGCATTTTACTTTTTTAACCTTTTTGTTTTTTTCCTTTTTTTTCTTCCTTTTTTTTTTTTGTCTTCCTTTTTTTTTCTCCTTTTTTTCCTTCCTTTTTTTTTCCTTCCTTTTTTTCTTCCTTTTTTTTCCTTCTTTTTTTTTTCCTTTTTTTTCCTTTTTTTTCCTTCCTTTTTTTTCCTTCCTTCCTTTCCTTTTTTTTTCCTTCCTTTTTTTCCTTCTTTTTTTTCCTTCTTTTTTTCCTTCTTTTTTTCTTCCCTTCTTTTTTTTTTTTTCTTTTTTTTCTTTTCTTTTTTTTTTTTTTTTTTTTTTTTCTTTTTTTTTTTTTTTTTTTTAGCTTCAAACCTCCCAGTGAAAAATATTTAAATATTCAAGGTAATAAAATAGATTATTATTTCTAGACTATATGTTCGGTCTAGCCCAAGGAGCGTCACCTGGGATACCCCTTGAAATAACCCCTAGACCACTGCATTGCAGGCAAGGCAAGGCACTTCCGCAGGTGATCCAGCTCGGCTTGCAGGCGCTCGCGCTCCGACACCATCTTCTGCTTCTGGGTCCTCAGTTCCTGCAGGCAGGAGATGACACGTTGTCAGAGCAAGCAGCCGGGGGATGGAAAAGAGGGATGGAGAGCTTGGGAGGATGCTGGCCTCTCCTAAGTGCCCCGTGGGGCACGTGGGGTGGCATCCGCACAGAATCACGCAGGGGGATTCAGCTTGGCAAAGACCCTCGGGACCATCAGGTCCAACTGAGGACCCTGCTCTACAAAGTTCACCCCTAAACCACACGTCCAAGCGCCGCATCTAAACGACCTTTAAACAAACCCAGGGTTGGTGACTCGACCACAGGATCACAGGATGTTAGGGGTTGGAAAGGACCTCCGAAGATCATCAAGTCCAACCCCCCTGCCAGGGCAGGACCATAGAATCCAGCACAGGTTGCACAGGAATGCATGCAGATGGGTCTTGAAAGTCTCCAGAGAAGGAGATTCCACAACCCCTCTGGAAAGCCTGTTCCAGTGCTCTGTGACCTTCACAGTGAAGAAGTTCCTCCTCATGTTGAGGTGGAACCTCCTGTGCTGTAGTTTATATCCATTACCCCTCGTCCTATCACAGGGTGCAACTGAGCAGAGCCTGTCCCTTCCCTCTTGACACCCAGCTCTTAGGTATTTATTAACATTTACTAAATTCCCTCTCAGTCTTCTCCAGACTAAAAAGCCCCAGGGCTCTCAGCCTCTCCTCATAAGGCAGTACTCCAGTCCCTCAACCATCCTGGTAGCTATCTGTTGGACTCTCTCGAGTGGACGAGATGCCCAGCTCCTTGGGCAGCCCATTCCAAAGCCTGACCTCTCCTTCTGTGAAAAACGTTTTCCTACTGTCCAGTCTAAACCTACCCTGCTGCAGTTTGAGGCCATTGCCTCTTGTTCTATCACTAATTACCTGTGAGAAGAGACCAGCAGCAGCCTCTCCATAATGTCCTGTCAGGTAGTTGTAGAGAGCCATTGAGGCCTCCCCTCAGCCTCCTCTTTTTCAAACTAAACAGCCCCAGCTCCTTCAGTCACTCTCTAAGATTTATTCTCCAGGCCCTTCACCAGCTTCATTGCCTCCTCTTCACTTGCACTTTGATATCTCATTGTATTGAGGTGCCCAAAACTGAGGGGTATAGTTGTTTTCTAATGGATGAGGTGTTGGGCATGGATGGCTGTGCTATGGGAAGGTCATAGGATTGTAGAATCATAGAAGGCATTGGGTTGGAAGGACCTTTAAAGGTCATCTAGTCCAACCAGCCTCAATGCTCAATGCTCAACAAGAGCTCAACAAGGCGGGGGGAGCAAGAGGATGGGGCCAGACTCTTCTCAGGGGTGCCCAGTGACAGGACAAGGGGCAACGGGCACAGACTGGAATGAGGAAGTTTCGACTGGAATGAGGAAGTTTCATCTGCACAGGAGGAGAAACTTCTTTGCTGCGCAGGTGCTGGAGCTGCCCAGGGAGGCTGTGGAGTCTCCTTTGGAGAGATTCCAAACCTGCCTGGATATTGTGACCCTGGGCAAGCTGCTGTGGGTGACCCTGCAAGGGGGATTGGACTAGATGTTCTCCAGAGGTGCCTTCCCACCCCACCACCCTGTGAGACCGTATGCCCAGGAGGTTGGGTGCCTGGCAGAGGTTGGGTACCCAGGCCCCACTCACCGCCATGCTGTGCGAAAGCTGCTCTGCCGTCAGGCTCAGGCTGTAGTGCTGGGCCTCCAGCCGCCGGCACTGGGTCTGCAGCACTTGGCGCTCCAGGTTTTGTTCTGCAAGAGCAAAGAAGAAGATGAAGGGGTAAGTGCCAGCTCTTCCAGCTTCATGTGCAGCACAGGACCATGCCCAAACACCAGAGGATGCCAGCCCCAGCAGCAGTGATTGCTTCCAGCATCCCAGAGCATCCCCAGCCCCTGCACTGCCCACAGGAACAATGTAAGTCCCACTGGGAACATGCCCTGCAGCTGTGAATCCATGAATTTTTCATGCAGACATCAATTTTCACCAGCACTTGTTGCTTTTGTGCTGATCCTGCATTGCCAGAGAACCCTCAAGCACCTCCCCATCCCAGGGGGAGCTGGAGATGCCTGGTTGGGGAATGCAACAAGGGTTTACCCTCCCTGCCCTGATACCTTCCCATCCCCTACCTTCTATATGTTCCTGGTAAGCTTCAAAAATTGCCTCGATCCCTTGCCACTTGGGCCTGGGGTACTCTTCCTCCTCTTCCTCATCTTCCTCCTCCTCCTCTTCCTCAGAGGCTGAGTCGCGGGGCAGGGGGGCAGCGGCCGGTGGGGCAGTGTCCCCTCGGCTGTGCCGTTGTGGGGGGGCCCAGCCAGGCGGCTGGAGGCCTGCAGCTCGGGGATGTTGTAGTGGATGGAGGCATCAAGCTTGTGGTTCTGCTCTGCCGTCAGCGCCGACGTTCCCCCTGTGGGCACCAAACATCAGGCCTGTGCCCAGCTTCTGTGTCCTCAGTGTCCCCCACTTGAGGCTGCATCAAGAAAGCTGCTACTCTCAAAGTATGAATTTCCACACACCCCCAGGCTATTGTGGTGGGGCTACAGCATCAAATGGTTTGGGTTGGAAGGGACCTTGAAGGTCATCTAGTTCCAACCCCCTGCTAAGGGGAGGGACGCCCTTCCACTAGAGTGTGTTCTTCTGTAGGTTTTCATCACCCACCCCCACACTGAAGTAACCTTATTTTCCTCACTTACTGAAATGAATGAGTCACTAAGCTGTTTTAGTTGGAAGAGACCTTTAAGATCAAGTCCAACCATTAACCCAGCACTGCCAGGTCACCACTAAACCATGTCCCTCAGCACCGCATCCGCACAGCTTTGAAACCTCTCCAGGGATGGAGACTTCACCACTGCCCTCAGCGGCCTGGTCCAGGGTTTGACAACCCTCAAGAAGAAAAAACTGTTCTTCATGTCCAACCTAAACCTCTCCTAGGGCAACTTGAGGCCATCTCCTCTTCTCTTACAGGTTGCTCCTTTATGAGAAGAGACCAATCCCCACGTGGCTCTGAGCTCCTTTCAGGGAGCTGTATAAGCTGAATGAGTTTGGAGGAGCTGAATTTTCCCAGCACCCTATTTTTGTCTTCATCAGTGAGCTCCTGGGATTCTCCAGCAACAAGGCTGCTGGTGAATTTTATGCCCTTGGCAGTGCCAAACCCCAGTGTGGGGAATGAGGAGGGGTCTCCCACCCCACAGGGATACCAGCTAGGTGTTAGCTAGCTTGCTCCCCACATCCCTTCCATTACCTTTGTGCTTCTGCAATGCTTTCTGGGTGGACTGCAGCACCGACTCATGGAACTGGTGGGCGAACTCCTCAGCAATGAAGGGCTCCCAAGGCTTGCTCTTGCCATTCATACTGTGGGACAGTGGCACTGGGATGTCCTTGGGGAGGGGACCTCTGACATAGCTGAGGATGCTTAGCGCCTTCTTGCCAGGGTGCCCATCATTCAGATGGGGCTTCTCCGCTAGCGTGGTGGTTGACTCCTTGACTCTTGGTAGCTCCTGGGGTCTCAGCTGGTCTAACCTGCTGGGTTCTGCTGTTTTCTGTGCCTCTGGCACGGAGACAGTGATTCCCACAGGTTTATCAGGATCCAGCAGGAGTGGTGGCACCGGTGGCTCTTTGGGCAGAGGAGGAAAAGAGTTGGCTGCAACCAGGGGCCGTGTCCCCACCAAAACATCAAGACATAGCTGTCCCCACCCCAGCAGGCAGGGGGATGGTCCCAACCAGCTGAGAGCCACGCAGGGACTCGGGGTTCTTACCAGTTGCTACGCTGCTGGGGCTGTCCCGTGGGGAGCTCTTTACCACCACAGCACCCGGCGTGGTCTTCTGCTTCATGGCCTGCAGCATCTCCACCAGCTTCTCCTTGTCTGCGGCATGGGAAGCTGAGGTTTAGTGTAGCCTCCGCTCAGCAGAGCAAGCTCACAGTCCCAGGAAGGACCCCCAAGACCAGGGAGTGGGGAGGACCCGGCAAGCCAGGGCATGCACGGGGCATGGCTGTTACCTTTCCTCTTGTCGGCGCTGATGTGTGTGAGGTTGAAGATGGTGAGGAAGCGCTTCTTCTCCTCGAAGTTGGGGCTGTTGTTCATCTCGTCGGGGCTGTAGCGGGTGGAGAGCGGCAGGCGCGGGGAGGGCGTGCGGCGCTTGTTCTGCACCGTGGGCGGTGAGGGGCTCCGCTCCCGCAGCATCCGCCGGCGCTTGCGCCGCTTCTGGCTCAGCAATTCCTCCTTCTGCTGCTGCGTGGTGAGGCCAAAGAGCTGCAGGAACTCCAGCTTCTGGGGTATCAAAATGAAGGCCAGAGAAGGGTCACCCCCAGAATAGTCCCTTGTCCACATTCCCATCCTCATCTCCATCTCCATCCCATTCCCCATACTCATCTTTATCAACATGTCTATCCCTATCTCTATCACCACTCTCGCCCCCATCCCCATGCTCATCCATGTCCTTATCCTCATTCCCATTCCTATCTGCATCCCCATTCTCATTCCTACCACCATCCTCACCTCTGTCCCCATCTCCATCCTTATCCCTGTTCTTGTCTCTGTACCCATCCCCATACCTGATCCCCAATGTCTCTGCACCCAACTGGTGGCAATGGCTGTGATGCAGCACCAAAAACTGTCACCCAAGGAAGAGCTGCTTCCTCGGGAGACAGATGACATTGAGCAGCAGTTGTACCTCCGAGGATGTGTCCAATTTCAGTGGGGGCTGCTCAGCCACGCAGCGGAGATGGGCTCGCACCTCCTCCTCGTCACTGTCGTCACAGGAGTCGTCCAGGTCGTAATAGTAACCTGGGGATGGGGAGAGGCTGGGGTGAGACTGGGGAAACCATGGGGGACCCCACAGGGAGCCTGCTGAAACCCCAGGGCATCTATTTGGACCCCTGAGAACTGGCTGAGACCCTGATGGGGACAGTGGCATAGCAGGGTGCTGGTGCAGTGAGACAGAATGAGTGTGAGCAGTGTGGGGGGGTTCACTGTGGGTCTCAGCAGGGTAGCAGGTGTAACCCAGTGGAGCCCAGCATTGCTTTGGGACTGGTGGCAGGGGCTCAACAGGTGGGTTAATAGGGAATGTCTGGGGGAGGCTGCACTGAAGCCTCCATTCCCGCTGGGTGGGGGACAGCAACACCTGCCTGCCCCCCCTGCCCCGAACACTCCATCTCCTCCTCACCACCATCCTCATCCCCGCTCACACAGCTCCATTAATATTTAAACCCCACTTATTAGCCTCAGTTCATCATTTATTAATTGGGCACGTCTAGAGCACAGGATTTACCGCAGGAGGGTTTCCATCGCAGGCTGCCAGCATTCCCGGGAGACCCAGCAGCTGCCCTCCCCACCACCACCAGCTCATGGTACTGGTTTCGGGGGGGTCCCTGGAGCAGTGCAAAGCCTCTCACCTTTCTCACGGGCCTCTCGCCGCCGGCGCTCCTCCAGGTCCAGTTTGCTGACCAGCCTGCGGTGCTGCTGCACGGACTCATCGTAGATGTACATAGGGTCCTGGGCACGGGGCTGTGGGGGTCGGTAGGGTGAGCTGGGCTTGGTGGCCTCGGTGAAAGGGGTGGTTGAGGGTCTTTGTTGGCTCAGGATGCTCTGCGTGGATTTCTCCAGCTCGGCTAGGAAGGGGGTGTGGGTGAAGACCCCATGCTCTGTAGCTCCAGGGTCTCGTCCTGGGGGGTATTTCTCCAGAGTGTCTCTCTTCCTTGTCCCCTCCTCCAGTTTCTCAGGGCAGAAGACCCTCTCCACCTTCACCAGTGGGATGCCCTGACGGCTGGGCTCAAAGGGGGTTGGATGGCCATGGAGAGTGTGGGGCTCAGGGAGGCGTCGAGGCGGGTCTGGGGGCTCTCCATCAGCGAGACGGGGTTCCAGAGGGACGTAGTGACAGGGTGGTGCTGGGGCTTGGGGAGATGAGAGGTGGTGGCCCACCAAAGTGCTGCCCTGGCTCCCGGCTGCTTGGCTCGTGGCGGCTGGATCCTGACCTGTGGGGAGAGGAGAGGAGAGGATTGGAAAGGTGAGGGGTTGGCAAGGATGCTGGAAAGCCAGTGGCACCCTGGCACCAGGTGGATTTGTGGGGAGAAATACAGCAGTTAGAGGCATCTGAAGGGGCTTGTGCATGCTGGGCAGCCACACTGGTCCCCTCCTGTGCCACCACTCCGAGAGATGGGGGGCAGAGTTAAGACAGAGTTAAGATTGAGCAGGCATATGGCTGCACCCAAAGGTGATGGGCAGGGAACCCCACCATGGGGACAAGAGAGCCACCAGTCCTGCCCCAACCCTGCTCTCCCTGCAGCAAGGGCAGCACCTCGGTGCAACACTCCTCCTCCTCCTCCTTCTCCTCCTCCAGCCGGGGCCGGAGCCAGCCTGTTAGCAGGATAAATATTTCATGTGCCCAAGCTGTGCATTTAACGCTTTTCTGCTCCAGCGCCCCGGATCTCCCTGCATGGAGCAGCCAGCTCCACTCGGCGCCACCAGCGCCACCACGGCACTGCCATTGCCACCACGGCACCGCCATTGCCACCACGGCACCACCGGTGAGAAGCGTCACCCACCCTGCCGGGACTGGTCCTGTTCTGTTCCTCCTAGATCTGGGAAGCCCCACAATGGGGATGGGAATGAGGACAAGGATGGCAATGAGATGGGGATGGCGATGGAGAGTGGGATGGAGACAGAGATGATGGGGACAAGGATGAGGATGGGAATCTGGATGGAGACTGAGATGAGGATGGGGACTGGGACAGAAAGTGAGATGAGGAATGGGGATGGAAACAGAAAATGGGAATGGGGACAAGAAAGAGGATGGGAATTGGGATGAGAATGATGGAGATGATAGTAGGGATTGGGGTAGAGATGAAGATGGGATGGGGATAGGGACGGGGATCAGGATGGAGGTGGGGAGAAGGGTAATGATGAGGATGAGGATGGGGATGAGGATGGAGATGGGAGGGGGACTGGAATCAAGATGCAGCTGGGGAAAAAGATGAGGATGGGGACTGGGATGGACGTGTGGATGGAGATGAGGATAGGGACTGGGATTGGGATGGAGACAGAGTTGTGATGAGGAAAGGGATGAGCTATCCCCCCAGCTGCAGGTGTTTTGGGGTGACCTTGCTCTCTCCTCTCTGATTTAGGGCAGGAGGAGCGGATGGGGAGGAAAGCCTGCAGCAGGCATTTGCCTTTGTGCCGCCCAGCGATCTGCTCCTTATTATCCGTGATGAGCTGCACTAATCCCCTGGATACCCAAAAATAACAAAGGGAGCTGGCAGCAGAGCCACTGGATGGGCCCACACCGCTTAAACACTCAGCAATGGCAGTGAGCAGGCCCCTGGCAATCAGGGGATGCAGGCAGGCTTCTCTGCCCGCCCCAGACCAACCCCTAAATGGGGTGGATGCCCCCCAAAACAGGGCTTCTCACCGCCTGGGTCTGCTGCACGGCAGGGAGCTGCAATTAGCAGTGCCGGGTGACTGGGCAGCACCTGGCCACTCGCCGCTGGCCCCGGGCCACCTCCTGGGCTCGCCGCCTGCCGCCGCGCAGATGTCGGGCACCGGCACCGCCCGGCACTGCCAGCACAGCCGGCCTGGCTGGCACCGAGTGATGGGGACCTGCTGGCACCGGATTCTGCTCACAGGGATGTGCAAGGAGCAAGGGGCACGGCTGGCAATTGAACTGGGCGGGGGGAGGGGGCGCTGGAGCTAGCTAATGGGGGGTACAAAGCCAGAGGGAAGGGGTGAAAATCCTGCTGCAGGGATGGATGTGAATGAGAAAACACAGCAGGGGTTCAGGGGGAGCAGGGCTGGCAGAATCCCTACCTGGGGTGCTCAGGACGATGCTCGGGCTCAGGCTGGCTCGGGGCGCGTCCCATGTCGAGGTGCTGCTCCAACACTTGTTGCCGAAATTCCGAGACTTGGGATTGGCGATCTTCCTTCTCCTGGCGCAGCCGGCGCTGCCGGGCCAGCCACTTCTCCTCCTCGTTGGTGCGGTGGATGAGCAGGGCCGTGGCCGCGCTGCTCCCCGGCAGCGGGAACACGTTGTGGTTGGGGATGAGGCTGGGCACAGGGTGGTGGGAGGCGGGTGGCTGGTGCAGGGGGTGCTGGATGGGCTTTGGTGTTGGCAGCACTGAGTCCTTGAGTTTCTCTGGGTTGGAAAGCAGGTGATGGAGAGTCAGGGCACAGACAGAGGGGGCTACTCGCAGCCATTATTGGCTCCCAGGGTTTTTGGGGTGCAGAGGGTCACTCTGAGCATCTCCGCAGGCAGGAAGCACTCAGAGTTGTGAGGCCAGTCAGAGTCTGACATGGAGGGGTTGCCCGTTTGCTGCCAGCCCAGCTGTCCAGCGTGCCATGGACTGAGTCAGATGGCACGGGCACCGTGCTGCCTTGCCGAGTGCAGCTGGGCTTCTGGCACAGCGAGCTGGCAGCCAGGAGAGCCCAGCTCCATCCTGAGCCACCTCCCAGGGCCACTGACCCCCCTGGCTTTGCCATCTGGAGGGAAACAGGGATGGTGGCAAGATGTGCCAAAGGTGGCAGCCCCTGCAGTGTCACTCATGGGGACATTACCTGGTCTGCTGGGTGCCAGTGACTCCGCCGGCTTGCCCCGCTCCTCAGCCGGGTGTCCCCGCAGCCCGTGCAGCTCGGCCACAGGTAGGAAGGGCCCTTCCATGGCTTTCACCATGCTCAGCTCTTTCTCCCGGGCACGCTCCCGCTGCCTCTCCAGCTCCCGTTCCCGCTCCTTCTCCCGCTCTCGCTCCAGCTCCTTCTCCCGTTCTCGCTCCCGTTCGCGTTCCTTCTCCCGCTCCCGGTCGGCTTCTCGCTCCCGCTCCTTCTCCCGCTCCCGTTCCCGCTCCCGCTCCCTCTGCCGCAGCTCCTCGTCCATTTGCAGCCTTCAAAGAAAAGCCAAAAAAACCCCTCGAATCACCCCAAAACAACCACCAGACACCTGTGAGCATCCCCCGGGGTGCTCTGTCCATCTGTCCCCCTACCCTCAGCCATCATCCTCCCCCGTACCTCTCGGCAGCAAGGCTGGAGATGCGCTCAGACTGCAGGGCGGAGAGGGAGGAGTGGGAGAGCTCGGGGGTACCGTACCCCCGAGAGGTGCAGGTGCATGGCCGAGGGGTGCAGGGGTGGCAGCGAGCCCGGCGTTGGCAGTGGGTAGAAGGGGGACCGGAGTGCCGACAGGCAGTAGGATTCATCCATCCTGGGAAGACAGGGAATCATGGAACGGTTTGAGTTGCAAGGGACCTTGCAAGGCCATCTAGTCCAACACACTGCAGTCAGCAGGGATATCTGCAACTAGAGCAGGTTGCTCAGAGCCCCAAACAACCTGACCTCAAATGGTTCCCAGGGATGGGGAATCTCCCACCTCTCTGGGTAACCTGTGCCAGGTTCTCACCACACTCAGTGGTAAAAAAATCTTCCTTCTATCCAGTCCAAATCTCTCTCTTTCAGTTTAAACTATCCCCTCCTTGCTCTATCACATCAGGCCTGGCTAAAGTCTGTTCCCATCTTTCTTATTGGCCCCTTTAAGTACTGAAATGCCACCAAAAGGTCTGCCTGGAGCCACCTCCTCTCCACGATGAACAACACAAACTCTATCAATCAGCCTGTCCTCACAAGCTGAGGGTTTCCAATCCTCTGATCATTCCCCACCTCTGGACATGCTCCAACAGGTCCATGTCTCTCCTGTGCTGAGGACTACAGAACTGGCCCCAGCACTGCAGATGGGGTCTCAGCAGAGCAGAGCAGAGGGACAGAATCTCCTCTCTGCCCCTGATGCCCACGCTGCTGGGGATAAGCCCAGGATATGGTTGGTTCTGAGCAGTGAGCACCCATTGTCAGCTCACGTCCAGCTTTTCACCCCCCAGCACCCCCAAGTTCTTCTTCACAGGGCTGTTCTCCAGCCCTTCATTCCCCCAGCCTGGACTGATACTAGGAGCAATCCCAGGCTGGATGGGGGCTGCCTTCTTCTTGGAGAGCCCTTGGTGCAGCCCAGCCATCCTCCCTGGATCAAGGATCCCCCCTTCCCAGAATCAAAAGGTCATCCTCTGACCACCAGCACACCCACTGGGGACCCTTGGACCTGAGGTTGAGTGATGCCCACCTGAAGGCAGGGTGTGGGAAGGGGTGGTGTGTCAGGTAGCTGGGGTGGTAGTAAGCAGCAGCAGTGGCCGGATCCAGGCCAAGGGGTGGCAGGGAGGACATGCGGAGGTCCTCAGCTGTGTGGTAGGGACGGAAGCTGCGCAGGTAATCCTCGGTGACAGCACTGGGAGGAACCACATGGTGGACTGGCCGCTGCAGGCTAGGGCAGAAGGAACATAGTCAGCATCCCATCCTGTCCTCGTGGGAAGACATCACTCCTCTGCCGAGATGTTAATCTCCTGGGGAGCTATCACCTCCCTAGGGAGATGCCACCTACCCCTGGGATGCTTGATGGGACCAGACTTCACAGGGCATGCCTGCATCCCACCCTGCTCTCCTAGAGAGATATCACTCCCCTGAGGACATGTCACCTCCCTGGAGATATTGTCACTTCCCTGGGAAGCTTGGTGATATCAGACCTTGCAGAGGATATCTGCATCCCATGCTGTCCCCCTGGGGAGATGTCACTCCTCTGAGGAGATGTCAGTCCCTAGGGCAGATGTCACTCCCCTGGGATCTTCGGTGGGACCAAACCTCACAGGGCATGCCAGCATCTCACCCTCTTGCCTTGCGGAGATGTCACCTCCCCTGGGATGCTTGGTGGAATCAGACCTTACAGGGGACATCTGCATCCCACCCTGTTGCCCTGGAGAGATGTTAGTCCCCTCAGGAGATGTCAACCCCATGGGCAGATGTCACCCCTCTGCTATGTTTGGTGGGACCAAACCCCACAGGGCATGCCAACATCCCCACTCTGTCCCCTTGGGGAGATGTCACTCCTCTCAGAAGACATTAACCCTCTAGAGAGATGTCAAGCCCCTGGGATGCTTGGTGGGACCAGACCTTCATCCTGCAACCCATCCCATGCCATCCATTGCCACTGGACTCACTTGAGAGGTGGGAAGCGGGAGTCCTGGACCACAGAGGTGGGGGGCAACCCGAAGGAGTAGGGTGTCCCCAGGAGGTGGGAGGGGACAGTGGGACCCCCTGCTTTCTCCTGCGTGAGGGGGGCTCCGAGATGAGGCGCTCACGGCTGCTGCTGCTGCTGCTGCCTCGTGACCCTGCTTCTTGCTGGAAGGCAAAGGGGCAGAAAGGCTGAGCCAGGTGCTAGGGGACAACAGGGACCCCACAAGGGATGCAGGGATCGGTCCCCAGAGTGCCCCCATCCCAAGATGATTAGTGAGTCCCCAGTGTGCCTAGGAGTCCCTGACTGGCACCAGTGCACTGGAGAGATGCATCTGCTGGAGCATCTTCCTACAGCCTCACTGCTGAAGCGTGGTTGGAGGGGTGTGAGGGTCCAAGGGGGTTCCACAGTGGGAAGGACCAGTGGGAGACAGGGTGCTGAAGCTGGGGCAGCACTGAGGGCAGCACACATGTTACCTGCCTGGAGATTTATGAGCTGCTTTGTTCTCCAGAGCTATAAACCCCCAGGGAGGATACAGATAGAGCTGGTGGAAATCCAGCAGCCCTTTGATAGCAGCCATAAACTGGGGTTCAGCCCAGCATCCCCCACCCCTGCAGCAACAACACCCCCACCCCAACATGAGACCTCCCATTATCACCCTAACCCCAGAATGGGGTAAAGGTCACTCTTTCCTCACCAGGGAGGGAACCCCTGGCACAGGAAGGACCCTTGGGGTGACAAGGGACCCAGCAGGGTGCCAACAATTAGGGGGGTGACCTCCACACGGCAAGACTGGGTTAAAAATTGATTATTTTTCACCACATCCTCTCATCGAGCAGCTAGAGGAGGGGATGGCAGCACCTCCTCCCCATCCAGTCCCAGTCCCCAGACCCTCTGGGTCAGGCTGTAGGTCTTTGGCTGTCAGGGATGGTCCCAAGGTCACCAGGGCCAGCACAAAGGGTGTCCCTGTCACCCTGCCACCGCCCCTGCCGCCCGCACCAGGGCTGATTGTGCTGGTGCCAGGCTCTGCTCTAATTACCTCCCCAGCTCGGGGTGTCACGCTGCGAGCGCCTCTGCCAGACAATAACCCACACTCGGTTAACCCTGCTGCTGGGGGGGCAAGGGGAGGAGGTGACGAGGGGAGGGGGAGACATGGGAACGGGGAGCACCCAGATACCCCATGCACCCCTCTGAGCACCCAGAGGTGGTGGCTCCCTTTCTTTTTCTCCCCCCCCACCCCCACCCTGGGTGTTTCTCACCCCCTCCCATTGCCTCTCCGCTTTGTGGTTTAATTAGTCCTTCCAAGTGGCATAATCCCCCAGGGAATCTGCTTCTGGCATGTGGAGGAGACGAGAACCACTAACGATGCTTCTTAATTAGCTGCTTTCAACCCCCCCCCTCCCTTCTTCCTCATGCTCCCCTTCGGATGGCAGCCCAGGGATGATGGCAGCCTGGGGATGATGGAAGCTTGGGGACACAGGAGGGAAGAGAAGGGATAAATTGGGGTGTAGCTCCACGGGGTTTTTGGGAGGACCATGGCTCATGGCACCTCAGACCATGACTGCCAGGAACTCCCCCAAAACATAGAATCATAAAGGCTGGAAAAGACCTCTTAAGATCATTAAGCCCAACCATCAAACCAACACCACTGTGGCCACTAAACCATGTCCCTCCCAAGTGCCACCTTTTGAACACCTCCAGGGAGGGTGACTCCACCACCTCCCTGGGCAGCCTGTTCCAATGCCTGACCACTCTTCCAGTAAAAACTTCCTTCCTAACATCCAGCCTAAACCACCCCCTGGAAGCCATACCTGTCTGCCCTCGCTCCTCCAGACCCCGTTGACCGTCTTCGTGGGGGCAATGGTGACGACAGGCGGTGTGCTGGGCACGCTGTGCCCCCGGGGGCACGATGATGGGGCCCATGGGGCCACGTTTGGGCGTGCTGGCGGGGGAGCTGTGGTTGGTGGCCGGTGAGGAGACAGGAGACGACTCGCTGCTTATTGAGGACCCTGGAATTACAGGAAAAATTAAACTAAGTGGGGAAGAAGGCAGCTGTTAACCAACTGAAACCACCACAGCAAGGTGAAGCCATCCCTGTTGGGCTGCTCTGCTGAGGGACCAGGGGCACAGGCATGCACCCCAGGTATTGGGCATCCAGCCAGCCACTCAAGCTGGACCCCATCCTCCCATCCCAGAGAGCCCACAGGAGCACTCTCCCATGAGACATTTCTTCTGGTGCTAAAGGCTTTGCCCCACATAGTGGGATGGGCACCTTCTTGCTCCCTTCTAAGAGGGATTGACAATCCCTTCATGGGTGCAAGCCCTGCCTGTACTGCTCACCTTGCCACAAGTGAGCCCAAAGCGATGGCCACCCTAGGAGGTCACATCTCAAACCCAACCTGCAGACTCCTTAATTCATCTGGAAAAGTCTCTGTGCACAACCCAGGGCACTTGAAGATGCCAGGATCAAGGAGTCGCTCCCCATAACCCCTTGGCAAGGCTTTGGCTTTATTTGCATGATACATCTGTGTTCTCCAGGATACTCAACTGGGGAATGCTGGGGATGTATCCAAGAGGAAAATAAAAGGGAATTGGAGAGTGAGAAAAGCAGAGATGGAGAGAAGTACAAATTCAGCCTCAAGGAGGGCACACAAAGCCTGCTCCGCAGCATGCTGCCCGCTCCCAAAACCCGGCTGGGCAGACTGGGGGCCACCTACCCTCAAAATCTGCTCCTACCAACCCTGGGCCATGAGAAGGTCTTTGACATGCTGGCAAGGATGAGCTACTGGCCACAGAGGGGTGGCTCATCGTCACTGCTGGATCCCAGCCACGAGGTGATGATGCTCCTCACTCCAGCTCTGAGCCTGGCACCGAGAGGGACTTTGTCTCCTCCTGAGTGTGCAAGCCAGCTCCCCTGAGTGTGCATGGTGTCTCCTTGCCCTTCAAGTGTGTAAGTTGGCTCACCTGAGCATTCCAGACAGCCCTCTGCCCTGCCAACTTGCAAGCTGGCTCTGCTGAGCATGCAAGGTGTCTCCTCACCCTTCAAGAACGCAAGCTGGCTGCCCTGAGTGTGCAAGTCAGTTCCTCACTCTGCAAGCATGTAATTTGGCTTCCTCAAGCATGTAAGCCAACTCCTTGCCCTGCAAGTGTGCAAGCCAGCTCCTCTCCACCTGGCTCCTTGCCCTGGAAGCACACAGGCTGTCTCTCCTGTGTGTGTAAGGTGCCTCCTTGCCCTGGAAGCACACAGGCTGGCTCCCCTGAGTGTGTAAAGTATCTCCTTGCCCTGGAAGCACACAGATTGGCTCCCCTGAGTGTGCAAGGTGGAAGGGACCTCAAGGATCATCCAGTTCTAACTGCCCTGCCACAGGCAGGGACACCTCACACTAGATCAGGTTGCCCAGAGCCACATCCAGCCTGGCCTTAAAAACTTCCAGGGATGAGGCTTCTACCACCTCCCTGGGCAACCTGTTCCAGTGTCTCACCAGCCTCATGGTGAAGAATTTCTTCCTAACATCCAATCTGAATCTACCCATTTATAGTTTTTTTCCCATTCCCCCTAGTCCTGTCATTACCTGACACCCTGAAAGTCCCTCACCTGGCCCATTTTTCTCCCTTTTCCCCTCAAATCCCAGAGCACCTGGGCTCTGTTGGAGTCTCCTCCCACACCAGGTGTGGCCACTTGGCCCTCCCCACCCACTCCCCTTTATAATCCCCCCCAGGAAAGGCAGAAGCCCCAAGCTGAGCCCATCTGGGCTGAGGGATCCTCCTCTCATCACTGGTGAGTGCCCATGGTGCACACTGGGTGATGGTGGTGACAACAAAGGCCGGGGGGCCTGGTGGCCCCCGGTTAGCTAGGAAGATGCTTGATGGTCCCTCCAATATCACCCACGGGTGCTGGCTGGGTCTCTTTACTAGGGCTGAGCTCCTCTGTGTGGTATCTTGGCTGATGAGGGTCTTGCTCTGAGATGGGTTCCTTGCCCTGGAAGCATACAGGCTGCCTCCCCTTGATGTGCAAGGTGTCTCACAGAATCAACCAGGTGGGAAAAGACCTTCAAGATCATCGAGTCCAACCTATCACCCAACACCATCTAATCAACTAAACCATGGCTCCAAGTGCCTCATCCAGTCTTATTTTAAACACTTCCAGGGACAGTGACTCTACTACCTCCCTGGGCAGCCCATTCCACTGGCCAATCTCTCTTTCTGTGAAGAATTTCTTCCTAACATCCAGCCTAAACTGCAAAATTGGCTCTGGGATGGCCTCCTTGCCCTGGAAGCACACGGGCTGGCTCCCCTCAGCGTGCAAGGGGCCTCCTTGCCCTGGAAGCACACGGGCTGGCTCCCCTCAGCGTGCAAGGGGCCTCCTTGCCCTGGAAGCACACGGGCTGGCTCCCCTCAGCGTGCAAGGGGCCTCCTTGCCCTGGAAGCACACGGGCTGGCTCCCCTCAGCGTGCAAGGGGCCTCCTTGCCCTGCAAACCTTTATCTCCTCTCCATCCCACTCCAAAAGCCCCACACTTGCCCTCAGTGCCAGGGTAACCCCGGGAGGGAGCGAGGATGCTGGGAATGTCATGGGGAAGCAGGAGGAAGGATGCTGGGAGGAGCAGAGAGGCCAAGAGGAGCATCCCGCTGCCGGCTGCTCTGCTTTATTAATTCTCGCCAAGTCGCTCCGAATCACTTTCATTTGAAGAGCAGCAAGACTCGGGGCAGAAGAGAAAGGCTGCCCACCACAAAGGAGGCCATGGATACGGATTTGACACCCACTGAAGTCTATCTTGTCAGCGCAAGGCCAACAACAATTAGCAGCCTAATCCCCTCTGAGCTGGGAAGCCATTACTCACCACGCGATAGCGTTAACAATCAATACCATCACAATGAGCCCGGCAATTAATGAAGCTAAAGTCTTACTTCAGAACCTTAATTCTCGCTGTGTGGCTTTAAACGGGAGGGTTTGTGATCGTTATAATTAACTGGTGGTATTCAGCCAGGAGTTAGTCAATGAAACTAATCTGGATTGGAGATGACAAGAGGCACAGTGTGATGGTGTCACCTTTGTTTTCTGACCTCCTGCTTTCCGGCTGGGCGATAGCAGATTAGCAGCCTGGGTTGACAGGCAAATGTAATTAACAGCTGAGACCCTGGACAAGGGGAGGGGGGGAGCTGGAGGGAAGAAAAGAAGGAGTGGGGGAATAAAACCCACCCTACAGATAGCCTAGGGGCAGAATGAGAGGCAGGAGTCCCCAGCTAGGTGATGGCTTTGGTGACTTCTTGGGGATTTGCTATGATGGAGCTGGTCAAGATGAGCCCCTGCAGCTGGGGATGCTGGAGAAGGGAGGGGGTGGTGGTGAGCGGGACATCCCTGTGGATGCGGCTGTGGCACAGCTGCTGGTCCATAAAGCCAGTAAAAAAGCCAGTGATCCTGGGTGGATCCCACTGGTACCACCCCATCAACTGCACCTGCCACAGTGGAGCACCTCCCATTGTGAGAAGGGAGTTTGGGGATAAAGCAATTTATTTCCTGGGGTTAAAAACCACAGCATGGAGAGAACCCCCACCTCCTGACACACATCCAAACCCACACCTATTACACACCTCTGGGATGAGCCACTCCAGGCACTCAGATGGGTGAGGACGGCAGGGGGTGGTGGTGGTGGTGGTGGTGGTTATGCAGTTGTTAAGGGGAAATCCAAAGGGAACACAGTTGCTTCTCTCCAGCACCATAAAGTCTATGCCAAGCCCTCCTGATATCCCTTTGGATGGGCTGAGCAGCATATCAAGGGCATGAGTGGGTTGTGTGTGGAGGGGAGAAAAGGCAAAATAATCCCCCAAAGCCAACCAACTGCCTTGGAGGAAGCAGATGGACTCTGGAGGAGGCAGCCAGGGAGAGCCAGGAGCTGCCAGGGAGGCTGAAGCACCACTGAGGCCTGGTTTCTTCAGTGTGATGGGGATCTGGTGTCCCCGTGTGCTTCCTCAGGAGCAGCCAACACCAAAGGATTTGGGTCACAGGGCATTTTGTGGCTGGCTTCGAGGAGGATCTTGCAGACAGTGACTGCAAAAGGGTCTTCCAAAAAAAGGGAATGGCAAAAAGGGCTTGCAGAAGGGGCCTGGCAAAAAGGGTCTTGTAAAAAGGATCTTGCTAATGGAATCTTCCAAAAAGATCCCTGTCTTCCAAAAAGATGTTGCAAAAAGACATCTTGCAAAGGGTCAAGCATCCTCCACAGAGACCAAAGTGCCCAGGTCATAGACAACAATCCAATGGGGAGCTCTCACCAATGGAAACTTCAGGGGAAAACAGAATTTCATGGAATATGATGATGCCAGCAGTTTCCTGGTGAAACACCTTGGAGCCTGGGGATGGGCTGCCTCTCCCTGACAGTGTGGGACAACCCCAGGGATTCCCATGGGACATGGTTGCTGAGGCTGTGGGGACCTCAGGGTGCTCTGGTCCATGGCAGCAGCTCATCCCCCATCATGAGCTGCACCACACACCCAAGCAGACTGGGGGTGCAATGGAAGATGCTGTGGCTGGGCCATCATAGGGTGATGAGGGATGGAAACATCCTAAGGGTGCCCAAATTTGCTGTTTAGCCAGAAAATTTGGCTGGGGAAGGACCAGATTTGAAGAGCCTCCAGGGGAAAAAAAAATGGCATTTTGGTGAAGAATGTAGGGAAAGAGCGGGGCTGGTGTGGGAGGGAAGGAGGGATAGGTCCTTCCCCAGCATGCTCTCCACAGGCTTTCTCCTGGGGCACAGTGAGTGATGCAGCATTTGGATTACTCCAGCTGGATTGAATTTCTAAACTACCCCCTCGAGATGTGATGCCAGGGAAAGACATTAGCCTGGGAGCCAGCGAGAAAACGCCATCCAACCAGCTCCCAGGTGGGGAAAGGCATCAATGCTCAGCACCCCCACCTTCCTTGTTCTTGTCCCCATCACTGTCCCCTACCTCTGGGCTCCTCAGCTTGCTTGGCGAGCTTGCGGAGAGCGGCGGCAAAGCTGGAGGAAGGTGCTGCCTGGACGGACAAAGTGCTGCTGGCTGCTGGGCTGCCATTGGGGACGATGGAGCCGTTGAGGGGCGAAGGGGTGAGAGGGCTGACGGTGGCAGTGGTGCGGGTGGCAGTGGAGAGCATTCCTAGGGACGGCGACTTCGGCTCATGGCTCATGCCTGCGAACAAGAGCAGACCACGTTAGATGGGGAGGCAAAGATAGAAGTGGGGACCCCACAAATCCACCCCAGAACAACCAGCAGGACAAGCAAGAACTTCTCACTCAAAAAATGACCCTACTGATCCCATGGGTGAGGCTGCTCCCAGTAACACTATGAGCAGGATCAGTGGAGCCCTGTGGGAAGGGAAAGGGGGCTTCAGGGGGACATGGGGACTTCAGAATCCTGGTGGAGATGATGGGGAGAGGGGAAGCCCCCTGACTTGCACAGTGCTGCTTAAACCCAAAGTGCCACTGCTGCACTCCTAATTGCCACCACTGCACCCCTAAATCCCTGCTATTGCATTCCTTGGTTCCCCAGCATTGTACCCCCAAATCTTCAATGCTGCACTCCCAAATCTCCATCACTGCATCTTCAATCACCACTGTGGCACCTTCGAATCACCACCACCCCACCCCCAAACCCCTCTCATATGGCAAACCCAGTACCCACCCACACTTCATACTCAAATCCCCACTGTTGCACCTTCAAATCCTCAGTATTGCAGCCCCCAAATCCACACTGCAGGACTCAAAATCCCAACACCACAGCACCCTTAAGTCCCACCACTGTACCTTCAAATACTCCATACAGCCCACCTAAGTCCCCATTGCTGTACCCCAAAGCTGCTATAGGGCACAGTGATCCCTAAGGGCATGGGTTCAGGTGCTGCACCCCATGTGCCCCCTCAACTGTCAGAGCCAGCTGCTCCAAGGCTGGAGCAACTGCTGATGTCAGGGCCCTTAAAATAGATTTCCAAACGAGACGCTTCATTAACACCAGCCTAAAATTAGCCCCTGGCTTCCCAGTGGACAGACGGATGAGGAGGGGGTGACCAAGGGGCAGCCCCCAGCTCCCAGTAGAGCTAGAGGCAGCCTCCAGGTCCCGGCGACACTGGAGAGCCTGAAGCATTCCACGGCAGAGGTTGACTGGGCAGAGCAGCGGGCGTCGAGGGAGCTGGGATGGAGGTGGGGGGGGGCCACGAGTGCCACTCAGCGTTGATTAATCTTTGCCCCCAGCCCCAGGAGAGGCGGCCGGCGCGGCGGCGTGCGCTCCCCTCTGCCCTCATTATACAAGCATTTATTAACTCCGGTGCTCTCAGCCATTGACTGCCGCCTTGTCGACACGCTCGCCTCATGTAAATTCATTACCAGAACAGCTGGCAGGCCAACCCGCCCGCGCCAGCCTGGCCTGGGCACCCCCGGGCGTTCCATCAGCCTGCGGATCTCCCGCACGCGCACCCCGAGAAGTGTGTGAGCGCCTCCCAGGAGAGCAGGGCGCTATGCTCTGCCTACAGCACCGCGCACCCGTGGCACAGCCTGGAGCATGCTGAGCGCTGTTCTGCACTCCCCGGGCACAGCCCCATACCCCCCACACCCTCCCTCCCCAGCTGCTGTCCCATATCTCCAGGGCACGGCCCCACATCCTCCAGGAATAACCATGCATCACCTGACTACAGCCTCGAATCATCCGGGCACTGCCCCACATCTTGACATAGCTCTGCATCCCCAGTCACAGCCCTGCACCCCCTC
This sequence comes from Picus viridis, assembly GCA_033816785.1. NCBI lineage: Eukaryota > Metazoa > Chordata > Aves > Piciformes > Picidae > Picus > Picus viridis. The sequence continues at coordinate 11,892,781 of CM066591.1, read as the reverse complement.
GACATAGCTTCAACTCCCTTGGGGATGGCCCCACATCCCCTGCACACAGCTCTGCATCACTAGGGCAGAATACTGCATCATACAGACAGTGCCTGGCATCCCCTTGGCATGAGTCTTGCACATCCAGAACCAGCTCCACATTCCCTGGGTACAGCCCTGCATTGCTCAGGCACTGCCTGGCATCCCCTTGGCACAGCTCTGCGCTCCTCAGACACCGCTTCACATCCTCTGGGGACAACCATGCATCCCTCCAGGCACTGCCTGGCATCTTGCTGGCATAGCTCTGCATCGCCAGGGACAACCCTGCACCCCTCAAGCACAATCCCACACACCCCAGGCACAACCCCACATCTCCTGGTCTCTGCCCCACATTCCTCGAGCACAACCCAGCATCCTCCAGGATGGCATCTCTTAGGCATAACCCTGCACCACTGTGGCACAGCCCTATACCCTGCTAGGTGCTTCCCCATGCCTCCCAGTTTCTCCCCAGCTATCAGCCCCAGCATAGCCCTCCCCAGCCCCAGTTCAAAAGCTGGTGACGCTTTGCTAACTGACCAGCAGGGATCCACATGCTGGCGCATGCTGGCCGGGCACGGGTGGGGGTTGGCGGCAGAGCATCACCCGTGTGATGCTCAGCTGATCCCTGTGGCCTCCCGAAAAACTCATGATCCCACCGGGATTGGCCGGGTGAAGGCAGGGCAGCTCTAAGCCAGCATCTCTCCGGGAAGCTCATGGGGAGCTCACCTTCACCCCAGGGCTGGCTCGCTCAGACGAGCTGTTCCGCTGCCCCAGCTGGGCTCCAAACCAGTTTTGCTGCTCCCACTGGGTGATAAAATCAGTGCCTCCACCCCGGCTGGGGCCTTGCCCTGATCCAGCTGGCGTCCGTCTGTCCGGCCATCCCTGGGCCGCTCCATGGGACAGCTGCCAACTGGAGAAACTGAGGCACGCTGCAGTAGGGAGCACTGGCATGGCCTTGGGGGAACACCCCCCCGCCCCCCAGTCCTCCAGTATCTCCTTTCCAGCACGGTGCCGGTACCACTCACCTCTGCAGGTGCTACCATCCCCATGGTGTCTAGGGACACCGTGCTGTCTGGGGACGCCGTGTCAGCCCACAGCAAGGTGGGGCCACCCCACCCCCGGCACCCCTCCAGCTTTCACCCTCCTCCGGCCCCTCCCCAGCTGCTTTTCCCGGCAGGCAGATCTGTGTGGAAAAACAGGTCAAGTTCGGAGCCCGGCAGCAGCTCAGGGTCACGCCAGAGGTTGCCTCACCGGGGCGAGGAACCAAACCCCGAGATGGGGCAGGGAGAGGGGCTGGCAATCCACCACCTACCTGCCCTCGGGCAATGCTCGCTGCTTTCACCCCGCACAGCCGGCAGGGTGGGGGTTGCGGGGGCTGCAGGATGCCTGGGAGGCCACAGGGGAGGTCGGGGACCAGGCGATGTGCCACCCCGTCCCCGTGTGCCCAGCATGTGCCCAGGCACAGCGGCACAGGGAGTGTCTGGCATTCCCGGTGCCCGCTGGCTGCCTGCCTGAAGAGAGAAGGGGAGGAGGAGAAGGAGGAGGAGGAGGGGACAGCAGTGCCATCACTGTGTCCCTTTAACCCTTCCCCGTGACACCCCAAGCCCTGACACCCCTTCCCATGGTGCCACACATAGGGTTGGCATCCCTGATGGAGTGAGACCCCTGGCTCCCAGGGGTGGTGGTGGGCGGGTGTCCCTGCCCTGCAGCCCCCCGCATGCCCAGCGCAGGGCTGGGAGCTGGGAACGTGCCATCTCCTCTCCATCTGCTCCCGATGACGCTGGCGGGTTTTTGGCAGCGAAGAGCCTCCTCCGGCAGCGAGAGCAGAACCAGTCTGGCTGCCTGGTGGGACTGGAGACAAATAAACATGCCGGCAGCCGCCACGGGCAGCAACTGGGGCAGGGATGGGCTCCCAGCACCCCAAAATCCTTCTGTGGTTGCCCTCCTCATCCTCCAGCTGCTGGGAAATGTGGCACAGGCTGCTTTAGCCCCTTGGTTTCAAGCTCCACCTCGCGCCAACCCCAGCACCTTGAAAGGTCCCTAATGAGCATGAAGTGCCCTTCAGAGCAGATTGCCATTGAACTCAACCTGCACCAGCCGCCTGCTTTCAAAGCAGCTATTTTGAGCTCCCGGGCTCCCGAGCACTGGAACTAATAATTTATTACCAAATACGATCAGGCAGGAAGCTCCAAGCCTCTGGCAAATGGAGCGGAAAAAAACCACCCCCCCCCCCCCCCCCCCACCTTGCCAAAGCCTGGCAGGAGGTAGAGAGAGCTGGGAGAGCCCAGCAGCCTTCATCTTCCTCCCTGGGATGGATCTCAGCTCCACCATGCTCCCTCCGGATTGATCCTCAAGGGATTTTGGGGGTGATGCTCCTCGGCATGAGGTTCTCTTTATTTTTTCCCACCCCCTTGCTCACCGCCACCCCTTCTCCCCGCCTCTCTCGGCGCCTGGGAGCCGCATCCAGCTGCACGCTCCAAGCGGGAACAGCTGCTTTGCATGGATTTTCCATGCTTAATGGCCTCGCATTGTCAAGTCCCCCACTTGCGCTGCCTGAATGCGGCAGGCAGGAGGGAGGGCAGGCAGCCAGGGGCAGCACGTGCCCCGTGTCCCCTTGCCACACACCCTGTCACCCCCTCGAGAGTCGGCAGGCAGGGGGCCATGCAGCGGGGACCAGCTCCTCTCCCAGTGACATCTCACTGAACCACGGCACATCCAACACGCTCCATTAATTAATTAATTGATGGATCAGAGTAAGTGCTCCTGCCCTCGCCACCCAGGAGGTGGCCAGGCTCAGTGTCCCCAAGGATGGAGAGATGTAGGCACAACCTCTGTCCACTTTGGGGATCCTCGGGGCAGAGCCCAGATCCCTTCCCTGGTGAATCCTTCACCTTGCCCATCTCCTTGGAGGGGTCCAGATGGGTCCCCACGGGGTGAGGAGCACCTTGTTGGGCAGGGATGGGATCTGGGGCTCCCCAGTCATCCCAGCACAGCAGGAAGCATCCAAGCACACAGCACTATTTGCCGGCTGGGTCTCCATCGATCACTCCTCCATGGACCATTGATCTGGCAAACGACAACAAGCAAACTAATAAGAGCTCGTTTGGAGGGCACAGCGCTAGGGAGGGACTGGGACCAGCATGATGCAGGATTATTGTCCTCCCATCTTGGCCATCCCATGCCCAGCCTGACCATCTCCAGGTGCTTTCTAAGCCTACAGGAAATCTCAGTGAAGTATTTGCTTCAAAGCAACTTTCTTCCCCATTTCTGCCCCATCCAAAGCTCAGCCTCCACCTCTCACACCAGCTGAGGGCTTCAGAAATCAAATGACTGCAGCCAATGGGTGCTGCTGGGCTGCAAGCCCCTTTCTGTGCCACCCAGGGTGGGATGGTTGCTGCCCAGATCCAGGTACCAGCCACCTTCTGAGCCCTTTCCCAGCTTTGGGGGAGTGGGATATAGTTCCCACCCCTCCTTTTGGCATGAGCTGCTGCTGCTGCTGGGGACTTGAATGGCTATGCAGGATGCATGGGTTGATGCCAGGCATCACACAGCACCACTGGACACTGTGGGGGCTATTGAGCATCATATAGCAGAGTGCTGGCCACTACACTGGGCTATCTGGCATGGTGTGAGAGAGAGCTGGGCATTGCAGGGAGCTGCTGGGCATCATATGGGAAGGAGCTGGGCACTGCACAGGGCTACTTGGCATGGTGTGGGAGAGAGCTGGGCACTGCATGGTGCTCCTGGGCACTGCACTGTGCTTCAGGGCATAACATGGTGCTGCTGGGCACTGCACACCACTGCTAGGCACCACAAGGTGCTGCCAGGCATTGTTTGGTGCTGCCAAGCATTGTTTGGTGCTGATGGGTACTGAGTGGTGCTGCAAGGCATTTTTTGGTGCTCCTTGGCACTGCACAGTGCCGTTTGGCCTTCCATGCTGCTGTTGGGCATGGCGCAGTGCCATTGGGCACTGCACATTGCTGTTGGGCATCACACAGCGCTGCCAGGCATTGCATGGTGCCATTGGGCACTCCACGGTGCTGCTGGGCACTGCACAGTGCCGTTGGGGATTGCACAGTGCCGACACAAATTGCACAGCGCCATTGAGCAACACGCGGGCCAGATCCAGGCCTTTCCTGGCTCCACCAAAACTCTCTTGGCGCTAGCAGGGGGCACTGCAGAGGCTGGCAGCGGGCCGCCTGCCCATGCCCATGCCCCGTGCCCATCCCCGCGGCCATGCCAGCAGCTCGGTGCAGCCCCGCGGCGGGCAGCGCGGGCTTTGCCGTCAGCGGCACATTGTTCCCGGCGCGAGAAGCCCTTGCCCAGCAGATGGCAGGTATAACAAAGCAGCTTGCTGCGGCCAAGCCAATTATTTATCTAATTATGATTTACCACTTAACCACATGATCTTTCTGCAGAGTTGTGGGCAATTAAAACCGGGGTGATTATGTGGATTATGCAAATCGGCTGGAGCCGAGCGAATAAAATTGGAGATTAAGAGTTTCACGCAGGCTGGATCTTGCATGGGGCAGGTCCTGGTGGGGCAAGGGGTTGGCAAGCGGGGGTACAAGCAGGGCTTCGTGGGGCCACGACCTAGCTGAGCTATGGGGCAGGGTTAAGAGGTGCCAGGGCACGGCAAGGGGATACCTCCTGCAACCCTGTCCCCCTTTAGCAGAGCCAAGAGGGGCCCACAGCTCAAAGCTGCCCTTTGGCACGGGGGTGAGTACCCACAGGGGAACACCCCTCCCCCCGCATCACTGTGGATAGCAGCCAGTGCCAGGGATTTCCCAATGCCCACCCTGGATGCACCTCTAAAAGCTTGGAGGTGGGTAACACAGCGCAGCCCACATCCCTCACCCCATCTCTCACCCCATCCATGAGCAGCTAATGAAGGGCTCCGGGGGCAACGAGTATTAATAACGGGTATTAATAATGGGTATTAATAACACCGCCTGGCAGATTACTCTGCCCGCCCGGCTTGATATGAGATTTATGCACGGCGCGAACTCCGGAAATACAGAAGTATTAATGGTAATTCCTCGTGTCCTAGCAAAGGTCACAGGCAATCTCCATCAATCCCACTGTGCTGATGGCAAAGCCGGGGGGCTGGGAAGGATCGGGGGGGGGGAGAAGGGGGTCCCCGTGTGCACCGCAGCTCCGTGGTTTATCGCCGTGCAGATGGCCTGGTACAGGCCAGAGGGAAGGTTTTACCTTGGGATAAGAAATTAACGTTGGCAAACGGCAAATTTACTGCATGTATTTCCCTTTTCCTAATACCAGCACCATCTGCTAGCAATTGGTGCCCCTCGTCACCAGCTTTTTAGTTGCAAGATGCTGCCGAGGTCTTGGTGAGACCTTGGTGTGCTCCTCGCTCCTCACCCAGGAGCCCTGGGTCTACCATGAGATTCCCATGGGACAGTCTCAACACCACCTTGATAGTCCTCACCCTTTTCACAAACCCCACCAAGAAACAGGGGATTGGAAGCAATGCCCATGGAGCCAAATCGTGCCAGGGATGGACACAGCACGCTGCCAACACCACTGGGATGACTCTGGAAAAGATCAGCCTAAACCCAAGTCCAGGGGTTTGGGGACAAAGAGAGGAGATCCCTCTTCCCACATTGGGATTTAGTGTGATTTCTGTCAGTGATCCCACATGCTGGGGCCGAGAAGGGTGGTCGGTGCCCCCCATGCACACAGCATCTTCCCCTTTTCACCTACAGTAATCCTCAGCCTTTCCAGCAAATTATTAAAATTCACTTATATTTAATCTGCCTGCTGGAATTAATTGAATTTTTACGCTTGGCAAATGTCAGTGGGTGCACACAGCCTCCCGACGGGGACCCGGCTGCAGGTGTAGGGAGCACAGCCCTGGATTTGCACCCCTCTCCGGGGACAAAACCCACCCTGGCATGTGGGACAAGGTGCCCACGGAATCCATTGCCAACAGGAGGTGGGATGAATGGGTGCCAGCACCCTCCCAGCCGTGTGGCACACAACACACATCCCCCAAACCTCCCTCCTTCCGTTAAATGCTCCCCAAATCCTACAGGATTCCCACAGCAGCTCATTCATGGCTTTGGAGGGGCTGCGGGGAGCAACTCGCTTACCACTCCACACACTCGCTGGAGAGTGCCAGCATCCTGCTTGTTGCTGGGGTCCTCTGCTGGGTGATGGCAGCCTTCCTCCCCTCCCCATCATCCTCGAAAATTGCCAAAGAGTCTAATTTGCCTGCGGGAAGGCCGAGGGAAAAGAGCCTCTATTTTGCTGGTAATAAGCCCTCCAGACAAAGGCGGGATGAGCCATTCAGCGGTGGGAAGGGGAAGGGTCCAGCCCCATGCCGGGGGCTTTAGGGCAGGAAGAGGTTCCCTCCTGCTTCAAGAAGCCAGCACCAAGCTGTGACATGGCATCCTGGCATCACCCTGGGAGTAGCCAAAGCCCACGCAGGTCCTGAGCTCCTGGATGGGTGGTGGGATGGGAAACATCACCTGCCACCACACTAGGGACACTCCAGATCTGCAAGGTGGGACTGATACCCAGCTCCTGCATGGCCTCACTCCCCATTCCAGTGGGGACAGCCCCAGTCCCTGTTTGGGGACACTGTCCCCCATCCACTGGGGCTTCGCACTGAGATGGAGAAGTTCACGGTCGATGGAAGCAACGGGGGACCCCAGGCCCCAGCAGGCAACTTCCAAACTTGACTGGTGCTTGCCCCCTCCGCTGCCCGCCCGGGATTATCATAAATTAAGACGTAATTACTCCATGGAAATTTACAGCACAAAGCTGCGGCGCTAACAAGTGTGTTTGGCGGCACCGGGGGACACACAAAGCCCTATTGTCTGGCGGGCACCAAAAAAGCTGCTCTGCTCCCCAAAACCCTGCATCCTGGGCACTGGGATGAGGATGGGCATGGGGCTGGCAATGAAGATAAGGATGGGGATAGGGATAGGAAGGAAGGTAAGGATGGGGATAGGGATGATGACAGGAATGAGGATGTGGATGAGGACAGGGATGGGGATGAGAAGAGAGATGAGAACAGGGATAGGGATGAGGACGAAGACAAGGATAAGGATAGGGATTGGGAAAAGGATGAGGATGGGGTTGGGGACAGGGATGAGGATGGGGATGGGAATGGAGCGACTTCACTGCGGTCACCTGAGTGTCATACGTGTACCCCACATGCCACGGGGATGGAGAGGGGCATGGTGCCCAGAGAGGAGGGCCTGATTCCATAGGGATGAGTGAAGGTGTATGAAGGCTCATTGGCACAATGGGTGCCATCCTGCCCTGTGCCGAGCACTGCTGTGGCTCTGCTCCCACATGTCACAATGCCACTAACAAAGCCATCTCCTCTATTCCCTCAGCACCCAGTCAGCTCCCACCCATGGGTGCAGCACCCGGCACAAACCCCACCTCTGAAACCCCTTCCACCAACTTCAGCACATAAGAGGTTAAAAATAAATCCCCTGGCAACTTGGGAGGAGGGGGGACACACGACAAATGAAGGGGGGACCAGTGCCAGCGCTGGCATGTGTGTGCGTGTCCCCCACCTCCCCGGTGCCACCGGTGCTGCCACACTCCCCCAGCTGCCATACACATTAAAAAAAATCATAATCAATGTGGCAAAAGTGGGGGGAGGGGAACCAAACACCCCCAAAAAAACCCACCCAAAAAAACACCCAAGAACCGACACAACAACACAGTGTGAAAAAATTCAGGTGGCTAAAACAAAATCCAGCAATAAAGGAGCTGGGGATCCTCGCAAAGCTGGCTGTGCAATTAAGCAGTTTTCTGCTGTACGCCGATAATCACCTAATTATACTATTAATGACAGTTCAACCTGCTTGGAAATAAAAGGACATTCTTCCATAACAGGATGCCAGCTGTTTGTTACAGATGTCAAACATCTTTAAAGTGTTATTATTAAAAGAAGGGAGGGAAGGAGAAAGCTTGGCGAGGCAGAAATGCAGCCTCCTTCCCCCCACAGCCCCCCACCCCCCGACCCCTAACCCCAAAGCTCCTTGGAAGGATGGGGCGTGGGTGGGTTGGGACGTCCCCTGGGGAGGGTCGAGGTGTCATCCCCACTTTTTGCTGCTGGTGAAAGCAGCCGTGGGAGGGTTGTTGTGGTGGTGGTGGGGGGGGAGCATCTCTCCTGTCGACATTTGGTGCCATAAATACGCGGCGGTGGCTGGCGGCTGCGTTTAATTAGGCGAAACGTTTGGGAAATAAAGCTAAAAATTAATAATCAGAGGAGGCAGGGGGTGGCAGGGAGATGTACCCCACTGCCAGGCTCGGGGCACGGCTGGCCCCGTTCCCCTCTCCCCGGCTGCTGGCAGTGCCTCGAGTGCGGCTGCCACCGGCGGTGCCCACGCACGTGCCGCGGTGCTGTGCCAAGAAGGAGCGTCCCTGGCAGGTGCCACCAGCCGGTGCCAAGGGAAGGGAAAAGGCGGGGGACAGACGCACCGTAGAGAAAGGAAGCACCTGCTCTCCCCAGAAAACTCCAGTGTGGGTTTGGAGGTGAGTGATGCCTGCACCATCCCAGAGACCACCAGGCATCAGGGTCTGGCAGTGCTAGGAGGAGTGATGATGGGGGGCACGGTGGCAAGGAGGTGGCAGCTGTACCCTGCTTTCATCGTGGGCTGACCTCCCATTTGGATAATTACACCTTGCCTGCTCTCTGCTGGCAGCATCCACGCTGGCACTGTCATTCCCAGGTGGCAACTGGGTGCCCACCCACCATGGGGTGATGCCAGTGCTGGTGTTACACACCCACCAGCCTAGCCACCCGGCTTTGCACCCTGTCCTATATAGCTTCAGGCAAATCTGCCTTTAAAACCGTTGGCTTAGCCCAGGAATAAAGAGATTATGGAGAGGAGGGGTGGGAAGAAAAGAGAGAAAAAAGGGGGTGTCTGGGAATAATTTCCCTATTCCAAGCTGTGTGGCTACTGACATCCTGGCTCCCAGAGAGGCCCTGGCATGAGCAGGGTGGCTGTAGACAGGTACTGAATTTTGGGAGTGCCCACTCACCCACCTGCTTGCAGCTGAAGGGTCTGCGACCATGTCCCACGCCTGGCACTGGAGACCCAGCCCTGACCCTTGGCACACACCAGGTTGGCACCAGCCCCCACTTGCCAGACGGGACCCAGCAGGGAAAAACCATCTGGGAAGCGTCACCCTGAGCACAGGGTGATGGTCCCCCTGGTCTCCCCCTGCCAGCGTGCAGCCCTTGCCCACTGCCCCCCTTCCCCTCACTCCCCTCTTCCCTCCCCTTCCCTCCTCAAACCATCACGGGAAGGCTGGAAAGTGGTTGACATGGTTGCCATGGCAATCAAATTTAGGACTGGCAAGAGAAGGAGGAGGAGGGTGGTGGGGTGGGCAAAGGAGGAAGGCGGGAAGGCTTCCAGAGACCCCAGCACAGCCTGGACTCCCCTAGCATCACCCACCACCCCCTCACTACCCTACAATCATCACCCTTAAGCACCCCTTGCCCACACCCAGCAAGGATGAGGACAGGCAATCCCCCCACCCCCAACACCCAGCTGGGGGCTGACAAGAGCAGGGTTCAACCCCCAGCACCCCAAAAACCAGCCCGGGGGGAGACCGTCCCTACCCGGTGCTGCCAAAAGCCGACGATGACTCAGCCCCCGCGCCGGTGGCACCCACTGAGCAGGTGTTGACGCGGCATCACCCAGCTCCTTCCATCTGCTTTGATCCACGGGCTAAATACTGCCGGCCCGGGCATAAAAATAGGAACCATTTGGGAAGATCCTGAGTCAGCAGCATCCAGAGCTGGCACCCGCCACCAGCCTCCCCACCCCACCACTCTGAGGCACCCAGGAACTCCATCCCGTCTCACTGGGGTGCCCCAGGGGACCCTTCAGTGCCCCCATGTGATTTGGGGACACCACAAAGGGCTGTGTGCATTCAGGTGCCACCCTCACATCTGCTGGAGCAGAGAACCAGGCCCTCCAGGGATGCTCCATGTCCCCAAGGGGTGCCGCTGTCCCCAAAGGATGTTGCTTGTCCCCAAGGGATGCTGACACAAGCTATAGGGTGACAACTGCACCCACGTACCTCCAGGCAAGCCAGTCTCAGCATGGTTCCCATATGTAGTGGTGAAGAATGGGGTCCCCTCCTTGGCCCCCATTCTGAACTATGTTTGATTCTGGGTCCCCACCATGGCTGGTGTTCCCTCAGCCCTGTTGCACATCCCCAGCCCCACAACCAGAGGGATGTAGGGGACAGCAGCATTGGTGACCATGACCAGAGTGATGCAGGGGGCAGACATGTCAGTGACCAGAGGGTCATGGGGCAGAATGCATCAGTGACCAGAGCAATGCAGTTGACCCAAGTGTCAGTGACCATAGAGATGCAGGGAACAGAGCATCAGTGGCCAGAGGGATAAAGGTGACAAGAGCTCCACTGGCCAGAGGAATGCAAGGAACACAGAGAAGCCAACCAGATCCTGTGCCAGCTGAACCGGGAGAACAAGCCACTGAGAAGTGTGTGACACGGGCCACGACCAGGCTGTCCCCGAGGCGGTGACAGTCCCCAGCAGGACTCGCGCCGCTGAGTCACCACCACCAGCCCAGCGCTCACCAAACCACTGCGAGTCCACGGCGGCGGCGGGGTGGGGGGAAGGTTCCCAGCTCCATCTGCTCCCAACCCGACCTGGCCCACCAGCATCTCCCAGCGCCGCAGCAGCTGCCGCCGGCGATTTCACTCCTTGCCAGCGCCTCCAGCATCATTCCCCCTAATTGCTGGAAATCTCACAGCCTGACACTTCCACGCTCCTCTCTTTCTCTTGCCTTTCTCCTCCTGATTTTTATTTTTTTCCTTTCCCCTGAGAGGTGGCTGGAAAGCCACGAGCCAGCCAGTACACGGTTTTCCAGGGCACGGGAATTGGTGCATTAAGGGGCAAAGCCAGAAGTTTAAAGCAACAGGAGCTGCTGCCAGGAGCCCCTGTTCGACCCGAGCCTGCTAAAACTGGAATTTAAGGGGCAAAAAAAGCCACCCCCTATGCTGTCTGCCGTACACCTGCAGCCTTTGAGATATCCCCGCTGCAGGCGACATCACTGAAGATGAGCAAGCAGTGAGAAGCAGCAAGCCCCAGGCAAGGGACTGGTGTCCTGGTGGGGGGGACAGGGAACGGGACCCCTGTGGCCGACAGGGAGCAGGGCACAGCGTAGGAGAGTGCTGGGAGTGAGCAGGGTGCCGCCGGCAAGCAGGTCACCCATGTCTCCGCTATGACACAACCCTGGGGAGGGAATGTCATACCACAACCCATCCCAATGAGGCGGAGAGCCCCCAAGTTCAACCCTTCGCCGCCCTTCCCGGGTCGCACTTCGGCGCAGGCGCGCTCGGGCAGAGCCGCCTGTAACAACTGCCACATGCAAAAGCCATTTCCTGAAACAAACAACCTTCCGCGGGGAAACCGCCACAGGGGGCCACGGCCCCCAGGAGTGGGGCCCTGTTGCCAGCCCCCTTGCTTCTCGGAGCGCACCCTGAGCCAGCCCCCAGTTCGCAACCTAAGCGCATATCACGAGAAGGTCCCCCCAGAGCACCGAGAGCTCCCACTCGGAGCTCCCAAGCCCAGGCTTGCAGCCGGAGCGTGCACCCTGAGTGTGCACCTCCAACATGCACCTTCAGTGTGCACCCCAGGAGCACCTCAAGCTCACAGCCCAAGCGCACCCCAAGTCTGCAAACCAAGAGCACCCTGAGTACACAGCCCAAGCTCACAGCCCATGGCTGCATCCGGAACGTGCACCCTGAGTGCGAACTCCAAAGTGCACCCCAAGAGCAGCACCCTGAGCTCACAGCCTGAGTCTCCTGAGTGTGCACCCCAAGCGTGCACTCCAAACATGCACCCTGAGTGTGCACCACGCAAACACCTCGCTCAAGCACCCTGAGCTCACAGCCTGAGTCTCCCGAGTGTGCACCCCAAGTGTGCACCCCAAATGTGCACCAACTCTGCACGCCAAGAACACCTCCAGTTCCCATCCTGAGCTCCCACCCCGAGCTCCTCTCCTGCATACACATCCTAAACAAGCACCCCGAGTGTGCACCCCAAATATGCACCCTGACCAAGCACCCCAAGCTCATACCTGAAGCTTGCACCCCAGCCCCTGTCACCACTGATGATCTCAAAATCCCCCCACCCCCCAAGAGTGGGGGGTCCCCCTCCTTTGCCAGCATCCACAGGGGCTGGTGATGCCAGTTGTGTCGGGCACTGCAAACTTTGGTGCCCTAAGTCCCTGCGTCTGAGCAGCAGTGAGGCTTTAAGTGGGGACCCCCACCCACCCCAAAACAACGCACCCAGAATTTCATCACACCCCTCCTCAGCCAGAACTGTCCCCTCCACCTCCTCGGGGAGGGGGACCAACCCCCAGGGTGAGGGAGTGGCAGCAGGAGAACAGGGGAAACCCAAGCACCCCAAAACCTCTCAGAGCCTTGCAGTGCTGTGCTGGGGCTGCCTATCTCCCCCTTCCCCCCCCCCCCCCCCAGTAAAGATTGCTGGACCCCAAAACGCCCTATTAGGTGCTGGGAAAAAGTAACTTCACCCCCAAATTCCCCTCAATTGTTGCTGACTGGGGCAGACAAAGGGGTGTCCCCAGGGTGGGGGGGGACCCGCAGGAAGACCCCGCAGTGGGGGTCAGCAGTAGCATCGCTTACCTGGTAAGTAATAAAGAGGTGGTTTCAACCCAAACATGATTTATGTTACAGTTCCATTGCGGCCAGGGGGAAAAAATAGATAAAAAAATTAAAAATAAAAGACCCAAGGTGAAGAGGATGTGTCAGGAAGCAAGGGGAAAAAAAAAACACACACCAACAAAACACAAAACCAACAACCAAAAAATTATTTTAAAAAAAAGGAAAAAAAAAAGAAAAAATAAAAGAAAACAAAAAAAAACCAAACAAAAACACCCCAAAAATTAGCACCGAGCCACACGGAGGGGGTTGGAAAAATAAACCAGAGGCGAAAAAATACGGTGGAGCGGGGAGAAGGAGGAGGAGGAGAAGGAGGAGGAGGAGGAGGAGGAGGAGCGGCGGGGGGGGAATCAAGTGCGTGGGGGGGGGGAGGAAAAATAAAAATTGAAATAGCAGCGAGCCCAGGGCGCCGGCGGAGGGGTGACGGTGGCGGTGGCGGCTGTCACCGGCGGGGCTAGGGCAGAAGCGTGGCTGCCACGGTGTGACGCCTTCCCGCGGGGGGTGTTTCTTGCCGTTTAAGCCCCAAGCTGCCAGTCGCAGCCACACAAAAAGCCAGCGAGGACGAGGAGGAGGAAGATGAGGAGGAAGATAAGGCGGTGGGACCCTCAGCGTTGCAGGGAACACATTCCCTAAGCCAGCCGGAGCGGTGGGGTTCCCCAGCACGCCCCTGGAGAAGGGTGCCGGTAGCGCGGGGTGGGCGACCCAGGCGGGGGTTGCGAGCCGGTGTGTCTGTCCGTCCGTCTGTCCGAGCGTCCCGAGGCGAGCAGAAAAGCCCAAGCTCCCCGGGGCTGCGCCAAGGCGGGCGGGCGAGAGGCGGCAGACTTGCCCCTCGATCAATTTTCATGCAAGAATCATTATCGGTAAATTGGAAATCTGGCTCCTTGACAGCAGATTTGTCTCCCCTAATGAAGGGGAGCGGGCAGGAGAGCGGCAGGCAGCTGCTCGCCCGGCATCCTCCTCCTCCTCTCCTCCTCCTTGCCTCACACTGCCCTGGCCTTCAGCCTCCATCCCTGGTGTTTTGGGGAAGGTGAGCCCCGGGGTACCCCACCAGCTGGGGATGGGAGGGCAGGAGAAACCTTCATCCCCCTCAAGCCTCCTCCTCCTCCTTCTCCTCCTCGACAGACTGAATAATTTTCTTCCCTTTTTATTTATGTTAAGATCTTTTCTGAGATGCTGTTTTCAAACAGCTGCTGATGGCTCAGAGTTGGGGGGACGACGACACACAAACCAAATAAAAATAATAAAAATAGAAAAGCCAAGCCCCCAAGTCGCTTAAGGAGGAAAATTCAGAAATAAACCAAGGAATAACCCAACTTTGCTGCTTCACAAAAGGCAGGAGCAGGGAGGCTTCATGCCCCAGCCCCTACATGGGGAGATGAGGGGGACCTCCCACACCTTTCTGCACCCCCAACTCCACACCCCACCCCCAGCCAACCCTGCTCGCCCCAGGGAAGGGGGTTTGCAATCAGCCACCCGATAGGATCTGCCCCATTCTCTCTCTGCTGCTGCATTAGCAGATCCGGGAAGACATGCTCGCAGGCAAATAGGGCTAATAAATGCTATTAGGGGGAGAGGGAGGGAGGCTGGAGAGATCCTGGCTGCACCATAGTAACGAGGGCCCGGCTTAATTTGCTTGAAGCAAACGATCAGCCAAGGCAGGGTGGAAAAGGAGGGGGAAAACGGCGTGCGCGCACTCGCTCGCATGGGCGCGCTGCTTAGGGGGCGCGCTTAAGGAGCTCGTCCAGGCACTTCCACGCGTGCTGATCCCACCCCCCTTCCCCGTACTCCTCCAGCCCTTCTCCCTCCTCCGGCCCTTCTCGTCCCAAACTGCAGCCCTGCTTTTAACACCAAAGTTCACCCAGGCGACGTGCGATATCTCACCCCTGCAAGAGAAGCCACATCCTGTGTGATAATGGCCAACCCTTCCAGCAGCTTAAAGATACAGGCCATTCCCTGCGCCTCCCTGCGGGGGGACACGACTGAGCGGGGGTCCCCCTATCACCTCAAACCCATCCGGCCTCATGGAGGGGAGGTCAAGTATGGTGCATGCTGCAAGAGAGCAGGAGGGTCTTGCAAAGAGAAAGGGGCTTCTGGCTGCAAATGCATGCTTGTGCATCTTGCATGCACACATGTATGCACTCGCATGAACTTGCATACACACACGTGTGTAAGCACACACATATATGTAACACATGCACACATGTGTGGGCACATGCACAATTTGACCTGAACTCCCCAGGACCCCATTTGGCAAAGCCAGAGCTGATGAAAACCCCCACCCTCCTCCTCCTCTCTCTTCCTCCTCCTGCCCACTTTAAATGCCTCTTTTCTAATTCCAGGTTGGGGGATTATTATTATTATTATTATGATGTCTTTTTTTCCTTCCTAACCTACATCTGTCAAGACTGGCACTGGGAGTATTTCTGTCCTGTCCCTTGAGTCATCACTTGCGTCCTGCTGCCTCTGAGGCTGCTCCCCTGCACCACTGAGCTCCCAGCCGTGGGGTGCTTTTTGAGTGCTGGGTACTGTGTGCTGTTGCTCCATCACTGCTTCCCCACCTCTCCAAGCCAAAACCCCTCTCTGCACACCAGGAAATGTCACTTATGGGAGTGACAAAATATTATGTGGGTGACACAGGCCCAGGTACCCCAACCCTAATGCCTCCCCTTCCCCTACACAGCGTGGGTGCAATAAGGATCCCCCCACCAATCCTTTGCCATCAAGGCTGTGGGGTCACCACTTCACCCAATTCCCTCTGAGACCCTCTATCAGCACCCTATACTTTCTAAGGGGTTGAATTTTATGCACTCACAAGCACTGGGGGACCCCCCTTTACTCCCCCCTCTTTACTCCCCCCATCCCTGCTTCATGGCATGAGCTGTAAAAATTAATTTGCAAACATGTCATTACACAATAGCTGTACAGGCAATAAACCTGTAATTACAGGAGGCTGGGGGAGCGGGCAGGCAGGGAGGGAGGGCAGGTTGGCAGGGAGGGCAGGCAGGGAGGGCAGGCAGCTCAGGCTTTAGGGTTTTGCCTCCCCCCATCCCCCCTGCTCCCTTTGTTCATTATGCAAACGAGAATTGCTTCACTCCTGGAAGTTGGGATCTACTTCAAAGGGGCACTCTGCCCACGCTGCCTGCCAAAAAAGCCCCAACATCCCCAGTATCCACCACCCAGCACCCCAAACCGGGACATCTCCCCCCGCCACCTCTCCCCGTTGCTTTGCCGCAATGGGGAAACCGAGGCACAGCTTGGGAAACCGGCTCGAGCCTTTGCAACATCGGCCCAACCGAATTATCCGCCACCCTCCTCCTCCAAGGCTGTCCCCACTCTGCATGCACGTCCCGGCAGCCAGCGTCACCCTGCCTCAGTTTACCCACTTACCCACCCCGGGGCAGACGGGACAGCAGCAGGGCACCAGCGGGAGACACCCGCCTGGCCACCCAGCAGCCAGCCAGGCTCTGCCACGCCTCGCCTTGCCCTTCGTTAGCGGGAGAGCTTGACGAGCCTGACCCACTTCCCCGAGCGCCGGGAGGATTAATTGGTTCCTTGCTCGCGCGAAGCCGCCGGGAGCTGGGGCAGGTGCCAGGCGGGATTAGCAAAGCATGAGAGAGCAGCTCGCGGGGCTGGCTGGGCAAGCGCGCCGCCGGCCCTACCCACGCCAAGCGAGCAAGATGGCAGAGGGGCACAGCGCGCCCCCAGCTCACTGGGCTCCAGGGTATCCTTTGCCACAACAGGATCCTCACCTCAGGGATACCCAACTTCTTTGGGGATGCTCAACCTCCTCATGGGGGCTTAATCTTCTTAGAGATGTCCAACCTCCTTGGAGTCGCTTGACCTCCTTGGGGGTGCTTGACCTCCTCAGGGATGCTCAACCTCCTTGGGGGTGCTCAAACTCTTTGGGAATGCCCAGCTTCCTTGGGGATGCCCAAGTTCTTTAGGGATGCTCAACCTGCTTGGGGACGCCCAGCCTCTTTGGAGACATTCAACCTCCTTGAGGTTGCACAAACTCCTTGGGAATGCCCATAGTCCTAGGGAATGCCCAGCTTCCCTGGGGGTACTCAAACTCCTAGGAACGCCCAATCTCCTTAGGAGTGCAAAATCTTTTTGGGAATGCCCAGCTTCCTTGGGGATGCCCAACCTCCTCAGGGATATTTGACCTCCTCAGAGATGCTTAAGTTCCTTGGAGATGCTCAACCTTCCCATGAGCATGTTCTCAAGAAATGGGCCACATCCCATCCCTACCAGGATGTCCACACTCAAGGAGCCCACTCGAGGGAAACTGAGGCATGGTTGCTCTCCACCAGCCAGCAGTGGGCTCCACCACATGACCTGGCACCCTCAAAGCATCCATAGGTGGAGATGCATGAGGAAGAAGAGGTGCGAGCGGGCCACCTCTTGCCGTAAATAAGTGGCTCAGCGATGATTTCCTGCTCTTGTTGACCTTTGACTATGCAGAATAAAGACATAAATCCATATTTTAAACCCATCTGAGCGCCAGCCAGACCCACAAAGCCATTTCCAGCCTGCGATTTGGACGGGGCAGTGAGCAGGAAAGCGATGGTTTCTCGAGGTGACATTCCCCAGGAGGGAAATGAAGTGTTTTATTTGCAGATATATAGGGCACGGTCGTTCCTTCACTTCCCTTTCCCTCCGCCCTCGGCTCATAAATAAAACATACGGCCGCGTAACCGGCTAATTACGGGAGGATGGCAAAACCCCGCCGGTCGCTGGGAAAAGAAATCGGCTTTTTAATCAGCCCGCTTGCCTCCCCATCTAACTTAAAGAGAAACGGGCATTTCGGGTGGCGGGATGGAGCCGAGACTCTCCGGCGGCTCACAGGCTCCTGCCGGGGTTTTGCACCCCTATCCCTCAAGGCTGGGTTCTGGGTTGGGGTTGGGAGATTTCAAACTGCTTCTTATGTTGTTTTTTTGTCTGTTTTTTCCTTTCTCTTTTTTTCTTTTTTTTTTTTTTTTTTCCTTTTTTTTTTTTTTTTTATTATTATTATTATTCCCTGGCTGGGAAAAGGATGTCTTTGAAAAGTCTAATTGTTCCTTACACATTAGATACATTAATGAGGTCTCTGATCAAGCGGCTGGCTCTCCGGCAAGGAGGCTTCAAGTAGCAATTTTCCATTTGTGTTTCAAATTTTAATGAATGTTCCTGTCTCCGGCTGCGATGCGCGGTGATAATCCGTGCGGCTCGGGTCAGCGCCGGAGCAGGGGCTGCCGCGCGGGAGGGCTTGTACAAGGGTTTGATTTCTTTGGGGAATAGTTCATACAAAAAATGGTAATGGCACAAGACAAGTCTTCCTTCCCCCTCGGCTGCCACAGCCCGAGAGCTACAAATCAGAGGGTTATTATTTCTTTCCGATGTCCCTAAAGTATCCTATATCTTTAGCGGGAGAGTAAAGTTCAGCCCTGATAAGATTGCGGCGCTGGGTGAGACGCGCTCTTCCTCTCCTCCTGCCTCCCCCTTTTTTTTTTTCCCCAACCCCCTCCCACTTCCTTCTCCCTCTCCATCCCTCCCTGTGGCGGTCAGAAGAGTGTCCCTACGGCCACCAACTCACCCGTGGATGGGTTCCTCCCCATCCGAAGGCCGGATCTGGAACCCACCTCGCCAGGACAAGCTTTTCATAACCTTGTTTTGGCATGCCTGCCATTAACTTAATTTAACATCCATATTGCCGCTACTTAATTAAATAGATGAACTCATTTTACATTTGCAAGTCTTAATTCATCCTGAACAAAATTGGCCGTGTTTCGTTCTTTCTACGCTACCAGCTCCCCGGAACAAATGACTGCCTTTTGTAGTTAACTGCTAGTACAGGTTAAAAGCTAATTAGCAGCCCGGGTTGGGTGTTAACTTCCTTATTTATCACCCGGCGCCACTCGATTAGCGAGGGGGCGAGGGCTTGGCGCTTCCTTCTCCCTGCCTGGGCCCCCGTTTCTGCTGGGGTGGTGCTTGCACCCCTCGGGCAACGGTGCTGGATGCGGGCACTTGGGTGCAGGGATTGGCACATGGTGCCCGGGGCATGGCACACAGTGCACGGTGTTTAGGACATGACACTTGGTGCAAGGGCACATGGTGCACAGTGCTTGCTGCTGGGCACATGGGACATGGTGTTTGAGGCATGGTGCTCAGCACATGGCATATGGTGCTCAAGTGCCTAAAACTACTACACACGTGGTGCTCGGTGCATGGTGCACAGGGCTCAGTGCATGCTGCATGGTGTTCAGTGCATGGCACATGGTACAGGATGCTCAGTGCTTGCTGCTCGGTGCATGGCATGTGATGAATGGTGCTCGGTGCCTGTTGCATGGTGCTCAGTGCGTGTTGTTTGGTTCATGATGCATGACGCCTGGTGCTTGACACATCAGGCACTGCAGCACCCAGCCATCACCCAGGCACCCCAGGGAGCACTTCTCCAAACCCACTATCCTGCCAAGCCATCTTGGGCTCTGCCAATCTCAGCACAACCTCCACACAGACATCTGGGGAGAGGCCACTGTCCCCATTTTTAACAGCACAGCTGCAGTGCTCCCACCCAGAGTGCCCACACCAACTGGCAATGCCTCAAAGCTGCCGGTGGGAAATCACACTGAGGTTCCCCACGTCCCACCTATGCAGGCTGCAGCACGGCATGGCATGGTGCTGGCTGCAGTGGGGGGCATGGCAGAGCCGGGGAACATTAGGGGGCCCACTGGGGGACTCAGGGTGACCCGTTGGTGGTGCAGGCAATGCTGAGCCTGGCAGGAAGCCGCTCCAGGAAGGCTCATCTGGTTTGACTAACAAATTGCTAACTGCCTCCCCCGAGGCAGGTGGAAGGAAACAAGCTCTGTGGCTGTAAACAACCCCCCATGGCCCCTCGCTTCCCACCCCCGGCCCCCCACAAACCCTCTCCCCAGCCACCAGCCAGAGGCAGGCTGAGACAGGAAAGTGCTTGTGAAACACCCCACAGTGCTCTGACGCAAGCCCCTGGCGGGGTGACGGGAACCCCCAAGCCCTTGAGGACACTAGCACCCCAGGCAGGCTGTGAGGTGATGCAAGCCTTGTGCCAGTCCCAGCTGGCCCTGTGGGACAACACCTCACCGGCGCCTGCCACACTGCCCTGGCTGCTGGCATGACTCAAGGGGACAAGGTGACAGGGTGAGGTGGCCAAGAGCAAAGCCCGCCATGCTGAGTGACACCATGGTCCCCATGACACCATGAGCTGGCAACAGGAAAGGGTGCACTCCAGAGGACTTTGTGTCTGGGTGAGGAGATTTGGGCACTGATGTCAATCACCATCACTGTCACTGGTGCCGTGGCAATGGCGGTGGTGCCATGGCAGTGGTGTGGGGACGATGCGGTGAGAGGGGACCGATAGGCATCTGCCTGGCCCAGTAAACCGATCTGCTCCCGCCTGCTGAAATAACAGTGAGAGGAGGCAGCTCCAGTTACTGGCAGTGCCAAGGGCCGGCTGGGTGCCAGGACCCTTGGCCAGGGGCCAGGCAGCTCTGCAGGCATCAAGCGAGGACCCCCATCTTCCCTCCTTTCTGCTGTCATGACCTGAAGCTGCTCATCCCGCTCCCCAGCATCACCACCCCACTGAGCTCCACACCCAGTATTTCAGGTCTGGCACCCAAGCTGGCGTCTTCGGAAGCCAGCGGTCCCAGGGGACATCACCCTTGCCCGGGGCCACCGCCATGGGTATGGCACCAGCGTAGGAGCAGGAATAATTTCCTCCCTGTGGCATGCGGGGTGATCCTGAGTGGTTTCGGCTGCATCCTCCCAGCACGGAGGGGTCATCTCTGGGATGAGGAGCCACCTTGGCCAAAAGCAAAGCCTGAAAGATGGATCTGGACCCTTTGCAAGGTGGGATAAGCAGTACTGGGTCCCACCAGGACCCCATCCCAAATCCTTGCCATGAGCAGGTGCAATACCAAACCCCTCCAGGAACCCATCCCAAACCCTCTCTCTATTAGCATAGCAGTACCAAACCTCTCCAGGACCCCAATCCAAAGCCTTGCCGTTAGCAGAAATGAAGGAGCAGGGCCATAAGGGGTGCGGGCAATAGCTCACAGCCCTCTGTGCTGGCGAGATAAATAGCCCCAGCAGCGCCAAGCTGTAGCGGGCCAGAAGCTAATAGGGGCTGTCAGGGCGGTTTAGAGGAGCGGAGCATCGTTTCGGGGCCCGGCTGGGAGGACACGGAGGGGAAGTGACAAGGAAGCTGAGCAGAAAGCGACAGGCAGTACACAAAGAGCATGTCCTCTGTAAGTGGCGATAAACCTTGGGTAAAAAAAAAAAAAAAGAGAGAGAGAGAGAGAAGCTAAATCAGTTGTTTAGCCGATGTACCACATGCTGACAGGGCAAATGTGAAGGCTTTTATGGCCACATGGGTTTTCATTTGCAGTTATTCATAGCGGAGCCGGGCGCTTTATCTCACTTTACATTATGTGCAACCACAATGCAGACACTTGCACCGCACCGCATCGCCTCCCTGGAAAATATTAATATGTAAATGTCAGCTCGGGAGGGCAGCGAGGGGAGCGGCGAGCTGCAGAGATAACACCTGGCCTGCAAGGCGGCGGGGGAGCAGGACCCCCAGCCTGCACCCCGTGGAGCAGGGGGAGGATGGGGCACAGGCGTGTGTGGGAACGGGCGTGCACACGCGTGCTCAGCGGGGACGGAGCTGCTGCAGGGTGGGCTGCAGGAGGTGTCTGTGGAGTGTTGGAGGCGTGCACACGTGTGTGCACAACAGGCACCTGCTGCAGAGCTGGTACCTCTGTGTGTGCTCAACAGACTCTGTAGAGCTGGATATATGTGTGTGCATGCACACACATGTGCTCAACAGACTCTCTGCAGAGCTGGGCACCTGTGTGCATGCACATACATGTGCTCAAAATACTCTGCAGAGCTGGATATATGTGTGTGCATGCACATACATGTGCTCAACAGACTCTCTGCAGACCTGGGTACCTGTGTGTGCATGCACATACATGTGCTCAACAGACTCTCTGCAGACCTGGGTACCTGTGTGTGCATGCACATACATGTGCTCAACAGACTCTGCAGAGCTGGGTACCTGTGTGTGCATGTACATACATGTGTTCAACAGACTCTGCAGAGCTGGGTACCTGTGTGTGCATGCACATACATGTGCTCAACAGACTCTGCAGAGCTGGGTACCTGTGTGTGCATGCACATACATGTGCTCAACAGACTCTGCAGAGCTGGGTACCTGTGTGTGCATGCACATACATGTGCTCAACAGACTCTGCAGAGCTGGGTACCTGTGTGTGCATGCACATACATGTGCTCAACAGACTCTGCAGAGCTGGGTACCTGTGTGTGCATGTACATACATGTGCTCAACAGACTCTGCAGAGCTGTGTACCTGTGTGTGCATGCACATACATGTGCTCAACAGACTCTGCAGAGCTGGGTACCTGTGTGTGCAGGCCCATACCTGTGCTCAACAGACTCTGCAGAGCTAGGTACCTGTGTGTGCAGGCCCATACCTGTGCTCAACAGACTCTGCAGAGCTGGATATATGTGTGTGCAGGCACATACCTGTGCTCAACAGACTCTGCAGAGCTGGGTACACGTGTGTGCAGGCACATACATGTGCTCAGCAGCCTCTGCAGAGCTGGGTACCTGTGTGTGCATGCACATACATGTGCTCAACAGCCTCTGCAGAGCTGGGTACCTGTGTGTGCATGCACATACATGTGCTCAACAGACTCTGCAGAGCTGGGTACACGTGTGTGCATCCACATACATGTGCTCAACAGACTCTGCAGAGCTGGGCACCTGTGTGTGCATGCACCTACATGTGCACAACAGACTGTGGAGCTGGGTACACATGTGTACATGCACAGACATGTATGTGCAACATACATCCTCTATAGATGAGGACAAGTGTGTGTGCAGAACACATATCCTCTGCAGAGCAGGATGCACACGTGTGTGCACATACACGTGCAGGGCATACACTTTAAGCCAGGATGCATGCATGTGCATGCACATACATGTGCACAACCTTCTCTCTGCAGAGGAGGATGTATGTGTGTGCACATACACAACATACATCCTCTGTGGAGTGGAACACGTGTATATGTGCTCACACAGCAACATAAAGCTCTGCAGCATGTGTGTGCATGCACATGTGAGCAGGGCATACACCATAGAGCAGGGTTCATGCGTGTGTGTGCTTACACATGCGCATGCTTGCACATGTGTGTGTGCTTACATGTGTGTGCGCCACATACACCCTCTACAGAGTAGGATGCATGTGTGTGCACATCCTCAGAGAGGGATGCCCATGTGCACACACACAATCACACATGTGAGCACAACAGAAGAACACCCTTTGAAGAAGGGGATGCACATGTGTGCATGCACACACAGAGGTCATCTCTGCAGAGCATGCTGTATGCACACCACCAGCACCTCCACAGAAGCGCATATGACCTCACCTGTGTGCACACACATCCACATGCCACACCTGCATCAAGGAGTTCGTGCCCATCCATGCCCATCCATCCCCACCCATGCTCTCCAAAGCTCACCCATGCCCATCCACCAATCCTCACAGCACAGAGACCCCACATCCCCCACGTCCTCACTCCGTGCCCATCCCAGGGGATGCATAGTGAGGCCATGGGCCGTGGCTGAGCGTTGGTGGTTTTTGGGAGCCTGCCTTGCCCAGTCGAACTGAGCCGGCTCGGCATGCCAGCGCCTGCAAAGCCCCAGCCGGGCAGCGCTCCAGCCATGCCTGCTGTTCCTCGGCTCCGTTCCTCTCCCAGAGCCTCCAGCCCCGGGGGTAGTGCCAGACTGACAGCCTGGAGGCTATTTATTCGCAGGCAGAGGCAGCGGGAGCTGCTGGCGGATGCAGGCGCCTTTGTCCTACAGGGAAGTTTGCTTCAGGGCTGCCCCCCATTGCCCCCTCCCTCAGCCCCTCTTACTGCCTCCACACCCCATTGCATCATCCCAATCCACAGAGGCATCCCAGCCCCGATGCCCAGAGTGCCATGGCAGGACTTGGCACAAGTCCCTGGCATGCAGGGATGTCCCCCCCCCCTCCCTGGCACCCCCTTGACATCACCCACCAAGGGTCTAGAGGTGGCACCCCAAAGGTGGCTGGGGGCAGGAAGAGGGTGGGCACCCAACCCTGAGCTTTGACACCCAGCACCGTGCCAGGTACGGTGGGGGTCATCTCCAAAACGTGCCCCCGCTTTGGTTGTTACCAGGATAAGTACTGGCAGCCAGCACTGGCACAGGGACAAGCCTGGGAGGGAGCTTGCCCCCAGCACCTCGGGGAAGGGAACAATCCCCGGGCATTTCTTTTTTGGCAGGCCATGGGTGCCCCCCTCTCTGAACTTCCCCGGCCCCCTCCTCCCTGTCGTCCTCCCGCGCTCGGGCGCAGGGATACAATTAAATCAGTGTTCTGCTAACAATCTGCCGGCTAATAAGACATTTTCCTCCCTCTCCCTCCTCCCCCCACTCCACCCCAATCCGTGTGTGATGGGAGCGCTTTGATATGAGAGTGGACTCTAATGGGTTCGGTGTAAGGGAGCCTTAATTTATTACGTGCCTGTAATTGATGTTTGTATAAAGTAGCTCTTACAGCTCCTCAGAGCGGGAGATGAAAAGCAATCAGTCAGCCATTTGCCTCCAAAGGAAGGAGAGAGGAGAAGACAGACAGCGAGAGAGAACCAGACATACTCATCAAGCCTGGAGAAAAACCCAGAACGCCAAGGAACAAAACAAAATCCCCCACCCCGTGCAGCCTCGCCAGCAGCTCCAGCACTGCTGGGCATCACCACCAGTATCCCTGGGTACTGCTGTCAGCATCTCTGTGCACCACTGCCAGCATCCTCCAGTACTCCCACCAGCATCCTCCAGTACTCCCACCAGCATCCTCTAGTACTCCCACTAGCACCTCTAACTACCACTGCAATCATCCCTAGGTACCACTACCAACATCTTCTAGTACCCCTGGCAGTATTCGTGGGTACTGCTGCCAGCATCCTCCAGTACCCTCACCAGCATCCCCAGGTACCTTCACCAGCATCCCAGTACTCCCACCAGCATCCTCCTGTACCCCATCAACATCCCTATTTTCCACTGCCAGTATCCCTAGGTACTGCTGCCATTGTCCCTGGGTAGCACTACCAGCATCTTCCAATACACCCACCAAAATCCCTGGGTACCTTCACCAGCGTCCTCCAGTACCCCCAAGAGACTCCCTGAGTGTCACTGCCAACAACCCTGGGTACCACCCCAGGGTACCCCCAACCAGCATCATCCAGCATGCCCACCAGCATCCCTGACTACTACCCCTGGGTACACCCACCAGCATCCCTGGGTACTGCTCCTGGGTGCCCCCACCAGCATCCCTATTTCCCACCACCAGCATCCCTAGCTACCACTCCCTGGGTACTCCCCCACCCCAGTGCTCCCTGGGCCACATCCTGCTGGGAATGCTGGGGTCAGGCAGCCTTGTGGAGCCGTGCCAGGGCAGGATGTGGCCCACTCCCACGCCAGCAGCAGGCAGAGGGCTGATGAAGCGAGCCAGGCTGCGGCAGCCGGTGCTGAGCCGCTCTAATGACGGCGGGCGCTGGGCTGTCACGTGCCAGCCGGCGCTGGCTGGGGAGCCGTACGTCACTGGCCCCAGCAAACAAAAAAAAATCGGTGCTAAATTGAATCAATCCATCTTGGAAATGGCTCTTGTCAGCCAGTGTCAGGGAGAGCGTCTGCGGGAGAGGGATCAGGCGGGGGCAGGCCAGCGAGGGCCAGGCGGTCGGCACTGATGCCATGGCACTGCTGGCTTTCTCTTGCCCCCCCCCTCCCCGTGCCTACTGGCTCAGTTTGGTGGGTATAGGGGTCCTGAAGCTGCTACAGCTCTGCTCAGCAGGATGGAACTCCCATCCAGCCGTGCTTCAGTTTTCCACACCGGATATCCCATGCCCTGTTACTACCTCCCCCTGGGAAGAAGACAGGAGAAAGCCCCAGGAAGGATGGAGACCCCCCCTCCAGCACCCATCTACACCCTAAGACCATGCCCAGAGCAGTGTGCCCGGTTGGGAAGGACGATGCTGCACCAGGAAGACAAAGACTCCAGGTCTTGACACAAATACAGATGGATCCTTGTTGGATGAACCCCGCAGCTTGGCAAATTAAAACGTCGCACGAAAAGGGGGGACAGAAACTGCCCCAGTGATTGATTTGCCATCCAGACATTGGAACCAGCTGAATATGTCACCCAGACAAGCCCTTGGAAAGCAGCAGCAAGCCTGGATTTATCCTCTGGTTGGTCCAGAGACCATCAATCCCTATCCATCCCTGGTTTAAGGTCCCAATCTTCCCACTGCAGTGCCCACAGCGTGGTGATGCTGGGACAGTGGGTGGCATGGGCACTGCAGAGAAGGGATGTAGGAGGATCCAGGCATGGGAACACATACTCAGGTTCATAACGAAGACAATTAGAGGGGGAAGCATCCCTCACACCGCTTCTCCTAATTAAGAACCAACCAATTCCCCAGCGCTCCTGTTCCCCAGCTCTGGTAGAGCCTGTTGTTATTTACCTGCAGCTAATGCTAAGTCCTGTATCAAATGGCTGGATCTTGGCTTCTGACAGCTTTCAAGACCTGTCTCTGGGACACAAGGGTTTCTAATTACCGGGTTTCATCACTGGAAGGTTGAGTTCAACACCAGTCACTCTCCCTGGGTGACATTTCTGCCCGGATTGGAAATCTAAACACAACCCAAGTCAGTTAAGGTTAAAAATACAGCACTCAACAAGACGAGGGGGATCATAATTTGGGTCACCGACGGGTTTAATTAATTGGAGTGGAGCAATCAAAGCACGGCATGCAGTAATTACAACCCTAGGTTGGGGGAGGCGGCAGTACCCAGGTGATGGGATGCGGTGGGATGCGGTGGGATGGGATGGGATGGGATGGGATGGGATGGGATGGGATGGGATGGGATGGGATGGGATGGGGGATTGGATACTCCTCCATCACTGTGGAGATGGACGAGGAGACATCATCCTCATCTCTACTGTGTGCGAGGAGGAAGATGCTAAAGATGCCATCCAGGGGCATTCCCAGTGGATCACACATCAGACCCTTGTGAATCCCAGCTAGGCAAAGCAGGGCCCATCCCCTGGTGTCGTAATCTGGACACAGCCCAGGCTCCCAGCCACCATCACAGCTCTGCTGGGGCTGTGATGAGTGATTTGTTTTCACCAATTATCAGGGCACTCTTGCCTTTGCCGGGACCATGTTTAATTGATTGGAACCTATTGAAAACACATTAACTGGCACCAGAATGCAGGGACCTGTTTACGGCTCCTGTGTGTGGAGGGGCACACGAATGGCTCTGGCACATGGGTGACACTGGTGAGGAGCTACACAGCCCCCTGGCATCAAGAGGAAGATGGTACAACCCAAATGTCCCACCAGGACTGCTCTACAACACTTGTGGCTGACGAAAGGGGAAACTGAGGCACAGAGCAGCACAGAGCCCCAAGTCCTGCTGCTTCCTCACTGGAAAAGCCCAGAACCAAAGTGTTCATCTCTCCACCACCAGCCCCGAGGAGGGATGCTGGCGAGAAGCTCGCGACGGTGACCCCATTAAGCGAACCTAGCTCGCATTAATTTGACCCCATCCACCGCACGCTAATCAGCTGTAACCGTGGCACCCAGCTCAATCCAAATTGATTTACCGAGCCTGGAAATGGATACAAATGTGATTAAAGGCTTTTTATTTTCCATAGGTCCTCTCTAAAATGATTTAAATCAATTGCTACGTGCAGGGTTCCTCCTCCTCCCCAGCCGACCCCGCGGCGCCGCTGAGGGCAAAGGCCCTCCACGGCGCCATGGGGTCAGCCAAGGAGGGATTAACACCCCAATTTCCGCCACCACCAAACCCACAGCACCCACACCCAGGGGCGAGCAGCACCCTCATTTCCACTGCTGACCCACCTGCACCGTTTGCCAGACCCTGAGCATCCTTCTCCAGCGGGATGCCGGCACGCCGGGCGGCCCTTGGCGAGCGATCAAAACCCATTAGGCTGAGCGCCGATGCGCGCCCGTTGCTCGTCAATTATTCAAACAATAATTGCACCCTTATTTAAAGTCTAGTCTTGCGTGCGCGGCACTGCAGGCTGCCAAGGCCCCACGTTAAGATTTACACCCCGGCGCGCTCCCGTCGCCAATTAATTAAGCAAATACATTCCTCAGCACGCTCTCAGGTGTACAACCTGCCCCGGCATAGCCAGCGAGGTTCATCCTGGCGGCTGCAATGCAGCCCTGCCCGCTGAAGGGGTCCTGGTCCTGGTTACGGGGTCGTGACTAGGGTTCTTTGTGGTTACGGGGTCATTATTAGGTCTCCTCGTGGCTACGGGGTTGTTATTAGGGCTCCTTGTGGCTATGGGATTGTTATTAGGGCTTCTCATGTCTACGGAGTTGTTATTAGTCCTCCTCACAGCTGTGGGGTCATTATTAGGGCTCCTCATAGTTATGGGGCATTATTAGGGCTCCTTATGGGTTCG
Source organism: Picus viridis (assembly GCA_033816785.1). Lineage (NCBI taxonomy): Eukaryota > Metazoa > Chordata > Aves > Piciformes > Picidae > Picus > Picus viridis. The sequence goes on along the minus strand of CM066591.1, from coordinate 11,864,508 downwards.
TTATTAGGGCTCCTAATGGTTATGGGGTTGTTGTTAAGGCTCCTTATTATTTGGTCTCCTCCTTATTAGGTGATTATTAGGGCTCCTGTTTATTAGGACCAGAGCTTTCCTCAGGGATAGAGATGGCTGTTTTTACCCTCTGTGCCAAAGCTGATTAAATCCCAAGCAATCCCCTCACCTACTCTTTTCTTCCCAGTTTCCCCTTTGGAAAAGAAAATAAAAAAAGAAAGGAGAAAAAGAGAGAGGGGGAAAACCAGAGGTGGGGAGGAGAGGGCTGACACCAGTGTCTCTTCTTCAGGTCCCACTCGTTCCCACCAGTACCTAACGAGGGGGGAGGCTGAGAGTGACAGTCACCAAGAGGTCAATTCATTCATCTGGCCATGTTATTACAAGGCCAAATTTATTGTCACCGGGCCACGTTAGCGCTGGCACCGAGGACGCAAGGTTGCACCCCTCCTGAATAAGCAGATAAATGAAAGACATCTGGAGAGCAGAATGAAGGGGCAGATTATTAATGCTGAAATTTAGAAGCCAAGGTCTAAGCCACGAATCCATCAGCGCGACCAGTTATGTCCAATAAATTAGGAGAGATAAGGATTGAAGGATGGTATATTAAAGGCAACATTCATTGCTGAACTGGCACCAGGGCTCAAAGGCATCCTCCTCGCCTCTGCCATTAACCCTTGCTGGCCAGGGATGTGCTGGAGCCAGAGAGGCAGTGGCCAGGGAGATGCAATCCATGGCCCCAGGATGGGCAAGGGTCCCTGCACAGAGCTCATCCTGCCACCAGGTTGTTCTTGGTGGGCACAGGTGGGTGCGAGGAAAGAGTGTGCATGATGATGGAGCATGCATGATGGAGAATGCATGGCAGAGCACATGTGAAGACAGAGGGTGCATGGAGACAGAACACACGTGATGCAGCACACATGACAGCAAACATGAAGGCAGAGCACGGACAAAGATGAAGTGCGCTTGATGGTGGAGCACACGTGATGGAGCACATATGAAGACAGAGCACAAACAAGGATGGAGCGGACATGATGGAGCACTCATGACAGAACACATGTGAAGACACAGCATGCATGACGCCGGAGCACATGAAAAGATGGAGCGTGCAAGATGATGGAGTGTGTGCTAAGAGCGTGCACCATGATGGAGCTTGCACAACGGCATGTGCATGAGAAGGGAGTGCACACATATGTGGGAGAGGCTGGCACAGAAGAACTGGGTACACCCTGGTCGTTGGCTGGGGAGAGCAGAAGGTCCCCAGTCCTTCCCACAGCCCATCCATCCTCCCCAGTTAAAGGCTAATGGGCCTGAGGGCCTCTGTAGCTCCTTGCAGCCACAGCATCTGTGACCTTCGCCCCCACCTCTCCCCTCTCTATCCCTGGGCTGGGGTTCAGCTGGTCCAGTTGGTCATTTAGGGATAGATAAGGACCAAGGGGACAGAACCTGTCTGAACACCCCTGCCCCAGGCCAGATGGCTGTCACCAGGAATTGTCCCCCTTGTTCCTCCTGCCATCATCACCCAGCTGCCACCTACCCACAGGCCCCATTTTGTCCATCCCACCCCATGCTGCAGGTCACACCACACCAGCACCTCCCAGATGCACCTGCCTCAGTTTCCCTACCACACTCACAACAGGAATGGCCATCCTGCTGGCCCTGGGGATGATGCCAAAGCCTGGCACCATCTTGTACCCGTGTACTCATGAGTCAGCCCTGCTGCATACATCCTCCAAGGAGCTGAGGGGATATTGTGAGCCCGGGGCTTGTGACATGACAGCAGCATGACCTTGGGGCAAGCAACCACCAGCAGCATTTCCAGGGCACAATGCCTGGAAGGGTAAAAATCAAGATTTTTATTCCCAAGCAAGAAGCTTGGGGCAGGGGTGACTGCTTGGCAGCAGAGACACCCATGTATGTCTCCCTTGGTACCCCAAAACTGGCATTTAGGAAGAGAGATGTGGGCTAAAATAGAGATGATGGTGAAACTGGAGGTTTCTTGACACTGGACCCTCATGGCCTAGCAGCAAAGAGGTGTAGGGCAGGAAGGCACAAAGGCCCCACAAAATGCTGACCTGGTCCCCATAACATCCACCAAGCATCCTGCCCCAAGTACTCCCAGCACGCACACAGTTTTCCAGTGCTCCCAGTTCAGTAGCCCTGCTACAGCCTACAGCTTGGGGCAGGGGTTTTGGCATCAGTCTCCTCCTTGCCATGGCTCTGGAGCAAATTTCCAACAGCCTCATCTGGCAGCTGAGGGATTTGGGATTTGTTTAAGCTCTTTTCAGCGGCCTGACTTTAATCAGCACGTCTGCCCAACCTCCAACCCGGTGAAACCATGGCTGTGCTGGCGGTGACACTGGAGGGTCCCAGCTCGGGGCCATTCCCAGCACCAAAGCCCAGGGCTGCCCCAGCCCAGGGCCAGGATTAGCTATCAAATAACTTTGCATTTAAAGCCTTTTTAACAGGGCTGGAGGTCGGGAGGGAAAGGGCAGAGGTTAAGCCTGGCCACGGCCGGGCAGTGACCCCAAGCAGGGGGACGCCAGGGAGGGGATGGGGCAACACGCTGGGTCAGGGGAGGAGTGCAGGGCCCTCACCCCGACCATGCCACCCACCAACTTCCCTTTTACTGGGAACAGTGAAGCTGGTGAGGACCCCACTGGAGGTGTCCCCCAGCCTGGTAGCCCACATCACTTACTGAGGCTCTGCAGCAAAGAAGACCAGCTCTTCATCTCCATCATCATGGGAGGGGTCCTGCGTCCCCTTCCCTGTCCCAGAGCTCAGGCCACCAGTGGGACTTGGCACCGGTTACATGCTCCCAGGGCGGGACGTGTGGCACCAGCAATGAGCTGCTGGCTGGAGACAGCGACCATTTTATTCCCTTTTAACTCTGTCTGTGTGGCTCCGGCGCGCTCATCCTCCCCCTCGCCATCGCCCAGGGCTGGTCCCGAGTTCGGGAAGCTTTTGCTTTTCCCTCCCTTCCCTCCTCCTCCCTCCTTGCACTTGATAGCAGCCTTGTCAAGGCTGCTGAGTTGCTGCTGACCCCTGCCCCGTCGCTGCTAATTAAGGCTGCACAGTGACAGTTCAAGTGCCTCGCCGCCAGTTTCCAGCACTGCTGCTTCTAATTGGAAATGCGTTTTTATTTCTCTATAGCCAGTGTGTTGGGGCTTGGGGGTGGTTCACAGCCATCCCAGTGAGTGCTGGGGTACGGGGATGCAGCACCCTGTCCTCACCCCCACTGGCATCCTGGACATATGTGGGCAGAAATTATCACAAAGGTAATGCAGATGTGGGCAAAAAGACTCTGAAGTCAGGACGAAAGTGGGAAGGAGGAAGGAGGGGAGCAATTCCCTCCAGGAGCTGTGAAGGACTTGGGGCACCCCATGCCAGTGCCTCCTAATGTGGTTTTGGATGGTGAAGAGGAGAGAGGGCAGTGGGCATGGCAAGGAGCCAAGGCACACAGCCGTATCTCCCAGCAGCAGAGCAGAGGCTGGCATGGGCATGGGGTATCGGCTGGGACACATGGATCTTGTCCCTGTCCCTACCCACAGCCCCGGATGCCCCCCTACTGAGACCCTACATCATGACATTTGTGTGCACCCCAGAGCACGGCCACAGTAGGGTGGCAGGGGCACACCAGCAGCCAGCCCAGCCATGCCTGCCTCTGCCGGGTCCATTGTGTCGTGACAGACGAGCTGCTTTATCGCGGCCAGGGAGCCAGAGCCAGCGCCAGCCGCTGTCCTGACCCCGCCGGCAGGCTGAGGAGAAACAGAGGAGGGTTTGTATCATCCCGGCGGGTCAGAGGGCAGGGGAGGCAGCCACTCCCCACCCCCCGCGCTCCCAAATTCCTGGCGTGCACACCCGGCCAGACAGCTGCATGTGGCCTCTGCCCCACAGGTTGGGGGGACTGGTAGGATGTGGGGACACCCCAAGTCCCCACACCACCAATGCAGCCTCCTCCTGTCACTCTGTGACATGGGGACTACTCCTTGAAGTGACGTCCCCAGTCTGTCATGTTCCCCAGCACCTCTGAGTGTCCCCAACCCGCCCTGCCCTACAGCACCTCTAAAATGGTGTTCCCCAATCTGCCCTGTCTGTAACACCCCTGAAATGGTGTCCCCCAATCAGCCCCATCCTGTGACACCCCTGAACTAGTGTTCCAGATCTACCCTGTTCCACTGCACCTCTGAAATAAGTGTCCCCAACCTGTCCCGTCCTGCAGCACCGCTGAATTGATGCCCCCAACCTGCCCCATCCCAAAGCACCCCTGAACTAAGCTCTGTGCCAGGCACAAAATGCCACTGAAGGAAGACAACCCACAGGGACAGGGATGTTCACAGCCATCCTGATGCTCACTTACAAAAGCCACCCCAATGTCTCCCCATCCAAACCAGTGAGCAGGGTCACCATCCTTCCCATGCCACCCCAAAAGCTGTTTTGTGCAGGCATTGAGCAGTGTCATCCAACTCAAAGCTGTCCCCCACAATGCATGTCCCTCTGGAGCCAATCCCACTGGGCTGATGTTCCCAGTACCAGGAATGGCCAAGCTGTGGGAGCACAATGGTGCCAACCATGGGGTTCAGAGCCCATCTCTGTCACCTCACCCCAGAACAGGCAGCAAAGCCCCCAGAGCCACACCAAGCTCCCCTGTCCCTTCCTCCCCTCCCATCAGCTTTTGTGCCTCATCCAAGCCGGCACCTCCAGGGTGGACGCATTAAGGCAACACAAAGCAGAGCCGAGAGGCATCTCAGCTGCAATTTTCTCTGCTCCATTATTGACAAACAAGCTGCTTGGCGCAGGTGACAGCAAGGCCAAGTGAGGCAGCTGGGCCACCACCACCACCATCACCGTATGAGCCAGCCCTGTGCCGTGCCAGCTGGCCTGCCCTGTGGCACGGTGCCAGAGGCGATGCCCTCCCACCCACTGCATACTGAATCACTTCAGCTTCAAGCCTGCTTTGGGTCACACGGATCCAGAGATGTCATCCCTGAAAAACAGCGGGGAAAGAGGAGCTGGGTATGCTCCGACATGCAGACGAGGTGCCCAGTCAAGTGGTGGTTTGCCACCGGGCACCCCCTTTCCCCCTTGGTTGGGGCAACCGGGCACAGTGTGCGGCAAAGTCTGTCGTTAGCATCGTGCCAAACCCAAAGTGGCTGCTTCGAAACGGCAATCCAATAAAAGTGCTACTTGTCTATTTATCATCCTCAGGGCTTTTTATCACAGTGCAGATGGCTGCTACCTTCGCAAGGCACAGCAGTGTGCTGGCACGCGCCCGCCGCACAGAAGCTCCAACGCCGCAGAGTCTGTGCCTACACCTGTGAGGGGCCGCCGGGCCGCCTGCTCCGGCTCTGCCGGCCAGTGAGACGGGCAGTGCTGCCTGCCAGCGCCTCAGCACCCCTCCGCAGGCTGAGTCCCAGCCTGGGTGCTGTCTATACTGGGTGTCTGCACCAGGCATGTTCACCTGGCACTGGGAACTGGGCATTTGCAGGTGGCATTTTCATGGGATGTTTGCACTGGGCATTTGCATTCAGGATGTTCACCCAGCACTGGCACCGAGCATTTGCATGGGGTATTTTCATGGGGTATTTGCACTGGGTATGTTCACCAGGCACTGGCACAGGGTATTTGCACCAAGCATTTACACAAGGCAATGGCATGACATTTTTGCATGAGGTGTTTGCACCAAGCCCCTGCACCAAGCACTGGCAGGGGGTGTCTGCACTGGGCATTTGCACCAAGCAATGGCATAGGGTGTTTGCACCTGTCATCAGCAGAGGGCACTTGCACTGAGCATCGACACCAGGCATTGGCACAGTGTTTGCACTGGGCATCAGCACAGGGTATTTGCACTAGGTACCAGCACTGGGCATTTGCATGGGATGTCTGCACTAGGTATTGCCACAAGGTATTTGTATTGGGCATTTGGATGAAGTGTTTCCACCACGCATCAGCACTGGCATGGGGCATTTGCACTGGGTATGTGCACCACAGATGTTTATCCAGTGTTTCCATGGGGCACTTGCAGCGGGCATTTGCACAGGGTGTTTGCATCAGGCACATGTACCATGCACTGTCACAGAGTCTGGGTGTTTGCACCAAGCATTGGCATGGGGCATCTGCATCAGGCATATGCACAGGATTATTTTCCTGGGGCTAAATTTACACTGGGCATCTGCATCATGCCACCTACACCAGGCACTGGCACAGGGTGTTTGCACCCTGTATCAGCACAGGGCATTTGCATGGGACATTTGGTCCAGGCACTGGCACTAGGCACCTGCACCAGGCATTTGCATGGGGTGTTGACACGGGGCATCTGCACCGGGTGTTTGCAGAGGGCGTTAGCAGCGGGCGTCAGCACAGGACATCTGCAGCCTGTAATTACTGCAGCCACGGTTTCTGGGCAGCGGCAGCAGCGGCGCGGGCACAGGGCAATGGGCGGGAGCCACCGGAGCAGGTGATTAAAGCCGTATTAAATGTCTGTCTGCACGCGGGAGCGGACACACCTAATTATCCAGCCAGAGTCAGCCGGCAGGGAGGAGCGGCCCCAGCGCAATCACGTAACCAAGTGTAACGCAGGGCCAGGCCTGGCGCGGGCGGTAATTAAGAGACGGCAAAGCCAGGATTGCAATGGCTGCAGGCAGAGGTGGGTAGCGGGCAGGGGTCCGTCAGGAAACCCAACCCAACGCAACTAATCCAATTCAATCCAACCAATCCGACTCAACCCAATTCAAGGAATCCATCTCAACTCAACCCAACCCAACTCAACCTAACCAACACAGATCAACCTAATCCCAACTCAATCCAACCTAACTCATATCAACCCAACCCAAACCAAATCAACTCAGCTCAACCCAACCCAACCCAACGCTACTCAACTCCACCCACAAATCTGGAGACCCCTAGCTCCTTTGGGACTCCTCATTTGGTGAGCTCCAAGATGGGAGTTCACATCACCGTGCCAAGATGCTGGCCCATGCACTGCATCCCCAAACCCAACCTGCTGATGGCAAACACCTCTGCTGCCAGCACGACGCCAGCACGCTCCAGCAAAGCCTGGAGCTGATTTGTGTTCTCGGGTGTGATGCCAGCACACCCCACCTTGGCCCCAGGCGCTGGTGAGGCACCGTTGCATGGGCGTCAAAAGAGGTCCGCTGAGCAGCAGTGGCAGTGAAAGGCGAAGCCAGGATGCCAAGGGCAGGCGCCGCTGGAAAAGGCGTCTGCAGGGCGGTGGGGGTGGCCAGCTCCACCTCTTGCATCACAGCCAAAGCCATCAACCCACGCTGCCACTCCCCGAGCGGGTCCAGCAGGTCAGGAGTGCCCGGGGGAGCCAGTGAGTGCCGCGTCGCTCTGCCTGCACCCGTCACCCAGCGTCCGCAGCACCGCTGCAGGGACCCCACACCTACACCTCCCACCCCGGTCCAGCCGCCCCAGCCAGTTGGGAAGCGGCTGGGCTTGCCCAGGAACGCTGCTTGCATCAGCCCGAGCCCAGCTGGCACTGCTTGCAGGCAGGTACGTGCTGTGATGTGCCATGCCATGCCATGCCATGCCAGAAGGCAGCATGCCGGGGTCAGACCCTGGCAGAAACACAGTGGGGATAAGGGCATCAGATGCACCAGGGATAAGGGCATCCCTGACACCCTGCATCCCCCAGGAATAGTGCACAGGGGACATTCAGGGCAGGCAATGACTGCACAAGAGCCATCCCAGTTCCTCAGCATTTCAGCCCTGGCATGCTGCAAGTGCCCTGTCCTTGGCATGGTGACAATCCCCAGCTCCCCAGTGTGGTGACAAGGCAGGGGGCGACACAGGAGGACATGCCCTCCCTCTCTTCTCCATGGTGTTTTTTTCTTTTTCTTTTTTTTTTCTTTCTTTCTTTTCTTTTTTTTTTTTTTTATCAAAGCTCTCCAGAACAAAGTACACACTCTACCTCTTCAAACCCACCACCATCTGTCCGTCCGTCTGAGCGCCGAAGCCACAGCCCTGCCGCTCAGAGCGGCCGCCTCCGAGCAGATGGTGCCAGGGGAAGGACAAGCCGCTGCCACCATGCAAGGGCTTCGCCGGCGGCAGGTCACCACGGCTCCATCATCAGCCCCTGACCCCTCCAGCCTCCCCCGGCACGGTAATTACCCACCGCGCCGAGCAAACAGCCTGCGCCGGGTCATTGTCCTGTTCCCCAACAAAGGCCAGCCGACGGCGGGACCTCCTGACCCCTGCCAGCCCCTGCTGACCCCTGCCACCCCTTGCTGACCCTTGCCCTCTGCCAAAAGAGCAATAAATCACAGGGATGGGACAGGATGGGAGGGTGGATGGGGAACAGGGATGGGGACTCCTTCTACCACTGCCACCAAATGGGTAGCCCCCTGCACCCAAGCAGTGAACCCTAGCTGCTCTGTAGGCCCCTCAAATTAGTGAGGCTGTTGTAAAGCATGGTGGGGAGACCCTCCCTGGCAATGGGGACCTGTCCTTGCTGTCCTTGGGGATAGGCACACAGCCCACATGCACTCTCAGGAAAGGCAGCAGGGTGAAGGATGCCTCCCCCAGCCAGCACCCTCTGGTCACAGCCTGTTAATGGAGAATTTCATGGGTGGGGTATGGTGGAGCCTGGCCGGGGAGCATGCTGGAACCATCTGCTCACAGGACCTGGGGCCGTTCAGCCACCCTGACCTCGGTGTGGCAAACAGTTCGGAGGAGCAGATGTTGCTCCCTCCCTCCCTCCCCACAGGGCCACAGGTGTGTCACACCATGAGCTCAGCATCACCAAGAGTCCTCAACGACTTGTGGTAGATCCTTGAGCCAAGCTGGGGACAAAACCAGGCCGAGAGCAAAGGTGTGTAATACAGACCTGTCAAACTCACTGCAGGAGCAATACCTGCCCAAAGATGGGTCTCCATGGGGAACTTTAGCACAGGGCAGAGGATACCTGCTCCCTCCTGGCACCTCAGGAACCACAGCTACCTCAAGCAGGATGCCATTATGTGCCAATCCTGGCATGGACAGTGGCGTTTGGAGAGCTGACTGTGCCCAACTCCCAGTTTGCTGAGCTCATGCCCTGCAAACCACCACACAAAGGCAGCTTGGCTCTGCTACCACACACACATGGCATGGCACAACACAGCATGGGAGCAAAGGTGGCTCTCCAGCAGCAGATCCCGTCTGGATCCAGCCTGGTTTCCCGCAGGTTGCCGGGAGTGGCTATCATCGGTGTCTTTGGGACTGATTAAAATTCATTCTGCATGATTTAGGACCTAATCTGGGTGAAACTCCACAGTGCTTTATTAATAGCACATTAGTGGGTAATTCATGCATTGGGATGAAAAATCAGCCTGTGTTTTTTCCAGGAGCAGGGAGGGGGCACGGTTTGAGGGGGGGGGGACACAAAACACACACAGGGAGGCGGGGGGGGGGGGGTGCCACCCCACTCACCCAGCCTCCCGCACCTCCCCATCACTGCATCCCGGCGAGGCAGCAGCCCTTCTGACAACTGCCACCACTCATTAATCTTGACGAGTTTTCTGCTGAATATTCTTCCACGGGCTTTCAAACCGTTCACTAATTGCAATTAATCACTTACCGAAACAGATGTCAGGAACAATGGAATTGGGAAGTCTGGAGGCTTGATAAAGCTGTCAGAGGAGCGCGCTCGTGTGGCAGCGGGTGCCAAAAGGCGCCAGCAACACCTTCCCCTGCCATGTGCTGAGGGGGACCTGGTGACCCCCATTGCCTGCATGGCATCTGTCTGCCCTAGGGAAGGGGTACAAGGGGCTCTGCATCCCCAGTAGCTACCGGTGTGATGAGATGGGACACGGGAACAGGTTTTTGGTGCCGTGCCAGCACCCACACCTGTGGGGATGCTGCAGATGCCACGTGGCATGGCTTCACCCTGGCACAGGGAAGGCTTGATCTCTCCTCTCCCTTGGGAAAGGCACAGAGCAGCCTTGCCGGGGGTGTCACGTCCGCCGTGCCTCGCGCAGGCGACGGCACGTTCCCTGTCCCTGCCAGACGCTGCTTTAGCACCAGCAGGGATCCACCAGCCTTCCCCGGCGGGCGCCGCGCTGTTTACCCATCACACATGAAAGGTGCCGAGCTGACAGCTCTGGAGACGGGAGGGAGAGAGCTCCTGGAGACACTGATGGAGCCAAAACTCCCCAGCGCCTTCATCTCCTACACTTCAAGACTCCAAAGGCCACCCCATATGTGATCTCAGCAAGGCACAGCCCGAGCTTCTGCTCCCCAGGGAGGGATAAGTAAGGGACATGGTTTAATGGTGACCTGGTAGTGCTGGATTAATGGTTGGACTTGATGATCTTAAAGCTCACTTCAAACTAAACCAATTCTATGATGCCACGATTCTCTGATTCTAAGGAGCCTGCAGCTTCACCAGCTGGGGCGCTAAACACTACCCCAGCCCCCCAGCATGGGGGCATCCTTTGGGAACAAGGCTGAGGACAGGCTGTGAAAGGGAGGGCTTTCCCAGTCCTCCTGCGAGGCTACACAGCCTGAGGGCACCAAGAGCAATTAGCCCCAAGTCCTTCAACCACAGTAGGCACACAGTGGGTGACACCACCACAGCGACACTGCCATGGGGACATGCTCGCCTCCCTAGCAGGCATTGCCCAAGGGAGGAGAGCATCTTTCCAGGGCTGGCGCAGTGCAAGCCGAGCCCGGGGCTTGTGACCGGTGCGGCCCCAACACATGTTCCAATAAATATTCCGCACAGACACCGTTCCATATGTATGATCCGGTGGGGTGATGATTTTTCCACTGATCACTGGAAGTGACAGCTGTGCAGAGAGCAGGAGAAACAAAGGCACCGACTGCTCTCCCCGTTACACTCCGCTAGCGACATGATGGTGTGACACGGAGTGGCAGCATCTGGTGGCGCAGGGACCAACAACCGGCATGGGATGCCTGTTAGCGCCAGGCACAAAGGGGTGGCAGTGGGCATGGGGTAGAAATGGGGATGGGGTGCCAATAGGGAGGCAATAAGGATAGGGTGGCAATGAGGATAGGGTGGCAAAGGGTTGACCGTGGGGATGGCATGGCAATGGGGAGAGGGTCACAATAAGGATGGGGTAGCGATGGGAACAGAGTGGAAATAAGGATTCAGTGGTCATGGGGACAGGTTGGCCATGGGGATAGGATGGAAATAAGGATAGGGTGGCAATGGGGACAGGATGGCAATAAGGATGTGTAGGAAGGGGAACAGGATGGAAAGAAGGATGAGGTGGCCATGGGGACAAGATGGCCATGGGGTGGCCATGGAGACAGGATAGCAAGAGGGATGGAGTAACAAGGGGAACACGGTGGAAAGAAGGATGAAGTAGCCAGGGAGATGGGGTGACAATGGGGATAAGGATGGGGTGGCAAAGGAGACAGAGTGTCAATGGGGTTAGAGTGGAAGTGGGGTGGAAATAAGGACAGGATGGCCATGGAGATGGGGTAGCAATGCGGATAGGGTGGAAATGAGAACAGGGTGCTCATGAAGATGGCTTCCATCTGCCCTGACATGGCCAAAGCACTGGCCACCAGGGAGTACCAACCATCAGGATAGGGCACCAGGGAGCACTGGGCCATCAGCATAGGGCTACCAAGGAGCACCCAGCCATTGGGACAGGGTACCATGGAGCACCCAGAAATTGGGACAGGGTACCACAGAGCACTCAGCCACAGGGACAGAGTACCAGGGAGCACCCAGCCATTGCAGTGCCTGGCCCAGGCATGGTCAATATTTGCATTTGATTTGCAGGCGTCTCCTCCCCCCAGATAGCAGCGGGGCCGCGGCACGTAGAGGAGGGAGAAGCACTGGGCTGGGTTAATTATTAGTGAACATGCAAATTCCTCCCTACATGAGCTAACAATAAACACCACGATTTTCGGCAAGATAAACAGGGCTTTAAATTTCCAGCAGCCTTTACTGGTGTAAAAATAAGCGTCCCTTATTTATTTAGCTCCTTTGAGAAACCACATCAGTCCCCAAACACAGTCTTTTACTGTCAAGCTACAGTAGAAGCCTTTATAGGCGGCGAAGATCCTGACAGCTACCCCTAGCACAACCATCTTTTATTCATGCTCATAATATAAACTCTATTGCCTCAGAAACAAAAGGATTTAACCCATTGCTGGCCGGGTGGCAGCAGCCAAGTGCAGGTCTCCACCAGGGGCATGTGGCTGAGCTGGCTTTGCTCCATATGGGGACATCCCACAGGGTCACCACCACCTCCTCCTAGGGACAGCCCCAGGACAGACCCCCTGCCCTGCTGCATCAGCATGTCCAGGACTGAAATAAAGTCCAAAAGAACTTGCACATACTCCCAACCTCGACCCATTAGGCAAAGCCTCCTTGCTCTGCAGCTCCGAATCCCGCACGGAAGCAGCAGCTCCAGGAGTGGTTCGTATTTAATAATGCAATTTATATTCCACTCTCCACATAAACTATTGTAAAGGCACACTAATGTAAAAATACATCTGGCTTGTCAATAGTTTATCTTCTGGATCTGCATCTAAATCCCTGGGCATTCTTGACTTATGGCTGCACCAGTGCCTAATGAATAAAAAGGTGCAAATTATAGGGCCTTGCTTTAATGCTCATCATAAAATTAGATGATAGTTGCAAAAGCTGCATTCTCCTGCCCACAGCGCAGCGATGGTAAGCTATAAATAAAGTGTATTTAATGTATCCCAGTGCTGCACAGAGCCAGGAAACAGTATGTTACTGCACAGCCTTCAATGGATCCGCCACCAGTTCAATGAAGTGATAACTGATCCATCATGTGAATTTATGTTAACTGTCTGCTCGCAAAGTCACGGCCCCAGCACTGTAAATAGCCGACAATCCTTCCAGCCCAGCCTGCCTGCCAATAAACCTGTCACCGGCAGCCCCGGGAGCAGCCACCTTAGGACACCGCAGACAAACCACTACGCTCTTGGGTTTCCTCTTGGGTTTTCCATCCATTATTTTTTTGTGTCCGTATGGCTCATTGCTGCCGTGTCTTGGTTTACCTGCGGCTGTGCTGGGCACTGGTCAGGCCGCGCCTTGAGTACTGGGCTGGGGTTTGGGCCCTTCAATCCAAGATGGACATTGAGGTTGGTGAATTGTGCCAGAGAAGGGCAATGGAGGCGGTGAAGGGTCTGCAGGAGAAGGAGAAGGGTCTAGAGAACTTGTGAGGAGCAGCTGAGAGAACTACAGTTGGTCAGCCTGGAGAAAAGGAGGCTGAGGGGAGACCTCACTCTCTACCTCTCCCTGAAAGGATACTGGAGCCAGGTGAGGGGTGAGATCTCTTGTCCTATGTGATGGGACAAGAAGAAACAGACTCAAGTTACTCCAGGAATAGTTTAGATTGGACATGAGGAACAATTTCTTCCCCCAAAGAGGTGTCAAGCCTTGGAACAGGCTGCCCAGGGTAATGGTAGAGTCCCCATCCCTGGAGGGGTTTCAAAGTCATGTAGATGTGGTGCTGAGGGACATGTTTTGGTGGTGACCTGGCAGTGCTGGGTTAATGGTTAGACTCAATGATCTTGAAGGTCTTCTTCAATGCAAACAATTCTGTGACTGTTAGTCCCTCCCCACCACCTCCAGGGCCCTGCAAGCCTATGCAATGGTTTTCCACTTCCCCAGAGCTGTCACATCAGAGATGCTGGATGCTCAGATGGGATTCAGGTGGCTGGCAGGAGCGTGGGTAGAATGGATCCTGCTCAGGCGACAGGCACATGCTGGTGGCAGGGGACAGTGTGGAAGTGGAGTCCCCCTGGCTTCTGAGCTGTGATGCAGAGCCAGGAGACCACATGCATGGAGGGTTAGAAAAACTAACTGCGCTGTGCCTGGGAATGTTCCCTCTCTGGCAGAGCTGTGTCCCCCCCAGGGATGGCATCTGGGAAGATTTCCTCAGGAAGAAGACACCCCTAGGAAGATGTGGTCTCCAGGAAGGAGGTGTGCCTGAGAAGGAGAAATCCTCAGGAAGATGTGGTCCTTGTAAAGGAGGTGTTCCTTGGCAGCAGATGTCTTTGGGAAGGCAATATCCCTAGGAAGGAAACAGCCTGAGAAGATGATGTCTCAGTAAAGGAGAAGTTCCCAGAAAGATGTCCCCAGGATGCAGATGTCTTTGGGAAGGAGATGTCCCCAGGAAGAAGTGTATCCTAGGAAGATGTACCTGAGAAGGAGATGTCTCTGGGAAGATGTCCCTAGGAAGGAGATTTTCCCATGAAGATGTCCCCAGGATGCAGATGCCTTTGGGAAGATGTCTGCAGGAAGGAGACATCTCTGGACAGAAGTCATCCCAAGAAAGCAGACGTCCCTAGTAAGAAGATGTCTTGGGAAGGTGTCATCTGCAGGAAGATGTCCCTAGGAGGAAGATGTCCCCAGGAAGAAGATGTCCCCAGGAAGGAGATACCCTTGGGAAGGATACAGTCCCTGTTCAAACAGCCCGAAGTCAGGGAGATCCTCATCCCTCCATGTCCAGCCTGCAGCTGGGGACGCATGACCAGACTCCAGCTGATGAAGACCCGGGAACGGCTGTGGGGACACAACCACCCTTGAGGAGCCCAGGAGGAAGCTGAGGACCCCAATCTGGTGGGAAGCAGCATATTTGCCATCACCCTGCTCTCATTAAGGCAGTGCCGAGCAGCCCCTAATAATAGCAACAGTAAATTCTCCTAACCAATTCGGGTCCATTTCTATAAATAATGTAGAATCTTTTTTATTTACTGACAGGTTGTAAAAGTATCAGCGAGAATAATGTGAAATCAGGAGCTGCTGAATAATTCATGGCAGCAGCTCGGCACTCCCCGTCCCCCTGCTCCCCTGGCCCTGGCGTTTACACCACAGCACCTTGCACCCAGGTTTATCTCATAAAAGCCAGGACTAACGACTTGGCACTAATTCTTTATCAACCAGGGCTTTGGTGGTGAGTGTGGAACTAGAAATAAATAAAAATAACCCTGGGTGCACCCTATTAAAAACTCGTGGGTCTGTGCGCTCGCCTCCGCAACGAGCTGGTGATCCCAGGAATGCTCAGCACCTGGAGGCAATTCCCTCCAGCCCCCAGAGAGCCTCCAAAAATTGCTATTAATTAGCAGCACCTGCAGCTTTGTGCCGGCATCATGAGGTAGTGAGAGCGGGAATGGTGGCACGATCCTGCTGGGACATGGTAGGACTCCTGGGGATGCTGACAAGCACAATGGAGACACCAATAGAAGCCATGAGAATGACGACAGGGACACAAGCAGGACCCATGGGGACACCAGCAGGACCCATGCGGACACCAGCAGCTCCCATGGAGGTGATGGCAGGAACTATGGGGACACCAAGAGGACCCATAGGGATAATGGCAGGACCCATAAGAATGATGGGAGGACCCACAGAGATGATGGCAGGACCTATGGGAACACCAGCAATACCTACAAAGAGGATGGCAGGACATACAGAGATGATGACAGGATCCACAGGGACAATGACAGGATGCTCACTGTCCTTATACCCTCCTGCAGTGATGCTAGCTCAGAGCAGCAGACCCTCACTGAGGGCAGACAATTTAAATTCGGGCTGAAAACCCAGCTTGCTGGGGCAGCTAATCCCTGTAACAACCTGATCCGGTGTCCCTCATCCCTCTGAGGGTGATGTGGCCGGCAGGACCCTCCCCCGCCCCGGCCCTTTGCAGCTCCCCTCCCCAGAACAATACCTCTCCATCGCTGTTTTGATGTGCAGCACAAAGCCGGGAGAGCTTCCCATGTAACATGATAAAAGCAAGTCCCCAGCCAGCACAATTATTTGATAATTCTCCCTTAACACCCATCAAATTAAAGCAATGTCCAAGGGCTGCCTGAAGTGGCACTGATAGGTATTAAACTTTAATGAGATTTAATGGCACTGCCCTACTTTTTAAGTGCTCGGGTCCTGCGTTTATGAACATTTAATTTCCCAGGCCCTGACCTCTTTTCTTTTTTTTTTCCCCCATCCCTTTTCCTTTCCCCCTCCTCTTCTCCCCCCTCCCTCAGTGCCCCCCTCCCCCCCTTTCTCTTTGCCCACCCGCCCAGCTGGTTTCTGTTAGCCCTGACCTGGGATGCTCGGGATGCTCAGCCCTTTGGAAATCTCCAGGGTGAGATGTTGATTCTAGCAGGGAGCCCAGACAGAGCAAGGAGGGGGAACCCAGGGAAGGAAAGAGGGAGGGAAGGAGGCAGTAGGGGAGTAGATATGCTTCACCAGCCAAATTTATGGAATGACTTAATTAACTTACTCCTGGATGACACCACACCATGAGCTGGGCTGGGCTGAGGGTTCTTATCCTGCTGCTCACTTTGCAACTGAACCCAACAGCTCCACTGCTGCAAAACTGATGTGACAGGGCAAATTTGGGGGGGTTATATCCCAAACACCCCCAGGGACTAGACACAACCTACTGATCCAGTTTGTTGCTGCCCTCTAGTGTGTATGGGACACGCCAGACCCTGCTGTCGCTTGTCCCCATATGTCCCCCGGGCCACACAGGATGCTGTGTCTCAAGCAGGGCTGGCTGCTGAAATGCTCAGAGCACTGGGGTGGAGGGCAACATACCCCAGCACCCCAGTCTGGAATCCTGCCAGCTCCCCAAAATCCCATTAATGGGACTGCAAGATGGGGCACAGAACCAGTGAGCAACATGTATCGCCTCCTGCTCTGTGGCATGGCCCTGGTGGGATTCAAGATGCCACATTTCCCACCACTCTGAGAGGCAGGAAGAATTGGGGTACCCAGGCTGGCATCAGCATCTCCCAACAAGAGGAGGGGCTGGCATGGCTGCCATTGTTGCTCACCCCATAGCACAAGGGACAAGCTCAGGGTTTAAAAGGTTTGCATGAGGAGCTTGGGGACATATCTATCAGCTCTGTAGAGGGAGATGTTAGGTTATGGTAGCACTTGGTGATGTTAAGGTCTTTTCCAACCAGGTGATTGGAATCATAGGCTAAGGAAATCAAAGGCTGGGGAAACTGAGGCAGGCACTTTTCTACACTGGGAATACCCCTCTCCCACCTCCTAAAAGCCTCCCCAGCGCCCACCCCAAGCGCTGAGAGCCCAGTTGCAGGAATGTGAAGGCAGGGCAATAAAAAGGAGCCTTATCAAGCCCCAGCAGAGCCAACAGCCCACACTGAGGTGGGGCGGAGGAAGAAAGAAAGAGAAAGAAAAAAAAAGAAAAAAGCCAGAAACCAAGCCAACCCTTAACCCTGAGATCACTTATCATTCAGGCTGCACCACGCATCTTGAAAGTGCAGACACAAAAATGTAATGTCATAACATTCGCAGTTCAATAACCTTTGCTTCAACGAGACGGCTTGAACTGTCAGAGGAGCTGGAAGGTAAATATTTCAGCACACAGGCGCTGAATGCAAAGGCATGGGGAGGGTTGGGAAGGGGTGGGGGATAGGCTTCAGGGGTGTGTGTGGGGGGGTCAACCTCGGCTTCCCCAGCTCGCCTCGACACGTCCAAATATCCCCCAGCCGTAAATCCCAGGCGGCGCTAGGGAAAGGCGGCGGCGCGGATAAAATACGAGCAGATATAAAGCCAGACACCTTTATTGTTCAGCAAAGTCTTCCAACAAGTTATGAACCCCCAGCTTGACCCTAAAGCCCATCATCTTGTTATACGGTGGAAACAAAGCTGGGGCTGAGAGCTGGGGCTGGACCGGGGCAGGATGAGGGTGGGAAGGAGCAAAACCCATCCTGCCTCTTCCACATAGAATCATGAAGGTTGGAAAAGGCCTCTAAGATCATCAAGGGCAGCCATCAACCCAAC
Source organism: Picus viridis (assembly GCA_033816785.1). NCBI lineage: Eukaryota > Metazoa > Chordata > Aves > Piciformes > Picidae > Picus > Picus viridis. The sequence goes on along the minus strand of CM066591.1, from coordinate 11,846,738 downwards.
AGCACCATGCCCACTAAACCATGTCCCAAAGTGCCATGTCTACATGGTTTTTTTTAAACCCCCCCCCCCCAGAAATGGGGACTCCACGACCTTCCTGGGCAGCCTGTTCCAATGCATGACCACAGTTCCAGTAAAGAAAGTTTTCCTGATATCCAACCTAAACCTCTTCTGGTGCAACTTGAGGACATTTCCCCTTGACGTATCACTAGTTACTTGGGAGAAGAGACTGACCCAACATTCACAGGGGATGTTGGGGTGCAATTCACCCCCTAACCACATCTCCCATGTCCCTGGGGGAGCAGACCTGAAGTTAGTCCCTTCCAAGGAGCCTCCCTGCTGGGTTACAGGGGTTCAAAATCCCTCCAGACAGGGCTTCTGGGACAAGGACTCCAGACAAGGACTCTGCACCAGGTTAATGAGGATAGTGCCACCAGGTTGTGCCAGGTGGGAGGAAGGACATTGCATAGTTGGAGCCTCAGTGGGAGCAAAAATCCACCCAACAGCGCTGGAAAGCCTTGGGAAGCTGCTGGCACCAGGACTCTATGTGTCCTAGAGGGCTCCATGGTACAGCAAGGTACAGCAAGGCACAGCAGGTATCCAAGGGAGTTGTATGGCACAGCATGGCACACAGCAGCAACGCCCTATGTGTCCACAGGGGTTGCATGGCATGGCACAGCAGGCAGCAGCAGTGCCCTGTGTGACCAAGGGGCTGCATGGCACAGCACAGCAGGTATCCAAGGGCATTGTATGGCATGGCATGGCACAGTGGGCAGCAGCCATGCCCTCTGTGTCCAAGGGGGCTGCACAGCACAGCATAGCTGGCAGCAGCAGTGCCACGCAGCTTGCACAGTCCATGTATAGCACCTGTCACACAGACCCCACCCTGGTGCAACCACATGACACAGCATGGCACAGCCGGGCACAGCCGGTGACACCTGCCTGCAGCTGGGCTTGCTCTGCCATGGCGCTCTGCCAAGCCCTGGCAGAGCTCCACACCCCAAATTTGGGGACCAGCAAGGCCACAGCACATGGGTGCTTCAGGGAGGACACAGCACCCCTGGCAGGTCCCAGAGGACAAGGTCAAGCACCCGAACACCGATCCCTGGCATTGCCCCATGCTGAGGGTGGCAAAAGGGGGGCACGGCTGTGGTGAGGAACAGTTAAACGGTCCCCACCCGTCCCGGGGCGTGCGGCAACAGGCTCCGTCGCACCCTCCCTGAAACACCTGCTAGGGCAGCGCTGGCACAGGGCGAGCGCCTGGAGCGAGCGGGAGGAGGAGGAGGAGGAGGAGCGGCGGCGGCGGGGAGCGCGCCAGGGCCTGCAGCAAGAAGCGGCATGTCTGCAGCTTGGCAGCACAACAGAGAGCAGGTGACAAGCGCGCCGGCGGTCGCTTTATTACAGGAAGCCAGCACGCAAGCCTCTGACGCCGCACTGCCAAAGGAAAATGCGACACCCCCTCGCAGTGAACCTCCTTGCCCCGGCCCTGGGGCTCCCTGCTTGCCTGGGGTGCCCCACTGTGAATGGATCGCCCTACTCTGCATCCTGGCCTGTGAGCTGTGAGGGCCGAGTGGAGGGAGGAGAAAAACCCACATGTGGGTGAGTGCACAAACACTGCCCTTCAGCAAACACTCCCCCAGACAAGATGAGCCACCCCTGCTCCTGCCCGCCCCGCTCCTCTGACACAGCAATTAGAGGCCAGCATGAATATTTCAGTATCACCAGCTCTAGAGAAGGGAAATCAAATAAAAACAAAATAAAAGCACTGCTGCAAGCTCCTGAGCCCAACCAGCCTCAAAACCCACCGGGTGCATGTCAGTGAGGATGCAGGGGCCATGCCACCCACTGTGGGGGACAGTGGGGGAAATGAAACCATAAGGAGAACCTCCTTTCTGGTCAAATGGGTGTGAGGAAGGAGGTGACAAGCAAATGGTGAGCAAGTGGTAAGAAAGCAGTAAACAAGTGGCAAGCACGGGGCAAGCACTAAGCAAAAATCAAGTAAGCAACAAGCAGCAAGCAAGCAGCAAGGAAGCACCGAGCAAGCTTGAAGCAAGCAGCAGTGATGCTCCTGCCAGCTCAGTAAGCCGGAGGGGTTCAAAGGGATCTGACCCCACGATGACCATGCTCTAGCAGGGCTCACAGAACTCCCACTCTCCCAGCCCTGCCTACGGTGCTGCAGGGGGCTGGGGGACACAGACACATACACAGCCTGCCCCCCCCCAGGAGTTCACCCTGAGCCCTGCATGCTTGCGCGCGCACTAAGAGGCAGCATCGACACAGCAAAGAGGATTTACTGCTCAAGGCGAGGGGCTTTAGAGGCAATAACTTTCCCTCCTCTTGACTTAAATGGATTTTAAACTTCAAAAAGGATAGAGGGGGCACGCTGCCAAGCAGCCGACCCCGCGGGTGCTACAGCGGGTGCCAGGGGTGGGTGTCAGAGGGGAGGGGGGCTGCAAGCCCAGATGAGGCCAACGGCCAAGGCAGATAAGGGCTATGGGGGGCCATGCTGCCCGCTCTTGCAGAAGGGCTTGTGATAAGGCAGCCTCTGTTATCAGCAGGGGAGTGCTGGGGCACACTTCCTCCCGCGTCGCGGTGCAACTGCCAGCAGGCAGTGGGGTGCTGGGATGGTGGAGGGGAAGGGGGGGTGGCCCCATGGCCAAGCAGCCAGGGCAGCGTGGCACGAGGCACAGCAAGGGCCATTTCAAGGGCAATCCCCCTGGCAGCTTGCCCAGCTGGCCACGGTTTGCCAAGCTCTGTCCCAGCTGTCCCTTCCTGGAGGGGAGTCGGGGTTTGGTGGTGCTGCCCTGTGCCCTCCCATGTGCACCCAGTCCCCACCAAGGGCAGCCACCACCCTGTAGATGTGTGAAGCACCTGGAGACACGAGCTAGGTGTCCCCACCAGGACCCAAGGTCAGAGGCAGGCAACGGCCGTTTCCCCACACCGTGACGCCAAACCTTGCACCCGTGGCTGGCACCAGTGCCGCAGGGATGGAGGTGTGACCCATGGCACCGTGCCCTTCAATGTGGGGTGGCCCTGCACCCAGCTGGAGCACGGCCACAAACCCCTCTAGGCGCAGCTCCCCACATCCCCCTCCAGACCTCAACCTCCCACAGGCTGTGTGGCCAGACACCAAGGTGAGGAGCAATGCCTGGGGGGCTGGAGGAAAGAACAGAAGAGTGGAAATTAAAAATCCCTCTCCCCCCGAGCTGCCCCCCAACCTGCAGCCCCAACCCCAGCGCTGGCACGTCAGGAAGCGATAAACTGTTCTGTGTCCTGCGGCACCCCCACGCAACCCCCCTTCCAGCAGCCTGGCCCCCCGCCAAAGCCACTGTCTCGGCTCTAATGCTCCCTGCCCTGCGGCCAACACACACACAGCCCCCCCGCTGCCGCAGAAACACCCCGGGCGGGCACGCTCCTGCGTGCACACGCCGGCACAAGCACCCAGGGACGTTCACGCTCGTGTGCCCACACACACCCCAACGTGCACCCAACACTGGGGGAAAAGGGGCAGAGTGTGCTCAGCGCTCACCACTTAAACCAGCAGCTCCCAGTCACCCCCTTGGGTTGTGCAACACATGCACAAGCATGTGCAAAGACGGGCCCCCCAGCCCTTGCCAAGCCCTGCCCGGGTCGTGCCATGCCGTGCCACCGCTCACCCTCGTCACACCCAACACGTCCCCACCGGGTCACACAAACAGGGCGGCCTGGCACACCAAAGCACACCCGCAGCCCGGCGCACGCTGCTGGCAGGGGCACACCCAGGAACCACACCGGCTTGCCCTGGTGCTGCCGTGGGCCCACGCGCAGGCGTGCACTCACAGGAAGAGCTTCTGCCTTCCCGCTGCCTTTTCTCTTCAGTAACTCCCCCTGTGGGTCCCATTCCTGGCCCAGTAGGCACCCACATGGCACCCTGGTGCCCATCATGCCACCCTGCCCTCGTCTAAGGTGCTCTGTGATGGAGGAAAAGAAGAGAGCTGGGCACTCACCCTGCTGCTCCAAGGGCTGGCAGCGGGCACTTGCCCGGGGTTCAGGGCCAGTAGCCAAGTGCTGGCACCAATTCCACCAAGCAAAGTAGTCACTCGGACACGCCATAACATAGGGAATGAGTGCAGCACGGTGAACCACCAAGCCTTGAGACAAAGGGCAAGGCAGGAGTGGAAAAGGGAGGATGGAGCCAAGTGATAAACACGATGGCAGATGAGAAACCAGGTAAGATGCCGGGGCCATGGCATCACCTGTCAGGAGACCATATCTTTGTTTTCAATACATTCACCCAGAGTGTTCAGAAAGTGTCCATTTCTTAAAGGCACAGCCTAAACCGGTCACACATGGTGTCCAGGCCCCTGTGTCAGGCTGCAGGCTGGCAACATGGTGGGTCCCACATGTCCAGAAACACGGATAATACAAGAGCTGCCTGCTCAGGAGTAGGTAAACTGAGGCACAGTTTTGAACAGCATTCTGCTCAGGAAACATACAGGCAGCAAGGTGAGAAGACATGCCAAGGCTGGTGCCACCAGAAGAGCTACCAGCATGACCTTGTGTGCCCCCATGCCCGGCCAGCCCACAGGCTGGGCTCCACCAGAGGAAATGACCCAAAGGTCCCTGTGGCAATGTCAGAGATGGAGACCTGGCACCTCAGCCAATACCAGACCCTGAGCCCGCAGCATCCAGCAGGTCCATCTTCCCTCAACATTCCCCAGGCATATCTTCAACTGTAGGGCAAGCCCCCATCCCGCATGCTGTGGAGTTCCCCAGCCACCACAAAACAGGGTCCCCCAAGCCCAGGGCAACTTCCACCCCTCACACAAGGGAGTTCTCCAAGCCAAAGATGACCTCAATTCCCCAAGTGATGGTGTCTCTCAAGCCCAGGGTGACCTCCATGTACTACACCATGGGGTGCCCCAGCTCTAGGGTGGCCTCCACCCCCCACATCACAGGGATCCCCAGTCTCAGGGCAACCTCTGGCCTCCACCACTATGAGATCTTTCAACACCAGGGTGGCCTTTGCTCCTCATACCATGGGTTTCCTTACACCCGAGGTGATATCTGTCCCCTGCACAATGGGATTCCCCAAATCCAAGGTGACCTCCATCTCCCACACCATGAGCTCCCTCAAGCCTAGGGCAACCTCTGTGCCCCACACAACAGGGTCTCCCAAGCTCAGAGTGACCTCCATTCCCCAAGAATAGTGTTCTCCAACACTGGCAAATCAGGAAACAATATGATATAGGGTTCCCCAACTCCAGGATGACCTCCATCCTCCACATCACAGGGTCTCTCAACCCCAGAGTGAGGTGTCAACCACACCATAAGATCTCCCAGTTCCAGGGTGACCTCCATATTCTACCCCATGGGGTGTCTCAACCCCATAGTGACCTCTATCCCCCACATCAAGGGGATCCGCCAACACCAGAGCAACTTTTCTTCTTCACAACATGGAGTCTCCAAACTCCAGGGTGCCCCCTAAAGCCAGGGAAACCTCTGCTCCGTGTATCATGGGATGTCCCAGCTCCAGGATGACCTCCATCCTCCACACCATGAGGTCTCTCAATCCCAGGGTGAGTTGTCCACCACACTACCAGGAAGTCTCCCAGCTCCAGGATGACCTCCATCCTCCACTCCATGGGGTCTCTCAACCCCAGGGTGAGTTGTCCACTACACTACCAGGATGTCTCCCAACTCATGGGTGACCTCCATATTCCACCCCATGGAGCCTCTCAACCCCACAGTGACCTCTATCCCCCACATTCCAAGGACTGCCAACACCAGGACAACTTTTGTCCTTCATACTATACAGTCTCCCAAGTCCGGGGCGTTCCCCAAATCCAGGCTGACTTCTGTCCCCCACACCATGAAATCCCCCAAGTCCAGGGTGACCTCTACCCTCCACACCATTAAGTCCCCCCCACCCCAGAGTGAACTTCCCCCCACACACCATAACACCCCCCAAGAAACAAACACCAAGGGGCTGAGCTAGGGGGTGGCTATCTATGGTGGGTCCACACCAGCTCCGTCCCCCAGCTCAACCCTTTAGTCGAGGGCAGGGGAAACCTCGGCGGGGGAAGGGGGGCGGGGGGAGCAATGGAAGCACCGGGACGGCGTTTAGCCGGGGGAGGGGGGGGAGGAGGGGGAGCCAACACTCACCCATCGGCCGCACCGTCCAACGTGGGCTGCGCTCCTCCATGGAGGAGCCGAGCCGTGCCGAGCCGAGCCGTATCTTCCACCCCCCCACCCCGCACCGTTCCAAGCCGCTTCCTGCTTCCCTCGGCGCCCGCCCGCCGCCCCTGGAGCTGCACGGCAGCGTGACTCACCGGGGGCCGGGCCGGGCAGGGCAGGACTCCGATGAGGGCGGTGAAAGGGGGGGGACACGACGAGTGATGGGTGGTTGGTACTTACCCCAGCAGATAGGCGTCCTCCGTCTCCAACACTGCATTTGGGGGAGGGGACGGAGGGACCTATGGTTCCTCCGTGTTCCCCCTGCAAATACGACGTCGAAGGTGGGGGGATCCCTAAAGTCCCTCTGTGCCCTCCCTAGCCTCTGCCAGGCATCCAGGTTAGAGTGGTATTTTGACACCCCTCAACCCAAAGCTACCCCTAAACAGACTTCAGGACACCCAGAGATAAGGGCTGGTGCCACCACAGGCCCACCTCTGTGCACCCCCAGTGTTCTGTACTGGGTGTAGGCATGAGGACAGCACTGCCTTCCCAGGTTGGGACCACGGTGGTCACAACCATGATCACCTTGTGGGACAGCACTGTCCCAAACAGGTTGGGAGAGTGATGGTTACTAGCATGCCATCCTACCATCACTCTGCAGGGCAGTCCTCTTCCTGCCCAGGCTGGGACCATGGTGGTCACCACCATGATCATCCTGTGGGACAGCACAGCCTCTTCCAGGTTGGTCACCACCATGCCATCCCACCGTCCCCCTGTGGATTCTGCCCTCACCCAGGTTTGGAGCCACTAATGAAACGAGCTGGGTAGGGCTCAGCCCAATCGTGGCAACCAGAAGTTGCTGATCATCTACCGGCTATTAAAGCCGCACCAGTTGGTTCCGCATGTCCGACAGGCTCGTCAGGCTCCCACAGGCAGGACCCCAACATTCCCAGGACATGGAACTTTTCCGTGAGGAATTCCATCCCAGCACTGCCAGCCATGGACTTGCATCTCTACAGGCAGTGCAGGCCACAGCAGGGGCATCCAGCTGTCCCTATGCAAGCTGCCAAACCACCCACTTAAGCCCCTTCTCAGCTCATCCTCACCTCTGCTCCTTCTCCATCCTCCTCCCTGGTGCTGCTCACCGCTCCCCCAGCCCTCCCCAGCAGCGCCAGTGCTTTTCCACCACCCCCACCCCCTTCCCCATCTCCCTTTTCCCATTCTATTTTAAATTTTTATTGCATGCTTTTTACAGAATACAGAGGAACAAATGCCCTTATCAGCAATTCTCACAAGGTATAAAGAGACGCTTTTATCTCCCTGCCTTTACTAATCTGGAGCGAGCCGATGCCTGTTAATTTTTTAATTTTCCTAGTGACTGCGTTGGTGGCTCTGCCAGCACCCACCCGCACGCTCCCTCGCCCGGTGACCCCCGCCGTGGCATTGCCACCCTGGCAGGGTTCACAACCACAACGCTGCTCCATACGCTGGGAAGTCACACGAGGCTCACCAGGACACCCTGAGATGCGCCACAAGCCGGGAAGCCCCAAAATATGGTGGTGCCCTCAGGGAAGCCAGCCTGGCTTTGCCTGGCCGCACAGACCAGGTCTGCATCCTCAGTACAAGGATGGATTCCTGTGCCAAGACGGCCAGCTGTCACCATCACCTGCTCTGGCCAAGGTCCCTGCATAGGGACAAGAGGGGTTCACCCTTGTCCCCCCCAGGGAATGGAGGGCAGGCAGAGGCTGCCCGCACACTAGGGCTGGGAGCGCCGGCAGCCGGCCACAGTGCACAGATGAGATGTGGCAGGCGTGTAACAAGCCATTAGTCACTGTCACCTTTGCCCGGCAGCCACTGGCAGGGTAATAAATCCCGAGCTGACTCTGGCAGGCCCGTTCCAGGCCACGGCTCCCAGCTTGCCTCCGTGCCGCTGCCGGCTGGGTGGTGAGCAGCTTGCAAATGCGTCGTGACTACCCCCAACCCAACGCACCCCCCACCTCCCAGAGGGGTCCCAAAGCAGGGCCAAATCCCTGCGGGGCTGAATGATGGCCAACACAAGCCACTGTGTCCCTGGGAAGTGCCCTTACTTGAGGACATGGGAGGGTCACAAATGTGCTGCCCCCCATCCCCCGCCAAGCAGCCTGCCCCATTTACCTGCCTGGCCCCTTTTCCTGCCCTCCCCATTTCCCTGCCCTTCCCAACTCCCTGACCCGCTGCACCTTGCGGTTCCTGTCTCTCCCCAACCCAACGCCAAGAACCAGCACTGGCGGTTGCCGCCAGATCAAAGCAGCCTTGGCGTGGCACAGCACGGCGCACCCGGCGGGAAGGGCTGGCAAACAAGCTGGGCCAGGGAGGCAGGCAGGCGGGAAGCACGCGTGATACCTCTCCCAAAAAATGCTGTTGCTCCTGACAGACGAGGCCGCCAAGTCCCGGGAGCCGCAGCCCAACCCAGCCTTGTACCCCCCCAGCTCCCCAGCATGGTCAGCCCAATGCCACAGCTCTCCCTCAGCACCTGTGGCCTGAGTCACAGCCCTGGGGGCAACGGGCAGGGACTGAGGTGCTGTCAGAGTCACCTCCTGGAGCCCCAGCCTCAAACCACTGGGTGTGAGCGTTCCTGTGGTGGCTCATGGGTTGGCCAGTGCAGAGGACAACCCTTGGGGACAGCATACCCACACCCCCTGGCATCCCGTGGCATCACCTACTTGTGGCTCCAGCTCCCACGCTCTCCACATCCAAAGCTGTCCGCTGGCTGATGTCCTGGGCAGTGCCACCACCTGTCCCTGGGCTCTCCCTGGTGCTGGCTGCTCGGTGCCGGGACTCACTGGCTGCAGGTTTGGCGGCAGCTGTCTCAAGGGACGAAGAGGACGCCTGGAAGAGAAGCAGGACAGAGACTCAGCGCCTTTTCCTTGGCTGAGCGTGGCAATGCCAGAGCACTGTGGCACGGGTGGGGGGTACGGGGGCGGACGCTGGGGCACACAGACACAGGATGCTTTGTTTTGCTGCCAGCCGGTGCACGTGGCCGGCGAGGGGAGCTGCACGCCAGCCCGCGCCGCGGGGCTACAGCTGGATCCGGCCGATGGCTCCCAGCGTGGCCAGACAAGAAAGGCTGGAGAGGAGGGGGAGAGGACATGAATCAAAGCGGCGTCCCCTCGCCCGCCCGCCGGCGGCAGCTGGCCGGTTGGGCAGCTCCCGATTACTCAACCGGGCAGTGTTTACTCGAGATCAACAACCTCCCCCTCCATCGCCTTCCACGTCGGGCGGGTGAGCGAAACGTGCCACAAAGATTGCGTCTCGCTCGGTTTGGGGACAATCACCCTCCTTGACCCCCGGCGTCCTCAGGCACTGCCATGGCCCCGTGTTCATTGTAGCTGTCACCTTCCATGTCAGGCGCGCCCAGGCACACAGCTTGGGCTGTCACCGCTTCTGTTTATCTTTAATAAAGCCACAGCCAGCAACACCACACACATCCTGGCACTACCACACCATTCTGGGACAGACACATGGACAACCCAGCCCTGGCTCTGTGAAACTCCTCAGGACGCTGTGCCAGCCCCAAGCACAGCAAGATGCGGGCATCCTCCCCTCCTGCCAGAGGGGACACTCTGCTCCCAGTTTGGGGACCGCAGTGCCTGACAACACAGTGAGGATTCTACATTGATCCTGTTTTATTGGGGGGTTAGTCCTGCAGTCGTGGAGAGCCGGAGCAAGAGCTGGATGGTGGGTGGGTTTTTTGCTGGGAAGCCCTCAGACTCAATGAGCCCCGCACGCGAGCAGCCGTATAAATTTACCGTTCATTTCCTGGAAAGGTTTAATTTATGGAATCCATATGGCAGCGCCGCACAACCACGAGCACTCGGCACATCCCGCGAGTCCTCGAGTGCCACCACGTACCAGCTCCAACTGGCAGGGTGCCACCAGCTGCCCCAGCGATGGCGGGATGCTCTTCTCTTTCCCAGTGATTAGCAGAAGGTGACTTTCACAGCGGGCAGGAGAAAAGCCCAGGGACCTGCCCCCATCCCTGAAAGCTTGGTGTGGGATTCCTGATGGCTAGGCCATCTCCCTGGGATCCCAGGGGAACATGCTGTACCACCACTCCTCATCCTAGGGTGATGCCATCAGTGGCAGAAGGCAGCAATCCCCTACCTGTGGGCACAGCAAAGAGCTGGGGTGCACTTTGATACCCGGAGCAACTAATCGTTAATTAGCATTAATCATCCCCTGTCATGTGTCACGGCAGTATTAGGCAAGACACAGTGAGGGAGCAGCAAGTTGGGCTGGGGTCACAGGGGTAAGGCAGATTTTGGCAGTGGTTACCAAAATCTGGCACCATCCTTAGCCCTCCAGACCCCAACCTACTCACCAGCCCCCCAGCAGTGGCAGCCCCCATCCCCTCTATTTTCCTGCTGGAGGATGCCAAGATGTGAAAGCACTGGAGATGGGTCCTGCATGCCCTAGGGGGAGCCAGGATCCGTCCCCCACCCCATCACCATCTGTGCCCCTTGGGACCCCCCAGGCAGCAGCCAGAGCCAGTGCAGAGCAGTGGCCGCCTCCTTGCTTTAACTTCACCCCGCGCTATCTGTCAGCAAATCATCCCCGGTTACACAGATAAGGAATAATTGATGCAAAGGAGCCATCTGTTTGCGAACATGGAATATCTGCTCAATTAGGAGGGATCTGTCCACCCAGATAAAAGCATTGCCGCAGCCCCTCAGATGAGGGGGGGTGTGAAACCTTCCTCCCCAACCACGTCCTCAAAGACTCACCCCCAATTAAGAGGCGAGAGGGTTGATTTGGGCACTAATTTGCCAAGCAGCACCTTGAGGTGCTTGGGCAGGAGCTGGGAGGGAAGGGTACCCTGCCACCAAGTGTTGAAATTGGAGGGGAGCACTGGCAGTACCCCCAACATCCCATCATGGAGATGCTCATCTTAGCCATGGAATCAGGGAGATGCAGGTCCCCATGGGTAGCGAGCAGACCAGAGCTGAGGCCCACCCATTTGTTACATGAGTGGCTGTCTGCAGAAACACACTGATCCTGCACATGGTCTCTAGGACAAGCCTGTGACAGCTCATAGCAAGCACTGGTGGGGACCAGGGACATGGGGCATGGCCCCTGGGCAGGGTCCACGTCTGGGGAGGTTTGCAGCAAGATGACATCAATGTGACATCGTTATGTGATGTTATTAACAAGGGAAAAATTGAGCTGGCAGGTAGGCAAGGGCTGCAGGACAGGGGAGACGATGGGCAGGGGTGTCAGAGCAGCTCTGCAGGTAACAAAAATAGGGGAGAAAAGGCTCCAACCAGAGCCTCATGGAATGGCACTCCCCTAAACCCCCTGTGTGGCATCTGAACCACCAACCTGAGCAGGTCCTTAGTATGAAGGACACAGAGAGCTCAACCTGAGTCAAAATGTAGTTGGTGGCCTGGAGGGACAGGCAAGGAGAGGCACTGCCAGACCCCATGTCATCCATGCCCCCCACTGCAGCGCCCAGCCTGCCTCAGCTGGGTGGCCAGGGCAGGCAGCTTCAAGCCAGGGGAAGTGATGGTGGCAAGGGCAAGGAACTGTGTACTTGCATCCATCCCTCCCCAGCAAGGGCACATTCCTTCTGCTCCTGTTACCAGGATTAACACCTGTGGTGGCCCCCAGCTCACCGCTTGGCCCTGGCTTCGGTGACAGAACAGGAAAGCAAAGGGCTGTGGCAGCTCTCTGGTGAGGGATCTGGCACATAGGCAGCTGCACCAGCATGTTTCCTGTGCCTCCAGGACACCCCAAAATGCAGCTTCCCTGTTCCACCTTGCCTGCTGCTGGGGCAGACAGCAGCAGCAATGCCACCCATGGGCATACCGCCCACAGTGATGCCACGGGCATGGCAAACACCACCACCCCCGCCCCAGCAGCATCCCACCCTTGAAGCCCCAACCTCCTCCAACCTCTACCCTTCCCAGGTGCCAGCACCCTGGAAAACCCCTGCCAGGGCACCGGGGAGGATGCGGTCGCAGTGCTTCACCTCTTGGCTGGCATCACCACAACAGGCACGGAGCCCGGTGAGCACCGGCACAGCTGCGCCAGCAATGGGTTTTGGCACAGCCTGCACGCAAGCTCTCATGAGTGAGCAAGGGCTGAGGTGGGGAGGATGTGAGCATCGTGCACCTCCCGGGGCATGCAGAGAGCCTGAGGCTTAGCATGGGAGGAGCAGTGCACCCCAGCACCCGGCTGCAAGGCTGGGGGGGGGTACGAATCCTCCCTGTACCCTCATCTCCCCTTTATCACCACCACCATATGTTCACCCAGATGGTTTCAGATGCTCTTCCCTCTATGAAGCCTTCACCCTCATCCTCCCTCACCCTCCCAGCAGCCTGAAAACAGGGAATTTTCCCCCAAAAGCAGGCTGTGCCCAGAGACCTGGTGCAGCAGGCATTCCCTGCTAGTGGCATGGCACTCCAAGGGTCCCTGACAGCCTGGTGGGTGCCTTCAGGAGGGGTGGTGGCCAGATCCCTGCCATCTCCATTGGCATGTTTAAAGTTTCTCAGCCGTGTTTGCTGGTAGAAAGTTGGAACCTGCAATTACAGCTGTGCAAACCCCTCATTAAAATGGGGGAAGGGGGGAAGAAAAGGAAAAAAAAAGAATAAAAAAAAAGGAAAGAAACAAAATTCTCCAGAAAAACACAATGCTGTCAACCTTTCCCACACTGGGGATGTGCCAAACCCAGGTGCTCCCCCTCCCCCGAAAATTAATAGGCCCACCAGGACGTGCCATAGCAGTGACACCAAGTGCTGGGCAGCAGCCCAACTCTGCAGCTATGGGCATCACTGTCCACCCAGATTCCCCCCTCTGGGTTCTCTCCTGGTGCATGAGTGAAGCTGGGGGTGCCATGACACGGCCCAGGCGCCCGCGTGGGCATGGCTGCGGCTGTGGCAGAGCCGTTTGTCACGGCAGGGTTGCGGTTCCTGCTTGCTCTCCAGCAGCGACACCGTGACGCCTGCTGCAGGAGCCCACACAATATGTTCGCGCTCATCTCGCAGCTGCCCCCAGCCAGCCCGAGGTGCTGCGCTCCGCCCCGCCGCGGGGGCCGGTGTCTTCCGCGGCACGCCGGCGAGCCCGGGCGGGGACTGGTTGTAGGGCATGTAGGGACGGAGACAGCGGTCAAGGCTGAATGCCACACGGGGAGATGATGCTGGAAATGCCACCAGCACCAGGGAGACAACGTTGGAAATGCTGCCAGCCAGCACTAGAGCAGAATGTGCTGGTGGCCTCCCTGTGCCCAAATACCCTGACCCAAGCTGTGCCAGCAGCCTGGGGAAGGCTAGGCAGGGGGAAAGGCCTGACTGTGACCTCCATGGCATTGCAGCCCGCCTTGCACCGTGCCAGCAAAGCAGGTTTGCCACCACTCACATCAGGGACATGGTGGAGGAATGGAAGCGGGTGCAGCACCGCCCTGCTCACTGCTGCAAGGTGGCCCCCAGGAGCCTGTTCCCAGCAGCCAGCCCATCCTGGCTTCACACACACACCCCCTGCACCCCCGCCCTGTGTCCTCATCCCTGGGGAACAGCGGGTTCCAGTGTCACCCTCCCACCCCGCCGGCGACACCACCTCACCCGCCGCGGCCACAGCGGCTGTGACAGTCAGCTAACGAGCTGCAGGCAGCAATTTGGGTTATATATAGCCCCAAAGTGACTGCATCTAATTGCTCCAGCACGCACGGGTCCCGGCGTGGGTCTGGGTGCTGGGTGCAGAGGGACGGGGTGAGCAGCACACGCTCAGCTCCCTCACCCTCTTTTGTCACCCAGTGTGACCCCGTGAGGCCCTCCCACCCAAGGCTGGTGGGGCAAGAACATCACCCAATGCCATGCCAGCCCTGGGAAGTGGGGTTCTTCTCAACAGCTTTGTGCTGGGGCCATAAGCAGCTTTGGCTAAAGCTGCCGTCCCAACCCGTCCCAGCCAGGGGCCCTAAGGAGCTTTTGTCCCCTCTCATTAAGGGGTTTCAACTGGGGATCAACGGGGGGCATCACTACAGTTCCCCTTCCACCACAAACCATGGGCTCTGGCCAGCTGCTCTGGCAGTACTGGAATGGAGGGAGGGAGGGAGGGAGGGAGGGAGGGAGGGAGGGAGGGAAGGAAGAAGGGAGGAAAGGAGGGAGGGAGGAAAGGGGAGGGGGAGAAAGGAGGGAGGGAGGGAGGGAGGAAGGGAGGGAGGAAAGGAGGGAGAGAGGTTGTCTTGCCACCGGCCCCCAAGCCCTTTGTGGCAGCCCCCATTCCCCTCGCAGCAGCTGCCAGGCGAGGTGACGACGGGCGCGCAGATGCAACCAGGGCAGGAGAAAGGCGGGGGTGGGGGGGTGGGGAGGGGTGTGCGTGATGCTGATGGTGGGGGTCCCCATGCCGGCGGGGGGCGAGGGGGAGCGAGCAGGAGCCGAAATTGTTTGCCAGCTTCCTCGAGACGGCACAATGGAGGGCGCGCAGGCGGATCCGGGGTCAGGGGTGAGAGCAGCAATAAGTGGTTTATGCCTTTTGTGAAGAGGCTGAACTGACAGCTCGCTGGATTAACAAAGACGTCCTCTGTTCCCGGGCAGGTCATGTGGAAAGCGCTGCGCCGACCCCTGTCACTTCTTTTTTTTGCAAGAACAGACATTTGTTCGCCAGCGAACGGGGAGGTGATGGAGGGGGAGGCAGCGGGGGGCCACGCAGCCGCTTGCTCCTGGCTTTCCCTGCTCGCTCCTGGCTGGCTTTGCTTGCTCTTGGCCTTTTTTTTTTGCTAGCTCCTGGCTTTCTTCGCTCACTCCCAGCTTTCCTTGCTTGTTCTTGGCTTTCCTTGCTCTCTCCTGGCTTCCCCGCTTCCCCTGCTTGCTCCCAGCTTTCCTCACTTCTGGCCTTCCTTGCTTTCCCTGCTTCCGGCTTTCCCTGCCTTGCTCTCAGATCTCCTTACTTGCTCCTGGCTTTCCCTGCTTGCTCTCAGATCTCCTTGCTTGTTACCAGCTTTCCCTGCTCGCTCTCAGATTTCCTTGAGTTCCTCTGGGACTCTAGGATTGGGGAGCTTCAGTATCCCTGGTCATACCACATCCCCTCCTGTGCCTCAGTTTCCCCAGGTTGTGGGATAAGCTGAGGCTAGTGGTTATGTACAAGGTCCCAGGGGACACTGGGTCCCATGTCACTCCAGTTCCACATGGAGACCCTCCCATGCTCACCCCTCCATCACCCCAAGGTCAGGCTGGGTGGGCAGATTGGGACACATGCCCTGTTCAGTCCCAGAGCATCTCCAGTCCCACCACAGGGGGACACAGTTTGCTTGTATCTGCCAGTCCCTGACAGGTTGGGAAAGGTTCCCTCAATCCTCCTTTCAAGGCAGGGAAACCGAGGCAGAGGAGGTTACAAGCACCTCATGCATGCATGGACATCAGGGCTGCTGATAGCACCTCTGCTCCTGGCACTGAAAGGGGCACAGGACCCGCAGGGAACAGCCTCTCAAATGTAAGGATTTCCCTGAGGCTGTGCAGCACAAAGCCTTCACCATCATTAGACTCCAGAGTAAACAGCTGAAATGGCACCATTCCACACTGAGACAAATTACTCTGGCTGGCTCAGTGACCCCTTGGCCTCAGTGGTCCCTGCAGTTCCCATCTCCCTCTGCTACCTTCCCAAAGCTCCAGCTCCAGGCCACCGCTGCCTGTGTACCCCCAGGATCACAAAGTCTCAGGATGAGAGACAGGGATGCAGCTCACTGTGGAGCAGGGTCTGCCACCCAAATCCCACAGGACATGCTGCTTCTCAGCTCTGTGGCCTTGCTCCATCCCTCATGCTCCCTAATCTCAGGGACATCAGGACCCTGCAACCCATCTTGGCACCCACCTCCAAATCCAGAGCTGCTGAGCAGTCTGCAGTCACTGTTCCATCCCTGCCACGCTAAATACCTGTGTCCCCTCCCTGCCCCCTTAAATACCTACCACAGGGAGAGGTGGTTGCCCCAAGGGGCTTTTCACTCTGGAAAATCCCACCCAGCTCATGGTTTTGGGACATTCCACCTGGCAAAGCCCCACGGCACACTCAGGGGGAGGCAGGGAGGAGCAGCCAAGTGGGTCCCCATCCACTTTAGGCAGGGTACATCATAGCAGTCACACACATGGCTAACCCCAGTGTGGTCCTGGTTGGGCACCCAGCTCATGGCAGCACCTCCGCTCCAGGCATCTAAAGGGGAGCTGACCCTGCAGGGACCAACCTGCCCTCTCAAATCCGCAAGGATTTCCCCGGCACTGCACAGCACAGAGCCTTCACCTCATCGTTAGACTCCAGAGTAAACAGCTGAAATGGTGACATTGCACACTGAGACAAATTACACGGCATTAAAGCCTCAATCCCCCCTCTCCTCCCCGTGTCCCCTTTCTTCATCCAGCCCGGCAGCTTAGCGCGGCGGTTCTCAGCTCCCGCCTGCCATCTAAAGACGGACTTACCGCCGGGGCCGGGGCTTCGTTAAGCCGCAGATTAAACGCTCACCATCTGCAAAGGGGAGAACTTTAATGCCAGGATAATACCTGCATATCACAATCCACCCTGTCACCGTGTGCCCCCCCCGGGCATGCCAGGC
The DNA here is from genome assembly GCA_033816785.1 of Picus viridis. NCBI lineage: Eukaryota > Metazoa > Chordata > Aves > Piciformes > Picidae > Picus > Picus viridis. Next base: position 11,830,012 of record CM066591.1, on the reverse strand, counting down.
AGGTGGGCACAAAGCCCTGCAGTGTCACCGAGCCACCTTAGTGTCACCGTGTCACTCGACAGGGATTTTGAGGGTGAGCGGTAGCCGAAGTGGGATGTTCCCATCCTTCCTGCTGTCCCTTCTCCTGGCACAGCCCCACATGTGGGGGGGGGGGGAGCTGCACCCCTGGCCAGCCCCCTCCCTGTTGTCCCCTGTGTCACCCCCGAAGCAAGGGCCCAGCCATCACCCCACCTCGTTAATTACTTTAAGCGATTATTAGTCTCTTCATCAGGACAGGAGATTAGACCCAGGAGCCATCTCTCCCCTACATCCCTCCTCCCTCAGGAGACAAGGGGGAGTCCTGCCCTGTCCCCATTTTTAGGAGCAAATTCCACCTCACCAAGCCCATAAAGGTGGTCTAGGTGCCCTATGCCTCCCCTCACACACCTCCCAGCTTGGCAAAGCCCCCAGGCCAGAAGCATCACCTGGGGTGCAGCAGGGACACAGGGTCACCCAGGCTGTCCCTTGTGACAGGGGGAATGTCACACAGAGGCAGGAGGGATGAAAGGAGGGATGCTGAAGGAGACACACAGGACACAGTGCATCCCAAAGGTGGATGGGGAAGGATGAGGCACCCGCCTGCCGACTCAGCACCACGATGAATTACACCAGATTACAGGTCAGGTCAGCAGGGAAAGGAGCCAAGGAGGTTTTCCACCTCCTGGCCTGCTCCTGACGGAGAATTTATGGCCAGGACTCTGCGAATGGCTGAGTAATTAGTGTCGGGAGGAAGATGGCTGAATCAGCACCCAGCCATCAGCACTGAAGAGATGGAGCTGGAAGAGAGGAGCTCATGCAGCCCTGACCAAAAGCAGCCCCCTGGTATATGGGGGGCAATGTGTCACCCAGCAGTGCCAGGCTGTGAGCAGAGAGGACAAGCCAGCTAACTCAGCATCCCATTTCCAACCTGGTGCTCTGGCACTGGCTTTGGCCCAGAATCCATGAAATATTACTTTAGGAACACCACGGGATGCAGCTACAGCATACAAAAGCCCCCCTACCCCCTGCTCACACTGCTTTGGTCCTTCCTTCACGGCCTGGATGCTGCATCCCAGGATGCTCAGACCCCGGGCTGCGCAAGCATCCACCCAGCCAGGCCCGGGCAGCCCTCAGGCTCTGCAGCCGCCATCGATTTCTCAGGGTTGGGAACAGCAGAGCTGGCCCCTGCTCCGCAGCTGATTACAGCCATTTCCCTGCCTGCTCCCCCTCCCCGCTGTCTGCCTCCTGCCTCCGTCTGCTGCCTGGTTTTACGAGGGCCATTTCCAGGAGGTCGCTGGAAATAGATTTTTATCACCTCGTGATAAATATCATTTACGGTGACATTACTGCTCGGAGAAGGGAGGAGAGGCGGGCAGGCGGACGCCCGCTCGCAGCCCCCAGCTCCTCAGGGCACCGACCGGGCCCTTTCTCATCACTCTCCCCATTCCTGTAGGTTCAGGGAGTGCCAAGTCCTGACACCATCCATCCATCCACCCATCCATCCGTCCATCTGGGTGGCACAAACAGAGGGAGTCGCACCATTAGCCCCGCGCGCCATTAGGCACTTAAAAAGCCATAAGAATAAGCCGTGCCATTAGGTGGGAAGTGAACTGGGAGGGATAGGATGCACAGTAATGGCTGAGGGGGGGGGGACAGAGCACACAGACTAGAGGATCTCAGCACATACCATGATGTCCCCAGAGATACTCTGGTCCCCCAAGAACTGCAGCATGCCCAGGAAGAGAGGGTAAAACAGCCCCTTTCTGCACACCAGCTCCAGAGTGGAAACCCAGGGGCTTTCAGAGGTGAAACGTTGTTTCTGCAGGGGTGAAGCCACTGGGGACCGTTCCAGAGAGGCTTTTCAGCAGGACAGGGAGAACTGGCTCACCACTTGTCCCCTCCAAGGCTGACCTCTGGCTTCAGGGACAGAGACCCAGGAGAAAAAGCCAGCAGCGGGCTGAGAACTGCAAACTCATGACAGCAGTGGTGTTGAAACCTTGTGCAGGGGCAAGGGGAACCTGGGTCCTGCCCTGGCTGAGCCCACAGGCAGGACAGCTGCCAAGCTGTGCCCACAGGCAGCTGCCTCTGGAAAAGGGCACGGCAGTGGGCATGGGGCCAAGGCCAACCCACTGCTTGTGCCAGCCCTGCCACACACAGTGATGGCCACCCCCAGGGGAAACAATGACCCCTTTGACAGCACCGAGCGGGGGTTGTCACCTGTGGGGACAAAGCCATGGTCCCCAGGGTGCAGAGCAGGGGTGAAACACAGCAGCAAGAGCCAGCCTGAAATACCCAGCAAAGAGCAACCCCCACCCGCAGACAGGGAGTGCAGCAATGGCAACCCATGCCAAGAATCCTGTTTACTCTCCCAGCCCTGGCACTGGCTGCCTCAGCTTCCTGCTGCCCTGCTGCCTCAGTTTCCCTAGCACCCAGGAGCTGGCAGGCATGCTGGGGACACTGGGCATGGGGTGGGCAGCCTTGGGGGGAGCCCAGCCCGGTATTTTGGGTGCTTCTTGCAACACGCAGCGCAAACCCGTCTGGCTTGGCAAGCGGCCCCGTGGCATGGGGCCAGGAGGGAGGGAGGGAATGAGGCTTTGTATGGGGACAGGCCCTGGCCAAACAGCAGCCACCTGCCGCGAGCCACCGCGGTGGCATGGGCCCCTCCTCTGCACCCCACAGCCAGCATGTGGAAAACAACCCCAAAAAGGGACAGCACAGCCACCCTGCTGGCACTGGGCGGATGACGGAGTGCTGGCGAAGCAGTGCTCACCTTGTGTCCCCCCTCCCTCGGTAGCAGGGATGTCACCTTGCGGCCAGGACACATGTATGGGTCAGCTGATGCTGCCCCCGTGCTATCACCCTCCCTGAGGCTGTGCCAGCAGCTGGCACTGTGCCCTGGTGCCACATCTCACCCCAGGGCATAAGGGTTCCCTGGTCACTGCAGCCCCTTACAGACCCCTCTGGACAAGGGGACCTTCATCTGGCCCCAGAAACCCCTCCAGCAGGACACTTGCTGAACCAGCTGCTTTGGGAAAGCATGAAAAGAGGTTTGTTCACCTGGAAGCAGTCTGGTTGCATCTGGTGCCAACTTCCACCACCACCTCACAGAAGTCACCACTGGAGCCAGCCACCCTGGCAGAGCCACCACCCTGGTGGTCACGGTGACCTTACATGTCACTGCAAGGAGAGTCTGTGTGCTGTGGCCAGCCCAGCACTTGGCCTGCCACATGGCTCCTGTGACCAAGGCAGGACTGTGGGTTGGCACCCACCCTGCCCACGGCTTGACACCCACCCTGCCCTCCTCTCCCTGGGCTGACAGACAGATGGATGGATCTACAGCAAGAGCACAGACCCCTGCATGCGCTGTCCCAAGGCCCTGGGGTGCAGGTTTTGGTATCCCTTGCCCATGCCAGCACCTGGGTGCAGGAGGTGAGGCAGAGATGCTGCCTGGTACTGCCCACTGCCAGAGCCACTAGCATCCCTCAGGGACAAACAGCTCCCACCTCACAGAACATCCAGCTGAGCACCCAGGGGGTCAGTGGGGCACGACATGACATTTTGTCCCCCAAAATCCACAAACATAGACTTGGACATCCAGGGGGTACCAACCATGGGGATCAATTGTCTTTTCCCCGCTCCCAAGCATTACTGACACCCCTCTGCAAGCCAGACCCAAACCATGTGCTGCAGCCCCGGGTTACACTCATTTGGGGTGCCCCCGTCCCCCCCGCCGCGCATCCCTGGAAATCTGCTGAAAGCCCATTTTCCTCCTTTTTCCTTTGATCAAAATCTCCACCAACAGAAAGAGCCTCGGCAAAGTTTGCAGCAACTTACACACCCCCTGCCCCCCCCCGCGCCGAGGTCGGGGGTGCCACGAGGGGAGGGCTCCCCCTGCACAGGACACATACTACCAACCCCTCCCCCCCCCTCCCCCTTATAGATTGGAGGGGGCACGCAACAAGTCCAAAGGAGGGGGGGAATGTAACATCATCCTAAACCACTCTGTTTCTCCCCCACCTCAACAAGGAACCCCCCCACGGGTTGGTGCCCCCCACTACAAGGCAGAATTTGGGGGAAAACAGGCAGCTCCCTGCCCTGCACCTACCTGTGGGGGTCGCGGGGTGCGGGCAGGAGCTGGGACCCGGCAACAGCGAGCGGCAGCGCACGATCAAATCTCGAGCTGCCGGCAACAGAAATGGGGGGGCACGATAAGGAAGCGGGGGGGGGGGGGGGGGGCACGGTGAGGAGTTGAAGGGGGGGGTCAAGGTAATTAATAACCGAGAAAAGCCACTTACCCCCTCCCCGGGGCTCGCCACCGTGCCGCGGGGGTGGCTGGAGGGTGGTGCTGGGGAGGATGGGGGGGGATCAAAGGCTGGGGTTGGAGGGGTGTGGATGAGGGGTTGAGGTTGGGGTTGGGGGTCTCGCCAGCCCCCGCTGCCTGCCACAACAAAGAGCCAGACACAACAAAAGCAGCATATGGCCAGAGCCGCGCGGGGCTGTAAATTAAACATAAAGGGAAGATTAGATAATTAATGAGCGCTCCCGGGGGGGGGTGAGGGGGCTGCCTGCTGCGGGGAGCACGGAGGAGGGGAGAGGGTGAGGGGGCGGGGGGCGAATACGATGGCCCCGGCAGTGCAAGGGAGGGAGGCGGGGGGGGGGGGGCACCTGTTGGGAGAGGAGGAGGAGGATGGGCAGCGAGCGGCTCCAGCCTCGCCAGCTGCTCCGGGGCGCAGCCTAAGCGGATTAGCGGGGGCAAAGCCCCCCCCCCCTCCCCCCCCGAAAAGGGAAACAGGCCTGGAGATGCAGGGCTAGGGGGTGCGGGGGGGCTTGTGTTGTCGTTCGCCCCCGTGGGGCTCCACCTCTGACCCAGCATCCTCGGGGGGGTGGCACCCGGTATCCCGGGAGCGGCGCCGCCCAGCATTCTCGGCGGGAGATACTCAGCGGCCCCGGGCGGGGAACGGGGGCACTCAGCAGCCTCTGGGAGGGCGCACCCAGCATTACTGGTTTGGGGGGGTGGGGGGTGGGGGGCAATCTGCATCCACGAGGGAGGGAGCATTCAGCATCCATGCTTCCCAATGCCTTGAGGACCGGGACCAGCATCCCGCCCTGCCATGTGTGTGCCCCCGAACGCAGCGAAAGCAGCTTGCCTCTTGAAATGCCCAAAACCATTCTGCTTGGTGGGGAGGGAGAATTGAGGTGGGAAGGGAGAATTGAGGTGGAGTAGGAGAAACTGAGGCAGGGAGGAAACTGAGGCAGGACGGAGGGAAAGTGAGGCAGAGGGATAGGAAACTGAGGCAGATGGGGAAACTGAGGCGGGGTGGGGGGAAGTAAGGCAGAAGGGGGAAAGTGAGGCAGGAATGGGGAGAGGTGAGGCATAGGAGGGGAAACCGAGGCAGGGGGAAACTGAGGCAGGCAGGCAGTGAGTCCATGCCAGCGGTTCAGATTAGCATGGGGGGACAGTTTGGGCTGCCTCCAGAGAGCCCTGTGACCCCATGACATCACCAGCATGTCCTGGTGATCTCTCTCCCTAGGAAGGTCTGGAGGTTGGGGGTACCCTGGGCAGGTTCCACAGAACCACACTGAGGCTCAGCCCGAGCCAGGAGAAAGAGTTAATCCCATTATTGGCAGCTCACAGATGGCGGCTGCAGCAATTCCCCTGCTTAGCAGATTTAACACATAAGGCAGGAGGGAGGGAAAGAGGCGGGGGAGATCCTCCCCCCAAAAACACACACACAGCAGGGGCATGGGGGCAACAAACACTCTCTCCCCTTCCCCCTCCCCCTCCCCAAAGACAGGAAAGTCTCTCAGCACCCCAGGATGCTGCCCTGCACCCCATGGGCACCTTTGCACACATGATGCCCATCCATTCTGCCTTGGACAAAAGGTGGCAGCCAAGACAGGGGACTTGGGGTCACCCATCATGTCCCTGCCATGCCAAATCCACCAACTCTATGTGAGTACCTCCACCCATCCATCTACCCATCCATCCAAGTCATGAGCTTGACAGGGCTCACTGACCTTCACCTCATAGCTGTTTCCCCCCCTGCCCCACCCCAGGAGGCCCCAGATAACCCCAGTAGCAGCTGCCAGCTCCTGGCAGTGCCCAGCCTGATCCCAGTGGGCAGGATGAGGCCGGCAGCCTCCAAAGGAAACCTGCCTGCTCTGCTTTCAAGCTGTTGGAAAACAGTGTGCCTTTGATTCTGCAGGCAACAGGGCAGCTCAGGGCAAACAGGGATGCCCCAGACTGACATATTAACTGCAAATTAACTCTCCCCTGCAGCCACTTACACCAGACCCAGTACCCTCCTTGTCTCCCCAGGAGGGGACTCCAGGGATGGGGAGGGCACATTTGAGACAGAAGGTGCCCAGTTGCCATGCTGGAGGTTGCCACGGCAATGGGAGAGTGGGAATCTGTGTGGAAAAAGGAAGGGGATACCATTTTGCAGGGTTCTGGGGGCACAGCATGGTGCTGCCCTCC